>OY720445.1:69112636-69464723 GCA_963082915.1 Dolichopus griseipennis
TATTGTAATTGTTTTTTATGTTATAAAATTTGTTTACAAGTTTAAAATTATAAAAGTATTATAATGTATAACAGATTATATTAATAATATATACTGATTCATGTGTATATTATGTTGATTAATAGAAAAAAATAAATTATATAAGAATTTTATAATTGATCAATTTGCGTTATTTTTTGTGAGTTATAATAAATAAATTTTAATTTTAAAATTAAGACTTAAGAAGAATGAAAGAAAAGTACAAAATTATAAATAAAGAATAATGCAATGGTGCAATCTAGAAATTCGCCAATTAAATTATTTGAGTTTTTTTTGATATTAGGAAAAAAATATATTTATTGATTTTTAAATTAACTTAAAAATTTATTGATCTTTTAATTAACTACTAATAACGTCATAATTATAAAATACATACTAGGTTAAAATTTTTTTTTTAAATAATGAACTTTTTGAATTACTTTGCAATATATAACTTAATTATATACCTAATTAAATAGGTTTAAATACCTATTTCTAATAAATGGTGAAATAAATTTAAATTAAAAACTTATCATTAAGAATTAGGAGAACTAACAATATAATTCTACATAATTAACAGGTTTATATTTATAATATTTTATTTATTGAATATCATTTATTATTATAATATTTTATAAGAAATAAATTAAAATGATACTTTCAAATAACGAGATTTTGTGAATAATTATTAAAAATTTATATAACTAAAAATTAAATTTATGGTGCAAAAATGAAAGTTGATTAATTAATGTCTTGTCAATAAATATTTAATAGAAAAAATTTTTGCTTTACATATTTATTTTCATTATACAAATTGTACTGATTTCAATAATAAAAACACAATATGTATCAAAGTTTATACAAAATTCTATATATTCCATAAGAATAAAAATTAAAAGATAAAAACTAATTAAAAATTTATTAGATTTGTACTAATTTATATGATTTAAACTAAATTAAAAGATTTTCCATTATCAATGTACATGCTCATGAGATAGAGGTAAATCCTATAGATTTGATATACTTTAACCTATTTTATAATTCCTTTAATTCATGTTTGGTTATAATTTAACACTTTAATTTTGCAAAAAGCTAAGATTTTTACTACAAATACTTATTTAAGATACTTATTTAAAATTCATAAAATAATTAACAAGAACAACAATAAAAATTGTTTCTATTATATTCAATTTAATCTTATCATATATTTAATTTTATGTTTTCAAATCGAATTTCGAACAAATAAAAATAGTTATAAAAACATAAAGAAGATCGAAATATTAATTAATTTCTATGACATTAAGCTGAAAAAAAATTAAACATTCTGGTAAACTTATGAAATAATGTATCTGGTAACATAAGTTATATCTTTAAATTAATTATATTGAACTTCCTATGAAGTCATTTTCATTTTTTTTTAAATCAAGATAGAAAACCGAATGATTAGCAAAACAAAAAAAAAAAAAACTAATTAAATTTTTTAAAACTAATAAAAGTATGTTGAATTTGTTTTGCTTCCCGTTTATAAATGAATACCTTGCAAGTAATGTATTTCGAAAAAATTTCTATTTATTTTATTAGAAGAACGATTCGGTACCATGGAAAAGTCAAATGTGGCAATACTTTTTGGTAATTCATGATATAATGGCAAAAAAAAATGACACCGTGATTTTACATAAAGTTTATTTTATTCAAATTAATAAATAAAATAATAAGTAAAATTAAAGTTTATATATGACCATGTTATGTACATAATGTAAAGAAGTAATGAAATTGTAACTCACGGTACGAATGTATTGTGCCCTTATCTTAGACCATTAATTTTAATTGTTTTTCCAGTATTTAATATGCAATGTTAACTATTTATTCTAGTGTAAAAAAATTGATACATGTCAAAGAGAAATGATCTATAAAGTTAAAAATAAATTACAATAGAATATATTTAATAAAACTATGATGAGAAAACTGTAATCAAATTTTATTTTTTAAATTAGTTTTTCTTATATTTTATGTTATGATTTTATTCCATATTTACATAATAAAGTAATATTAATCTTAGTAAATATTTAAAATATAAAATAAATAAATAATAATTGTAAAGTGATAAAAAACATTATACTATTTATTACTGGAAAAGGATTTGCATTGAACAAATTATACTTTTTCTGGTATTCATTTTTAAGATAAATAAAAATAAGACTAATTTAAGACTTCAAAAGTGTTTACATTTGAATAAACATTTAAATATTCTAAAAAATTTTTTATACTTATTTTATCACAAGAAAATATTTTTAAATGTGAATCACATAAATTCTGTACACTATAACATAATAAATCTACTAAAACGATTCATATTATTAGTTAATTACTAAATTAGAATAAATGTATAAATTTTAAAAATACATATTAAAAAATAAATTTAAAACTCATTGAAAAACAATTCAAGGAGGACTAGGATGATAAATGTAATAAATAAGTTAAATAAGTAATTATAATATATAAATAATCAATATATATTTTATTAAGTATAATTTTAATTTCAATAGAAAGTATATTAAATAGCTTAAAAACTACACCTATCTTCATATGCTTAACGATAAATTAATTATTAGTATTTAATTTTTAAATACTTCTGTTATTTCAGTTATCTTCATATTGGTAAAATTATTAAGAAATTCCAAAACGAAATTAGACTGAAAGATACGGTAAGCGTGGGCTCTTTAATTTTTTTTATTTGTATAAACAAGATTTATATCATATATTCATATAAATCAAAAGAAAAAAAATAAGTCTCATCTTTTATAAAATAATTATTTTTATTTTTCAGAAATTATCAAAATATTCAAGAATGTTAAAAAGAGAAGATTAAATATCAATTTAATATATTTTGTTTTTTTAATGTTTTTTAATCAAAAACTAGTTTAAAATCTATTCTTCTTATATTTTGGAATAGAATTTGAAATTTTTTTTTATTTATCTTATTTAGTTATAATAAATACAAAATATATATTTTAATATTTAAAATGAATATACATATGTATCTACTTACAAAACCTCTAGTAATAATTGTGTGGTTGAATCATTTGGATTTCTTTCTAAAAATATATTTGGATAACAATTACGTATTGTATAATTAATATCAATTAATTTTTTTGTTTTATCCATATCCATTTCACATACTTTCAAGAATATTTCTCTAAGATTTTTTTCTATAAAATAAGAATTAACCTTTAATTAATACATTTTTAATTTGTTTTTTATAAAAATTATATACCTATAATTGGTAAATGAGTTTGTGTTTTAAGCCATGCATCTAAATGTGGTAGGGCTTCATCAAAATCTTTATAAAAAACCATTTTTTAAGAATTAGTTTATGACTTATTTTTTTTATTTTTTTTCAATTTATGATCACTTTTTATACAACAAGATTTTAGAAAAAAAATCTTTTGTTTAAAAGCTTTTTTAATTATATTTTATTTGGGTTTTATTTTTTATCCAGAACCGTTTAATTCAAAGTATCCGGAACAACTAATTCAAAACAGAAATTTCAGCTTTAAGTATATTAATAAAGTTATAAGTTGAATATGATAAAATTAAATAAATTCAATTTTTTTTTCGACGACTTAAAGCTTTTAAGTTGATTTAACTTATTGTTTTTTTTAATTTTTTTTTTTATATATATAATTATAATTTTTCTTAAATATCTATTCCTACTAATTTAGAAAAAAAACAAACGCTCAAACATAGATTTAGATAAAAATTAAACAAAATAGAGAACCTTGGCATTGCAAAGCTTCAAGTTGTAATTTAAATTGCTAAAAATAATTAAAAAGAAGAGAGGGATCATGAAAATGAGACATATGAATGTATAATAATGCTATATGAATAATACAAAAATTTATTTTGAGCTTAAACAATTTTTGTTTATAGTACAGAAACTATAACTATAACTAATATGCATTTGACGTCATGCTTTGTTAAACGTTTTTAATTAAAAGAAAACTATTTAATTTTATTGTTTAGGTATGAAACTAGGGAAATTTGATAGTTACTTAAGAATGTATATATTATTTTAAAAATTTCATGTGAAATCATTCATGAAATTAATTGTTATTTGGGTGGCTTGTAATGTCAGAAGTTCAATTTCAGAAGCATAATAATAGTGATTCATAAAAAAAAAACCACAAACATACTTTTAATGATATCATGGTTGACTTGTTGTACGGGTTGTTAACGATACAAATATTTTAAATTATTTTTTTCTATTTGTTACGCAATGTATTAGTCGTGAAAGATTTTTTCGTTTTTTTGTCAGCAAAATAACTTAGCAATTTCCTTTTCTTTTAAGTTGGATACGGATCACTCTTGCGAATACTTAAAAACCAATTCTCATAAGTTTACTCTGTTATTCATATATTTTTATTATATATTTATTAAAAACTACGGAACTGCTAATTAATTTATTCCTAACCAGACTTATTTTTATTAATATATTTTAAATACAATACAATATAATTTTTCATTAACATACTTTTTTTTTCAATAATATACTTAGTTAATTTCAAAGTTTAATACGAACTTTTAGATGTGAGCACTTAATTAATCAATACATTTTAAATACTTCTAAAAATTCATTAAATTTACGAGACGTTTAGAAGTGAACACTAATATAGCAGAAAGCAAATATACCTTAAAATACGTTTTTTTTTCATTTTATACATAAAAAATATATTTCATTCAATATAATATAACTCAATTTCAAAAGAAAGTCATTGGCGTGCCATAAGTATTAATTGATTTTTAACAAACCTTTTAATTTTAAACAAGTATATTTAACTTTTAAACCTGTCCCAAAAAATACTTTTTAAAAATTAAGGAGTCATTTTTGGGAACTTTTATTACATTTTTTCTGTTTTAAATTCCATTACAGAATTGTGAATTATATTTTTTTAAATTAAGTCAATCTGAATTCTAGATTTGAAAATATGAAATATTGAATTAAAAGAATATCAAAATGAAAGAGTCTAAATCAAATGAGTCTGATTAAAAAGTTTAGACTATCGACTTATATAATTTAATATAATTAATAGTATTGACAGTATTAAACTAAAAAAGGACAAAAGAAGGAATGAGTTTTTCAAGTATATAAGAAGAATCCTATATTTACCGTAAATATGCAGTTAAAAAGGTGAAAGTTAAATTCGAAATCTATTTGTTATGTACATTTTCTTTTTTAAAATTCAGTTAAACAATATTTTTTGTAAATCAAGCTGACACTGTGATACTGTATTTAGTCTAAAAAAAATAAAGTAATATTTCAATATAATTTTTAAACGATTTTTTAAAAATTTTTTAAATACTAAATCATCATACAAATATTCCAATATGCAATCCGAGAAAATTGCATATTTTTCGGATATAACGGTAAGTTGATCATCCTAAATGTCTGCAATATGGCGACAATTGCAAATTAATTTATAAAATTTAGTTTTCTGATAAAATACGAATTTATCAAATATAAATAAAAAAGGTACGAAAAAAGTTTGACAATCAATTTGCTAAAAAAAATTAAATTTTACAAAGTGATATTTGCTAAAAAGTTAATTGATGCATGTCAACCCTTAAATTTCCCATATGCCTTTGAAAAAAATTTAACTTAGAATATATACTATTTTATGACTTCATATAAGCCCAAAAGGAAAGAACTGATTTATGTTTTTAACCAGGCCTGTCAAACTCAAATAGATGTTGGAGCCAATTTTTTAAATTAAGTTAGAACTATGGGCCGCATAGAAGTTAACAAAATAAATTAATGACATATCAATAAAAATAAATAAAAAGAATAAATAGAATATGTAGAAATTAATTCACGTTTATTTATAAAATAATTACTTTTAATTTATTTTTATTTATGAAATATATATTATTTAATTAATTCTGGATGAAGATGCTTGAATCCTTTTTTTGGAAACTAAATTATCAATATCTGGTTTGATATTTTGAGCAGTTGAAACTTTTAATATTGAAACCAAATTGTTATTGGTTAAACTGGTTCTTTTTTCATTTTTATTATTATTCATTATTGAAAATAATTGTTCACATAAATATGTACTGCCAAAATGAGTTAAAATTTTGGAAACAAAGGTCTTTAAATTTGTAAAATTTTCAGGTAAAATGTTATAAAATTCTGGAATACCCATTTCGTTATATTTTTGTTTAAGCACCGTGCTGCATTGCAATTCAATCAATTCCATTTGCAAATTTGGATCAGCTTTAGTAACATTATATGAAAATGGTGCCATAAATAACTCGAAATCTTCAGCAGATGACTGAAAGTCTAAAAATCTGTCTTGAAATTCTGTTGTCAATTCTGATATATATTTGGCGTATTTTTTTACATTAATATTCTGATGCTTATCTTGATATTTTTTTAATTCTACAAAATGTGTTGTGATATTTTCTGTCAACTGTGTTTCAAATAAAATTAGTTTCAAATGAAAACAACGAATATGATCATACATATCAGTAATTATTTGATTTTTTCCTTGCAACTTTAAATTTAATTCAGCAAGATGTTCCGTAATATCAGTAAGAAACAATAGATCCATGTGCCAATCCTCGGTTTTAATTGCTGAAACATCTTCCTGTTTCATTTCTAAAAATAAAACTATTTCCTCTTTTAATTCAACGAATCTTTTTAAAACTTTTTGGCATGACAACCATCTGACTTTCGTGTAATAGGGTAATGTTTGGTAATGGTAACCTAACTCATCCAAAAGCCTGGAAAAAAGGCGAGTATTCAGTGCTCGAGATCTGATGAAATTTACTATATGTGCCACAGTTTTAAGGACATGGTCCATTTTTATAATATTAGTACAAAGGACCTCTTGGTGAATTATACAATGAAAAGATTTTAAAATTGAATGAGATCCTTTCTTATTTTGCAAAAGAGTTACAACACCATTTCTTTTTCCAATCATAACAGGTGCACCATCAGTTGTTATTGAAAGAAATTTTTCCAAACTTAAATTATATTTTGCAAAAGTTGCCATAATGCACTCTACAATATCTTCAGCCGTTGTAAAACCTTCCATTGGAACTAAATCCAAAAATTCTTCGGTGACTTTTAAATTGTTATCAATTCCTCTTATGAATATTGCTAATTGTGAAACATTTCGAATATCGCATGATTCGTCAATTGCTATAGAAAAAAAGTTAAATTCTTGTGATTTGGCTGTTAAGACTTCTATTAAACTGGAAGATAGATCAACTATTCTATCAGCGATAGTATTACGCGATAATGAAATCTTTTGAAAATCTTTTGTATTATTCGGGCATATAATTTCTGATGTTTTAAGCATGCATTCTTTAATAAACTCACCTTCCACAAACGGCTCTGACTTTTTTGCAATCATTTCAGATATAATATAGCTTGCTTTGACAAATGTTTCCTTCTGGTCATTAATTTTATTGAAAAATTGTTGTTGATTGCGTAATGACAAGGTCAAACTTTTAAACTTATCTTCCCTAATTTTTCCTTCATATTTACTAAACGTTTTCTCATGTTTTTCATAATGCCTTTTTATATTATATACTTTTGCCGAGCTAATTAAGGAATTACAAATTACACACACAATTTTTTCATTGATTTCGCAACAAAAGTATTCAATTTCCCACTGCTTATTAAATGTTCTATTTTCTTCACCGATTTTTCTTTTTGACATTGTTAATTACTACACCGGTTTTTTTCAAATTAATAATTAATCTTAATTCAAAACGCAAATTTAAATATAATAAAATTCAAATGTAATAAATATTACCACTACTGACATTTAAATTTAATTTTATGTTTGAAGATTGCAGTTACTAAGAAACAAACAAACAAATGGTACCTACTTGGATTGAAATTTTATTTTCAATTCAATCTGTTTCATTTGAAAAAAAAAAATACTACTTGGATTGAAATTTTATTTTCAATTCAATCTGTTTCATTTGAAAAAAAAAATACTACTTGGATTGAAATTTTATTTTCAATTAAATCTGTTTCATTTGAAAAAAAAAATACTACTTGGATTCAAATTTTATTATGTAGAAGAATGTGAGAAAAAAGCGGAGGAAAAGAAATAGTTAGGGCCGCAAAACTTAACCATTTCAAACTAACAACTGGGCCGCAAATTTTACTTACTTGGGCCGCATGCGGCCGGCGGGCCGCATGTTTGACAGGTATGTTCTTAACGATTAAAGTTTTAATTTTCTTAAAGTTACATAGACTTTAAAGATTAAAAAAATATTATTAATTATGTGAAAGCTCAAAAGAGCTTTAGTTTATTTTTTATGCAGTCATAATAAAATTATAAATTATAATCATGCACAACAATTAGAATACACTTATATAATAAAACTTTTTGGAAGAATGTATCATTCACTTTTAATGTGTTTATTCCTTTGGAATATGCAGCAGAGAAATATAAATCGAGTGTTAAACAAGACATAGCTAATATGAATAATAAATGAATATGTTGATACAAGTAAATTGAGAACTACTATTCTTATTACAAAATATACTTATTTGAAACATTATAACTCGGTTTTAAAAACTCTTTTAAAATAAATTTAAATTTCATTATTACGCTTATTAAAAGTACTTGAGATTAAGGAATTGGCAGAAAATAGATCATTTTACAATATTACAATTCTGAAAAATTGTTTAAGATTTAATTTAAAATACTAATATTATAAAATATTTTATTTTAAACTTTATAGCTGAAAAAAAATTAATGGTTGATTAGTTAATTTCAAAGTTAAACAATTTTGGCAGCTTCATTAAATTATTTTTGGAAAATTTAAATGAAAAAAATACCTTTTATTTTTTATATAAATTATTATTACAAATTGCTGTTAAAAAAAATTCAATTAAGCCTATTCCTAAATTGCTTTTCCATAACCTATTTATCTAAAATTACAAAAAAATTCACAAATCATTGCAAAAAAATGATATCCAAGTTCTAATCAACACTTAATGTTCTAAAATTTCCTTGCATTTCATCAAATTGAGGTTTTCTGCTATTGGGTGGCCTTTTACTTTCATCAACATACCAATATTTTGGATTCATAATATAATCATGATTATCTTTTAATAATTGAATACTATTTTTCTTGAGTTCATCAATTGTACCTTTTGTTCCGTTTATATCTTTAGGTAATATGTCTTTTGGAATATAGTTAAATAAATCATCAGCATTTTTTTCATGTATAATAAACTAAAAAGATTAAATTTAATATATATAATTGAATTTGTATAAAAAAAACTTTTTATTTATTTGTTAATATTACAATAGTGAGGATTCTATTATTATGCAAATACTATTTATTATATTTATATTATACTATTATTAAATTTGATGGTAAGGGGGAATTGTAATGAAAATTAATTTTTTTCAGTAATTTTTTAAAACCAGAGCTGGGTTTGAATCCGCACCCCCCATCGATTGATACAACAGGTACTTAACAAATGTACTTAATTTTTTTTCTTCTAATTGTTTTTTTTTTTTTTTTTTTTTTTTTCTTTATTTTTATTTTAAAATCTTAATAATAAATTTTACAATAGATTTACAATTTATATATAAATTAATTGTTTGCGTACGACCCTGGCTGTGGGTCTAATAGAATTATAAATAGTTTTTTTTTTTTTTTTTTTTTTATTACATTATTATATATATTTAATTAATTAGTTTTTTTTCTAACCATAGCCTAAGTAAGCCATTTGGTTGTATAGATTAATATTATTGTTATTGTCAAGCAATTTTAAGTATATCTTTTAACAATTTGTTATGATTAAAATAATTTTTTTTTTTTTTTTTTTTTCTTAACTAAATGTAAGAATTTATATTTTCAAAATCATCTGATAATCCATTATGATATATTTATAATAATATATGAGCATTCTACCATTTTGTTATTTATTTTAGGGTTAAAAGCAAATTTTTTATTTTTTTCTTAAATAAACTATAAGAATTAATATTTTTCAAATCATCTGATAAACCATTGAAAGCACTTAAGCTGTTATATACACAATTCATTTTTTGTTTGTCCGTTCTAAACAATGAAAGATAAAAATTTGCCTTATTTCTAGTATTGTAGTTATGTATATCTATGTTGCGATTAATAAGGAAGTTATGTTTGATTAAGTTGTTAATTATTTTATAGGCCAGAAAGTATAATTCTCTTTTGCATATAGTTTCAAGACTTACATATTGTGACGAATATATTAAATGGGACGGATGTGTAATTGGGTAAAATTTTATTATTTTTATAGCCCTTTTATGTATGATATCAAGTCTTTTTATATACGTTTGTGGCGCATTGCTCCAAAGTGGATTTAAGTATGTTAAGTTTGAGGAAATATAGGATGAGTATATAACATACAATGTGTTCCTATCAAAGTATTTCCTCATTCTTCTTAATATAAACACATAGGGTATAATTTTCTTGATAATATGGTCTATGTGATCTTGCCATTTGAACCTACTGTCTACTAACAATCCCAAATAATTATAGCTGTCCACTACACTGATGAGGTTAGATTTATAATTGATACTAGAAAAACTAAAAGTTTTGTTATCGAAGAGCAGAACTTTTGTCTTCTTTATATTTAATGACATTTTATTTTTAAGAAGCCATTCCTCAATAATATCAAGGTCATATATAATTGATTCCCTTAAATCTATCTCATTATCTGTAGAATATTTAATAGCCGCATCATCTGCGAAAAGCTGTAATACACCCTTTAGCTCTAATCTGGCTAAATCATCAATATAGATTTTGAATAGATCAGGACCGAGAATTGATCCCTGAGGTACCCCTTTTTTTATGTATTTCATATTACTGTAGGTGTTATTACAGTGTGTCCGTTGTTTTCTGTTGTGTAAATATGATCTAAAAAGATTTAACTGAGTCTCACTAAATTGCAATTGAGATAACTTAAAAAGAAGAATGTTATGGTCAACACAATCAAAGGCTTTCTGCAAATCTATAAATAGGCAAGCAGTAAATTTTTTATTGTCCATACTCTTTGATATGAAATCAGTTAGAGATAAACAGGCAGCCGTCGTATTAGAATTTTCTTCAAACCCATATTGTTCTTTATGCAATATACTATTTGAGTTCAAGAAACACGCGAGTCTTTTTTTAATAATGTTTTCAAATATTTTTGAGACTGAATTCAGAACTGAGATTGGACGGTAATTTGATGGAAGCGTTTTATCACCATTGTTTTTTAA
This sequence comes from Dolichopus griseipennis, assembly GCA_963082915.1. Taxonomy (NCBI): domain Eukaryota; kingdom Metazoa; phylum Arthropoda; class Insecta; order Diptera; family Dolichopodidae; genus Dolichopus; species Dolichopus griseipennis. Next base: position 69,123,934 of record OY720445.1, read on the forward strand.
ATTATTTGTAACTATTAAGCAATAAAGAATTTATTGTGCAGAAAACTTAGTTATAAATTTCTACTTCATTCAATCAGGACTTTAATATTATTACTGAAAAAAGAAAAATTTTTTATAAAAATGTAGAATCTGTGAGTTGGCACCAGAAAAACATTAAAAAACTAACCCAGGTTAATAAAAAATTTTTTAAATCTACTTCAATATATCTTTATCGTCGTATTAACATTTTTTTCTGAAGGTAATCAAAATTAATTGTAATTGATATTTTAGATAAAAGTGTTCCATTGGTATCAATAGTCAATTTAAATTAATAGCATACTCGTTTAACTTTAAACTTCATATCAAGTCATATGTCTCCGATCACTAGCTTATAAATTATAAGTTATAATTATAAAAAAAAAACAAAAGTTTATTAGGCTTTTATACAAATGAAATACATGCAAACAAATTTAAATTGATATGAAATATTAATCAAATGAAATCTTTTTGAATAATGAATAATGAAGAGATAAATAAAAATATTGAAATTAAGGTTTAAAGAATAAAAAAATTTTCCAATATATAATATTAAATAAATTGTTTTTAACTAACCTTTTTATATGTTTTTTCAGCCAGGAATTTTTTCGCTAATAATATAATTTTACTTATAAACGTTGGACAATTAATAATATGTGTATGGGGTATTTTAACAGATGTCATGTCTTCAAAAAATTTTGCTAATACACGTACTGCTGCTAAATCAACTTTCGTTAAATGTTGCAAAGTAAATTCTTTCAAATCAATTATGATAAAAATTCCATTTGGTATAACATTTGGTGGGTGAACTCTAATAAATGTATCAAAAAAAGCGGAAACAAGTCGTATTTCATCGGTATAATTGTACTGGAAATAAAATAAAATTTTAATTTCTATACTTATTATCTTTTGAAAAAAAATTGTTATTACATTCGTTAAATCTGGGCTTCTTAATCTATATAATACAACAAGGTGATTATCTGGTGTTTTATCTGGCAGTAGTACAACATCTCTACAATTGTATAATATATTAATTAATTGTTAAAAAAAATTTAAATATGTATATGTTTAACAATTGTATATTTTTTAAAATTCCAATTTCAGTTTAATTTTTTTCGAAAGAATTTGTAAATATTTAAATATATTAATTTTATTTTTAGAATAAATTTTATCATTCATTTTGCCAAGTTATCTATATTTTTGAGTTATTATTGAAATTAATTATTAATCGGAACAAAATAATGTGTAAACTCTATTCTGCTGAAAGAGTTTGTAATATATGTTTATGGGTGTTATAAATAACGTTTTTTTTTTATTACTAAAATTTCTTAGTGACAATTTAACTTTTTTATAAACATACTTACATAATATCATGTAAATTTTCAAAACCACTACTATACGTATCGCGTTTTTCAAATATATGAGGATTACTTGTTCTGTATGTATATTGTTTGTCAATTAAAAGTTTTGCTTTCTCAAGATCACCATCACAAAATACAATAAATGTTTTAAGTGGTGTTTCCTCTATTAAATCAAATATAAATCATTTTAATTTATTAACTCAAATATTAAAATAGTATAATTTATTACCTATTATTGGTAAATGAGGTTGAGTTGTTAGCCATTGCCTTAAAATTGGCATGGCTTCATCATAATTTTTATATTTCACCATAATACCGTATACTAATATAAAAGTTTGAAAATTTTTAAAATAATTGTTTGGTTTTTATATTTTTTTTTTATTATAAAAAGTTTAAAAAATTAATTGAAATGTTCTATACTGTTTGATTGTTCTTAAATGAATGATACTTAGATATTTTTATTTTAATTCAATTTAATTTACTAATTCATAATATTTTTTTTATTTCTAATTTTGTTGTTAAAGGCAAAACCAGTTTTTAAACAAGTTGAACTTCATGTAATGCTATTGCAACTTTTAATTTCAATAACAGCTTAATTGTATGTAATTAAATCAATAGGAAAAAGTTGATTGCAACTTTGAACTTATTTTGTTTTTTTTTTTAATACATATTAGTATTTATATCAAATACAATTAATTTAATTCAAAATATTAATTGTCTGAACTCAAATTAAGATTTGATTTTGAAATAAGTTCTTGCCTAATCCATTTTATATTATGGTTTTATCATTTCTATTCTTTGTAGAGCAATGTATTAACAATATAAAACTTAGTATATTTTATGAAAATGAATTGAAAAGGTCATGCTCCTAAATTTATAATTCAGAAAAAAAAAACAATTCATTAGATTAAAAAGTGTAATTTAAAATTTTTAAATACGTAAGAACTACATATTTTCATAATCATATAAGATAAAAGTTATTGCATCAAAGTAATTTTAAAGTGTTTTAAATCAGATGCCTAGGTTTTGAAATAATATTTTTATAACAAATGTGAATTGGTCAAACTATTCTTCACTTTAGTCAACTTATATTCATTCCTTTAAAACATTGAAAGCAATAAGAGCATATGTCTTTTCTTTTCAGACATGGCGAGCAAAATTTATTTATATTTTATATTTGATCATCAAAAATCTAAAGAAAATTACTTTTTCAACAATTATCTGTCCAATTAAAAAATTATCCAATTTCACCAACGATGACATATATTACTTAAATAAAATACAACACTTTATGGTTTATTGCCTATTTTTTAAACTATTAAAAAACTTTTAATATTCTTTAATTTTTCTGTGTCGGTCTATTTTTATTTTAATGTTTTATAAGTTTTATTTTTACTGTAGCCTGTTCAAAAACTAATCAATTTCTTAACCTATAGAATTAGTTTTGACATTATAAACTTTATAATATAGGTTCAATGCCATTAATGAAACGTAATTAATAATAAAATAATTATCGTTTTTGCAATTGTTCTGAATTTACTTTATAAAACATAAAAAATAAGCCAGGTTTATTTTTCTACAATCGTATTTTGAATCCGAGAAATATACACCCCGGAAACTTTTAGTTGAATAATATGTCTCACAGATAAATACAGAATAAAAGATAACTAAACGAGTACAACATACAACAAAAAGAATTGTATCTTTTAAAAATCTAAGACGTTTCTACATGTTAAAAAACGTACTACAAACCCATGATTAAATTGTACATGGACTTTATTTAGATTAATTTTAATAATAAGAATATAATATGTATCCTCTGTTCTAATTAAAAAAAACAGAAACTTCCTAATACATTTCATTATTTTAAAACTTAACGTAAAAAAGAAATGGTTAAATAAATATAATATAGAAATACTAGAACAAAAACCGTCTTAAACTAACAGACAAACAAACAATTGTTTTCTTAAAATATCGTAAAATTGTATTATCGTTGTAAATTTATTTAACAAATTTATAATATCAATTAAATTTGAAGGAATACAACAATTTTATAATTAAGTTAGATATAAATTTTAATATTCATTTAAAATAATTGTTAAATAAACACAAAACAATTAAAGAAAAACACAAATAATTTTTTTATCTAGTTATACTAGTTGCATTTGTAATAATAATTTTATTTACAACAATATTGTTGCGTATAACCAAAAGTGTGTTTAACGAATAATAATAAGATGCAACAATCACATGTAGAAAAAAATGCAGTATATAGAAACAAGGAAAATTATAATTTAAACTTTAAATATATATTTATTTTATTTAAAATTTTTTTTTTTTTATATTCCATTAAGTTCTAAAAATTTTAGTTTATTTTACTAACTTGAAATAGTTAAGTCGGATCAAAATCAGTTTAAATTATTTGAAAAAACTTTAATGAAAGTTTTAAATTCAAACTGTTAAAACTGCAACAGTTAAAATTTAATTTTAGTGATTAAAAATAAACGTTAAGAAATGGAAATATTTTCTTATAAAGATGAACTTGCTATGTTGTATAATTGGTTACAAAATAAACCACATTTACCAATAATTGGTAAATAATTTAATACAAAAATCGAAGAAGATTAATTTAAAAAAAATATATTATAATTTTTATTATTTGTTTCAGAAACATTACCAATGAAACATTTTTTGATTGCGTGTGACGGAAATTTGGAAAAAGCTAAAATATTAATTGAAAAACAGTATGAAATGAGAAACTATTATAGAGATATATTTATTGATAGAGATCCTTTTAGTACTGGTTCAAAACAATATTGGGATATAACGTAAATTAATATTAATATATAGCTTTAAAATTGATTAGACTATTATTATTAGAGTTATTTTTAATATCAATTACTAATAATAATTATAATAATTTGAATAATATTGAAATTCAATTAAATTAAAAAATGTATAATATTTAGATAAACATTGTATAAAAGAAATTAACTTAAAACCAAAAATACAATAAAATAATTTATTGCAGCAGTAATATTTTAAATTGAATTTAATTTAAAAATTTTTATTTTTAGAGATTCAATTCGTTTTCCTGGTTTAACACCTGATGGTAGTAAAGTATTTCTTATGCGATTATCGGATTTTGATGTTTCAAAGGTACATATATACATTATAAAAAAATTAAAAATTATAGTGTTCATATTTGCGAGTTTAAAAATATTTTTAAATATGATTCTTACAGAAAATATAATGTTGGCATAACGTTTCATTACATATATGTAGATAAAAATTGTCTAAAAAAAGATTTAAAAATGCATGAAATATATTTAAAAGGGAGTTTACTCTAATAAAAATGTATCTAATAAAATAATTTTAATAATTTGTAAAATATTTCAAGTAAAAAATTTAATATTTAAGTGATATCTAAAATTTTTCGATCTCCCGTTATCTTCCAGCTTTCAAGAATCATAATTAATAAAAATTTTTAATAATTTATTTAATATTTTAGATTTTCAAATGTTTTTTTTAATACAATTTTTTTTTTTAAATGTAATTACAGTATAATTTTATTGATTCTATCAAAATGATAATAATGTTTTATGATGCAATTTTATGTGAACCAGATCCAGCAGGTTTAGCAAAAGATTATATTTGTATTTGTGATATGAAAGGATATTCATTAACACATTCTATGAAATTTCATTTTAATACGTTAAGAATATTTGCAAAATTTTATCAAGAAGGTTTATCAATTAAAGTAAAAAATATACATATAATTAACTGTACTGAAAGTATTAATAAAATAATGTCAGTTTTAACACCATTATTAAATTATAATGTTAGAATAATGGTAAGTTTAATTATTACTTATAGTAATATAACCTTGATTTTTAAATTAATATATATATAAAGTTTTGATAATTAATATCTTTTTTTTCAATAAGATTAAACTTCATCAACCAGAAACAGATACGATATTTGATTTTGTACCGAAAGAAATGTTTCCATCTGATTATGGTGGCCCAGGCAGCTCAATTAAAGATTTAAAAAGCGAAACATGGGAAGAGTTTAAAGATAAACGAGACTATCTGACAGATCCAAAGCATTGGGAAATTGATGAAAGTAAACGACTAGAACCTAAATCTGAAAGTTGGTTTGGGTCTTTAGTAAATAGTATGTGGTAGAATTTTTTTTAGTTGTTTTATTTGATTATTAAGGTTTTATGGATTTCAATATTATTGGTCTGTGATTTAAAATAAATATACATATTATTTAAAAATTTCTGCTGTTTTATTTTTTTGAAACATTTACTCTAAATGGATCAAAGTTTTAACAAATTTGTTATTGTAAAATATTTATTATTCTTACTAGTATAGTTTGAATATTGTATTTTTAAACTTGAAAGATTATATTAAATTCTGAAAGGATTCAAATTTATTGTTTAAAAATTTTAAAAGTGTTAAAACATAATAAGTAGAAAACTTTCTATTAATTTCAGATTGGACTAAATTCAAACCAATATTTTAATGCATAAATTAAAAAAAGTGGTGTAACCCATTTTTACCGTTAACGTTTTTGATCGTACATTGTTTTACTTTTCTTCACTTTGCGTTTCCCCTTCATTATTTTGATTTCAAAGTAATGAAGGGGAAAAATGGGTTATTTTATTTTCTTATTTTCTACGCCATTTTTCTTAATTATGAGCCATCTTTATTAGATTTTTACAGTCAGGTTCTAAAAATTTTCATTTCAAATTTAATTCTTCTTCAAGAAAAAATGTTTTTAATAATTATAAAGATATTAACTGTATTGTATTTACTGTATTTGACTGATATTATAACATAGAGAATGCCAATTTTAATTTAACATCAAAATTAAATTTGTTATTAAATTGTTTGTTATATTTATATTTATCAAATATATACTATTATATTATTATTTTGTCGAAAGACCGATTTTTGTCAAGGACTTCTTTGATCAGAAATTGTTTTTCGTATTTGATTGCAGGTTTAACCCAATTAACTAGCCAAAAATAATATATTGCATACATTTTTAACATTACAATTTATTTCTTTTTCATAACCAAATAATAATTTGCTCACATATTTGACGTATAAAATTAATTTTTTTTCATTAAATATTTTCAAATATTTTATTTTGCCATTAAATAACCAATATACCATTAGGCTAATTAATTATTTATGAACATTGATAAAAATAATTATACTTCAATTAACATTTAGTTTACTTATTTATTTTCAATTTTTTGCTAAATTATTTTTCTAATCAAAACTTAATGTTTTAAAACTTCCTTCGATTCCATTAGCAGCATCATTATCATTTTTTGATAAATCTCCTTTCATTTTCCAATAACTTGGATCAATTAAATAATTACGATAATCTTTTAAATCTTGAATTTGTTTTTGTTTTAAAGATTCAATTGAATATGATGCGGTTCCATTAATTTCGACTGGTAATAAATCTTTTGGTATATATTTAAATAAAGTTTCCGAGTTCGATTCATGAAGATTTATCTAAAAAATTTTATGATAAAATTATTTTTAATAATTACCTAATTTTAATTACGTTCACTTACCATTTTATTTACATGTTCGCTTAGAAAGGGTTTACATAAACTTAAAATTTTATTTATATGTGGTGGACAATTGATTATATGAATTTGACGAATTTTAAATGCAATAGTTTTCTCAAAAAATTTTACGAAACCACGAAATGCTGCAAAATTAACTTTTGCAATATGTTTTAAAGAAAAACCTTTAGCATCAAAAATTGATATAATCCCATCAATTATTTCATCTTTGTCGGTCAAGGTATAAAGTAAAAGATCATAAAACATAGCACAATTTTTAACAGATTCAACAAATAAATACTGAAATAAAAAAATAAATAATTATGCAAAAAATTTGATATCCAGAAATTAAACGCACAAATTTAAATGATAAAAAACATTTGTTATGGAATATTTAAGTTATAACTTAGAAGAAGTGCAATAAGATTGTTAAAAAGTCGAAAATATTGTATAATCTAATGATTATAATTAAAAATGTTAAGTCTATATAATATGTACGTATACTTACTTATGTATGATATAACTAAATAAAATCTGTCAAGATTTTTCTAACTTTCACAATATCTGGGTTTGGCAGATATTATGTTATATGTTGTTAAGTGTTAAGAATAATAAATTCATGAAAATGGAGTGAAAAATATAAATGAACATGAAAGCTTTAATTTTCTAATAACATTTTATTAAAACTACCTTAAGAACATTGTGAAGAAATAAAATTTATATTTTAAATATAAAGTATTGCTTCATTTTTCTATGTAAACGTTAAGTTATATTAAATTGAATAAAATTTATATTTACAAAATCTAAACATTTAATTTCGATGGAAACATTAATTTCTTGTATTTCACTAATTTAACTCTAATTATAACTACCCCGCCTTACTTAAATATATTATGTGTTACAATAAATATTAAAAAGATAATATTTTAATATAAAAGGAAAATTTTTTACCTTATCTGGATCTGGATCAGCTATTCTGGAAATTTGAATCACATAATTATCTGGTGTTAGTTTTGGTAAAAATATAACATCACTGTAAATATCATGTTAAATATAAAGTAATTAATGTATTACAAAATTATTTTTTGAATTTCTTTTTAAATTATTTTAAAAATGCGATGTCAGCTTACCTGGCTTTCTGAATTATTTGCGATCCTTGATCTAATGGATCTCGTTCAATAAACAAATTTGAGTAATTATTCCGAACAGTATAATGTAATTTAATTAATTTTTCTGTTTCTTGTATGTTTCCTTCACAAACATTTACGAAATGTTTCAAAACCATTGGCTCTAAAAGTTCAAGTATATGGTATAAGAAAAAAAAAGTAAATAAATTAAGAAAATTTATTAAAATTGAATACCAATTTTAGGTAAAGTGCTATTATTTAAAGCCCATTTTTGTATAACCGCCAGAGATTCATCAATATTTTTGCATAACACCATTTTATCGTTTTTTGTGACAATTAAACCACAAGCTATTGTAAAATTAAATAGATAATTAATATATTAAATTTTATATTTTTTAAAAATATATTTCTTCTTTAACAAAAAAAAAAGTAGAAAAAGAATCTAACTTAATACACGTTCTAAACAAAACTGAATGAAAACGATACAAAATTATTAATAAAAATTATTTTAATCTAGAAAATTTAAGTTCAAAGAATTTATAAAAAAAAAAAAACAAAAAATTAGAAAAGTTGAATGAAAATTTATTTATTTAGTGATATTAAATATGTTAACCTTGAAATATGCAATAAGACTGAAAAAACCAGTCAGTAGCTATTTCAAACAATATTCTTAATTTATTTAACAGAGATACTTACTTGTGTAATGTTTTAATTAATCATCTAATGATTAAGTTTTTTCGTTTTTTATAACATTACTAATATTTTTTGAGTTGCAAGTGCACAAGTACAAAATTTTGAATTCGGAATAATTGATATTTATTGAGAAAAGGGAGAATTGATTATCAATTATATATTATGTTTTTGAAATTTATATTCACATAAATTTACTCAGGTGGTAAGCTACCAGGTCTATAATACTTATAAATAAGTGAAGAATCAATTATTTGATTTGAAAAAATGAAGTGTCTTTATACTTTCAATATTCACAGTTTTTTAACAGTTTTAGCAAAGAATCTTTAGTAAACAAATTGCTTTTATAACAAAGACCTCTTTATTATAATTAAAATGTGTTATTTAGAATAAATATGGCATCAAACTATTATTTAAAATTAAACACAATTTTAAACCACAAAAACAAAAAATTTTTATTTATTTTTTCAAATGAAATTCCATAATTCAGAACAATTTAGTCAACATTTAAATTTCTAAAATTACCTTCCAATTCTAAAGGTTTTGGTTGATTTGCTGGACGTTTCTTTTCATCTGTTACCCAATATTTTTTATCCATTAAATAGTCTCTAAATACAAAATAAAGAAAAAATATTTACTTATAATAGTTGTACACCATATGCTGAATAATATTACGATTTCTGTAAAAATACGAACCTTTGACTTAACATAATTTTAAGAATTTCTTTTTTAATTTCTGGAACATCTGCTTTTCCACCATATTCTTTTGGAAGGATATCTTTTGATTTTGTATAATCGTCAAATGTAGTGCTGTTTGGTTGATGAAATTTAATCTAACACATATTACATAACAGAAATAATAATTAAATAAATTTCAGATATAGTTTTTATTCAATATTTTTTTTATTCACTCACCAATGCATAAATCTCATCTGCAATAAATGGTCTAAATAATGCAATAATCTTATCTAAAAATGGTGGACAATTCAATATATGAATATCACGAAGTTTAGTGGAAGCTGCGTCTTGATTAAATTTAGAAAAAACGCGAACACAAGTTAAATTTACTTTTGCTAAATGTTTTAAAGTGAATCCTTTTGCATCAAATATAACTTGTTCACCTTTTGATATTCCATCGGGATCTTCAGTATTCATTCTAGCATCATAAAGCATTAAAAATAACTTTAAAGCATCTTGGGTCATAAACTGTATGGAAAATAAAAAAGTTAAAAAAGACTTTAAAAATCTAAAATCACTAAAAAGTACCTTATCTGAATCATAATCAGCAAGTCTCATTAATGTAATTTTCCATCCTTCTGGTGTTAATCCAGGTAATAATAAAATATCTCTATAATATTTTGAAATATTGTAGTTTTTTTTCCCAATAATATTAATTTTAAACTTACACAACATCGTAAATTTTTCGAATTGTTCTTGCATTTGGATCTCGGTGTAGAAAAATGTCAGTCCAATTATTTCTCATACAATATTGCAAATCTATAATGTTTTTGGCAACTTCTAAATCACCTTCAGTTGCATGAATAAACATTTCAAGTACACATGGTTCTAGTGAAAGTTAAATAAAAATTAGAAAAATTGTTTAACTTTTTTAAAATGTACATACTAATAACAGGTAAATGTGGTTGAGTTAATAACCAATTTTCTAAATTTGTTAGTGCGACATTATAATCAGTATATTTGACCATAATTGCTATTGAAGAATTAAAATCTTAAGTTATATCGTGTTCAAGTAGTAATATTAACTAACAAGTTAAAATATTTTTTGATAAAAGAAGACTTCGTATTGTTAACTATAGATATTTTGGTAGGGCAAACATTTTTATTATCAAATGTCATAAAATCATAATGTCATAGTTCAACATAAATTTTTGACTTTTAAAACAGAATTTTTTGTATACTATGAAACGTTGTTAATATTTAAAAAAAATATGTGTTATAAATAGAGTATCAAGCCGGTGAGTTTAAATAAGCGAAATTGTAACACTTTTATTTATAATATCGAAATATTAGATTTAAAGCTAACATGATATTTGTTGGTGATAAAACATAAAAAGTTCACCTAAGTGAATTAACCAAAATGATCTGCTATAACATCAAGCTTAATTCGTATTTGTTGGATTTATTTCGAATTTTGTAAGGGCTTCGCAAGACGAAATTGTAATTTGTAACAGGCAGTGTATAAAGACTAAACGAAGTCTTTAATAAAAAATAAATTGTTTTTAAAACTACCTTAATGTTGTAAGAAAATATTTAATAAGTAAAATAATAACTAAAAAAATAAAAATAATTACTTAAAATTTATTAGTATTAAAGTTGACTTTGTTTATGACGTTACTTAGGTTAGGTGTTTTAATTATTACTTAATAATACTAGTGAGCATATTATTACAAATACTTATAAACACGTTCTTTACAAACTCGTATAGTAGTAAGAGTTAACCTTTGGCATGACGATTAAGCTTTAAAATATTATTATAATACATTATTCTGTTAAAAATATATTTATTGCCTAATTAATTAAAAAAGAAAGCATTTTATTTATATCATATTTTTAGAGATTAAATTCAAGCTTGGAGATAGATAATTTTTATAAAAATTAACTCTTTTAAAATATTAAATAAATCCTAGCTAAAGCTAAATCCTATGTAAGCTTTAATAAGATTTTGTATAATAAATGACTTATATTGGTGGTAAACCCTGACATCGTAAATGTCTTTGCGACGTCGTGGATACATTGTCGCATGATCGTAAATGTAAACTTAAAAATTTCACATTGTCTCATGATCGTAAATTCATTTTACATTGTGTCCGCGACCCATTTTCACGACGCGTGTTGTTAAATTGAGTATCGAAAATTTTTTGGATACACAAAAAAAAAATTTAAAGTTATTTGAATTTTGAAGTTTTAATTTGAATTTTTGTCAGTTGAGTTTTATTTTTGTGGTGGTGAAGGTGCTAATTTCAAAAGAAAAATGGAAGAAAAGTAAGTAAATTTTAATTTTTGTGAAATGATTAATTTTTTTGTTACAATTGTAATAGGAAATGGACTCATGGAAGAAAAATCCTACTATTGACAATTCGTCTGCAATATGAAGCTGAATTTAATTCGAAGAAAAAAAAAAATTCAGCTTTATGGAAAATGGTGTTCGACGAAGTCAAAAAGCATGATCCAGATTTTCCATTTAATACGGATGAAATATATAAAAAATTTTTAAATTTAATGAGTAGCTACCGACGAATTAAAAGAAAAAATGGAAAATCTGGTGAAGGTGCTATTTTGTGGGAGTATTACGAAATGATGGATGAGGTTTATGGTACTAGAGGTATAATTTATACTTATTTTATAAATAAATGTTTCTCAGATTTGTGTTTGTTTATTTTAGCTTGCATTGTTCCGCGAGAGGAAATACTGGACTGTTCTATTTTGGAAAATGACGAAATATTTTCCGAAAATTTTGAACCAGTACCTTCGGCATCATCAAAGAAAAATGCAGCATCATCTTCAAGACCATCACAAAAAAACGAAATTCTCGCGTTTTTAGAGAAAGAAGCTGCTGCAGATAAGCAACTTTTTAAAGATATACTAGAAATTGAAAATAAAAAGTTGCTTTTAGAACAAGAGAGAATCAAACAAATGCAAGAAATGAAACAATTGTTTGCTTCTTTCATAGAAAAAACAAACAATTAAAAAATTTTGTGATTAAATGTATATAAATGTTCAAATTTTTTGTGATTTCTATAGGAATTTATTTTTAGTATAAAAAGACTTTATGAATTAAGTAATAAGAATGAATTAATGTTATTTTGTTTTTAATAACTAGTTATAAGAAAATGAAGTATTTTTATGTTTTTAAGTTATTTTTATTTTGTTTTTATTTGAATATTATAATTTTTGTATTAGTATTGTATTGATAAGAAATTGAATTTTTATGTTTTTTTAAGTTGTTTTTATTTTGTTTTTATTTGAATATTATAATTTTTGTATTAGTATTGATAAGAAATTGAATTTTTATGTTTTTTTAAGTTGTTTTTATTTTGTTTTTATTTAAAATTAGAATATTTTTACAAGTATTAATAAGAAAACAAATTTTTAAGTTTAAGAATTTATTATATTTTTATAATGAAATACAAAAAAAAAAACTGATATAAAAAATTAAAATTCTTATTTAACTAGCAATTAACAGTTTTATTCTATCCCTTTTATTTCTAGAATCGATCATCTGATTGAATGGCAACATCAGAAATATTTTCTTCAGGTTCAATATAATTTAAATATAAATCTAACGCACTATTATGTCCTTCATTTTCAATAACTAAATTATGCAAAATAATGCAAGCCATTATTATATATTTTGATAATTTGAGATTTTGAAGATTTAAGTAAGACAAAATTCGAAACTTTTGCTTCAACAGACCGAAAGCCTGTTCAACATGAACTCGTGTTGAACTTAAAGTGTAGTTATGTTTTTTTTGGTCCAAAGTAAGGAAGCCATTATCCTTATACGGAACCATTAAATAATATTCAAGGGGGTAAGCAGAATCCCCTACAAGATGGCTATCATGATGAAATTTTATTTTATGATTTATAATTTCTTTCCGTAAAGGACTGTTATTCCACATTGCAGCGTCATGACAGCGTCCAGGGAAGCCTACGAAGGCATCAATAAATTTTAAACTACTATCAACAACTCCCTAAAAGTATTAAAAAATTATAACAAATTACAATTTCAAATATAAATTAATTTACTTGAACTAATACTGAGTAGAAGCCCTTACGATTGTAGTAACTAACACTGTCATTTAAAGGTTTGGAAATTTTTATGTGCATTCCATCAATACACCCTATCACAGATGGATACGGTTGAGAGCGGCTTAATTCAAACTTTTCAATAATATCTCTTTGACTTGCTGCGTTTGAAGGAAATTTGATTAATTTTGTTTTAAGCTTATTCATTATTTTTATAGTTTTGACAAAAATATAATATGTTGAACCATATCCTATATTAAACCTATCACTAATTTCCCGAAAACAATTATTGTTACTAAGTCTCCATATTGATAAATATAAACATGATTCTAAAGTATGACCTGGTCGACCAATTTTTTTATGCCAAAATGGAGTTAACATATCTTTTAGTTTCTAAATTGTTGAATAAAATATATGTAAATAGGTAAACGTATAAAAATGGAATATGAAATTTTTAAATCAAATATGATAATATGTACAAACTTTAAATGTACTTCTAGTCATGCGGAAATGACTGAAGAAAACGTCGTCAGGATAATTTCCAACAGTTTTTAAAAATGATGATACTTTTGGGATTTTTCGTTGCCATTTTTTATTTATATTTTGTAAAAGCAAAACACGACGATTTTTTCTTTTTTGCAATAGTGTTTTTAATTTAAATGTGTTTGAAACTCTTATTTCTTCACCACAGTCCAATAAATAATTGAAGAAAAATTTTTTAACGAAATTAATATCCATTTTGTCTAAATATTAATTTATACTTTTCAAAGAAAGTATCTGTTGAAAAAATTTAAATTTTTTGACATTTCATTTTGACGCAATCAGAATTGTAAACAAAATACATTGTATTTTCGAGACAATGTGTTCAAAAATTTTTACATTGTGTTATTTTCACATTGTATCAGGTTGAAGTTTTTTTACGACATTTACGATGTCACCCAAACTATTGTTGTCAAAATTACGTAGCAGCATTTATTAGTATAACAAAAAATTAATAGCATTAAAAATCTTAATTAAATTAAAAATTTCATTTCAAGTTTGGCAGTTATATATTTATATAATATATATATATATAACATGAGATCAATTGAGAACAATAAAGTGAAAATGCAAATTTCTTAAAAACTTCAAAAAAATACCTTAAATATAAATATTTCATTTGCATATAATATTTAACCTAAATAATTGATTTTGTTAATATTAGATTTATTATTATTGATTATTTTTTCTGCAGCTATTAGCGTTGTAATTTAACTGATGTTTAAGGGAACAGCAGTGTAAAAAGAACATTTTCAGACTGTACGCTTTTAAAACGAAACACTTCAATATTTTTTTAAAAATTTTAATAAATGTGCATTTTAGAAATAATAATTTTTATATATTATTCTAAGATTAAATATTATTACAAAAGAAAAGTATAAAAATATAAAAAATTTATTTAATAATTATCAATCTATGTTTAACTTTCTGAAATTTCCTTCCATTTCATCAGGTAATGGTTGATTTGCTGGTCTTTTATCAGTATTAACAGCCCAATAAACTGGATCCATTAAATAATCTCTAAAATTTTTTTTTTTTAAATTAATACTTTCTTTAACTTAAACATAATTTTTAAATAATTTTATTTTGTATGTCAAAAAATTGTACCGTTTTTCTACTAAGAGTTTATTTAAATTTTCTTTTAAATCAACTGCTGAGCCTGCTTCACCATCATATTCAATTGGTAACATCGCTTTTGGTACAAATTGATAAAATTTTTCCATTTCCGATGGTTGGTAGAATTTCAACTTTAATTAAATTTCATTATTAATTTTCAATCAAATATTTATGTCATATCATTTAAATTATATCGCACATATAAATATTATTTTTATATGTATTTCAATAATTATTTAAATGTTAAAATACATTTTAATTAAATTTTTTTAATTATTATTTGAAAAGTAAACCAATAACACAAAAGCATCAAATAATTGCAAATTATTCTAACAATATTATATACAAAATTTTTTATCCAAAACTAATAGAGTTTGTTAATAATTATATTAAATAACAATTTAGCAAACAAATTGCATATAGTTAGGAGAAATGCTTGAAAGTTCATTACTATACAATACAGTAAACATTAAAGTTAGAACAAATTAAAATACAATAAAAACTATAAATTAATATTTTGTCTAAAGAAAAAGAATATTCATTTTACGCCATTATTTTGTGATTTATACAATACATTCTTCATTTTTTAATACCTGTTCAACTAGTAGAAATTTATATTGGTTTGGACATTTTTAAAAACCTTAAAAAATGTTTTCAAATACATTGCTGGAATTGAATCTTAATACTAAAATAAATGTTTGATATAATTTTTAATTTTATAGTAGAAAAAGGAAGAAATCCTTGAATTTGTAATTATTCACAAATATCAAAAGTTTTACGTAATTAAAAATTCTTTGAACGCGCAATTTTTTAAAACTAAATTTTAAAAATGCAGTACCAGAATTAAAAAAAAAGTTTGCTAAAAGAAACTTTATCTTGTTGAAGAATGATTGGAGAAAAAATAAATTGTGAAAAAATATAACTTAAGAAAAGAATAAAAAATATTATAATGTGAATCTTTAGTGCATAGTACAGTTTTATGTTTCTAGTTGGTATCATTTATAAACGACATTATCAGCATTAAAATGTACATTAATTTTTCTTTTGGTAAAAAAAAAATAAGCAAAAATAATTTAAAAATAAAGTTGGTAGTTATTAATGATCTGCAACTAATATTATTTAGTAAATGGTTATAGAATGAAGAAAAATGATGCAACTATTTGTAGTTTTAAAATTATTTTTTTTTATAATTATCTGTTTAAATGAGTATTAAAGTATTGAATTTAGTTTTTACGCTAATCTATTTAAAAGTTTTCGGTTTCTTTAAAGTTTTTAAGAATTTTATAAAGAAAAATGAATATACAATAATTTTTTTTCAGTTAAATATTTAATGATATGTACGAGAATCGAACCTACATACCCCGGTTAAACAGGCAAATGATTACCCGCCACATCACTAAAGCCGCAATAAGAAAATATTAATTCAAATTAATTAACAATTTATATTTAAATTAAATTTTTTATAATTTTTATTATACAATATGTTTAAAAAATTTAATGGTGTATTAAATTAAATGAAATATAAAATTTAGCTTTAATTGGAACTGAGCAAAAATATTTAGGACAATATTCATCCAAGTTAAACTTATTAGAGACTAGGAGAATAACAAAAACAAATTTAATAAAATTATGACGACATTTGAAAGCAAAAAAAAAACTATATTGAATTACGAACCCTAAATGTATGCAATTTTTAATGCAGTTAATTGTGTTTTAATTTGTTTTGGAGAAGGTGAAAAAACCTGACCTATCTCAGGTTACAACTATTTAAATGTAACCATAACTTCTAAAAAGTTAATTTTAAAAATTTAAGTTAAAATATGGTATTTAGTAAAATAAAAAAACTTTAAATAAAAAATGTACATTAATAAATAAATATAAATGCAATAAATTTTATTGTACTTACCCTTTCAAATAATTTTTTACGAATTAATGGTTTTATTAGAACCAATAATTTATCTAATGATGATCCACAGTTTATTATTTGTATACTACGTACTTTAAATGTAATTGCTTTTTCGAAAAAACTTATTGCTGTTGCAACTGTTACCACATTCAATTTTGTAATATGTTTAAGTGTTAAACCAGTCATATCAAATACAATTATTTCACCATTACTAAACCCATGCTCATCCAAATATGAACAACGTAAATCATAATATAAGAATAGAGATTTTAACCATGCTTCAAAATTAAACTAAAATGAAATAAAAATAAAATATAAAACTAAATATTTTATTTTAAACTAAACTGTTCATAATGCGTATAAGTAAGAATCAAATTGATTGTTGATTTGATCCTAAATAGGTATAAAGTTTACTGACCAAGATCATCAAAACAAAAAAATCAAAAACAAAAAATAGAGGAATAAAAATGTTACCTTCTCTAGATCATTGTCTATGAATCGAATTATGTAAACAACATATCCTTCTGGTGTCAATTTCGGTAAAAGTAAAAATTCACTGAAATAAAATCATATTTTAAATATATAAAATTAGTGCAATGGTAATGCAACACAATAAAAATTTTAAAATATTATTTGAGCAATTAAATTATGTTATCACTTACATTGTATCCTTCACTATCATTTGTGATTCATCTGTTGGATCACGATGCAAAAAAATCTCTGGATTAGAACTACGTAACATATAATGAAGATCTATTAATTTTTTTGCTCTTTCTGTATCGCCATTACATTTAATTATAAATCTCTTTAAAACTAGGTCATCTTAAAAAAAAAAGAAAAAAACAGTAACAATCTAATTTTATTAATCAAGAATGTGTATCCCAATTTTTTACCAATTTTTGGTAAATGTGGTTGTGTTAAAATCCAACTTTCCATACAAGTTTGTGCAGCTTCATAAT
Source organism: Dolichopus griseipennis (assembly GCA_963082915.1). Lineage (NCBI taxonomy): Eukaryota > Metazoa > Arthropoda > Insecta > Diptera > Dolichopodidae > Dolichopus > Dolichopus griseipennis. Next base: position 69,142,008 of record OY720445.1, read on the forward strand.
CTGAATATTTAACCATTGTCGTGTATTTGTAAAACTAATAATTTCTAACTTACAACCAAAAAATAAAAAAATAAAATTTAAAATCAAATTAAAAAACTAAAAACGACTTTCAAATTATTTAGTATAAAGACGTTTTTGACAAATACCGAACACAAAAATTTATTTATTATTTTTAATTATTTTATTATTTTTTTAATAATGCGACTCAACACAGGAAGGAAAAACACTTAACTGACTTGTTAATTCTATTCAAAAATTCTTATTAGCCCCGATCAAAATAATAATAAGTATTAGTTAAATTTTATACATCAATCCCCCAATTAAATTACTAGTTTTAAAAACAAAGAAATATAAAAAACGATAAAATAAAAAAAAAGTGGTTAGTTTGTAGATACATAATACATTTGAATGCACATCGAACAGGTGAGTAAGCTTTTTTTTTAAATTAAAATTAAAAAAATTTCGCAATAGCAAGCAAAACAGAAAAAAACGCATTTGGTGCAATCAGTGCATTTTATAATTCAAATAAATTTTGATTAAATAAAAAATTGGAAATTCTCTTTGTTTCTTAGAAATTCGTTTCCAATGTTTTTCGAATTTGCAGAAGTTTCGAAATTGGAAGTCTTACACATATCCAAATTACATTACAAAAAATGATAAATTACAAATAAATTGTTCAAGTTTTGGGTATTTAAATAACAAAAATTTTTATATCATAATTAAAAAAATACTCGATAAATGCAATATTACAAAATATGGTTTACATTTCGGTATAATTTTGTTAGGAAAACCCAATAACCAACTCCTCTAAAATAGGAATGGATTTTTTTTTAAAAAAGTAGTACATTTTTTATGTGTTGTACTTAGATATTTTATTCTAATTATGAAAATTCATTATTCAATGAATTGGTTTTCTAAATTAATTTTAAAGCAAAATGTTTTTGATAAAATGTTCTCTACCATTTGAAATTGATTATTTTTTTAATAAATATATTTTTTTTTTTATTAAAAACAGTGGTTTTTAAATTTTTTTTGTATATTTTTAAATTAGAGTTATCGTTTAACAATTATGTTTTACCTATCAATACAATTAAGTTATAATAAAAGATGCGAAACAGAAGACATCCGAAATCTATGAAATTCTAAGAAATAAAATACACGAAACATTAGAACTAAGAATTAAAAAAAATGAAGACTATAACATTTATCATTATAACCAATAGTTACTTACTATCTTTTTGTATTAATTAAATGCTCTTTTAATTCAAACGTTTACAATTTAAGTATCACTGGAATTATTTAATTGAAACTAGAAAAAATGTTATACATGGACCATCATATTATATATAGTTCAATACAAGTGAATCAATAATATATTTAAAAAAAAACTTGATTGCCCAGATTTTCTAAATATACTCTAAGCTTATTTATTAAAACAATATTTATATACAATTTTATTTACACACATAATAGTTTACTTAATATTTTTATTTACTTTTATCTACTAACTTTTTTAGATACTTACTAAATGCTAATATATTTACTATAGTTAGCTCAAATAAAACTAAAACATTCGATTGTTTTTTCTTTTTCTTAAAGCGCATTAAGAACGTATTCGTGGTTAGCAGCAATTTTAAAAAGTAAAAATGGTTAAAATTTTATTTCATAACGGTTAAATTGCGAAAATTTGCTAAAAAAGGTTATTGATCCAAAAATAAAAAAAAAAACTTTTGTGTTTAACTTTATTTTTGTGCGATTATTCATACACAAAATTGCAATGAATTGATTTATAAACACACATATATATGTTTATAAAGTGTTATATGTAATTAAAAAATTAAACATAAAATATAAGAGTGGTTTCATATAAAAAATCATATTGCTTTAAACTTTTCATATTTCATTGCATGATTAATTTATACAAATTTTTTATAATAATTATTTTTTTCCTGGTGAAATTTTGTAATAAAATCCGATAGTTTTGAAAATTAGATCAAATTTAAAGTGGAAATTTTTTCAGTTCATTATAAAATATTAGAAAGGAAATTCAAAATTATGATACTCAAATTATTTTATTGCACTTTTAATTGAATTCATTATATTCTTGATATTAATCAATTTCGATAATGGTTAATTCGCTTACTAATAATTAAATACTTACTACAATTTCAACAAGAGCAATTTGAAAAGTATTTACTTACATAAATTTTCATGTATACAGCAAACCGTTATTTTTAATATTCGTAATGATTTTGACAAAAGGAATATACATTATTGGAAAAATAAGAGGTTAAAAGTGTAATAAAAGAAAATACGCAGGGAAAATTTCAATTGAACTGGAAAAGAATGCTGTTTCATGATGAGGCAATATTGTATCTGGGTCAAAGAAGATTGAAATAAGAAATACAATAATTTTTTTTTAAACAAAATTCTGATAATTTCAATAAACAACATATTATTTTTTATCGTTTAAAGATAGTCTAATCTAGAAGTCAAATAAGTAATCAAAATATTGTATAACTATCTGGAAGCCAAAAACGTAATCAAACTATTGTTTTTTGAATTTATTTTTATTGATTTATCTATTTCTAGACAGTCCTCTGCTACATATATTTAAAGAGTGGGAGAAAGAAGAAAGTTTTAGACGGTGAAGAAAACCAATGCTGTTTATTAATTTTATAAGTATTATTCTTTATTTACTCTATACTATTTTATATTAACATTTTATAATATGTATACTTGCCAACTTTCCTCCTATATAAAATGAATAACTTGTAACCTGTGTTGGATACTAAAACGTATCTTATCGGTTAAAAGACCATGTACACCACCGTGGTCCATTGTGGAAAAATTATGGAAAAGATTTTTTGTATTTTTTTTTATTAGAAATAATTTTGTTTCCTGCAATTAATGCCTCAATCACGTGCCCATATACAAGGATTCCTTTTTTGTGATTTCAACATGGCTTACAAGAGAAAACGTTTAAATATAAACATGGCTTACAAGAGAAAGAGATTTCAACATGGCTTACAAGAGAAAACGTTTAAATGTTTAACACTACATTTTTTTCAAAAGAATCATTATTAGATAACTGACTATATAGACAACTGAAAACTAAGATACAAATCTGTTTAAGTCATCGTTTAAACAGTAAACTCGGCAAACTAAGAAATAAATATATAATCAAGCCGTAAGTGACAGTCTTTTAATTAAGTTTTTATGTATGGCTTTAACTTGGTGGAAAGCGTAATAAATTAAAATATTTACATGATAAATGACTAAAATAAACAATTATTTTTTTGTTCAACGGCTTAAACTTGGAGGAAAACGTAATAAGAAGTCGAAAGTAAAGAGTCTAAAAAATGAAAAAAAAAATCACATCCATTTTTATTTAATAATTAAGATTAAGCACCATTTTATTACCATTACGATTTTAAATTACATAAAATAAGATATATTAACATATATAGAAATATTATCTTATTAATCTATATCCAATGATTTAAAGCTGTCCTCCATTTTTGTTTGCTTTTCCAAATTTTTACTCGATTTTCTTAAGGATTCAATAACTTTCCAATTTTTTTCATTGGTTAAATACTCTCTGGATTTTTTTAAAGCATTTTATACAAACATTTTGTTGTTTCGTGGTTCAATATTTATGTAAAAAAATAAACATAGAAAAATATATTAGAAAATATTTATATAGTATAAAACAATGAAATATTATTAAAAAACATCTACTTTTTTATAAAATATATATTTATATATCTTAAGATAATTTAATTTAATTACCTATGTTCCTTTAATAATTCGATCCATTTTTCTTTAATAGTTTTTATTTCACCTGCTTTACCACCATATTCGTTGGGTAACATATCCTGTGGGATATAATTAAAAAGAGTATCTGATTCAGGATGATGAAATTTTACCTGTAATTACCCGGACAATACAATATTAAATTACCAAATAAGAAAAAATTTGGTATTAGATAAAGAGGAAATAATTTGGTTGAAAAAAGGATTACTTAAAATTTGATAAAACTTACCAATTTGAAAATTTCGCTTTTAATAAATGGTTTTATAATCATTAAAACTTTATCTAAATATGATGGACAATTTATGACATGAATTTCTTTTAGTCTTACTGGATGTGCTTCTTGTGTAAAACGCATATATACTTTCAATGATGATAAAACAATACGGGTTAAATGTTTTAAACTAAAACCAGCCATATCAAATACTGGTACTTCCCCTGATGATAGGCCCATTGGATCTGGTACTATAAAACGAAGATCAGCAAACATAAAAAACATTTTTATCGATTCAGTGAAGGCAAACTAAAAACAGAATTATGTATAACAAAATAAAAAAACATAGTTATATAATGTAATTACATTTTGATAATGGTAAATCGATATTTTTTTATAAGTTAATAAAACATGGTATATCGAAATTTTTTATAAGTTAATAAAGCATAAAAATATTGGGAAAGTTGAAGGATATAAAAGGATATATTGAAGGTAATTTTTTTCTAATATTTTTAAAGTCTTCAAAAAAGTCTTTGAAAAATTTACGGTTATTCCGTAATTTCATAACTTGGTAGTTACTATATTATTTCTCATAGGAATTTCTAAGATCAAATATGCAATATTAGTAAAACCATTATTATATTTCTTTTTTTTTTTATATATTAATTTAATTATATATTATATACTTTAAACATTATTGCATTACATACATTATTGTATATTACACTATAAGAATTATTATTTTTTTAGTTTTATTTTTTTATGTTAAAATTAAATTATGCATAAAGGTTAAAATAAATAAAAATTATTCGCCTAAAATTATGCAACTTTTTTTAAATGAAAATTAAAACTTTTTTGGATGGTTCTCCTGCTCCTAAATTTATGAAATATTTTCTAGTTATTCAGTAATTCGATTGGCAATGTGTACACAAATTGATAATATGGTAATATATTATGTGTTATTTATAATGACAAAAAAATATTTACTTATTGTTAGTTTTAAAAGAATAAATGTTTAAATAATCGTTTAATAATATTTAAATAATCTAATTTAATATTTCTTTTTACAACACCCCCATGGTGACCAAATATAATTTAAAATATAAAAAAAGAAACATTAACAAAATAAATAAGATTGTAATTATAAATTAACAGAAAGTATTTAATGTAAAAAATCCAAATGCCACATAAGCAAAGGATTATTATAATATCAGACAATATTTACTATTGTCTGGTACTTCAAATAAATACATTATTATAAAAATTTAATCTTAAAAAGTATAGAACTAAAATCACAAAAACCACTTTGCCACCAATATACTAGACCAAATATTCTTAAAAAAATGTAGAAGAAAGATAAAAAGATGTAATAATTAGCAAGTGGTGAATTTCTGCATATTGTTTAGTTATTATTAATATAAGCAGAAATTTAAAAATGTTAATGTATTGGTTCTGAAAAATATTGGTCAAACAAATACAATAGATGAGTAGTCGATTAACGTTTAAAAACAAACCACAAAAAAGTCATACGTAATTTAAATATATAAAGGAACACAAAACAATTAAAAATAATTGAGTTTATTAGTAGAAATGTTTACATTTGAATCTTTTTTACTGTCTATTGAAATAAAGACTATAGTTTAATATTCATATATATTTCAGTATAAGTACACATAACTACTTTGTATCTTTAATCAAATTACTATATGTAAAGCTAGGTAACCATAAGAAATTATTAATTTTTTAATACATATCTGATTACCATCTGAATAAATTTTTCATTAGAAAATTTAGTAAATTAAATTTGAAACAAATTATGTGAAAGATTCAATTGTGTAGTTTGCATGGATCGTAACAATATATCTAGTTTTTATGTCATATAATCTACTCATTAAATTTAATGATTGTATAGAAAATTTTAGGAAAAAATGCAAGACTATTATTTTGATACTAATATTATTAGATTAATACTGATTCAGTTGGTGTTTATCGAAGTGGAAAAATTCATATGCTATTAAATTTAATGATGGTTAGTTTTAATCAACCTTTAAAATCCCTAGTTGATTCTTTAGATATAAGATATAAGAGATATAAGAGATTTTAGATATAAGAGATAAAGAGATTTTTTAGATATTAAGTTAATGTAACTAAAATATTATAAAATTTAAAATAAAAGTGATTTTAAAAAAGAAAAAGGTACTTTACTTTATGCATATTATAATTTTATGTAAAAGTTATTGTATGTTAAAAATTGTATGCTAAAAATTGTATGTTAAAGATAATTGTTAAAACTATATTAATTGTTAAATGGTTAATATCAAGTTAGAGTAGTTGAAAAATTCTATTGAGTTAAAGAAATCGGAGAAAAAGTTTGTAACAAAAAATTAAATATTTTTGTTAAAAATATCTTGATGTTAAATTTGGTAATAAATAGAATAGTAAAAACTTCTATGCCTCCGGGAAATTAAAAATTCAATATAAGAAATTTAGCCGTTCAAAAAGCTAGCCATTCAGAACATATAATACAATCATAAAATTAAACACCATTTTTAATATGACTAATTAATTTAAAAAAAAAAACTTACTCAAATAAATCTGGAAAATATCAAATCAATAATAAAATCTGCATGTGTTTTAAAAAATATTTTATACATATATTAACATTTTAAATTATTACCGGGAATTTCCATGTGAGCAAAATTTACTTAATATATTGTCTTCTAAGATATTAATTAAGAATTTATTCAAAGCTAAATTTTTTAATTATATATTTTCATCGCGTATATACTTTAAAAGATAGTTTTAAAAATATAAAATCAGTATGTTAAAATTTTTAAGAATCTAAAAATTTAGAATTCTAGAGTTCTAAAAAGAAATAATTATATATAAATTGGATTTTAAAATTATATATATAATATTTTATAAAATTATAAAAAATGTTAGATTTTGTAATACCTGTAATAAAAAAATACTTTAAAGATCTTTTAATCGGTTTTAAATATTGTCTGACCTAAGTACTTAAAATCGAGGTATGCTCTAAATTTTCATAAAAAGAAGTATTATAAGAAAATTACCTTAGAATTATAAAATAAATTTTCTAACTAGTAATAATAAAAAAAAACACTCTAAAATTCAGTTACCGAGATAAAATATGACTTTTACAGATAGAATAATATAATCAATTACAAAATAATTAAAGCTTAGGATTTACTTATAAGTTGTTATATAATAATTTTAATAAAAATAAAAGGTTCAAAATAGAGAACAAAATGAATTATTGTTAAAAACTTTAAATCAAATAATTAAGTTCATTTAAATGTAAATCAATCTAGTCATTTACTAATATAAGCAAAATAAATTAAATCTTAACACGTGTATTTATTTGTTTCGTTTTTTTTAAAATGTATATATGTAATAATTGAAGATCATATAACATAGTAAAACTTTAGTTGTTGTTTTCGTATGTTAAATATAAACAGATGATATAGTGATTCATCTAAGTATAGTGTTAGTAAAAGGAAATACGAGTATAAGTTTTATTTAAACACAAAAATAAATCAAATTTTAATGAACACATTTATACTTAAATTATCACAAAAAAAAAAAAAATTTAATATTTACATTCACTGTCAATGTCATTAAAAACAAATTTTTGAATATAACTACTTACATTTTCTGGATTAAAGTCAACAAGTCTATAAAAAAGTAACTTGTTTCCATTAGATGTAACACCAGGCAAAATTAACATGTCACTTAAAAAGGTGTAAATAAAAAACAAAGAATAATAAAAAGTATTATTGAAAGAAACAATGAAAAAATAATATACTTTTGTTGTATAAAAATGTTACAAAATGTTATGTTATTTTATTTTAATGTTAATATGTACTTATTAGTACATACATATATTATGATTTATTATATTATTTGTTATAATTTCTTTTTGTTTTATTTAAATTCATTAGAAATATATTTTTTTGAAAAAACAACTCACGTAGATTGTAAAACTTTAATAGCTTCATCTGAACATGGATCACGTTGTAAAAAAATATTTGAATGATTTGTTCTCATTGTATAGTTAAAATCTATTAACGCTTTTGTCTTTTCAAGATCTCCTTGACAAGAGTGTATAAATCGTTTTAAAATGATCTGATCTATAAAGAAACCAATTAACAGAAATATTATTAAGTTATAACAGGTATTTTTTCTTGGATAAAATTTAAAAAAAAATGCAATATAATATGTAACATTTACATGTATTGTAATAATATATTATGCCAAATTAATATAGTGTCAATGCCAAATATGACGAAATTTAAAAACAAGTTATATTTTTTCTTAAAACGGTATATGCTTTATACCTAATTATTTGTTAATATATTTTGAGTCAAAAAGCATCCACTTTCTATATAATATTTGTATTATAAACATTAAGTAACTTTTGAATTTTTTTCTTCTAAATTAATTCGTTAATTAATTTTTTTTTGTATAATTTTTCAAAGTTAATGTTAATATGAACTTTACTTTATTATGGTAGTTAATTGGTTGAGTTAATGTTTTTATAATCTCAATTATCCCTTTAAACTATTATAGGAACAAATAATTATATAAAAACATCTAAAAACATCAGTCAAAAACTAAATATGCGAAAAGATCTAACAATGACATTTAGAGAAACATATTTTCGAACGTGAAAAAAAGGATAAAGAATTATTTTTATATTGCGCGGTACATTTTTTAGAGAAACATATTTTCGAACGTGAAAAAAAGGATGTAGAATTATTTTTATATTGCGCGGTACATTTTGTGAACATTTGTTATTTATGCCAAATCTAGAATATGAAAGCTTAAACACAACCTAATGTGTTCCCCTAAGTTGCTAATTCTCATTAGTATACAACACAGTAATGTTTAAGAAGAACAGAAACACCTTTCTTCACAATATCCCCTCTAATTTTATAATTGATATCTCGTAAGCTTCATTTCTTAATAACAATTCTGAAAATAATTTCGTACCTTCGAATTAAAGATCTATTTTTTAAAAGATGCCGATTAAAGACTAAAAATTTAAAAAAAGATTAAAATCTAACTAGACTGAAATATCTCGTATAGTTACTGAAACGGCGCGTCTGGTTCTTTCCGCACATCTAAAATAAATAGTTTTAATCCCAATACAATGAAATGGAAAAAAAAATTATTACATGTGTACAAGTAGAGCTAATACTTAGCGATATTAGAAAGCGGTATAAATAAAATTAAAATTCTGAAGGTGTTGCATGATAACCTATAAGAAAAGTACCATTTTATTTTATAAAAATTGATGATCAAGGATTTAAGCTACCTTGAAGCTTTTCTTAAAAAAAAAACAAAGTACATTATAAATTTATTATATAATATATATAAAATTAAAAATTTATTTTTGGTTCGTCATTAAAAATATTTAATAAAAACGACTTGACCTACTTACAAAAAGTGATAATTGCATGAAAATTGTAAGAGAAAATAAAAAAGTGCAAGAGAATAAAAATAATATTGCATTTAAAATTTAAAACATAGGAATAACAAAATCAATTCCATGAAATCAAAACTTTAAAAAATTTAGAAAACTTGTTCTGGTATAGCATCAAAAACAAAAGTAGCTGTAATAAAAAATGACTCGTTGTTCGAACCTTTGCGCTGTTACATTTTTTTTTTTAAATTTTTTAATGCAAATTTTAAGATTCAATTAATTAATTAGGTGTGATAGAAATGCAAAAATTTTATAATGCTTAATAATTAAATAATAAATGCTTAAAACCAACTACTTCAACATTACACAAGTAGGTACAATTTTCACATATTAATATATTTTTGAAAATTTTAATTAAATTTACTTATGCAATTATTTTTAATTAATACTTATACAATTAACACCTAACATTTTCATAGTTCATTTGGTTTTTTTTTTTGCAATATTCAAACGTTTGTGTAATATAAACAACTAATAACAATGTTTATTGGTAAAAATAAAAAAAAAGAATAAAAAGCAGTTAAAGACACGTTTTTATAATCCTTTTAAGTTAATAATTGCAAAATGTAACTTTCTTTTTTTTGTAATATCTAAAACAAATATTTTATTTAAAATTAATGTTAATTGCAAACTTACCAATATTCTGTGGTAAATGCAATTGTGTTTTTAACCAATTTTCAATAATTGGTATACCAGAATCAAAATCCGTTATTATTTTCATTTTTCTTATTCTGTTTATGGTTTTTTTTTTAATTAATTAATTAATAATAATTGAATTGACTATGTTTCTATAAATTTTTATTTATATTATAACAAAATTAAATTTCTTTAAAATTTTTTTTTTAATAATAATAATTAAATTTATAAAAAGCGATTTTAAAACCGTCCTTTACAGAGCTTTAAAGTAAACTGATTCATGGAATTTTTTTTTGTTAAAGTTAGTTCAGTTAGTTTAGAATACTTTTTACATATTATTATAGTTTTTTTGCTTAAAAAGAAAAAAAAGGAAAGGCAAAAAAAAATATTTTTTTAAGTGGAAAAATTATATTTTCTTTATTAAATCAAAGTATGTATTATTATTTGTATCTTTTTTTTTTATTTAGTATGTTGTTGCATTGCATCTGTTCGATTATAACACATATATGATTATAGGTACATATAAATATATAGATATTCAAGAAATTTTTATCTTTAAGTTTTTTGAACCGGTTACGCTTCGATTGTAGTTTTGAGTCATCATGTGTTGTAAGTCTCTTTTATAAGTACGACCACAAATCAAAGAAAATAAAATTAATAGTTCTTGTTTATTAAAAGTTATTTTTTTTTTTTAATCCATATTTATATTACAAATGTATCAATATAAAAATGTATTGAGTCCTAATTAATCTATCCAATGAACTAAATCCTTATATTTGCAAAAAGTTGTATTGTTCTACTTTATCAACTCTCATAAGAAGCTGGGTATATTTGAAAAAGAAATCGAAAATTAGAAAAAACGTTAATAATTTTCAATACTGTAAAAGTAAAACATCTTTTAAAACTGACAAAGTATTAACAGATTAGAATTGAATAAAAATTCGATAAATCTATAACTTACATCTTTCGGTAAATTTAAATACTTTATTCATTTAGTCAAGCATCAATAGAAATAATTTAAGTTGAAGAACGTGATAGAGAAAAGTAACAATTGAGCCATCACCCAAAAGTGTTTAATGCAATCGAATAATACTTCAAAACTACTTCAGAAAATACACACAATAAAAGTGTTATAAACCAAATTCTAGCTGTGTAAGTCTTTTATTTTTTGGAAAAACTGAAATTAAGAAATATTATGATATTATATGAATTGCATTATATTGCATTACAAGAGTTTGCATTTTTGATTACATATTGCGCAGAATTGTGCATTTTAATATCAATATTTTTCACAAAATGTTTTTTTTTGTTTATTTTGGGAGCATTTTTAATGTTTTTTTTTCGACTCTTTGTAAACGGCCTTGATCTGTGCAATATATGAGAGCTATTTAATTTGATTTTCTTTCTGAGGATTTTTTTTTTGTTATACAATTTGTTGTTTAAACGCAGTTTAAGTATGATTATATTAAAGTATTTTAATTTAATTCACCTTAAAATAAAGTCAAGGTTAAAACTAATATTATATAATAATTAAATTATTGATTATTTTTAAGAAATTTAATTGGTATTTTTTTTTTTAATTTTATTATTGGTGCATTTAATAGTTTTTAATATTTATTTAAGTAAAAAATTAATTATAGAATGTATTGCAAGTTGAAATAGAATGGAGTAGTTTTTATTGAAAGTTTAATAATAAAAATTAAGTGGGTTAGTAATATTATTTCAACACTGAGTATTATAATTTCGTAGAATAATTACATTGTATTAAAAAATTGGTTAAAAATAATTTACAATTTTAAAATGAACTTTGAATCCTTAATGCTTCATTTTAATTTCAAAAGGCAGAAAATAAATTCTAATAAGAAATAATAGTTTACTGTTCCTAAAATTTAAAAAGTTTATTTATTTGGTATATGTAATATTTAAATTTACTAAAAATTGCATCGATGCTTCAAGTATTATAAAGGTTGTTAACAAATATTTTAAAGAGCTTAAAATTTTTTCCATTAATAAATATAGGTTCTTAATTTTAAACAAGTGATGAAAAAAACCAAGGGTTTTTAAAAAAGCACATTTTCATAATAATATAGTGTTTCATACTGAGTATTTGATCGGAATATAATATTGAAGCTTCAATGTTAATGTTTAATTTATTAAATATATACGTTGGTGACTAAGTTACTATTTACTTATAAAAACCGTAATTTTTTTAATTTTTAATTTCTAATAGCCCCTCTATGAGGAAAGTTGCCCTATTTTTCAAGGATCTAATCCTCACTACTCCTCTTCTCCCAACTTTTTTAGGTTCAAGGAATTAAATTGTGAATTCTAGCAAAATTTGAAATTTTATTTAGAATTTTACTATATAAGCAAAAATGGTTAAAACTGACAGACACTCTCTTCAATTTAAAGAACCGCTTGTTAATTTAAGAAAATCTTTTAACATATGTTAAAGTATTAATGTTGGACCTAAAAAGTTTGTATATTAACAAAAAAAAATTTGAACAGGTATTCAAGTTACAGGTGTTTAAAAATAGCAAAATTTCAATTTTTGAGCCCTTGTAGCTGCAAAACAGGGGACGTGACAAAAAAAATTTGTTAACCGACTTCTACTTATTTCTAAAGATCTAACTACTCCCAAAATTTCAAGACCCTAGCTTGGCCCGTATAGAAGATATGTGTAGCCAAAAATTTTGCAAAAATTGAGTTTTGCATAATGGTAAATTTTAGTACCGTATGGCAACCCTAAACGTTTGTCTTTTAAAAATTAATAAAGTCTTTAAAACCAGCTATCTTTTGCCGTTTTCAGACTGAAAATACACCTAATAGAACTCTTCTTATAACAATTTGAATATAGGGCTTTTCCCAACTTTGGAGGGCTGCAGCTCCGTAACGGGTGGGGCTACAGAAAAAAATTCTTCTACGAAATTATTTTTTTTGTAATACCTACTTGTGGTTAAAATTTCTTTTCTCTATTTCAAACGATGTAAAAGTTTTTGTAAACATACGGACAGACAGACAGACAGACAGACAGACAGACAGACAGACAGACGGACGGACAGAGTGAAACTATATAGGCACATTTTTACAAAATTTTTTGAAAATGTGCTAAAAAGAGCTTATTTATAAAGATATTGGTAACTATTTATTATATTATTGTATTAAATAATTTAAAATTTAATTGAACTTTGAAACTCCTATAATCAATAAATATCCAATGATATCTTAACTTTTGTTAATTGATTTGTAATTTAAATTACATTAAAAATAAATATTGAAGTATCATAGTTAAGTAAAAGTTACAAATGTTTTATTTTAAAAATGCTCATTTACGTCTTAGATGCGTCTTAATATATAATAGAATTATATGTAATGAAAATATAATAATAATTTTTAAAACTTAATTTGGGTGATTCTTTTAACATTTTTTAGTACAAGACTGCTAATTAGTATGAAGAAATACAATGTTTAATTAAAAAATAACTTTTTAAGCAAACAAATTTGTTCGGTAAAAAAACAAAAATCAAAACTTGAAAATAATTACATTTTATTTGTTTTAATAAATAAATAAATATTGAATAACTTAGATAATATACTTAAATATGCATTTTTTAACAATTAGTAAAAATTTCAATTTTGATTATGAATTAACACAGGTTGAAAAAAGTTTTGTCTGTCCATCATTTATGGCATTCCCTTTATTTTAATTTTAAATATTTTAAATTTATATAAGTTAGTATATATATTACATATTGAATAAGTTTGTCATTTTTGGGTTAACAGCATATTATTTTGAGAGTTAGTTTTTTAGTACTTTAGAAAGTAAATACGCAATAATATAAAGTACTTTACTAATCTTTTCATGGCTTTACTGTACGTTCTTGAAAAATTTTATTACCAGAAACCAATTAAACTTAAAATAAATATATAATGCAGATTTTCAACTAACGTGATTATTTGAAAGTTTCTAAAGTTGCTAATATAAATTTCAGTGACAAAATTGGCCTATTTTCGGATACACACTTTTCGTATGGTTTGATTCTTTAGTAAACTAATTAAAATGAAAATTTAAATAATTATAAATTTATATAAGTGATAATTGGCAAAAAAAATAAACTTTTTATATGACATAATTAAAAAATTAAAATTCTAGTTTTCAAATAATTAACAAATTTTTAGTTTTCTTTTATTATATTGTTTATAAAAAATAAAATCTTAATGTTTAGTTTAGTGTCTACTTTGACTTAAACAAAACGATCTTAAAATTTTTGATATTTTTTTTTATTTTTGATAAATTTAAAACAAAACCCGAGATAAATATGAAAAACAAATAAGTTCTTTTGACCTAATTGGACTTCGTTAGTAAGTGTTGTTGACAAAAAAACAAACATTAAATAGAAACCTTTTATAATTCTTTTACATTTTCTTAGGTTAAAGGGATAAAGTTTAATTAATATTTAATAAATTTTATATTAATAATTAATTTAATTGAATTGATTATTTTAGAAGTTAATAATTTTGAAATATTTCATTTCACCTGCAATTATGAACTATTGCATTTTTTTGTACACTCTACTTGAACGTAAAAAAACTTTTTTTTTTTTTTTAATGAAATGCAAACAAAATAAAATGTTAACCGGCAAATAATTATGTTATTTTTTATGTTTGATTTTTTTTTTTCAAAGTTGTTATTACAAACTCTTATTCCGTATGTCCTAACTAAGTAACAAAAGTTATATATTGCTTTAAAGTCTTTATAAACGATATTTTTGATATAGTTATCTACTATTGGTACAACTAGATTTTACTGACCAACTAGTAAATTGTAGTTTGGAATTGAATTTGCATAATTTTTACACAATATAGTTGAATGAAAAACAAAAAAAATTCAACAAGAGCTTTTAAAATATGTTTTAGTTGGTTCATAATATAGATACTATATTATATATTTGTGTAGTAAAAATGTATTTAAATTTAATAATTATTTTTCTTTCAGTATTATTTAAAAAATTGAAAAATACAAAAACGTGAATCTGAATTAATGTAAACTTTTTTATAAAAAACCAGAAATGAAAAATTTACTATAATACTATAGGTATAAATATTTAAATAAGTAATATTTTTAAGTGTAAGTAATTTGAAAAAAAAAAATTATTTAGGTTCTTAGTTCTGATACGAACAAAAAGTTGAACTTATAGTACAACAAAAAGATTATAATTTGTACTTAATGTACTTAAAATAATAAAAATGTTACATAATAAGCAAATTTAATGGATTTTTAAAAGATTACTTAACATTTATCTTAAAGTTATTTAATGCCTTGAAGGGTTCACCATTGTGAGTTGACTCTTTTTGTCAGGCAGTAACCTCTCACTAAAAAAAATAAAAGAAATTTTAGTAAATATTCAAACGTAATAATATTTTAATAAATATCAAGCTTATTTGTTATTAAATATGCATAAATTACAATATTATTTTTGTTCGGAAAATATGTAATTAAAAAAATATAATAATAAAGGAGCAGTAAATTATAAAAAAAAAATTTAATTAAAATGTTAACTAATCATTGTCTATTTTTGTTGGAAATTCGTTTTGAACTTAATTTTGAACTTAATTGTGCCTTATTATTATGACGGCTGTAAATTTTGTTTTAGTGCACCTTTTAAAGAAATTAAAGCTAAGAAATTAACAAATCAAATTTTTTTATATTTAAAGTTTTTTATAACGCGCTTTTTAATAGTAGCCTTTATATTAAATTTAATTTCTAATGAAAAGGTAATTAAAATTAAAGTTAAGTATAATTAAAAAAATTAAAAAATAATTGTTAACTTAGAAGTAATAATTTTTTTTAAATTATGTGTTTATTACTTAAATGCTTGTTAGAATGCTTAATTAACTGTTTTATCACAAGAAATCAAACGTAATGGTAATAGGAAAAAAAAACAATGAAAAAGAATCTAATCCAAAAATGAGATTGGGGCCTCCGCGATGTAGTAAGTCAAAATTCGTTTTATTAACCGAGGGGTTAAAAAGGGTCAAATAATTAATTAAAAAATAGTTTTTCTTTACAAAATACAGTTTTCTTTACAAAATCTCCTTGGAAGTTTAATTATAAAAAAAATAAACATATCAAATACAAACTATAATGGTTCTAGTAAATTTCGTTAATAAATTTAAGTACAATAATTTTATATTAAGTAATTAAAAAATAAAAATTTATCAAAATATAATTTTTAAGTTTTCCTTTAATTTATAATGTAACTTCTCTTAATTTTTACATACTTCTCTTTTGAATTTGTTAAAACACACTATCGTTCAAAATAGCAAACCTTTAGAAAATTTAAAAGCTTTCATTTAATAGTTAAATAAGAGAAAGACTGAAAATATGAATGAGAAAATCACTTTACTAAACTTTTAAAAAAATACTTTTGTTGAGCTTTTTCTTAAATTTTGCTAACTATAGAATTTTCCTTACTGAAATTGAAAATCAAATAAAATGTTTAATTTGCTTCAGTAAAAAAATAACCTACAATAAGCTGTGTTGCATTACGCTTTACTTTGAAAAAAATTCTGAGATTCGTAATTTCATTTGAATATTGTATTTTGTCGTTTATTTCAACAAATTGTTAATTTCTTAATTTGGTAATTTTTATTAGATTTCTTATAAATCTATCTTTTCTTTAGAATTTTAAAAATACTTTGAAGCATATATATTATAAAAAATTTAATTTTATAATTCAATTGAGAAATAATGGCATAGATGGGTAATTTTAGTCAAAAAATTGTATTATAGAGTAAAAAATACAAAAAAATCAATAGATTGTAAAAAAACAAAAAAGTGTTTGATTAGCATAAAAATTTAATACAAAACATTAAATATATAAAATTATAATATTGTACCTACGGTTTAAATAAAAACAAAAAAATTAGTAAAATTAAGAGTCATGTTAAAAAAATTTACTTGAAAAATAAATTTATCTGAAATGTGAAAAGAATCCTTAAAATAATTTAAAAAAAATCACACTTTTCCAAAAATCCTTTGCATAATATTAAGAACCATATTGGCGTGTGTAGCCATTAGAAGCTCTTTAAAATTTAGAACATATAAAACAGGGACACAAAAAAAATATATATATAATGAAAAAGAATAGGTGAACTTATATGCTGGCAGACATTTATTTTGTTATCCCTTTTTTATGTTTCATATTAATGTACCATTCTATTTTTGTTTTTGTTCTTTCTGTTTTTGTCCTTCAAATATTATCGTCCTTGAAAAATTTTGATTTTATATTCTGAACAAATTACAACTATGCTTAATCTATATACATACCTATATATATTGTTTTATTATTCATTTTAACAATAATATTGGATATGCATGAAGGGAATATATCTTCAGATTAAAAAAACAGAGTAAGGATTTCATAAAAAATAAAAAAAAAAGTAAAAACAAAAAGATAAAGAAATGAAAAGGGTTAAATAACAACGAGAGTTATATTAAAGATTAAGGTTAAATAGTTAATAAATCTTAATTATATGTTGCCATCCATTGGATTAAAAATTTTATTTTATTTTACTATGTATTTAAATTAATTCTGAAAATTTCTAGACATTTTAAAATAAACATTTAAATTTAAAATCAGAAAAAACATTATCTTAAAAATTTGATGAGATGAATAAAATGTGGATGGCCTAAAAATAAATTGACCAAAAATAAGGTGCCTTTAATATATTATAACCTTGAATATTTTATTTTGTAAAATGGTATTTTTGTTTTGGTTATTCTTATTCTTTGTCCTATAATTTATTTGATTATGGTTTATGTGCAAGTAAATTAGATGGAAACTATTTATAAGGAATATTAAATGAGCTTAATTTTATCCAACAATTATAGGTCAAAGTATTATTGGATTTTGGTTTGGCTATAGTTAAAGAATTATCAATCTTTTAAAGTTAATGTTGAAAATGCTGCCTTTACAAATTTAACTTTACTTGAGAGCTAATTCGTATATTCACATTGTTATAGTTGAAATATGTCATTGTATACTTCTTGAGGGATAGTTTATCAGTAGATAATGTTGAAATTTAGTTGTAATTGCTTGATTTACTTTACTATAAAATAAATTATATAATATTGTACTTGAGTGTAATATATTTCAGGGGCAAAACATATAGCATAATACTTCAATGACAAACCAAAATTACATATTTTTGCATTTATTTAATATGGAATAAATTGTAAAATTATTAAATTAATAAAAATGACCAATAAAAGTGGTCATAAAATCCTAAGAAAGGAAAAAAAATTTGTTACAGGTATTTATTTGGCTTTTTATGCAAAAATTACTTCAGACAAATTATTTAAGTTAATAACTAACATCATATATGCAATTCAAAAATATTAACGAATTGAACATTTAATAGTTTTAAAATAGTACAATATAAATATATACATATAATATAATATACTTATATAAATTCATAACTAAATGAAATTTTAAAGCATTACAATATTGTTTTTATTTGTCATTTTGTTTATAATGAAGTAATATTTTTTTTTCGCCTAAACATATGCAATTAAACAAAATGATGGCACAAAAATTGAAGATGCTAGTTTTAATTTAACTATTTCTGTGCGATACGTAAAGTTATATAATTAAATAAATAAATGAATAATTGAATATATAAAATTTAAATACATAATGCTAAATAATGCAGTTTTTAATATAATATAATAGCAGATTTTCAAATTAATATAATTCCAAATAAATATTTGATTATTAAAATTATTTAATCGAATTAATTTTTTTCTTATAATCTTATAATCCAATATACTTATATAATATTAAATTATGTTTTAAAAAGGATAAAATATTGTCATAAATATACGAAATATTATAAAATAATAACGAGCAATAAATTATATTACATATATATATGTATACATTATTAATTATAAATCTATCTAAAAAAAAAAACAAATTGAAATCATTGATATGGATTATGGAAGAAAATAAAACAAAAATTAAATTGCTCTTTTGTAATACTTAAAAATTGTTAGGGGCCAAAAATCAGTTCAAATTGTTGAAATATTAAATTACAAAATTATTTTCTGAGGAAGGTGAGAACAAAAAAAAAATAAAGAAAAAATAACAACCTGAGCATTCCCGCGGTATTCTTATAAACTTTTTGATTTTTTTCAGCTTTCTTTGAAAGTTAAAATAAATAAAAAGTTTTGAAAAAGACCACAGAAAGATAATACTTTTACCATCTTTTACACTCTTAGAATATTTACCATAAATTATAATAAATTTTGATATTTTATACTGTAATAGAAAGGCATAAAAAATGTTTATATTTTTTAAAAATTTTATTATGATAAATACAATAAATAATATCTAAAATTTTTTGTACAAGTTCGAAGTTCTTTTGGGAAATAAATTTAAAAACTTAGGGGTTTTAATGTTTTTTGTTTTTTTCTATTTTATAAGAAAGATTTTGTAAGAGTAATAAAAATTCCTTAGGTATCAAATTTTTTGATTTAAAATGGGAATTCTATATTATACTAAAAAAAAGATATTGAATTAGTAAATATAAAGACTTTGTTTACACCTTTATAAGGATTCAAAACTGCTGGTTAAAATTTATTGTAGTAGGAATAAAGATTACAAAAATCAATATTAATGTTGCTTTTATTGTGTTCAAAATCATAACTTCATGTTTACTTCTGAATACCGACAATTTTTCTTTTGTTTTATTCTATGGCTGTGAAGCATTCTTTCTATCATAATTTTCTACCCTTAAAAAATTTAATGAGTTACAATTACAATTTTCTAATTAAACACAAGTATATAAATAATTATAGTAGAACAAGATTTTACTGCAGAGTCAAGGTTTTGAAAAATTATTGAATTTGCTTCCGTATTTGAGTATATTATATGACTCTCAATGTCTAACGGAAAAAGGTCGAAAAGGATTCATTTACATTACATTGTGGCATTTTGATTTCAAGAAAAATATACTCATATACCAATTTTATAATGAAATTGATTTAGTTTTAAGATGATAAGAAATTAAAACCATATCACAATTTTCCATTTAAAAATATAAAAATCCATCTTACTTTAGCTTTGCACCTATTTACTCTTTATGTAATTTACTAAAATTTTTTCAATTTTTTTATACCTAAAGAACATAGTAGTAAACAAAATTAAAAAATATATTCAACATAATGTATTCAGAACAAAACATCACATAAAAATATTTAAAGAACAAATATTTTTTGTTATTGTTTGACTATTGTTTAATTTACATCAAAAATAGCTTTAGAAAAGACTTTTATTGTTAAAATGACAATTTTATGATTTCTATGAATATTGTACTATAATACTGTGGTAAAATTGTGGTGCAAAAAAAAAATACTTAAAAGGTACTTAAATAAATGTAGCTTTTTATGCTTTCCAAATAGAAACAAAATTTTTTGATAGTTTGTTACGGAAAAACATTTTATTACATAAATGTTTATTCAAGTTTATGAGAATTTTTAATATAGTATTTTTAAGTCATTACTGATTTTTTGCTTTGGAAAGGCATAGTTTTACATTTTAAATGACGTTAAGGAATTTTAAACTATTTTCCAAATTAAAAAATAAACGGTTTTAAGATGTTAATTTGTTAGTTAATAGTATTGTCTTTTATAAGTTGAAAATTGCTTCTAATTATTAGAAATGCTTATTATTACCTTTAATCTTAAATTTGACTTTTAATACATATATTTTTATCTATACAACATCATACCTTAGGCTAGAGTCTTATTTATAAAATTACACTATTTTTTCTTAATATTAACTAAATTATAACATGTAATCAAATTATATTTTTTGTTTTAATAAAAAAAAAAGGAAAGTTATTAAAAGATGTTAACTTTTTTTTTTTTATTTATTTTTAATAATTTTATCTTATAAGCTTCATGTTCCTTTAATTTATCAAAATGCCGAATACGTATGCATTTTAATTATGGGTATATTTATAGATGCCCTAAATTTTATGTTAGTCTTGTTTTTTTTCGTAATGTAATTTTTGTTAAAAGCTTATGAACATTAGTAAGTTCAATTTAGAATATAGATATTATAAAAATATCTATTTTGAGTAGCTGAATAATAACGTAATAATGAATTTTGTTTGTTGGTTTATTATTATAAAACGTTCAAATCGCAGTCAAATATCTTAAAAGAAACTTTGTACAATTGACTGCACTAAACACAAAATACAGTCAAATGAGTACAGTCGGTGGTTTGTAAATTAAATTTTCAATCACAAGACGCATTTTAATAAATATTTGAACAAGTCAAACTTTAAAGAATAACATAATATTGTTGTAAAAAATATTCATTTATAGTAAAGATACCTTTTAATTTATTTTCTTTTCGATAGAACACTAAAAAAAATGTGAAGTTGTAAAATTTTATTAAATATTCATTATTTTTTATATATTTGTTATAAAAATATCATATTAAAAGTCCCTTAAATGAGATATTAATATTTAATTATATTTTCCGCTCCACTGTTTTACTAAAGATATAGATTTACAAAAAAAAAAAAAAAATCTTAAAAATGGTTGTTAAAAATAAAATATTCAGATCAAAAAATTGAAAATAATAAATTTTAAAGACTTTAATAAAGCCGATTCTATATATAATTTGAAATTTGGTCAACTTTTAAGCATTTAAATTGGTCAATAAGCAGGAATAAATTTTTTAACGCACTGTTAAATTGTAAGTTAATCTAGTAAAAAGAATATTAAAAGTTTATGAAATAAAAGATTATTTCAGATTAAAGTTAGTAATGAAAAGTTTTTCTTATTTATTATTCATTAAGTTAAAAACAAATTCTAACATTTTTTTGGTTATCGGCTTACCAAAGACACAAGGTAAGACGCAATAGAACAATTTTCTATCTACTAGTCTCAACAATTTTATGGATATTAGATCTCAGTTTATCAATATTTTCAATTCCAAATTTGTAATAATTGTTAAATTTTCTTTTTAATTTATTTAGGACAAAATGTTTTGTAATTATAATTTTTGTCAGTAACTGTTTATTATATAATTTTAAAAGAATTTAAATGTTTAATAACCAGAAATGATCCCATATTTGTTTATTAAAAAAATTATCATTTATTATTTTCTTTTATAGGATATTCAAATGATCATTTTAAAAGAATTTTATAAATTTATTTCAAAACAAAGACAAATCTTTATTTTTTTAATGATTTTAAAAAAGTACTTAAAAATTGTGGTGTAAAATGATATAATGTATAATAAATTTGGGATCCTAAATTAAAAAGCATCTTTAAATATTCAAATCTTCATAATAATAAGATTTCTTACTTTTATTTTAAAATTATATAAAAATTATAAACTATGGTTTTAAATATCAAAAATACAAGAATTTTGTCTGTTAAGATTTTAAGATAGAAATTAAGATAATGTTAAGAAAAATAATAACAAGAAACGAATTAAATTATTATTTACAAACAAATTTAAGCAACAATTTAAAGCAATTAACTTGATTAAAACTGTTTCATTTATTATAAAAATCTGAAAGGATTTAATAAGATTCCTAAATTAAAAAATAACCAAAATTTATTTAACTATAAATCTATTGTTTACTATCATTTATTACAAATGTTTTTTTAAACCCTTAGCGTACATATTACACTTATTTGAAATTATATTTCCAAGTAGAGTTATTAAATTTTAAAATACAATTCGTGTTTATTCGATTAAGTAAAATTGAATGCTGAATTAATCAACTTCCAACACTTCGTTTACAACTTCATTTAATATTCTAAAAAAATATCACATAATTTACATAAACTTTTGTTGCTTTCATATATTTTTATGTGCAATTCATATGTTGCAATATAACAACATATCCTGTAACGTACAACATAAATATTGATAAACTATTTCATCAGGAGAAGAATTGAGACTTATTGTTTAACGATAATTTCTTTTTGTAGAGAACAAAACAGTAAAGGATTAGAATAGGACAATATAAAACTCTAAGGAACACGATTAAGAAATATTACACAAATATATCAATGTGAAATAAAGTAAAAGAGGAGTGTAAATACATATCATTTATGACTAAAGTTTCAGATCAGTTATGTTAAAAAAAAGTACAAGAAAATTTGCTCCTAATGCACAAAAATACAAATATTTTTTTTATTCTTAATTTAATGATTTCATTTCGGTTATTCCGTATGGGAGTATTATTCTCTATGTTTGTATCTATAGATTTTATTAAAAAACCGTTTTGTTAAATATTCTAAAAACAAAATCACCGTTTTGTGACAGATAATTCTACTAAAAATTTGATTTTATATATTGACTTAGTGTAATTCATAACACATAAAATACAGATAGAAGTTTATCGAAAAATATTCTTTTGAAAATTTCCCTCCTTACATTGTAGTCAGATTTACATATAGATATAAATATATGATAAGGAAATATAGAATTTAGAAATTTTAGTGAATATAAAAATTTAATTTTGACGAATAAATAAATGTTTTCATCGACAAATACTACAGTTTGCAACTGAAAACCATTACAGCAAAAGAAAAACAATTATGCAACAAGCACTATGAAATGTTAGTGTTATACAATTAGTTAATTCTGACATCTACTTACTAATAAAATTATAATTTATCGGAACTGAACTGGAAAATTACATTAAAAGTTTGAATATTATTTGTTAAATTTATGAGATTCCAAAATGTGTTGTGTAAATTTTTTAAATTTGTGCTATATTGCACACAATTGAATTTTATATATATATTTATATATTAAATATAAAGAAGATAATAATTTTGTTGTGTGTTTGTTTAAGATGGGTATTGCAATTTACAAATCCTTTAAAACCTACATCATTTATTTTAAAGATGCACACATAAGAGTTTGTCTCTTCCAAATATGGACAATGCTCTAAAATTATTTTTTGACACTAAATTACCCTTCAAAAATGAACAATTCGCCGCGTTTAACTTTCATAAATGGGAGAAAACGCGATACTAAGTTAATATCGAATATAACTTACAAACATTGTGAATCGTTTTAGAAACAACTGTATTTTAGGGAGAAAAATTAAAATCTTATCTAAAGGAAAAATACTATATGCTGCATTAAATTTTTTATTTAGGAAATGTATGTGATTTGTATTGTAATTGTAATGTCATATGCAAATGGAAAAATATAAAATCAATTATTAAGTTATTTTGAGTACTTCATAACAATATTTTAGCTATTGAAATAAAAAATAAAAAAATTTTGAAAAAGATTGTAGTCTACAAATTACAAACAATTAACTTATCACACTTTTTTTTTTAACATCACAATTCTCCCAACAACAATATTTATCTCCAACATACATATTTATGGTTCAATGAGCTAATAATGAGCTAAATGGTTCAATGAGTAAATAAATTAATTTTAAAATATTTTCAAAATTTTTTCTAAAAATATTTTGAATTTTAGCATTTTACTAGTAATAAATGTATAAATTATAAGAACTTTTACAAAATATTTAATTTTATGTTTATCCGTTGTGGTTCTATTTCCATTATATGTCTATTTATGAATATTTTTATTAAAAATAATTTGGGAGTACAAATTTCCTGAATGAAATAATGAAAATTATTTTAAAAATATAACACTAATTTATTGAAAAAATTGAGGCAATTACGAGAAAATTAAAATAATAATAATAAAATATAATTGCAAACATGTGATATACAGTGAATGAAATACATTCAAAGGATATAGAATCGAATGCAATACTGGCTAAGAATGTCCATTTTTTCAAGTTTTAAATATTTTTTTAATGAAATAATGAAAATCTATCTAAATGGAATTAATAAATATTAATTCTAAAGATAAAAACAGTTTTCTGCAGTTTTTTAATATAATGATTAAAAAAAAATTTTTAATAGATTTTAAAATGGTTTTTAATTTTTAAATTTAGAAAA
Source organism: Dolichopus griseipennis (assembly GCA_963082915.1). Classification (NCBI taxonomy): domain Eukaryota; kingdom Metazoa; phylum Arthropoda; class Insecta; order Diptera; family Dolichopodidae; genus Dolichopus; species Dolichopus griseipennis. Next base: position 69,167,208 of record OY720445.1, read on the forward strand.
ATTTTAAATATTTTGCTAAATTTTAACAACAAAATGATTTAAAAACGTCCTCTCTCCAAATTATAAATTGATTAATTTAATCAATTTTCAACAAAAATATGAATTTTGAAATTATGTGTTTAGAATTTTTTGTTAAAACAATATTACGACATAAATAATTAATTATTTATGTATTTAGTAATTTAAATGCAAACTAAATATTTTTTTTATAAGTGTGATATCGTTTAAATTTCTTTTTAAAATTATAGGATATTACAAAGCCAAAATTATTACATTGTAATATGTTACTAATATTATTTTGTTTAGAACCGTCGTAGGATATTTTGTTTCAATACAAAATAATAAAATTTTTATTTTATTTTTAAAAATTTTTATATTATGTGGTTTTTGGTTTTGATATTTTATATGTAACTATTACATAATGTGTAAACATTATTTCCACATTAAAAGTTGTTTATACAAAAATGAAATACCTATTTTTTGTGGTTACTATTATAAAATAAAAAAAAATAAATAGAACAAATATTTCAGTACTAAGTGGTTCATAAATTTTAACACTTTTTATTTTTTTTTATTTTTTATAAGGTAGCTCGGGACTGTAGTAGATACTCTATAATAACATTTATATAAAAGTTTAATTTTATATATATTTTTTTTGATATACTTATATAAAAAATATATTGATAATTATCATTATTTTGTCAATTTTAAAATAATAAACAAGATTATAATCTATGTGATAAAATCTGTTTGAATTTTCATTTTTTATCATAAAAATTCCACCTGTATACAATATTCGTGACGTAATAATCTTTTTAAGATATATTAACGTAGATAGATTTTTTTTTAAATTTCTTTTATAGTCAAAGACAATAAAATAATTTTGTGAAAGAATGGATTTAATAACATTTTTTTCAAAGAATAATTTGAAAAATTGTTTTACTTTTGCAGATTATCTTATCATTAAAGCAAGCAGTATAGGAGGCAGCCCTGCATTTACATTATATTTATTAAAAATTTATTTTCTTCAAAACTTTTTATAATATTCTTGTATAAATGTTTAATATTAGAGACTTCTATTAGTAAAACAGAAAACAAAATAAACCCTCAATAGTTTTTTTTTTTAACACATGAAATTTTGCCTGAAACTGTAAGGAATCTTATGAATTTTTAACACATGGTGAATGTATTTTTGAAGTGATAGTTTCTGTATATACATTTATTAAAATTTTTTATGTAATATAAAAATATAATCCATCAGGTGAGATAATCTTTAGAGTTGGGATTTATTATTTTTACGGAAATGGACAGGATATATTGAAGTGAGAAAAAATTAAAATTAAAAAATTTTCTCACACAAATTGTGTTAAAAATTATGTACTCAGAAAATATTTCTTTTTTTTTTACATTTCATGTGTTGCTATACAACTACTTATATAATATGAAAGTTTGAAACATGGGAAGTAATTTATGGATATTTTGAATAAAATTTTATTTTAATCTCAAGTTTTATAAAAAAAAAATATATGAAATGTTTTGTAATAAACTACTAAATAAATAATGTTTTGTTAAAACAAACTTTTTGCATACTTTTAGGCAAATTTTTATTATAGGAAGCCGAAAGTGTTTGACTAAGGATCGATTATCGGAAAGCTTAGTTTATTAATAAATGTCCTAAATATTTTTTTTTTTTTAATTTCAAATATATTTAAAAAATTTTAGACTGTTTCAATATCATTTTCATAGATAACTTCTGAAAGAGCAATAACTATTTCTAATGCTTCGTCTGCAGTTGGTTTAATTTCATTTTCTGGTAAAAGAAATCCTTGTTTTCCACGATCCCTTAATTCCACTTGATATGTGTATGAAATATTTAACAAAATTTTTGCCCAATCCATTGATATACCACTTTTCGGATAAGGTTTATAAGCTGCTTGTATTTTATATGTTGAATTGTACAGTTCATAGACACTCTAAGTTAAAAATATATTGATTGGAAAATTGTTTAAAATTAAATTTCAATTTGTTTTAAACTTACACGTGCAATTTTAATTGCTCCCTTTTTTAATTTTTTAACGTCTGTAGTTTTCCATTTTGAAAACGAATAAGGATATTTAATTAACTGTCCATAACTATGGAATGATAGATATCCTCTTAAATTTAACCGCCTTAAATTTAGAAAATCTCTGACACATTGGGTTTCCGATTCGGAAAATTCTTCACTACCGGCATAATTTTCTTTACATGGATGAAAATTTTGATCTGTTGACTTCCAATTTATATTAAAATTACGATTTAAATCCACACCTCTACATTTTTCTATATTAGCTTGGCCTTTAAGATTTTTACGACGATTTTTATACCAAAGTCTATCAGTTTTCCAAGTATAATCATATCCGTCTGGATTAAAAACAGGCATAAATAGCCTTTATAAAGAATAAATTACATATAATGAGTTTACTTAATGAAATAGATAACTTTATTGTATTTACCATGTGATTGTTTTAACGTGAAATGGTAAAATATTCCAATTTATAAGCATTGTATGTATAATATATGTAATAGCAGTAGGTGTTATCCACTCTCTAGCATGAATACCACCATCAACCCAAATTCTATCATAAATTTGTGGATCATCTGAAATTCTACAGATCAAAATAAAAATATTAACACAGAAAAAATAGTATTATCAGTATATTTAAGTACCTCAAAACCTTTAATACTCTTCCTTCAGCAGTTCGTCCTATTTCAAAAACTTTTACACGATTCGGATAAAACTTTTCCATAGTATATAGAAATGTATTTATTGTTTTTAAATCTTGATAACTTTGCCAATTTATTTGAGCTAAAAGTAAAATTTTTTTTTTTAATAACAATTGTCGAATTAAGTACGATAATTAAATTAAACCTTATTTTATTGAAATATATTTTTATCTGTCTAGAAATTCATGATTTCAGCTTGAATTCAAAGTTCATATGATCAAAATATTTGTGCACAATTCGAGAATTATTTTTTAATTTGCCTACCTAAATCTTCATTATTTCTTGATAACAGCGGTAATTGATTTGATATTGATTTATTTTGATGATCTATAAGATCCTGTAAGTCACTAATTAATATTTCACTTGTTAAATTAAATTCTCTTAAAAAAATTTCAGCATTTTTACTATATTTTCTATCAAAAGAAACATCCATAAATTGTACATTATCCTTCCATATTAATCCATCTGATAAAAAAAATCTTATTTATTCGAAAATTTTTAACAACTTCCACATACCAAATTTTGTTTCGAAATTATATCTAAGATTATTTTCTTCATTTAATAGACCTCTTTCTGGAAAATTTTCAATTCTCCATAACTGATGTTGTTTGTAATTAGTTTGACCATATAATAAGATATCTAATTGCAAAATTATTATAAGAATTAAAAATAATTTCATTTTTAATTTATTATATTAAAATATTCATAAATTTTAATATGAATTTATACTAATAATTTAAAAATAACGATAAGATGTTTAGCTTTTAAAACTATATTTAATACTAATATTAAGTTTCTGTTTTCCAAATCAATAATATTTGAATTAAAACATTGATGTGAAGAATTAAGTTTATATTAGATAAAATACATAACTTAAAAGATATAAATATTAAAAAAATTTTTGAAAATTTAAGACACGGTCAATTCTAAGGTAAAGGTGAAATAACAAGAAAACAGATACAACGGATGTTTTAAAAATTATAATAAAATTGAGTTTCATTTTTTTGTCAATTTTAATACTACAATGTTAAGCCGACTTAATTTTCTGGAAATAAAAAATATTTCAACTTTTTAAAAAAGACTTCATCGCAGAGTATCTAGTTGGAATTTCTAATAATTTTAAAACAGATATTAAATAAAATATCCGACACTAGTCTGCACCTTTAATTTTTTTAATAATCAGTCAACATCGAGAATATTAATCATAGAATAAAATTATTAAGTTTAAAAAGATGCAATAAAATCATTATAAAATAATCTGGCTTGGTATTAATTTTTCTACTAATGCCTTTTTGTATGTATTATTAAAATGTTTTAATTTAACGTTTATTGGGATATGTTATAATCGTAATTTCATATATTACATAAAATATAAAATTTTTATTAAACTTTAAACTTAAATAGTTTTCATTGAGAAAAAAAAAAAATTCTTATGCTATTTTGTATAAAACTATTGTCACAAAAATAAAATTTATTAAATTTTACTTCCCGCTGTGCACAGAATAGAAATAAACAAAGAATAAAAACAATATAATGCAAAAAGAAAGAAAGGTTAAAAATATAAGCAGAATTTATTTTTGATTTGCGATTACTTTCTTTCTCTGTATCTTCTTTTTATTATTCATTGTTTTATTCACCTAAATAAAATCAATAAATTAAAAAACAAAAAGACAAGAGACTGAACATTTAATTTTGAAATTCTTTAAAGTATTTGTATTATTTGAGAATTTAAAATTTTTTGTGTAAAATAAAAAAAAATAGGTGTTATAATTATTCTGCTGTTCGCGTAAATGTCAAAACACTTAAAAGTTTTAAAAATCTACACCAGTTTTAAAATTTAGGCACAACAATTTATTAAAAAATCGCACAAGCTTGATTAATCACGGAACATGCATATGAAATTTTCAAATTAAAAATATAAAATTTCAATATTTCAAAATATTTTAAAGCAAAATTTTATATATATATTAATAGTAGCTTTAAAATAGTTTAATAGAAACTCCAAATGCCAAATAGGCAAAGGAATATTATAATATCAGACAATATTTACTATTGTCTGGTACTACAAATAAATAAATAAGTAAATAATATATTTTAATTTTTCAAAATAGACTTTTAATATTTTATTTTTTATTTGAGTTACTTTATTTATAGTAATTGAAACTTCCACTTGAAAGAAATTTTATTATTCTACCTCATTGAATAATTATATAAATAACAAGAATTTTTAAGTAAAGACAAAAAATGAAAATTATGTCAATTTATTGTAATGAAAATTATTTCGAATTATAGTTATCATTCACATACATTTTTAAATTTCAAATTTAAATTAACAATAATAAAAAATATTTTATTCTAATAATAATTAATAATATCTTTAATAAAAAATACATTAACATAAAAATATAAACAGATAAATTAATTGAATAATTTAACTTGCATATATAGAAACACCAGCTTAAAATTCAAAAATAAATTTTTTTTCGATGAATAAACAAATAACAAAAAAAAATGTATCTGAGACATTTCTAAATGTTAAAAAATCTAATTATTATTTCAAATTTTGATTGTTTGTGAAATTCATTAAGATCAATTCTAATATAAGGAATATAATATGTTCCTGTTCCAACATCTACTAATGGTATAGACAAGTTTGTTAATTTAACAAGTGAGCAGTTAGCACTTAAAAAAAGTTGGTCACATATATTTATTATATATTTTATAAAATTGCTTTATATAATAGCTTATCTTTTATATAATATTTTTTTATTTCTTTAATATAATAAAATGTCAGAAGCTCGTTTTATTTAAAATATGATGATAATTTTTTTTAAAAATCGCTGAATCTAAAAAAGATTTTTTCTAAAAAGTTTAATGAAATGTAAAATTAAATTTATGTTTTATCAATGATTACTATTATGTAATCGAATATTTAGAGCCTACATTTGTTTGGATGTATGTTAGATATGATAGTTAATGGATTTTTTTTCCTCTGATATTAATAATTCTGTACACAAAAAATAATGTGATTTACAATTTTTTAATAAATGTACGGATAAAATTTAAAAAAAAATTGTATGATAAAGAATTATGAAAACATATTTTCAATAAATAATTTGAATGGATCATAAAAAATTAGTGATAATTAATAAATATATATAGGGAGGCATTATATTATTTATGATATTTAATATCAATATGTATTAATAAATAAATAATATTTTCATCTGCCTATAAATATGCAATAATTATTTAATAATTCTTGTTCTTCTTTCTAAATTTAAAATGTGGTTTTTATTAATAAAATTAGTTTTCTATGGAATAAGTTAATAAACATACCAAAAATTAATATGATTGGTTTGTGTATTTGATGAAGTTTAAATAATCCAAAGGTTTAAATTGAATAAAATTTTATTTTGTCTTTGATTGTTTGATTTTACATATTTGATTTAAATTTTGTTTGTTTGATCCTTACATTGATTTGAAGGAGAAAAACAATTTAATAAGCTGACTTATTAAAAATTTAATAATGAAGTAAATATTTAAAAAATATTTTAATACTAAAAAAGAATTAATGTAAACAAGCAAGAACGGATAGATTGGAAAATTTTAAAGTGTTTTATACCATATAATTAACGGATTATAAATTAAAAATAAAAACTGTTCTACTTGGTAATTGGGAATAGAAACAATTCTTTAAACGAATAAAGTTTTTAACAGATTTTTAGTTAAATATCTGCATATTACATGTATATAGAAACATATTGCATTAAATAAATATTAATTTTTTTGTTTTGACGATTCTACTTAAATCGTAAAAAGTTTTAAAAATTGTTTAAAAACCTCTTTTAGTTAAATGCCTAAAATTGAGCTCATCTTTAAAACAATTTACATGTGTTTTATTTGAAACTGTAAAATATGTAAAACTTTATTATATGTACAAAAGTAAGAAACTGTCACTGCATAAAATTAAAGAATTTTCTACCAAGCTAATGTTATGTTGCATAATTAAATATAAAAACCAGTTTTTAAGTTTTTCTTTTCTTAGATTCAACTTAACTCAATCTAAACCCTAACATCTAAATTTATATAAAATGTATTTTATTTCAATTCAAGCTAATTTTTTAAAAAATTTCTAAAGTATTCGAGAACTCGCTCATTATTTTAAAATATTTTACTAAAATTTAATTTATTACATTGGTATCAGTTTGAACAGAAACCAGTTTTCGTTACAACAAATACTTTATTTTTCTTAAAATTTTCTCAAAATATTTATTTAAACCTCTATGAAAACAATAAAAAACATTCAATTTAAAAAGGATTTCAATTAGAGTATTAAAACAAAGTAATTACAGAAAGAGCCATTGTAATTACAATAATTATTACTTTAAAATTTAAAAGAAAAAATTTTTAACCTTTGAAGTTTTATTTTTTTAGTTTTAAAATTTAAAAAATCAAAAACACTTTCGTTTTTGACTTTAAGTTCTTTTTTATTAACTTTTGAAAAAAAAAACCAAAAGAAATGTAATGGAAACCAAAAGAAATGAAAGAATGATTTTTTTTAAAACGGTAAAAACTTTTCAAGATAAAAAAATCTTAGAAATAATTAAATAGATATATCTGATTTTTATTGGAAATCATCCAAATATAAAAATAGTTTTTTTTTTTCTTTTTTACTGGTATTGGCAATAAAACGGATTTTAGAACTGCAGTAGTTATTTTAAAGTTTTCAGAAATTGATAATTTATTTTAAAAAGATTTCAGTAAGATGAAAATACTTAGATTTTTATTGATAATTTTTTTTTTAAACTATATAGTTATTGATTTTATTTCTTTTTAACTATCATAAACCAATACTATTTAAATCATTTTCAGTTTTTGGTCATAATTTTTGATGATAATTTTTGTTTTAAACAATAGATACAATTTTCTTTTAAGCTGAATTGCTTAATAGCGATTTTTTAGGGCAAGCGAAAGCTTTATTTTTTATGTGCAATATTTAAAAGAAAATTTAAACTTGTTGATTTAAATTATTAAATAAATTTTAAATAAGATAAGAGGTTTTGTTTTTCCTTTCGATTAATAATTCTTTTGTTGCCTACCTTATGGTGCTTTTGTAAACTTTCTTATGGTGTTAAATTAGGACAAAATATTCTATTAACATTTTCCTCTTTTTTTCTTAAATCATTTGTTAAAAAACGACTAGGCTTTTAAATTTTATAATTTCTACTTTGGCATTTTCTTTATTTAATCGACTGTCCTTTTTTGTACCATTTTATCCCTTTGTTTATCCCTATTCTTAAATTTTTCGAATTTTTGTAAAAAAAATTGCTACATATTTTTTCAGTTGTAATTAGAATAAATATAGATGAAGAAATATTATTATAATCATGTACTAAGCTGAAAGGTAGACAATGAGAACAACAAAAAGGTCTAAATTAGTAATAATTACGAAATTTGTTTTAATTATTATTTCCTTAGTTCCTTGGAAATATGTTTAGAAGAAGATAAAAAAATAAAGGATTTAAAGAAATTTCAAAACAAAAAAAAAAAAAAATTTACAAGCTATCTAGTTATTTAAAATAATTTCCTTTTTTAAATTTAGTAAGTTCCATTATACAAAATACTCGTATAAAAATATTTTTTTAAATTTATTTCGTAAATTAACCTTTATTTTATAAGAGTTAATTTGATATACATAGTAATAATTTAAATGTTAAATGTAAATAATTGTGTACCTATGCTTGAAAGAAGATTATGGAAGAAATTTTAACTAGTAGGTCATATTTATGTAAAGGTATTAAACTTCTAAACTTTACAGAAGCCTCTAAGTTATCTTCTTACCAAAAGTTCCAAAAATAGATAGTTAAAAAACAGTCTTCAAAACTAAATTTTGTAAAAGTAATATAAGAAATTAATTAAACTATACATGATTTATAAGGTAAAATTAAGGTGATATGATGTGTAAAGTTTTGTTCTACAGAAAACAAAATATAAATAAAAAAAAATAAATTTACTTAATTAAGTAAATGAGTTTTAAAAATGTATTATTTTTGTAGATGCTTTAACATAGTACAAGTAAAAAAGAGGTCTCTTTAAAAAAAACTTAATGAAATATTAGAATTCAAAGCTTGTTTACGTAATATTTAATAATAGTTTGAAGGACAAGTGCAATATTTGATTGATTTTAAATGTTGAGGACAGCCTCATCATTTAAAACGTGCCGAAGAATCAACCAAATTTCTAAAATTTTCATCTTATAAAATCAATTACAATAAAAGATTATCGGTAGTATATAATAAGTATTTAAAAAAGAAGTGAATTGTTGTCGTTAGGCAATATAAAAAAACTACATACATTTTGATTTTATTTTGATTTATTTTATTTTTCTAATTTTTTTTTTTTGTAAAAATCAATATTAAAAATATTAAGAACCAGAACAAAAATTTTATATGTATTTATCTGTCTATTTCATGTCACATCGCACAGGATACAAAAAAAAATGGAAATATCCTTTTTATACTAAATATCCTTAAGAAAATGTTTTAAATTAATTTTCTCTTTTCTGCTTGAACTTTTATATATTTTTTGTTTGAATGGTTTCCTTATTTTTCTTAAAATTTTTGGAAAACATTTCCTGTTATTGGTTTTGAAACAATTTTGTTTAGCGGTTCTGAACATCCTTTAAGGATAATCGTGACAGGAAATTAAAATATTCAATAAGAAGAAGAAGAGTACATAAGGAAAAGGCAAAAAAGTAGGTAAAACTCTTATAGTTAAAAAAAAATATTTAATTGGGATTAGAAAACATAGCTAATATATATTATGAATAAATTTAGTTTATAAAATTTTAACAATTTATTATAATTTTGACCTTGAAAAACGAATCACTACTTAAATTGCTATAAAAATACTACTATTAATAAGTTTCTAAATCTTGTAGTTTACCAATGTACCATTTTTTAAGGATTTAAGGAATCAAACTTCTTAATACAATTTGGAGGCCTCGAAGTGTGCATAATTTTCGAATCAAACACATTACTTAGCAATATATATTGAATTTAAATATTTAAAATTACATTAATTAAGGTAAGTAAAATTCAAAATTTATATAATATATTATAACTAGTTTTATTTTATGAACTTAATAAAAAAAATCTTTAAAAATAAGGGTTTTTAAAATTATTGACTTGTTATATTGGAAAAAAATAACATTCTAGGATTAAAAACTGATCAATTACTTTTTTTTTATTATCTATATATAGTTTAGACATAGTACTGGATAAAAATATCCTGTATCAATTGCTGTTCAAACAATGTTATTTATGTTAATAATCCTATTATTTCCAATAAATATTGTAATTTATTATTGTCACTACTTCTACCAGAAGCTATTAAATATATTCTATTTTTATAGTGATGTTATTTGATATTCTATGAAATAAAAATAAATAAATCTTTTAATCTATCTTTTAAAATACTGATCATTTAAATCAATGATATGATGTTTTTATGTTTATTATTCATGGATCTTTTTTTTTATATATAGGAAATAAATAAAAAATTTCTAGAACATTTTTTTTCCTGTTATTTACAGATGAAATTTAAAACTATGCCTCTATAGACTTACAGTCCAATATTAGAATTGAATAAGTTTACCAATTCTGAATTGTAACTTATATACATAGTTTCACGATTAAAAAGTTCAGACAATTCATGTTATATAAGGAAAAATTACTTTAAGTAGAAGTATTGCAATTCTGGGAATATAAATTTCACTTAAGAATTTAAAAAATCGTTAATTAATTTTTTATTTATATTTTTGAAAATGAAAAAAATGTAAGCCAGTAACCTACGTTATTTAATAAACTTAAATGAATTCGTCGTGAATGAGGAGAAGATAAAAATATACTGGATGCCAGACCGCGTAGGAATTGAGGATAACGAAATATCGGATCAAGTGGCGAAAGAAGCGGCCAAAGAATATCCTATATCAACAGTGCCGGCCTCACTAAACTATAGCCCTAGTTCTCCGAGAAAGTTCAACCAGCAAGAGAAAGAACAAAACTGGGAGCAAATGGACCACTTCACGAAAGTGAACAATCTTGGCCACATATGGATATCTCTTCAACAGAACACCAGCCCAGGTTACAATTCATGCCAACAAAGATTGACAGTAAATAGGTAAAGGTATTATTTTGGTATAACAAACTAATTTATTTTTTAATTACACATAATTTATATATTATTTTAAGTTTCAGCGTATTATGTTATTTCAAAATACTAGTTTAATACTTTGTTAAAACAATATATTATATTATTATCCTTAGTTAAATTTTTTTTTTATTATCACAACTATTTTAAAACTTTATACACAAAGTTTATTCTTAAGTATATTTACAAATTTATAGATTATCTTTAAGTATATGTACAAGTAGTGATTAAAAAAGTATTAAACTTCAACTTTACAAAGAATAAACGGTACATAGTATATAGGTATTTTGGAAACTTTGTTTATTCTACAAACTCATAAAAGTATTTTTTTATTTTAAAATAAAAAATTTTATCAGCTTTATTTTTATTACACAAAACTTTGTGTAAAAAACTTAAAGTTTTTTTATTTCGCTTTTTTTTTTCTTTAAATACAGATTTTTATGCAACGATATGATAGTTTTTAATTTTTCAAAAGGGTATAAGAGGATAAAGAAGATAAAAGATATCATAGAGATCAATATTATATTTTTTTTGGTCTTACTGCCAAAAAAATCATTAACTTGATCAATATTTTGAATACAAAGTAGATGACATCTAAAAACTTTAATTGTTATGTTGAAATATAAATTTCTGAAAGTTCAATCCACTATAAATCACCCACGATAACAAAGTTTTTAACTTTAAAATAATAATAATATCTTGTTCTAGATACAAAGCTGTTGAAAGTTAAATGTTTTTCTTATTTAACTGTATTTAACTATTCCATATAAATCCCCCATATCTCAATTAAGTATTCCGTATCATTCTTATTACTTTTATGTGCTTCCTATTATTTTCACTTTCAGTATTTTTGTACAATTACCTAAAAGTTGTACAAATTGTTTTTTTAAAATTTAAATGGAACAAAAATAAAAACTATGAAAAGTCTCACAATACTGTCACTTTTAATTTATTTCTAGATTTTAAACCATTTCTTGTTTTTTTTATATGTACTATTTCGGTGATAACACATGCTGTAGTCATTAATCACTTGCTTGGTTTTTTTTTTTTGAAAACTGGTGGAAACACAGAACGTAAAAAAAAGTACAAATAATGAGAATTTGATGTTATATTCCTTTAACGATCATGGTTTTATTCTGAAATGTAAAACGAGAATAAACTCTTATCAACCACCACTTAATTTTCGTGGTTGGAAAAGAAAGTATATTATATGATAATGATACTATCTAGAAAAAGTACAGTAAAAATGCATTTAATGCATGAATTATTTAATTTTTGTAATTCATTTTTTTTTTTACTTTTAAAAATCTTTCAAAGTTTTTTAAAGTTGGCGAAATATTTTGATTTGTTTTTGTTTCTTTAAATAAAATGTTGAAAATTGCAATAGAATAATGGTATATAGCATTAAAAGTATTTCATAGAACACTTAGTGATTTATAGCAGTTTGCTTAGTGAATACCTTATATAATTAAATATTTTTAAAGGAAGAAATGAAAATATCAAACAAAATTTATTTTATATGTTGAATACTTGCAAGTTTCATCCATTAAAATGCAATGTATTGTAATTATTTAATTATTTAAAGAGCACAAAATATTTCAAGGAATTCAATGTCATTATTTGAATTGTTACAATTTTGTTCATTCTATTAAAACTAGTAACAGTAGAGCTGAAACTAGAATTAAATTTAATTAAAAGCAAAACATAGTTTTTATTTAGTATTTTTTTTTTTGAGAACAAGTCTGATTTACTTTTTTATAACGCTTAGAAAAATGCATATATAAAAGCATTGTAATATATTAGATAAAAATCATCTATAGAACAAGCTAAAATATAATTTATTATTAACTTATTAATCTAAAATGCTTTGAACAAAGATTGTTTTAAACTATTTAATGTTAAAAAGTCAGTAGAGGTTTTACAAAAAAAAAGACTTTCTGTTGGACATTATGCACTTTCTTTACAGGGTAACTAAATAAAACCAAAAAATATTTCCTAATGAAAGTTTTTGAATCATATTTCCTCTTCATTTACGAAAATTCCTTTTTGTTTATTGATTGTTGTTGAATATAATAAATAACAATTCATAAAATAAAAAAGAGAGTAATAATAAAATTGTTTCAGCCTTTACTATGTAGGCATGGGTCTAACATAAAAAAATAAAAATTGGTATACATGTAAAAATAAAAAGGACATACATGAAATAGGACAGTCCAAAACCTCATTTAAAAAATGTTATTAAGATATAAGTAACTTCTTGACAAATTGATTTTAGAATTTAAATAAACTACTTTCCGTTTGTAAAATATACATATGTATTAAAACTTTTGTAGAATTTAAGTTCTTGAATCTACTTTAAACATTCGATATTAAATCTTGTATAATTGTTTTAAATGCAAAATTTAAATGAAAAATTGTATTTTAATCTATTATAATTGTCATTGAATGATCGGATTCATTAACTTTTAAGAGTATTTTCCATTTTTGATTTAAAGGTTTTGCACTTCAAATTCCATCTTTTTCAGATAAATTCCTATTTTTTAAACTTTTTATAAGTAAATATCATTAACATTAATAAATAAAAACAATTTAAATTTTACATGGGTTAGATTGAGTTTATGAATATCTGATCATTCTGATGTATTTGGATGATTCTGGTAATATAGTCTGATAATTCCGATTAATGAACCATTTAAAAAATAAATTGAATTTTAACCTTATATTTATTCGTCCTTATTTAATACTTCTTATAACGAAGGAATTATACTATTGAAAAAATAAAATTGAAAACAATTGGATATTATCTTAAGTTCATTTTTATTTATTTAAGAATCCAAAAAAAATTGTTTTATAAGAGTTTGACTTCAATATTTGTTTACTAATAAAACTTAAAAGTTTGTTACTAATAAAAATTAAATTAAGAACTAATAGTTAAATAAAAAGAAGGAAGGTGGTATAAGGAAGGTGGTAGGAGGTAAGATGAAAGTATATAAAAGTGCGATAACATGTAAAATTTTTGTACAAAATCAAATAATTAGGGAAATTTTATTTTTTTATATATTTTAGACACGGGTAATCTTTTGAGACTACTTAACACCATAATTTATTTTATATTTTTATATTTTACTAGCTAGTACCCGGTGCGCGTTGCTGCGCCTCTCAATGGAGGTTTAATTGAAGTTGATGTTACTGCAAAAAGTTAACACAAAAATTACACACGGCTTACACATGAAAATTTTAAAATGTATGAAAGCAATCTTTTTAAAACGATTTTTCTAGGATTATCCTAGGATTTTTTGAAACTTTCTGTAATTCAAAGCAGTACAAACTACTTTCCAAAAATTTGACGTAATTTACTTCCAAAAAAATTTGTTTGACCAATCGTAGGACCGACTGTTAACAGTCTCAACTCCATTTTCAAGTTGCTTCACACATATAAAATTTGAGGTCAACCGGTCAAATCGTTTCTAATTTAGAGTTAAGTAACGCAAAAATCTATTAAAAGCCACTGTGCCCCACTGGGTTAACGGAACTACACTTTCTCTTTGGGCAAAGCAGTATTGCGCAAAATTGGACGTAATTTGCTTCCAAATCACTCAACAAAATTTTTTTGAGGCTTTCTTTTTAGCCAAAGCAGTACTTCGCAAATTTTGACAATATTAGCTTTCAAAATTATTTTGACCAACCGTCGGGCCAACATGGGTTAACAAATTCCAAATCTGTTAATAGTGTCAACTCAATTCTCATAGGGGAGCACGTATACAAAATTTGAAGAAAATCGGTTAAACCGTTTTTAATTTAGAGTTAAGTATTGAAAAAACCTATAAAAAGCTGTTGGGCCCCAATGGGTTAATGCACTACAATAAATTTTTTTTTGGGGCTTTTTTTAAAGCCAAAGCAGAATTTCGTGAAATCGGACAAAATTTGGACCCAAAATTTTTTTTACCTATACCTTTGAAAAAACCTATATAAAGCTGTTGGGCCGTAATGGATTAATGGAACTCAACAAAATTTTTTTTGGGGCTTTCTTTTAACCCAAAGCAGAATTTCGTAAAATCCGACAAAATTTGGGCCCAAAATTTTTTTTAACCACCCGTCGGCCTGCCATGGGTTAACAAATTCCAAAACAATTAATAGTGTCTACTCAATTCTACAAGAGCATCACGTATACAAAATTTGAAGTCAATCGGTCAAACCGTTTCGAATTTAGAGAAAAGTATTGAAAAAACCTATAAAAAGCTGTTGGGCCGCAATGGGTTAATGGAACTCAACAAAAATTTTTTTGGGGCTTTCTTTTAAGCCAAAGCAGAATTTTGTAAAATCGGACAAAATTTGGACCCAAAATTTTTTTTGACCACCCGTCGGCCCGACATGGGTTAACAAATTCCAAAACTGTTAATAGTGTCTACTCAATTCTCAAAGATCAACACGTATACAAAATTTGAAAACATTCGGTCAAACCGTTTTCATTTTAGAACAAAGAAGTTTAAATACTTGCACCACAGCCCGAACTTGGCGGTCCGTTAGGGCAAAATTTTTGGGCCACGATTTCTTTCCGTACCCAAAAACCCCTATATACAAATTTTCATGAAAATCGGCTGGGCAGTTTAGGAGTCTATTCGCTACAAACAAACAAACATACAAACAAACAAACAAACAAACAAACAAACAAACAAACAAACAAATAAACAAACTTTCGCTTTTATATATATAGATTATATATTTTTATTAAATGTTTTTTAATATATGAATTTAAGTATTCAATGACACGCTTATTATTTTATAGCACTTGTTTAAAAATCTTTAAAGAATATCTTAAGTTTCTTTTTCTTCTTTTAATTTATATTGGATCTAACAATGTTGTTTTATTGGTTATTTTTAGATATTACGGATATGATTTCTTTTTTGGGGTTTTCTTATATAAATTAAATTTGGTAGAAAAATAAACGTGAATAAATCAATACATAGAATATAAATGTGTGAATATTTGTGTACAAATCTTTTAATTCTACTTGTCAATAAAAAAAAATAGGATATTGTCCAAATTTATATGGTTTATAAAAAAGTAAAAATAAATATATTTTATATTATATGAATTACTTAAATTATACTCGACATTTATAAATGTAATGTCATTCCGCTTTGAATTGTTAAAAATGTGAACACAACACTTTTAGATTATAAAACGAAATCTACATATCCCGCGTCAAGCACGCCACAGTAAAGTTTAGAATATATAAAATCTTCCAAACAATTTAAATAAATATCCATAATAACTTAATCTTACTGGCAAACATTTTATATAATATAAGAAAAAATTTCGTATTTCTAAAATAATTAATATGAATAAAAAATACTTCAGTCGAAATTTATTAATGCGGAATTGTTTTTAGACTTTGTGACCAACTTTCTTTTGAGGTTTTTTATCTTTGTTTTTATATTTGTTAACTTTTGCAGAGTGGGTAAGATATTAAAATCGAAAAGAATCAATAAATTTATTTTTGTTTGTACATTTATTAAAAAGTTATGTATACTCTGATTATTGGATTTTGTATATAATGTGTCTAATTCAACAATGCAAAACATAATACAGTTATATAATTTTGTTATGAGCCTTAAATGGCTTTATACATTAAGAACGGAGATAATTTTAGTACTTAAGTAGAATTATTTAAATTTGTTTTTGTTTTATTGGTAGAGTATTTACAAAGTAAATATCTTGAATTTAAACAACGATAGTTTTTTCTTTGTTTGAAAATGAAAAAGAAGTGATTATCATTTTATGGTTGAAATATAAAACAAGTTAAATTTTATGAGTTTACTTATTTGTTTATTCAGTTTGATACTTTTATTAAACAACGAAACTTTTCTAAAAGAATGTTATACATTAATATTAACAAATTATTAGCATTATACTCTAAATTTTACCCACTTAAAGAAAAATTCATTGTATGACAGTTAAAAGATTTTAATATTTTAAATTATATTGCTAAATATTATGTATTAACAATATTACTATAGTTAGACTTCTATTTCAAACTAAAAAATTTAAGATTGATAAAAGCTACGCTAAAATATTTACTTTAGTTTATTAATTTTATACAAATTTTCTAATCAAACCTATCTTTATCCTTAAATCCTTATTTTATACATATAAGGATAATGAAAAGATTATCATTTACCCTATAAATTCTTTTTGTACGTTATTTAATTGATATTCCCTTATTTATCGATCTATTGTATTTATGCACTTGCCTCTTCTTTGAATTAGAAACCAGAATATCAGTTCCAGATTCCTAGAAGGGAACAGTTACATTATAAATTAAGAAATAACTTTTTTTTTAATCATATTTTGATTTTAAAAACTCTTCTGAATATTTTTAAAGTCTTCTGAAAAATTTTTAAATATTTAATTTTTTTACATTTAAATTATTGAATTGTATTCTTTTTTTTAATTTGCAGAATTTAAAATTAATCATTGTCCAAGGGCGACGAGTGATTTAGAAAATTTAATTAATTAAAATCCATTTAATCTATTTTGAAAAAGCCATGATATTTAAAAGGGATAAAAAGACTTTATAAGACTATAATCTGAAGAAAAATAAACTTTTAAATTAGTTTTTTTTTTTTTATTGAATTAACCTTCACGATGTATTTTCATTTACCAATTTTACCATCATTCTCAGAATAGAAAAGTAAATAGTATTTTAATTACACCTTAAGATTTTTTCATTGTGTAATGCTCCAATGTTAATTATTTTTAATTATTTTCTTGTGTAGACAAATTTAACGGACATTCTATAACATTTTATAGCTATTTGGTTTTATTTTTTGTCGAACATACTGCTGTGTACAAACTACTGTATTCTGTAGAATGCTGTGTTCTATTTTAAATTTTTATTATCTATTTTGTATTATAGTATCGAATTTAAGGGTTAAGCTTATGTTGTTTTCATTGTGATTAAAATAATGATGAAAAATAGTTTTTCTATTTCTTTGCTAAGAAAATGATAATTTTTTATATTAAAAGCTATCAATTTAAAAGTTGTTTTGCCTTAAAATAAGGAACAGCGTTAAGAGCAATCAATTTTTTGAATTTTAAAATTTTTTCTTTTATTTTTATCTGCAATATTTACTGTTGGGCTTGTGACATCATACTGTAAGTATTGGTAGGTTATGGATGGCAATATTGAAGATAATGATATTAATGTTAAAAGAAGAATAACATTAGAATAAACTCTGCAAGGAGTGAAATTGAAAAAATCTTTTAATTTAAAGTATTGAAAATTGAAAAAATGTCTAAATTTTTCTTCCGTTCAATTTATTGAAACATACTTCTTAAATGATAAAAGAATTTTGTAAGAATAAAAAAAATGTTATATAGGAATTTTATTTTAAATAGATAACGTTTTATTTCATTTATGAGTTATTTCTATATATATGTTTTGAGCAAATATGAAAATCGATATAATAATAACCGCTTTATACGATGGGTCTAATTTTGTAATTTAACAATAATAGGAAATTGGGATAAAAAAATTATATAATATTTCTTGTTAGTTTAAATATGGGATTATAACTAAGTTATTTTTCAATATTATTTAAACTGATTAATTTATAGTTTATTAATACTTTGTTTTATAATTTAGGTATTTTAATAAATATCAAAATTATATATGATATATAGACTTCACTCAAAATTTTAACAAATGGTCAAATTATTGAAATTTAGGTGAGGGTTTAAGTTCAAAACGGAATTATATATTTAATAATAACTAAATATATAAAAATTGGCCTATAAAAATTTATTTTTAATTTAAAAATGGTTTATTACACTTCTTATAAATTGTAAATTAATATTACTGAATTAATTCCTTTTTTAATTTTGAATCATCTGCTAATAGAAAAAACTTTTCATTGGCAGGTACATTAAAATCCAATAAATTGCAGTTTTAATTTTTTCAAACTACTTTTTCTATCATGAAAATGTTAATGGTCGTTGTTTACTGCCATCGAAATATTTTATACCAATCGATATTTTCTGAACATTTTCACTTGACACTTGTGAATTGCCAATTGCCAATTCGATTACGAAAAGTAAAATACAAAAAGAAAACCCAAAAAAAAAAACAAAAAACCATATAAAACATGAATGCTGCATTTCATTATTCAAATTGCATCCAGGATAATAAATTTATGGATTTTTGATTTAAATTTTTTGAATTTTTATTCAATGTATTGAGTGAGTTTTATATTATACAAATATTTAAATAATCTTTAACAGAATATATATACATACTGGTATAAATATGGCATATATGTGAATTTACATATTGCAAAAAATAAAATTACATTTGATATGTACAGTTTTGAGTTTATAGTATTTGAATTTAAAAAAAAAAAATATAATGGACTAATGCAACGAAAATGGGTAAACTACTTTTATGATAATGGCCAATATAAAATATTTCTATATTTTGTAAATAAACATGCTAATGGAAAAACTTTAAAGAAAAATAGTACATGAATATATTCTTGTATAAAGTTATAATACAACATATACATAACTAATATGTTGTCCTATTAATATACCACATGAAATAAATAAATCCTTATGAAGGATAAATATAAAATGTTTTGTAAAAATATATTAATTTTTTTTTTAAAGTTTTCCAGAACTATAACCTTTAATTCAATTATTAAAATCATGCTAATATTTCTAATTTAACGACAATAATTTTCACCTACTCAACAATATCGGGAAAACATAAAAAAATGTAATATTATTCCTCGATGTCTGCAGTATAGGATTTATCACAATTATTAGGTTTTTAAGAATATTTTTTTTTACCATATTAAATTTATTAAATTGAAATAAAATAATCTTTATTTCTGTAGATCTAATACAATTATATAAAATCTCTTCGTAATATCGATTATATAAATTTTCATTCTATCAAATAACTCTCAACGCCAAAATTCGAAAGTTACTACTAAACTATCATATTATATAATATTTTTAATTTTATTCATGTAAAAAGACTTGACTATTAAACTTATTTTTTTATTAATTAATTGAAATAAATAAATTTAAGTTTCAGTTAAAGTTCTCACCTTTGAAAAAACAATTTAATTTGAAATCATATATGAGTATTTAATATAGTACATAATATATAATAAATAAATAAAAAATTAAAATTATTAAAACATATATATAACGCACACAATATTAAAAATTATAATATTTTGCGAGAGAATACTAGTTAATTTGACAGAGTTAAAAGATATACTGATTTAATATTGCATTATATGGCTAAATATGACTTATGAGTGACTCTTAAGAACAGTGAGCACAGCAACTAACTATTATATCTGTATATAATATGGCCAACAATTTTTTGAAAATTTGTTACTTGGCAAAGTTGGACATTACTCAGACCAACATTTAGGGTGGACAACATTTTTTTTATTGTATTTTCAAAAAAAATTTATTAAATATATTCAGTATACAGCTACTTTATAATAGTATAATAAGGGAATTAATTGGTTTATTTTATTTTAAATATCATAGTGGGTGTGCACGGGCATCTAAATGTTGATAAGTTGTTCAGCCTAAAAGTATGCAATCCGCCAAAAAAACATTTATAATAAATTTATAATATTCATTATGTTCAAACGTCAAGTATTCATGTACAATACCAGAATTACTGTCAAAGTTAAAACTTACTTAACTATATAAATTATATCAAATATTAAAAACCAATTAAAAAGAAATCCTATATGCAAATTATAAACAGATCTCTTTAATTTAACATGTCAGTTAAAATTTAAGGTAAAACTTAATTTTTAATTTAATGGTAGAATATAGTAAAAATATTTTTATCTTATTAACATTAGCTATTTTACAAGTTTAATTAATTAGTTTTATTAAATTTTTTTTTTTAAATGTTTTTTTATTAAAAATAATATAATTATAAATTAAAAGAATACAAACAAGGAAATTTAATTACACAGCTTAATATAACATATACTTTAAAAAACTGTAGAAATTTAATTAATTCCTAAAAATTTTATATCGCTAAAAAACAATAAACTATTTTCACCCCACTTCTATTTTAATATTATTAATTAACTTAAATTAAGCTTCCAAAGTATTTAAACAAATATTTTTATATGTAATAAAGAATTAGCTTAAGTTCAACACAAACAATATTAATATAAAGTGACAATTCATGTCAATCAAATAAAACGATTAATTAAATATCACTATATAAGTAGTTATAATAATATGTATTAAGATTAAAAAGATTCTTCACATGTATGTGAAGACACAAATATGTACAATTAAACAAAAAAATTTCTTTGATATTCTAGTACCTAATTATTCCAAAAAAATCTTGTTAAAAATTTTTTGGAACTCATTAATTATGTATTTTCTTAGTTGATTAATGCTTTTGAGTATATTCAAAAATATGGTAAGATATTTATAAAAATAAAACTTTTTTATACCCTACACCTATAGAATAGGTAAAGGGGTATATTAACTTTGGTATGGTGTTTGTAACCACCTAAAGGAAGCGAGCTAGATATGGAAAAGTATATATATTTGTGATCAGCGTGACCGCCTTAGTCGATATAGCCATGTCCGTCCGTCCGTCCGTCCGTTCGTCCGTCCGTCCGTCCTTCCGTCCGTCCGTCCGTCCGTCCGTCCGTCCGTCCGTCCGTCCGTCCGTCCGTAGGCACGATAACTCAAAAAATAATGGAGCTATCTTGATGAAATTTTAACTGTAGGTTACTAGGACTGAAAGTACGGCGGGGATTGCATATGGGCGAAATCGGCCCATGGGTTCGGATTCTGGACCTTTTTATCGATCGAAGGGCTAACGAACATATATAAGAAATCACGATAACTCAACAACTAATGA
Source organism: Dolichopus griseipennis (assembly GCA_963082915.1). Taxonomy (NCBI): domain Eukaryota; kingdom Metazoa; phylum Arthropoda; class Insecta; order Diptera; family Dolichopodidae; genus Dolichopus; species Dolichopus griseipennis. Next base: position 69,189,110 of record OY720445.1, read on the forward strand.
CGCTTTCTTCATCAAATTGGTGCTGTAGGTAACTAGTAATGAAACTACTTCGGGGATTCCGTAAGGTCGGGATTGGACCATGCGTTCGGAACCTAGAACTTTTTGATCGAATTTAGGCCAAACGAGCATAATTCCGAAACCAATGAAGATAGAACCTCCAAATTTGGTATCAGGGTGTCCCCTCCTATCTCCTAAGTGTCTTGAGAATTTGGGTCCCATTGGACTACTGGGTCGGGGACCAGCCACACATTTCCGAAGACCTTAAAACATATCTTTAAAATTAATAAAGATAACAACTTGAAAAAATGTAGAAGCTTCCAATTTGCCACAAGGGTGTTCTTTACTATCTCTTGCGTGTTCCCTTAATTTGGGATCAATTGGAGAGGTGGTTCAGTACCCCTCTCAGACCTCCCAAGTTTTAAAAGCTTATAATCGAAATTACTAAAAATAGTTACTTAAAATTAAGATAGATCGTTTAAATTGTGTACAAGGATTAACTAGTACTATAAGTAAAGCGCGGGCTGTATAAGGGCGAAATCAGCCCATGGGTTCGGATTCTGGACCTTTTAGTCGGTGTCAGGGATAACGAACATATATTAAAAATCACGATAACTCAACAACTAATGAGGCTATCTTCATGAAATTTGTGCTGTAGGTTATTGGTAATGAAACTACGGCGGTGATTACGTACGGTGAGGATTGGACAATGGGTTCGGAACTGAGAACTTTTTTATCGAATTTAGGCCAAACTAGCGTAATTCCGAAACCAATGAAGATATAACCTCCAAATTTGGTATCAGGGTCTCCCTTCCTATTGCATAAGTGTCTTTGAAATTTGGACCCCATTGGACTAGTGGGTCGGGGACCAGGCACTCAGTTCCGAGGACCTTAAAGCATATTTTCGAAATTAATAAAAATAGTAACTTGAAACAAATGTAGAAGCTTCAAATTTGGCCCAGGGTGTTCTTTACTATTTCTTCCATGCCCCCCTAATTTGGGATCATTTGGAGTGGTGGTTTAGGACCTCTCTTAGACCCCCAAATGTGTAAAAGCTTATCATCGAAATTAATAAAACTAGTAACTTAAAATTAAGATAGAACGTTCCAATTGTATACAAGGGTTAACTAGTATTGAAAGTATGACGGGACTGCATATGGGCGAAATCGTACCATGGTTTGGGGTTCTGGAACCCTTGACAAGTTCAAGGACTAACAAACATATATCTTAAAACACCATAACTCAAAAAATAATGCCGGTATTTTGATGAAATTTAAACTCTAGGTTACTAGTAATGAAAGTACCATGGGAATTGGTTCTGGTTGAGTTTAATTTCAAAGCCAAAGAATATATTTCCTATGTCCTATGTGTCTCCGAAATCTAGACTTAATTGTAGTGGTTCAGCTATATTCAAAGGTACTTGCTGCATTTATGTAAAATTTATTTGAATATTTAAATGAATTATATGAAAAGGTCTAAATTTGTAATTGTATTTTAGAAATACATTTATTGCATATTTTGCGTTTGTAAGCTTTTCTATTAGGTATATAAACTAACCACTTAAAATAATTGCAATTTTTAAAAATTTGGATTATTAAATATATTATGCTTTGATTATCTTTTTATCACAAAATTTAATAATTAGAATTTTTTCATTTTGTAATTGAGTTGGAATAAATATATTTTCATTTATTTCAAGTTTGCTTGTTTTTGAATATTTTTAAATAGACAAATTAGTAAGAATTTGTAATATTTTTTAATAGATAATATAATTAGAAAATGTTTTTAGTATTATAAAGTTAATTTGGCTAGCTATGTCTTACGATCAAATTAATAACAGCTTTTATGGTGTTAAAATGACTTATGGATATGTCCTTAAATTTGAACCAAATAGGTGTAGGGTATTTCTAAGTCGGTTGCACCGACTGACTGTTTCTTTACTTGTTTTTTACTTAATTACATACATTAAATATTTATAAGTTTTTAAGATAAGAAATATGGTTTTTAAAAATAATTTGAAAAAAAGAAATAATAACATAAGATTAAATTTTCAGTTCTGTCAAGTTAAATTATTCATTAATGGGAAACTTTTAATATTTCTGACAGTTTGTTTTAAAAGTTCAATAGATTTGATAAAACATATTTCTGACTTTAAAGAATGCATTTAATGAAATCTTAAGGTTTTCAACTTTTAAAGTAGAGAAATAGTAGTGTTATTTAAAGTAGAGAAATAGAACTTGGCATTATAATGTTCTTATCATTAAAACTTGATTTTATTTGATTCGTAAAGAATTTCTTTATGAGATAGTGTTAGGTCTTTTCCAGTGTTTAATATCTTAAATTTAGGGAAACTAATCTTTATTATTTTATTTCTAAAATTTTCTATAAATCAAATCTATATTATTTGATTAAAAAACAGATATTACTTTTATTGAGATTTGAATCGGAATGCCATAAACAAATTTTTGGCACTCTAGTATCTCTATCATTTAATCGTTAGTGTATAAAACTTGCCTTTTTCTTATATTAAATCCTTCTTATTTTAATTTTTAGTTTAAAACAAAACTTGTTTATTTCTTCCTAGTTGAATCGATTAATCCAAATAGAATCCCCAGATTTAACTATCTACTATTTTCTTTAAAATAAAGTAAAAATATTCAATTATTAGAAAACAATTAAATCGATTTGCAATTATTTCTATTCCGATTACTAACACTAATATTCCCTTGTTAATTACATATCTGGATTGCACTCTTGTTTATTTCAAAAAGAACAAAAACATAGTGCATATCAATACAATTTTTTATTAAACTATTTTTCCATTTTTTTTTAAGTTTTAATATTTCAGTTTAAAAACCAATTTAATCGTTTATAAAAATTTCTAGTTAAAAACATGTTAAAATTGTATTTTGATAATTTTTTTTAGATTTTGTTAGTTTTATTTCGTTTGGACTGTTTGTTTTCCAAATGGAAAAAAATATACCACGACGAATGTGACATTTGCATAAAAAAATGCTATCATATCATTCTTTAAATACATTTTAAACAATTTTTTTAAACGACATTTTTGGTTTTGAAATTGATAAAAAAAATTATATTGGGTGTTTCAAAAAACATTCATTCATTTATTTAACGTATAAAATTTAAACGGTTTGTTTTTTTTTTTACTATTTTTTTTTGTTTTTTGATAACGAATTTATTAGTTTATTTTGATGACAGTTTAAAGGCTTTATATTTATTATAGTTATTCCGCTTAAAATATTCATATATATTAATTAAAATTTTAAAACAATATTTTGGAGAAATACATTTAATTAATATCGCTTTGAAGTTGTAGTTTAAAATTCATATTCATTTTTTTTAAACACAGGGCCTCCACATACCCTTTTCAGCCAATTCTAATTTGCGCTTGTCTCCCTATTTTCAAATTTAGGTTTCGGATTACTTTAATATTTTGCTTGCGGAAAATTTTCCTCTAGTTGTCTTTAGTTTCCTAAAATTGGTTCTCCGTTTAGGATTCTATTCTAGTACTAAGCTCATATTCTGTCAAAAAAATGATTTTACACTTTACATTTCAACAGATTTAACCTTAAATTATACAATTCTTCTGTCAACGATGGCATTTTATTTGCCATATGATTAATGTAATTAATTATTAGTAAAATTCGATTTTAGAACATGGTGATTACATTTTCAAAATGGTTTTTTCAAGGTTATTCAAATATTTTTTTCATTACGTTGGTAAAAGCATAAGAGTTGATAAAAACTTTTATAGATTCTTTTTATAGAATAAGGGTCATACTTTTTATACTAATAATTCTAATTTATGTTAACAATTAGCATTTAAACGATTATACTTTCACACCGGAACCATAAATATAAATTTCATTTCCCTATATTATTAAATATTTAAATTTTCTTTTACTGTTTCTAAAAACCAAAACTCAAAATAAATAAATTACAAAATTTTAAATTTTGTGTGAAATTTCAGTGGTAAACCCACAAAATAATTCACAATAATTTAGATCACAATAGAAAAATCCCTTTGAAATTTACATTAAAAAAGAAAAACAAAAAATTATGTAGTAGTAGCGACCTTTTTTGACTTAGTTTTTGGGTGCTAAAAATAAATTGTTAACCTTGTATAATTTTGGGGTTCTTATATAAATAAAATTAATCTAAATACAAAAAATTCATACTTGTACTTAATACTAACATATAATATAAATATTAAAATATTTTCGTTCTAGGGATTATGCCATAAATTTAATTTTCGTCTGAACAGTTTTTAGAGTTTTCTGTGTTATAAAAAAATTATGCCTCCACTCCAAACAATGTTTTTCAAAATAATTTTTTTCTGTAACAATACAATATTTTATATTAACTTTTTTGTAAATAGTATTAGTGAATCAACTTTTTTCATTAAAGTTGGATACACAATCATGGAAGTATGTTTTAAATAATGTTGACCTGCGCTAATTTAGTTAATTCACTTAAGCAAAATTTTGGATTTTAATAGTTTAATTTCAATAAAAAATAATATAGTGCTAAACAAGAATATTGCGCAACCAAAATACTTCGACCTCATTTTTCACTCATGAGAATGTTATTTATACTTTTATCATACTCATCAAACTTACTTCACTATAGTTACGAATAAACAATGATGAGGAAAAAGGTTTTTTTAAAATTCATGTTTTTTTTTCATTTTTATTGCATTTCTTCTAGGAGCATATTCTTACTGTTCTTCTTAATTTTTGAATTGAACAACCGATGCTTTCTGATATTTCTAATACTAAAGGATTATTATCAATACTAGAATAAATTTTTAGCTAAAACTTAGAAATTAATTTTTAAAATTTACAACCATTTTTATAGTTTTTTTTTGCTTGGTTGGGTTATTTCTTCTATTGTGGGATTGTGGAATATAAGAAAAAAAGTTTTGTTTAATATTAATAAAATTAAGGTTGAATTTAAGCGAAAAATTTAATGTAATATACAACCGCATTATAGTCAGTATTCAAAATTTCTTAATGCAAGTATAAGTATTTTTTAATGCAAAAACTTTTTATGAAAATTAATGGGCACTGTTTATGAATATATTACTATAGAATCTCTAGAAAATTACCAGAAATTTTCTTTAAATGGATACCACATAAAAATTGATCTATTAAAAACCCAGCACGGTTTTTTTTTAAACTATAAAATAAATAACAATTAAAATAATATTTTTATTTAAATATTTTTTATCAATTAGGAAATAATTTAAGTAAATAAAATAAAAATAAAAATAAACCATATTGTTAGATGCAAATAAGGTCTTTCTTTGATCATTCTTTTCAATAAAAAGAGATGAAAAAACTTTTTGGACCTTTTAAAAGGCAGCAATTTTTATATTAAATATAGAACCAAAACATTTTAGAGACTTTGAAGTTAAAAACAAATAGAAGTAAAAAAAAAACTTTAGAAGGATAATTGATTTTTTATTTTGTTTAAGGATAATTGAAATATTTTTTCTGTAAATAAAATTTAACATTTAAAAAGGTCTTTACAAATTTGAGCCAAAATGAACTATCGGCAGAAAATTAAATAAACTTACACACAAAATGATTTTTAAATTTAGAGATGAAATTTTCTTAATTTTTCCGGATATAATTTATAAATTACGGCTTAATAAAGAACTATCCTGCCGTATAACTGGAAGTTCGTGTAAAAAAATATAATTTTCCACCCCATCCTCAATTAGCAGTTCGTAAAATTAATATTTTAAAAATTTATGTAGATCGTTGTTTATTTAAAATGTTTTTATAAAAATTATTTTTAAAATTTGTATTTTGAACCTTCTGAAAAAATGGAAACTCATTAAAATGTTTCGCATTAATATAATTTGTTTAATTTAAACCTAATTAAAAAGCGAGTTTAAGAAAATATTTCATTCACGAACAAGCTATTGGTTTCTCAGACGCAAGTTAATTTTTTTCACTTAATTAAATACATTTTTTTGAATGAATTTTATACATAAATAAATTTTTTAATGTAAGTTCATATAAATTTTTGGCGATATATCAATGTGATCTGAGTTCACAGATCCAGACAAAAAAATTAAAAAAAAAACAAAACCAATTTAAACATTAAATAAAGCAAGAGTTATATTATCGATTTAAATATTTCAGTAGATGCACAAAAGTTATTAGAAAAAAATGGACTAAAATAAATATTTAACATCCTTAACTTTTTTCAATATATAAATATTTTACTAACTTCAAAATCTAAGTTATACGTAATAAATTTTAAAACTTATATTCTTTTTTTAAGACCACATGATAAATTAGTAACAATGATTTTAGGCCATAAAAGATAGTACAAGAATAAAAGTGGTTAGGGTAAACAATGGAAGAAGATTTTCCAATATAAAACGCAGGAAAATTGAGTAGAAGAGAAGAACATTTACCATGGCTGCACTTAAAATAATATAGATATATATAGGAATCATCAACATTTATTATTTAATCTATAGACTGCGATTATCAAATACTTATCAAACTACCTATCAAAGTATCTTATCGATAATCCTCTTACATTCAAAATTTAATTTGTAACAACATAAAATCTATATGTATTATGCAAATATTTCATAACTTATAATATAAGTAATAATCTTTCATAAGTAATATTTCAGATTTTACTAACCAAAGTTTTTATATGTTATCTTTAATATTTTTTATATTTTATATGTTATTATTTTACATATATTTTGTGTAAAAATTAAATATAAACTTTCTGTAAGGTTGTTGAAAGTTTGAAAAAAAAAAAACATTTTTGTAATTTTAATGAAACTAATTAATTTTTCATTAATTAATTAAAATTGCATTATATATTCATTTTGGAAGTACTTTGGTCGTATATTATACATATATGTAAAACCCATATTTATTTTATAAAATGTTTAAAACAAGAATAATTTTGTATGTTTGAGGACCCGAAAAAACATGTATTATTAATTTATATAAAAAAAAAAGATCCAAAAAAAACGTTTTTTCACAAAAAAATAATTTTTTGTTTTTTGGTTAGTCAATGAAGTCGACAATGTACAACGTTATTGCACTTTCTTTAATAAGACTTAAAAATTAAATAAACAAAAAAAATTGGGGGTTATAAAAAGGTAAAATACAAAAAAAAAAAATCTTTTTGGGATGAGAGTATGGGAAAAATAAATCATAAAGATGTTACTTTAAAAAAATGTCAACCTTTAATATATATATTAAATTTTTAAAAATAATTATTAATTATATTGACGATATTTTAAAATTTAAATTGAAAACACCTTTTTAAAGTTAATTTTTATTAAATAGATGAAAAAATTGCCTTATTGGAGTAAGTTTTAATATAAAAAAAATTGTACGAGCAAATTCTATATAATATAAAGTATAAGAGTTATATAATAAATTTCTTAAGTAAATCTAGAAAAGTTATATGTTTGTTTTGTTTTAATTAAAAAACAGTTTTATTCCAAGGCAAATTCACTCACTTATCGCATTGACTGTCGTAAGGGACTGTACATAAACAAATAAATAAAATAAATTAACTTGAAAAGAACTGTGACTTCAGATATATAGCTTAATTATTAGCTAATATATTATTTGGTAAGAGTTATATTCAAATAAAAAACCATTACAAGTACAACACTACTCAAATTTGCCAGTCGAATTTGTATAAATAGTATATAGAAGTGAAATAATTTGTAAGTTTACATCACTCATAGCTAAAATGATACATATGAATACATATGAATATAATCTTTCATATTCATGACGTGTTTTCTATAGTAGCATTAACGAATAGGATAAGATAAAAAGTAATCATCATTAACAATATAATTTTGGTGTTTATTTGATTATTTGATATTTTAGTTAAAATTTTTTTTCCAGTTTAGAAATATTATAATGGAAATGAATTGGCATTTTTAAATTGATGAAACTAAAAAAATATTTGCATTTGTAAAGTTTCTGTTTGTGAAAAAAATTTAAAAATCAATAAACAATTCTAATCAACATAATGTTTGATGACTCATTAATGTTCTGTACAATTATATCTTTACAAATCTTAATTTTCTACTAATACAAGAAATATTTTTTTTTCTCCAACGAAAGAAGACTTTCTTTTGTGGAAAGCGAATATATTTAGAAAATTCTAAATACATACAAAATTCAAAATTCTAAATAAAATAAAAAAAACTTGTAAATATTATTGAACTATATACCTTTAAAAAAAGTATTTTTTTATTGAATTTTTTGGAAAAAAATTACATTACATTGATTTTATAAAAGAATAATTTAATGCCAGAAGCCGTTTGATTTTCTTTTATTATTGCATGAAAAACCTTTCAAGATTTTTTTTTTAAATCTTTTTTTAAGACAAATTTTGAAGTTGTTTCTTATCTTAAAGTTCTTTAAGTAAATTATATTTATTTGTATTTACTGCCCTTAGGTAATTTGATTAGAAATTGGATAGTTAAAAAAATGTAAGGATTTTCTGGAAAAAAGCATGGATAACAAGTAAAATTAAAATATTTAGTAGTAAAAATATGAAGCATTTATTTATTTATTTTAATATTACATGATTCATCACATATGATTATGTAATATTACTTAAACAGTCAACTACTAAAGCCGTTGCCGGTTAAATAATTTAATTTTTCTTTTTATATTATATTTTTTTTTTTTTTAAATTACACGGTTTAGGATATTATCAGGCGTTATAGTATCCTTTCACAAAATTGCATGTTATTAGGAGTAAATTATTAAATATTGATTTAGTTATCATTTTTAGGAAGAATTGGAATGACTTTGAATTTCTTCCAGTCAATAAATTTTACCATTTCGCAAAAAATTTAATAAAATTTAAACAACTATTGTCTTTTGAATATGTTTGATAAATGAAGTTTTATTTACTCATTATTCATTTTTTGTCATTATTTTAAAATTTAATAATGTACCATACATTATGTTTCCTTTTTATCTTAAACAAATATTTATTTTGTATTTGATTTTTTAATAAAACAAAAAATTATTTTGTATTTAATTTATTTAAAAAATTCTACATATCTTTAAAGATAACATATATAAACAGAATCAATTAGATAGACATTTTATAAGAATACTCATTATTACATTAAATTAAATAAGCAATATAAAATTATTTAACATTTATTAGAATTGGTTTGAAATTTGTACATTTATTAATCTTCTTATTGAATTTAAGATAAATTGTTGGTGATATGTATTGTTAGTAATAAATAAATACAAACAAATTGTTTTAACCAAATATTTATTGAAACGATATTGGAAAATATATTGATTTTTATAAATTTTTTTTTTAAATTTATAAATTTTAAGATCCTAATTTTGTTAATAAATTATTTTATAATAAATCATGCATAAGAAAGGATTTTAAAAGAACGTACACAAACAAATTATAAAAATATAAAACATTGGGTTACTTTTCAATATCGTAAATTTTATTTTATGATATAAATTAGGGTCTGTTGAAACTTATGTGCTTAAATTTTTATTTTTAATTTAAGTTGTTCCCAAAAGATTTGTTATTTGTTTTTTTTTTTTTTTATAGATTTATATATAAAACATTTTTTACATTCAATATTACTTAAATTTATATAATCATCGATTATGCTTTAATTCAATAGAAACAATTTAAGTTGATAACCTTAATCCTTGATTATGCTTTAATTCAATAGGACCAATTTAAATTGACCCAAGCTTCAAAATTATAAAAATAAAAAAACAATATATGTCAAAAATATTTTACACTTAAATTCTTACAAACAGATCATTTATATTTATCTTTTATAGATTCGATACTATATGCACCAAAGGGGTTTGTAAAGAATGACCCTTACAACTATCGATTTTGTTGTTAACTCCCACGATTAAAAAGCCAAATGCTTGCCCAATTTTTCTTAGCGAATTTGATGAAAACAGCTTATATTATATTTTGATTAACATCTACACAAATAAATGCTATTACATCACAAAAAAAATCAAATATATTAATAATTTTTATTGCATATTTGTAGGGACATGATTTCAATCAAATATATTAATAATTTATTGCATATTTGTAGGGACGACTTGTTTTTCGATTCTGATCCGATACATATCCTCTATATCTAGCCCCTTTTCTTTACTGGCAAATGTGATTTATTTTTAGAATGGGAAAGGAAAAAAATCCTTTCTATATTATTAGAAATTAGAACAAGAAACCTACAAATTATGGTTGGTTATATATTTAAATAATGTTCTAATTATATTCTTTTATATATATATTTAATTATCCCTCAAAACATTTTTAAAAATGTTTTACTCTTCTATTCAGATATTTATTTTTAGATATGACTTTAAATAACAAATAAAGTTTTACTTGGTACTAATGGAATAAAATGTACTAATTAGAAACGTAATTCTAGGAAAGAAATTTATATTTTAAAATAAAATAAAATGACTCCCTAAGAATTTCTTTTTATAGTAACTACCTAACACTTTATTCTATAATTAAAACAAAGGTAAGAAATTGATTGAAAATGTTTTCTTTATTGATTTTTTTCTAGAGTTTCTTGTAATTTGAAGAAAAGTTTTAACATTGTCTTGTGTCTTTAAGAAATTAGTTCTAAAAATGAAACCTTTTTTATAATATGTTTTTTTTTACTTAAATCTTATACGTTTAGAATTATCTGTTCGTTTTACTTTAAAACAAAATGAAAACGTAAAAGAGTATTAGAATTCATTTTAAAAAAGGTAAATTTGATTTTATAAATATGTTGTTAAAAAGGAAGTTAAAAGAAGTAAGAAAAGTTTTATAATTACAAGTCCAAAGGACTTTATAAAAAACGGAAGATATTCAATGCTCAAAATATATTGAGTATTCAGTTCTAGTTCAAATAACTGAGTTTCTTATGGAAAGTAAAATTTAATTGTTAGTATATATAATTAAAAAAGTTAGGGTATCGGTATATCAGTCGATGGCTGTGGCTCTTAATAAATTAAGGTTATATATAGTTTTCGCCATTTTATCCAGCTTTAATACGACATAAACGTATAAGAAACTTTAGAAATATTAGAAAAGTTAAAAAAAAGCTTTATAAAATTATTGGCATATTTAAATCTTTGCTGATTTTCTTTTAATAAATAATAGATTAGCAAACCTTTTGTAAACCATAGTTCAAGAATGTAATTCAATGAACATTAAAGGAATGAATTTCCTTTTTATTATTTTTTTTATTATTACTGACATTCTGTTCTTGTTAATTTTCATTTCGTTCTTTTGTAGAACTTTTATATAATATGAACAAAAAAAAAATACGTGTTCTATTAATAGAGTCCTAGTTCCTGTATTCAAAAGAAATGTATAACAAATTTAAGATTATGATTTTTAATACCATGTTTATTATAAATTTGACATAAAAAAACATTATAAATTTACCATAAAAAAAAATTAAACAGACACATCATAAAATGAATGGGACATAAGCAAAGATTAGGTAATTTACTTGCGGAGCACACTTTTCATTCTTTATTATAAAAAATATTATTGTAAAAAAAAAAAAGAAAATATAAAAGGTTGTGAATAGAATATGGGTTTTGAGTTTATGAAAGACAACAGTAAGAAATGAGGTATTATAGATATTTTATATCATACAAATAGGGGATCATTGTGAAAAAGGAATATATTTTTAAATTAAAATTAAAAATGTCATTTTAAAATTTTTCTAAAGAAATAATTTTTATTTTTAAAAACAAATTAAACTGACGACGAAGGAAATTTAAAAATTAAAATGTATTTTATGGAATTTTTAAAGAAATTAACTGATTTACTGAAATCATATCATAATATAACTTGCTGAATTTATAGATCATAAAAGTGTGTAGCTTTGTTGAATAGTTTTAAAATATAGCAGTTTAATTCATTAAATAATATATATATAGCTACTTAATTAAAAACATAAATTAGTTACATTAGTAACATTTTTATTATAATGTTACTAATATAGCTACTTAATTAAAAACAAATATTTTGTGGAATGCCTAAAACACGTTAAATAACAATCCAATTGTCGCAATTATTTAAATATTTACTTTTAACTGACATGTTAATAGATTATTTTATTTATATATTTAACACAAAAAGTTTAAAATTTGAAAATGTTTAATAAACTTTAATGTAGTAAAATTTCCGTGTAAGGTTTATATTTTTTTTAAGTTATTATTTTGTAAAATATTACAACATTGACTTTATTTCTCCCTAATGTGCAAGAATTATTTTGTGTTTTATAAGATATTTTAATATTTTGTTTTTCAAGATACTCTTCAACTTTGTTACTTAAATGTTACCATAATAAATTTAGAAGTGCTGTAATTTTTCAACATTAAAGATAAAGTGTACTATACCAGTTATTACCTTTAATGTTAAAAAGTTGAAAAAAAATAAAAAAAAAACAACCAAAAAAATTTTTATGGGTATAATAAAAAGTTTATTTTTTGGAAGTCTTAATGTAATCCTTTCAAAACAAATATGTTCTATGTACATAAATTTCTTTTACTTTATTTCAATCTGGTTTTTCTTAACATTGATTTTAATTTTTAAGGAAGAGTTTGCTTTTCACATAGCTGTCATTTTCTTTTCTTTTTTTGGTGAGATTTTCTTATTTAAAATTAGTATGTATAAAGCTGTTACTCATGTAATGGATAAAAAATACGCTTTTTATTAAAACATAAACATATTTTTACTTAACTTAATTCAACAACTAAAGATAAAAAAATGTTGGCCTTTTTACTAAAAATTAGTATTATAGTAAAAGAAAAATATATTTGGCATACCTTAAATTACCATTTTAACAGTTGTAGAAATAATTGATTTATTTAATTGGAATGTGTCAAAAAATTCATATTTTCGTAGATAAAATAATGTTAAAAACCATTTCTTGATGAGTCAATCTTTAGCAAAGTTGCAATTACAATCTTTGACGAAATAAACAACAATATCATGTATTTTAATTAATTTCAGATATATATAAATAATAAATATTAGTGAGATTTTCATTCTCTTTTAAAAATTGAAAATTTGTTTAATTTTTAAATTTTATTCAAAATTTTTACATCCCTTAATTCAAGAGAAAATTGATTTCCTGCATTTTATTTGATATTTCTTGATCACCGTGTTTTACAAATTCTGCGAATTTTGATTTATTTTTAATCATTTAATAAATCAAAATTCGCAGAATTTGTAAAACACGGTGATCAAGAAATATCAAATAAAATGTAGGAAATCAATTTTCTCTTGAATTAAGGGATGTAAAAATTTTGAATCAATTTTTACGATATATATAAAATTTTTTTTTATTTGTTACCTGTCAAATTCAAAGAAAAATATTTCGATTAAAAATATAATTACCTAAAATTTCTTTTTATAATTAGATTTTTCTATCCAGATTTATTAAAAAGAAATTAGAAGTGTTCTGTTGTGTTAATTATAATGTAAAATTAAACTTAACAATATTTAAAAAGAAAATAGGGAGAAACAAATTAATTAATTAATGAAAATTTTAAAATTTTAAAAAAGTTGTAAATTAAAAATTTGAATAAAAAAAAATAATATTTTAATATATTAATTTTTAAGAAGATATCGCATTTAGTATCTACTTTTAATGTTATTAGCTATAAAAAAAGCCTATTTAAATTTTTAAAATTTTAATTAAACTATGTACTGTTCTACATATATGTAAGGAATTTATTTATATTTGTTATAATAAGTATTTTTGTATAATTTAATTAAAATTTAAATTAAATGTAAAATTTAATATAATAAAACAAATTACATTGATTAAGATCTTTCTCATGCATGTATATTTATTTTAACAATGGTCATGTTTTTTTGTATGTTGTTATAACTGACATTAAAATTTTTATTTTTGTTTTATTCTGTAAAGTATCAACCAAAAAAAAAAATATATTTTTCCATCCACTTTTAAAAACTTTTCATCCAATTCACATTTTTTATTTAAGGAATGTCCGATAATCACATTAAGTTTTTCATCAATTGCGAAAATTATACGTTTCTGTCACTTTTCCACCGAGAAATATTTTTTAAAAATAATTATTTTAAAAAAAGTTGTTGATTGATTTTTATGTAGTAGGTATGTTTTAATTTTTTTAACATTGAATTAATGTCAGATGAAATGATATATGATTATGTTTGAAATCTGTTCACGATGTATAATTTTAAATAATGATATCCATATTAAAGATTGTGCTTTAAAAATAATTATTTTTGTATAATTGTTCAAAAATTACCTTAACAAGTGTGTTTTTAATTGCAGGTACATGTTGGAACATGAAAAACGAAGTTTAAAGAACACATAATGCACTGGACTTGGTATATCTTACAACAGAATTGATCTTAATGGAAATACAAGTGCTATGTTAATTACTTCAACTACTGTGCCATTGAGCTTTTATTATAAGCACAATCACAAAAACCGATTAAATTGTGGGGTATTCGTATTATTTCACAAAAAAATAAGGAAGAACTATTTCTTAACTTTATACTGGTTATACATTTGTTTACAGTATTACATTTTACTACAAATGTTTATGTTCTAAACGAGATTAAAATTTTATTTATCTTTTTTATATTAATATGCATAAGAATTTGCTCATTTATATCGCTAAAATGTTGCTTTAATACATAAAAACTTAACCATTCTATCTTTCGGTGTTAAATATCGTCTATTTTTGTATCTAAATATTTTTTAGAAAGAGATTCACCCTGTGTACTGTATTGTTATACATAAACATTAAAAAATTATTTAATGAAAAAAACTTTGCAACATTGAAAGTGCAAACGTGATTTTTTTACACAAAAAAAAAGTTTTTGATTTAAAAAGTTTAAAAAAAGATAATTTTAAACCACTTAAATAATAAAATGCAGTTTCATAAAATAAACTAAAATCAAGTTATGAAGCAATTCTTTCTCATATTATGATTCTATAGCTGATGATAACGATCCCTTTTAAAATTTTTGCAATATTCAACATTGCTGTTTTAAAAAAATTTCATTACTACAATTTAAACGTTCTGAAATCTTTACCAAAAAATTTTTTTGATATTTTAAATTTTGTAAACTATGAACTTTTTACACCAAAGTGCTAATTCATTATATACCGTGATGTTTCCAACTTGTTCTATTACTGATATGTTTTCATAAACTTTTATAAAAAAATTCAGATAAATAATTAGAAATAATAACTATAACATTTATAATTGGATTTAAAAATAGTAAGTTGTGTTTGTTTTACAATTAATTGCACTTAATTAAGTTTTTGTTAAACAGTTATTAAAGACAGGTGGCATTTAAATATGTAATTTGTTTGATTAAATACATAAAAATAAATATTATTAACAAAATAATGGGTGTTAACTTTTAGAATAAATAAATTCAAACTTACTTATTGGTTGATGGCAATATATGGCTTTTTGAGTTAATATATTTAATATTTTAAAATAAATTAAATGCATTAGGCCAATTTCTTTAATTTCAATTAAAGTTTTAAAAACACATTTATTTCAAAATGAATTATAATAGTATTAAAACAAGTTTATGAAATTCATTTTGTGTTAAATAGTATAATTTTTAACACGGAATTTCAAATTTTTATTTCTATTAAATAATAAAAATTTTTTATTTTTTAAAACACTTGTACATTTATTTAATGTATTAAAAAAATAAATTTGCATATTATGTTTCAAATTTTATTAATATAGCTTAAAGTAATGGACCAAAATTCTATTAAGGGACTAGCATTTTGCCATTAAAACGATTTCTAAATTAAATAAAACTTTTTTAATGTGAAGTTTCACCGAGGCTATTCTACCAAATACAAATAAAGCACATCCTTGAGGATTTATTGAAATTTAAACGTATTTAAATACACGTAATATATAGGTTCTTGTTTTATATTTATGGGATTTTATTATATTTTATTACGTTTTTTGTATACACTATAAATAATTTATCTAGTAAAACATTATAAAATAAGAAATTTCTATAAAATTATATAATAAAACTTTAATATTTAACATTCTAAAATAAGACATTCACTATTTTATGTTTAAAAAAATTGAATGTTAAAATACAAAGATCCGGAGTTTTAAATAAAACATCTATCGAAGAATTCCTTTAAAAAATTAGTAAAAATTTTTAAAACTAAAAACAAAGATTTTGCCTGAAAAATTGTGAATTAATTCAAGTTTTTAATTTGAGAGTTAATTCAAGCTCTATTTTATACACCCCCGCCTCAATACAGATTGTTGCAAAGACGATTAACAAGCTAAATAATCAGATTTTTTTATAAAAGTTTCGTATTACCATTTTTTTATAACTAGATTTTAGACAAATCAAATATTTATGTTGTAATGTAAAATTAAAGAGGACAGTGTTTGGAATTTATTTAGAATTTATAAAGAAAATCAAATCTAAAAATAAATCATAATAAACTAAATTCAATAAATTTTCAAAAATACTTGAAACGTTCAATTGTCTCTTTTTAAACTTCGACAATTATATGCTCTTCTAAGAGTTCAACAGGATAAAAAGTTAATATATAAATAAGCTATTATTTTTTATATATATAGCTACGAGTTATAATTATATACAAATATATACATGTATAAATAAAATCTTATAAATTCAAATATAAAATGAATTATAGTTATATATATATATATACAAAGGCAGTATATTTAAATAGATAAGAAAAATTTGTTAACTGTTATTTTGTAACCTAATTAAAATTTCTACTCCATTAAATTTAAATTATACTTCATTTAATTTGTTCAGTAGGCAATTAAAAATTATTTTACTTTTCTGTATTTTATTAATTAAATCGCGATAAGAATTATACTCATAGTATTAATTAGTTTATATTTTTGATTACAATTTGTTAATAGCACTTTTTAATTAGTCTTTAATTATTTATCTAAATTTTTAATTAATCGTTAATATAGTAGATTTTTGTAGAGCGAACAATAGAATTTAGTAATTATCATTATAACTGTTCATTTATTATAATATATGGCTTAAAAGGTTAAGTTTGAGTTTTAATTAGACATTTATAAATGTACAATCTTAGAAAATATAATTATTAATGTAGGTACATGTAAACGCGTTAATCTTTTGAGCCTTTTTAGTAATAATTGAACCATAGAATTATATTGATCTTAATTTAATTTAATTTTATTAATTTAATTAAATTGAATATACAAATTATTAAATTATAAATTTATTTATTATTGAACAAATTCAATTATATTAACTTATTTTTTTTTTCATATATCCAATTATGCTAAGTGCAACAAATGCTTTATACACTATAAAAAGATCTAAATGTGATAAAAAATTTTCTAAACTTAATTCAAATACCTATATAATATGTATGTACTTTATGTGCATTTTCAAATTTAACAAATTTAATTTAAAAATATGATTTTTTTTAAAACATTCCAATATTTATATATTTAGAATATGTTTTTGATTAGCTTCCTTTTTGAACTCTAAATGCGATAGTTATTTATATATTATTTTTCAATTATCTAAGTAACTATTCATTTTTTTTTTGCATAAGCTAAATAGAGTAATTGGTTTTAACTAAAAGAATTGGTAAATTTTTTATACCCGTATGACTATAGGTCAAAAGGGTATACTAAATTTGCCATTACGTTTGTAACGCACAGAAGGAGGGGAATATAGAAATATAGACTCGAAGGTATGGATATATATATAGAAATATATATATAGACTCGAAGGTATGGATCGGATCAGAATCGAAAAGTAAATTGATCTAGCTATAAATGTCCGCCCATCCGTTCCCAGTTTGCTTGACGAGTTCTATACAACTTCTTTTTTTATATGAGCATTACTCTATACCTATTGAACCACTTTAACTCCGCCAATGCCGGTCCCAAGCCCGGATGAGAAAGGAGGAGGGGGAGGAGTACCAACCTCGTTAAAAAACCTAGGTTCAGCTGGCCCGGCTGATAGCACCTTGTGAGGGCTCCTGGCGAGGATACACGTGAAAACTGGTCAACGGCTTCGGAGGCGGATGAGATGAAAATCCAACGGCGAAGAAGGCGGATGAGCCACCCGTATGGGTTGCGCAGGGTTTGTAGCCCGGCCGTAAAGTTAATTTACACATGAAACGGAATCAAGACTCGGATATTTAACAGATTCTTCGGTAACGACTTTTGGCTTTCGTAAAAGGACAAGATTTGCAACATGGAATGTTCGAACGCTCACGGAACCATCAAAACTTGCGCAAGTATGTCGGGAAATGGACCGTTATTGTCTCGAAATATTAGGATTAAGTGAAATGAGATGGAAGGGACAGGGAAGCTTTCAAGCACAATCCGGACACTACCTCATGTATAGTGGAAATAACATCTCCCATGTAAACGGGGTGGGAATTTTAATAACACGAAGAATGAAAAGGGCGCTAATGGAATTTAAACCTATATCCGACCGTATCATCACAGCACGTTTTCATTCCAAATTCCGAAACATCGCTGTTATTCAGTGTTACGCCCCCACTGAACCCGATGAAGATGAGAACAAAGAAAACTTTTATAGCCAGCTAGAAGCTGCGTTAAACGACACGAGGGAAGGCGACATCAAAATCATCCTTGGCGATTTTAATGCCAAGGTAGGTAACAACAATTCCAATCTCCAAAGAGTCATGGGTTGTCATGGACTCGGGCCTACACGGAACAATAATGGAGAAAGATTGGTCGACCTGTGCGCATCACATAATCTCTTCATTGGAGGCACTAGATTTCCGCATCGCGACATCCATAAATATACATGGCAGTCTCCAGATGGATCGACGCGAAATCAAATTGATCATATCCTGATAAGTAGAACATATCACAATTCCCTACTAGATGTCAGAGCTTGTAGAGGCGCTGATATTTACAGCGACCATAACCTACTACTTGGAGAAATTAGATTACGCCCAGCTGCGATTCGTCAACGTCATAATCGTAGAACAAAATATGATGTTTCAAAACTTCAAGATTCGGGTAAGATGGAGGAATATAAAGAATCAGTTAACAATATACTGCACAACATGGATGAACCGATCACCTGGAACAATATTGAAAGTGCTTGTAAAACAGCTGCCCAAAGAACCCTTGGCACTCAACAACACCAGAAAAAGCCTTGGATAGAAGAGGATACGTGGAAGCTAATAGAAAAACGTCGCAAGCTTAAACCACAGCTTGGTCAAGCTCGATTGCCAGCGGAGAAACAACGACTAAAAGGGGAATATAATAATATCGAACGTCAAATAAAATCTTCAGCGAGAAAAGATCGGGTGCGTTTTGTGAATACCATCGTCTCAGAGGCGGAAAGAGCTGCATACCGCAACAACCTACGCGGCATCTACTCTGCTATAAACAAACTTTCGAGAACAAGAGTCGAAGCACCTCCACTTAAAGATTGAAACGGAAATATTCTCACAACAGAGGAAAAACAACTGAACCGTTGGAAGGAGTTTTTCGAAGACTCTACTGAACTGAGGGGGGAAAGCATTTTGTCAGTTGAAATCACAAAACGACGCAATCCCAGACGTAATATCTCTACAGCACCACCCAGCAGGGAGGAAATAGCAAATGCCATTGCAAAATTAAAGATCAACAAATCTCCGGGCCCTGATAATTTACCAGCAGAGCTGTTGAAAAGTGGTCCCGAGGTACAAACCACATCCCTGGTTCCAATTATCCGGGAAACATGGACAACTGGAAGAATCCCAAGAAGCTGGAAAGAAAGGATCATTGTACCAATTCCAAAAAAAGGCGACCTTAGCAACTGCAGTAACTGGCGAGGAATTACACTTTTAAATTCTGTCGAGAAATTACTGGCATTCATCATTTTAGACCGTATTTCTCCAACCGTCAACAACTTACTGCGTCGCGAGCAAGCGGGATTCAGACCTAAGAGATCTTGTGTTGATCACATAAATACCCTACGAATCATCATCGAACAGTCGGCTGAATGGCAATCTCCATTGTTCCTTCTCTTCGTCGATTTTGAACGTGCATTCGACACCGTTTCAAGAAATGCCATTTGGGAAGCGCTAAGAGTTCTGGGAATCCCTGATAAGTTAACAGAACTAATAAAAGAACTTTATAGGGATACCGCTTGTACAGTACGATTTAAAGGGAAAACAAGCGCTGAATTTGCAATAAATAACGGAGTTCGTCAAGGTTGCGTACTCTCCCCCATACTGTTTCTAATAGTTTTAGACAGTGTAATCAGAAAAACCGACGCTGAAACATCTGATGGAATACAGTGGCGCCCATTCGAAAAACTAGGGGAACTTGATTACGCTGATGATATTTGCCTCATGTCGCACAGTTTACCATCTATTAGCTCAAAATTAGAAAAACTTATTATTAATGCTAAAAATGTTGGGTTAAAAATAAACTTTAGCAAAACGAAGCTAATGCGACTAGAAACAAGTATTCAGACACCACTTACAATTGATATTAACAACAAATCTATAGTAATCGACGAGGTTGATGAATTTTGCTACTTGGGAAGCATGATAACAAAAAGCGGTGGCGCGGAGGAGGACATATCGTCCCGGATAAATAAGGCCAGGCATGCTTATCATAAACTCAGCAACGTTTGGCGCTGTAGAAACATTAGTAGAAAAACCAAACTAAAAATTTTCAACTCGAGCGTTAAACCAGTTCTACTATACGCTTGCGAAACCTGGAAAGTCACAGATAACATATCCAGAAAACTACAGACTTTTGTTAATAGGTGTCTGAGGAGAATATGCAGGATATTTTGGCCTAATACAATTTCAAACCAGGATCTTCTAACACTTACTGCCAGCAAACCAATAGCAACAGAAATCCTATGTAGAAAATGGCGGTCTTAGCAGAGTCCCGGCAGCAGAGTTGGGCAGAAGTCAGGCGAATAGCGCAAGATCGAGATAGATGGAAGGAGTTTGTTTCCGCCCTATGCTCCGAGTGGCATTTATTGAGTGGCATTTATTGAAAATACGTGTATTGTAGAGTTTATAGTTGTATCTGTAATTTTATTTTTACTTGTAATTGTAATTCTCTAATTATTATTCGTGTTTTGAAATAAATGTAAAGGAAGAAAAAAAAAAAAATTGAACCACTTTACCCCTCTTTTATAATATGACCATTTCTCCAAGCCAATTGAAGCTGTCTGAACTTTTGCCAAAAAAAGTTAACTTTCATGGCCAAAGAGTGTGGAAAATTTAGTTGGGGTAGTGCGGTAGGTTCGAGTGGCTGCCATTTAACTTAATCTTTTACATGAACATTATTCTATACCTAACAAAGGTGGTTGACTAAAATGTTGTCAAAAATAATTCAACGGATGATAAAATGTCGATATTACGGTTATACGGGTATCCCAGAGTTGACACAGTCTACTCTACTATACCCTTTATCGTTTTTAATATGTTTCATAAATAAGGTAAATTTTTAAAATATATTTTTATGTGATGAATTTTTGAATATTATTAATTTTAGGTTTTAAAATAATTTTATTATATTTCAAACCTATTAAATAAAAAATTTCAAAAAAATATATTTGACATATTATATTTTTGTTTGATAAAAACGCATCCAATATGTATACTATCTACGTGGCTTAAACTCCTTTGGAAACTGACTTAGCATACGTGAATGAAGCTTATTGAACCTTATAAAATTCAATTTCGTCCGTAAAATTAAAAACGCATAGAAGTTGGATTTATCTAAATTAAAGAAGGCTATTAAAATTTTTCCTATCTTCCTTCCATATAATTTTACATTTTCTACACCCGAAATTCCAAAAACCTGTTTTTATCCTATTGCCGAAACAAAATTGTAAATTTGTATTACAGCTCACCCAATAAAGTTTTTTTTTAAATTTCAAACTACCCAAAGAAACTAAACACAACTTCAATGGCTGAATATGAATTTTTCACTTAAACATTTTTTCATTTATAAATTTTAATCCAGGTTTTAAAAGATTTTCAGCAAGTTAATTTAAATATCTTCAAAGTTAATAATTCAAAAAAATTTCAAGTAAAAAAATATTTAAATCCCATATTTTAATTAAACAAAAACAAACTTGACAGTTATGCCTGTTCACATGAAAGGGAAAAAGCGTAAAAAGATTATAAATATAATAAAAATATTCAATTATCCTTTTTGAGGACTTCGTTTAGTATTGTGTTAGTCCTTAATTAAAAAAAAAAATATTTTTATTTATATATTGTTTAGTTTGTTGATTAAACACGTTAAAAAGAAAACTTCATCACCTACTTTTCGTTATTTTCAAAATAATTTTAGGTCATGCAAACAAAAAAAAAGTAAAATGCTGACTTTGTCAAAGTAATTTACTAAAGGAAATGATTATGAGAACTAACTTTTAAGAAAATAAAAATTTTTTGGGTCATTGTCACTAATTAAATTTTTGAATAAATAAAGTTCTATTAAAACAACTGTGATAATTAATTAGAAAGTTTTTAGAATATTTTAAGGTAAAATTATTTAAGTAAAGAACACTTTAATTTTAAGGAAATCTTTTTACTTTGTAAATAGTTTAAATTAAAATAGTTTCTTTGTAAATAGTTAAACTTATCATTTAAATAAAAAGAGATAATTAAAATTACAAAAATAGTTTTTATTTTTATCTAAAAGAATATTTTAATATATAAAGGCAAAAATTAGTTTATGCATTTCGTATTATTTTTTTTTATTATATGCATAGTGTAGATGTATATATATGGTAGATGGTATTCGAAGCTCGTATATACACTAAAATATTATTAGAACGTTCTTTGTAAATTAGTTACGTAAATAAACCTTTTAATATTTATCATATAAAAGAATTGTATTAAAAAATATATTAACACATATATTTCGAAATTTTAGATCGATTATTTGTTCTGATATTATTGCTTTGTTTAGACCGATCTAATTAAAAAAAAAACAATTTTGCATAACATTAACGATAAACTTAACATAAACTGTTTGTTTATTTACTTTTGCAGGGGTAAAAGCTATCTCTTATATATTTGTGTTTCAGATACCTGCAAATAAATAAACAAATAAAGAAATAATGTAATTTAAAACCTTGTTAACTTTAAAAGGAAAAAAAAAATTACAAAGTTACTAATTTACAATTTAATTAATCTTAACGATATGACAAAGGAGCCAAATAATATTTAATACTAAATGACATTTAACCACATTGAAAAACAATGTGATTACTTAAACAATATTTATTATTTGTTAATTTTAAATTACATGTTACTTGTCATTTTAGAAATTACAAACATGATGGTAAGATTTTAAATATTTTTCCCAGGATTTTATGATGTTTAAAACATTGAAAAAAAATTTATTTTGTAATTAATCATTGACACAATTTTACTTTCATGTTAAATTGAAAAAACCTTGAACATTGATTTGAAGTTAAAGGCAGTGAAATCTTAAAATTAAATTTTAAATTAATTAAGAAGCTATTTATCTACTTCTTCAAAAAAACTGCGTCTTCAAGCATAATTGAGATTTGAAAAGGAAAGATTCTCCTTGAACTTTTTCCCTAGCAAAAGTTAGTTGAAGAAAATGAAAAAATAATTTTCATCATAGCTTCAAGAACCAAGAAAATAGAAAAAGTATTTGGTTGCTCTTTAAATTCATTTAAATTTAAATGTAATTTTGACGTAAAATTTAAAAAGAAAAACTGAAAAAATTATAAAATATTTAAGAAGCACTTTCAATACAGTTTGTTTAAAATATCTTTTAAATTTTATTTTAATTTTTCTTAAAATTTTTGTAGAAAAACTTTTGTACAAATTAAAAATAAAATTTTCCTTAAGTTTAAAAGTTTTTTTTTAAAAAAAAGTTTTGTTGGTTTCCACTTAGTGCAAACTTGGGGTATTGGTTTTTATATTTAAGTTATTTTTTTATTTCTTAAATCGTTTTTTAAGCACAATTAGCTTTGAAGATTTTTTTTTTGTATCGATTATTTCTAAAATTTATTTTGAATTTTAAAGTTATCTTTTTCTTAATTGGAAAATTGATTTTTCTTTTGACATTTCAACCTTAAATATTGTTTAGTTGATAAAAAATATATTGCTATTCAATTAAGTGAATATCTAACGAAAAGTATTCAATTCAAACCGAATTGATATAATGAAAATAATTTAAATAAATTTCGTGCTATAAACTTGTACTTTAAGGAGATGAATTCTATTCATTGAGTTAATATAATATATAAAAATAATCAAAGGTAGAACACTAGGTAAGTTCAAAAAATGATCTAATTTCATCTGTAAGCCTGTAAACAACAATAAAAAAACAATAATAACAAATTGAGAAAAGTAATTCACCAATTAAGCAAAATGTTTCTTACAACAAGCTGACTAATTATTATGGTGGTGTTATATAATATAATATTAATTACTGATACATCAATTAATTAAGCATCATATTTAATATAAATCCATATTAAATTTTAAAACCTTTTAATAATATTATGTTTAGATTCTATACGCCTAAAGATATGCAATTTTACAAATTTCAATTAATTTATGAGTTATTTTATTTCTTTTGGAGGTCCTAGGTGATCAAAAAGAACACAGGTAGTATATTCTATAAATTTATATATTTATAGATAATACTTTCAAAAAAGATATCCATAATTCATTCTTAATAATACCTACTAATATCATCAAATATGAATGTGTAAATCATAATAATTTGATTTGAGAAAAAATAGGAATTGAATTAAGGGAAATTTGAAGGGATAATAAATTTTGCGCAAAAAAAGGTAATGAAAACAAAATAATATACTCTTTATTAAAAATAGATTTATTGTTAACATTATTTCTTTATTTCGTTTTTATGTTTTCTTTTTCGTATTTTTACCTGTGTTAATTCAATTTTTTTGTTTTGTTTGAAATACAATAAATTCTTTTTATGTAACAAGAATTAAAGAAGTTTGTGAATAATTTATAATATAAAAGCTCATATTAAATTTAGATTTTTTACATAATAAAGCTATAAGCTGATTAATATAAATACCTTAACTTGGTAATCTTTATTTATTGTATTCATCAAATTTATTGTTTAGTTCTAAAATATTTTTTTTTAAAATATGAGTTTGTCTATAGATCTTAATACAATAAATTAACTTATAAATATAAGATCTATAAATTTGAGGTTTCTATTATTTCATTTAGGAATATAAAAACATCATAATACTATTTAGGGATTACAGAATTTTTTAAGAGAATTTTTTCTGTTTTAATGATTGAACGATTAAAGAATCTAGTAAAATGTATTTAAGATTTAATTAATTAATATGAACAAAAGATTTTATTAAGATTTTATTGAAAATATTATAAGTATATATCAACCTCACACATTTAGTATGGATTAAATATAAATTTAATATGGATTTAAGAAACATATTTGCTTCTGTAAAATAATTTTGAAGAGGAATTAAAAATTAAAAAAAATAGAAGGAGGTCCACAAATCAGTTAAAAATGTGTTTTATGATTCTGTAGGACAATTAGTCTGTAATCAAATCAATTAATCAATCAATGTTGAGAAAATTGTTTTGAAAATTTTTTATTTAAAATCTTTGAATATAATATTTTTTCATATTCATTAACTTATTTTCATCTTTTTTTTCTTTAGAATTATACAAAGTTGTTTTTTTTTAGATTCAATTAAAATCAAATGGATGTAAAATTCTTCTTTGGATATATTTTACAAAATTTCCACTTATTCTATTGCAGCCTGCAGAGTAAATTCGTATATATGATATAATATACTGTATAAATTGCATGTTTATATAGTAAGCATCGTTTATTTAAACAAATCACCCTAGGTTCAATATAAAATTCGTTGAAATGAAATGTTTACTTGAACATTTCATCATCATGATTCAAGACAGCTTAAATTTTTACACTCTATTTAGAATAAAACATTTTTATTTAAATTGATTTGAATACGTAATAATGTTATCGATTGTTAGTCGACAGTTTTGGAATCATTGAATATCAATAAATTAAAAGAAAGGAAAATTTACTAATTGTCTAATTAATTTGAAGTTAAGTAAAAATATGTATCTCCATATAAGATTATATTGAATAAGCATAAGTATGTATATATTAATATTTTTGGGTGTATATATAAAAGTTTTCATTAGGATGGGATTAGCGTTGGGTTAATCGTTTCTAAACTGTGTGTCCGTTATTATATTATTATATTAGTCTATTAGCGCAATAACCGAAAAACTAAACCATAATCTTCAAATTTGGGTTTCTTCATATCTAATAAGACAATGATGCTGAAATTCGAACCGTGTAAGGGTGTAAGTTGGGAAAGCACTTTTACTAAAAATCATGTCGTTAGAATAATTAAAATAAAAGGTCAAGCGCTTTTTTATTAAATACTTAAACTTTTGGAATTATATTTTGGGGTTGCGGATTTTTTTGATATATTTTATTGGTAATTTTTATTTAAAATTTTTTTAAACTGTTAGGACCATGGGCCATACATTTCTTTTCTGACCATGTTTTTTCTTGTAATACAAAATGTTTGAAGTTCAAATTGAAAAAGATTACTTAGGTAGCAGGGGAAGTTGTAGTTGTTTTCAAAAAGTTTTAACTTATAATTTTATAAGTTAAAATAAAAATAAAAAACAATTATATTACAATTTATATTATAATTTAAATACTACACTAGGTTCGCTAGGGGTATTATATAAAATTGACAAGGATAACTATAATATTATCGAAAAAGTAGATAAAGAGGGAAATATATTTAACAAAGCGTATCAGATAGTAGCGTACGCTGATGATGTTGCTATACTATCTAGAAGCTATAAAAACATGGCTGAAGCGTTTACTGAAATAGAGCGAGAAGTAAGGAAAATCGGATTGGAAGTAAACGAAACAAAGACAAAATACTTAAAAATGGCAAGAGAAGAACACAGAAGAAGCCCCCAAAACATAACTATTGGCGAGTATAATTTCGAACGGGTCTCAAGCTTTGCATATCTGGGTGCAACAGTATGCAGTTCTCCATATGTGACAGGATACAAGCTGGCAATAGGAGCTTCTTTGCAAATAAAATGTTTTTACAGTCCAGATTGTTATCAAGGCAAACAAACCTCATAATATACAAAACTATAATACGACCAGTAGTTACATATGGATGCGAAATATGGACGTTAACTGTAGCAGATGAAAACAGACTAAGAGTCTTTGAAAGAAAATTCTTACGGAAAATTTTCGGTGCCAGAAGAATAGAAAACGGCGAATATATAAGAAGAAATAACGCGGAAATTCAAAAGCTCATTAAACAGGAAGACATCGTCAGATTTGCCAAGGCACAAAGGCTGCAATGGGCCGGGCACATGATGCGAATGAGCGAAAGCCAATCGCAAAAGCGAGCCTTCAATATTAAACCTGATCTAAGAAGAAGTAGGGGCAGGCCACGTTTGAGATGGATTGATAATGTTGAAAATGATGCTCGAGTGTTGCAGGTTGGAAATTGGAGAAGTGCTGCTCAGGATCGCGATACGTGGCGAGATGTTGTGAAGAAGGCCAAAGCTCACATCGAGCTGTAGCGCCACAAGAAGAAGAAGAACTATAATGTTCCTCGTTTAAATAAGTTTTGTCAATATTTTAAAATATTAAATTAATACGCTCTCTTTAACTATGTTTTTCAAGTTTCTTTTTGGTAGTTGAGTTCTTCAATTTCTAAAAATTTTAGCTTTGTTAGCCTTTTAAAGTTTTTTTAAGTAAATTATTATAAAGAATTATGAAATTTTACAAATTTTAATTTACGCATATAAAATTTGTAAAATTTCATAATTCTTTAGAAGTATTAATAAAACATATTATTTAACAAAAAAATTTGAAATTAAAAAATTTTTTATTTACTTTTAAGTATGTATATATAATATAATTTTCTCTATTGAGTTTGTAACTTCATAAACATCTAATTTAGTTTGTAAAAAACATATTTTTCTTTTAATATAATACATATAAGCATATTCTGTTAATTTACAGCACGCATGATAACATTTTTATTACTCTTTTGATGGTTAATTAAAGTTTGTTGTATGATTCTGAAAAAAGAAGTATAACATAGTGAAAATGTGCCAAGTCACAGACATTTTATTTTCTATCGCAATTCTTAAATTCTTTATTTTTTCAGTTAAACATATATGTTTAAATTATACCTTATATTATTTTGGTTTTATTTTTCAAAATTTTTTGTTGTAAAATCAAAAAAAAGGGGAAATGAACAAATTGTTAATCTTGATTTTTTCTTTGTTTATTTTTTGGCAAAAGCTTATATTTTTTTATTGTGCAAAAGTTACCGTTTTCTTTGTTTTTAATTAAGAATTTTGCCGTAAGTTTGTAATAAAATTTCATCATAAATGAGGTAATTTAATTTTCTTTAATTTATTTTGTCAGAGTTAACATATTTTTTTTTTTATTTTTCTTTGATTACTGTAAATTTCATAAAAACTCTTGTTAACAATATAAACGTCTATTTGTAAAGATTTTTATTTGTTACAGTAACTGAGGTAAAAAAAAAATTAAATTGGGTTTTAAGAGTACCTATGACATGTTTCTGATACAAACTACTATAATAATATAACTTTATCACCTTTCGTTTTTCATAATTTTTAAAAATATATTTTCTTCGTAATAAAGGAATTTTGAATATATACAGTCTATTGACTTGTGATAAATTCGAATTTCCACCACCTTATGTTATTCAGGAATTTTTCTTTAATATAGATTATTGCCTCCGACAGTTAATATTATATTTTTTTTCATCTAAACGAATTTATTATTAAAAAAAAGTTTTTATTATTTGGAAACTGCTGCAATTTTTTTCTTTCAAAAATATTTCTTAAAGATAACATCTGGTTTAAATCTAAAAGATATCTTAAACAAAACGCAATATAAATATAATACATTTTAGCACATAATTTCAAAGTTTTAATTTAATCGTAAGTTTGAAAAGGTAACAATTTTGAAATATTACTATGATCATAAAAATAAAATATAATTATATTTAAATTATTTGTTAAATTTAAAGTTTAATAACTAGACAGGCTGATAAATAGTTGAAACACTAGATAGCAATAGTTTTTATTATTAAACCTATTTAAACATTGGTTTTTATTTAACACTCTGATACGTTTTTTTTAAATCAATTATCAGAAAAAAAATTTTAAAACGCGAATGATTAAAAAAAATAATAAAAATATTTTCCATTTCCATTTTTTGTTTAATGATAACTTTATATTTTATAAACTCATTATAATCAAATAAATCATTCAACTTGAATTTATTTTTATTGCCTGTAACGTTATATTTCATGTTTATAATAAAAATATGCTATATAAAAGTGCTTATCGGTTGATTCAGACCAACCAAAAAGGACTTTTATTTTGGATGTTTTAAGAAAAACTTTACTTCCTTATTTCAGAAGAATGCAAAGAATAAAATTTATTAAAATTCATAAAGTATTTAGAATAAAGTCTAATAAAATTTCGAATATTTAGAATAAAGTTATATTATATATAAAGTTATATTTATAATAAATTCAAAGGCTTTACTTTGAAACTACTTTGATTTACAAAGTTACGTTTTATTTACAAGTAAGCAAACGTTAAATATGCATTTATTTTATACTATTTAATAAAATCTACAACATTTATATTACATCCTTAAAAAGTATTAATTTTGGAATAACATTCTTATTCAATATATTATCGTTAGTGTAAATAATGTAAATTTAAGATAAAATATTGTAATTTTTCATTTAAATAAAAATTTACTACTTTAATAACAGAAATTCTATTTTATACTTGAAAGCTTCCAACTAAAATGAAATTTAATGTCACATCAGACATCTGCTACATTTTTTGTAATAAAACATAATTTAGCTTAAAAATATTTTTTGAAAAATTTTTATACAATGTATTTTCGAATAATTTTTTGGAAATTTTATACTTTAATTCACATAATAATTTTATCTTTGCACACATTTTTGTTTGGAATGAAAAATTTTGAAATTCTTTTAAAATAACCATATGACATGATATGTAGATGAAAACCTAAAGATACCAGATTGTTGTTTATTATATTATTGTTTCATTTTTTTTATTTCTATTTTAGATTTTTTGTAATTCAAAAAGGGTTTTTTAATTATCATTTAAGTGCTGTTACATTGTAAATGACATTGGTACAACTATAAAATTTGCAAAAATGTATTATAAATAAAAATATGCTGAATAGTAGATTTATGGTTATACATGTAATTTTTTTTTTAAATTAATACATTTTTATGATTTACTGAAATATTTCTTGGAATTGGTATTTCCTATTTGAACATTCCTTTTTTTACTATGATTTTTTTTACTGAATTTATTGCTGAAAAAAATAACTTTATCTTTGTGTATTCGAGTTTGACCTTACTTAGGTTAGCAGAAAATAAGTTAATTTATAATATCAAATTTGTAATTTAAATCCTTTACTTTTGATTGTTTTAGAAAATTTCCTTTAAATTTGATAGTTATTTTTTCAAATGATGTATCAATTATCAATTGAAAAATTGAATTGTGTTTAAGCATTTGACAAATTAAAAGAGATTAAATGCCAAAAAAATTCTGTTACGTTACATATGAAAGTAAAAATTATTTTAATTCTTATAAAAATTATAATTCAAGAGTTTTAAACAATTAATCTAAAAATTATTCAACAGTGGTAAAAATACACACCCATATGAAGTTTTGGAATACCCTAATTAAAAAATTTCCATTTTCTAAAATAAAATTCGGTAAGTTGTCTAAAATAACAAAATTAGAAAGAATAAAACGGATAACGTGTTTACTATAAATTAACCTTACTAATCATAATTTTGAATACATAATGAGATATTATGATAATGAAATATATATTAATATGCTGAAATATAAAAGCTCTAATATAACATAAATTTTAATTAAGAGAATAAATTCATTATGTGCTACACTTGAAATTGTAAATATAAATTCATATAGATTGCAGATAATAGGCATAGTCAGAATACCTTAAAAACTTTTATATAAAGATAAACAAAAATTTGGTTGTTTGATTTTGGTAATTTAAATTTTGAAAATATTTAATAGAATAAATTGAATTAAATCATGGAAATTTAATGTTAAATAGCAGAATGTGAAAAAGCAGGTGTTTACAAAATTTTAATGTTTAATACAATTGAATGTAAAACATTTGATTCATAATTCTGTAAATAACTTATGTTTTTATTCATATATTGCTACGGTCGGTGTTAAAAATTGTATGCATTAAAAATTTACAAATACTAAAAGATTTATTTTTAAGCAAAGAGGAATTTTGGAAATTAATTATTTTACTAAAAATTTATTGAAAAATGTTGGTTATTAATAATTAAATAATTAATGTGAAATTTTAATTAAATAAATTAGTATAATACTTCCTATTGGAATATTTTTAAAAAACATTAATAATTTTATCATTAAGTACACATAATTTTTTTTAATTTCGTGTCCAATAATTACATACAATTATTGGGTGTTAAAATTAAAAATAAGGTTAATTACCATAATAGACCACAAAAAAAGTTTTTCATTAGATTGTTAGCACTAATTGTTGGTTAAGAGTAATTTTTTTTAATGCATATTAATTAATTTGTAGAATTATTTGTAAAGGATACTAAAATTCAGGACATCATGGAAAATATAATAAGTTGTCATTATTTTCTATTGCCTAATTTCATATTAAATTAATGATTTTATTCAAAATAATCGCACATTGCTATTTTTAATAATATTTTACTAAGGATTGGTTAACTGGTCTGTTTTATCTTAGTTAACATTAAATTACGTTATAAATATTCAAATACTTAAATTAGAGCAGAAAAAATTATTTATAGATAACAGGTTGCTTTCTAAAACAGTTAATAATATGGTATTGTGTGGAATTTCTGATATTATTTTTGGTAAATAATTTAAAAAAAGACGAATTGAGAAATTTATAATTATATTTATAAATTTAGAAAGTTGGGATTTAGTTTTCATAAATCTAAAGAGCTAGATTATACAGTGGTTATAGTAATAACCACATCATTTATCTATATGTCATAAAGACAAGGACTTCTCAAACGAAGTAATATTAACCAGTTATTATATTCAGAAACTGAGTAACTTCCGTTTTGTTTTGACGTTTACCTAGGCAAAGATAAACTTACTAGTCTAACAGCTGAACAATTAGCATATAAGGAAAAAAAACTAGACTTATTCCTTCCACACATTTATATTTTTAAAAGAATAAATTTCAATTGAATATATTAATTAATTTATCAGAGTTTTTCTTTATATTAATTTAGGAAAGCAATTAAATACTTTATATTATTAATTTTAAGAATTTTATCATAATCTTATTAAGTTAAAAAAATAATATTTTTAAATGAATTTTAACAAAAATTATAGCAGAAAAAAATGCTATCAGTTTTGACACTAAATTAATAACTAAATTCATTATTTTAAAATATGATCACAAAACATATTGATTTATTTTTCACAACAATTTAAATTAATAAGAAAAAAATATAAAAACTCAATAAAATAAGGCCATCACAAAAAAAAAAATGTCTTATATCTTCAAGATTAAAGAAAATTCTCATGCAAACAAATAAAGCCGTAATAAATTTAACATTCTAAAACATTATGTTTTGGTTTTGTCGTATTCTAAATAATTCACAATAAAACGAAAAGGAAGAGCCTAAATCTATAGATCTTTTATTTATAACTTAATTTTGTTTTTAGGAAGTATACCTAAAAATTTTCCGAAATATTTATTATATAATAGAAAATATTCTTATCGGAAAAAGGACGAAAAAGTTATTGACTTCATATTTAATACCAAGAATTATATCTTAAGTCGAATACAAGTGTATAAGATTTTAAGAAAATTTGCAAACAAATCCATTATTGATTTTATTTAGAAAAATTCATAAATTAGTTCATTGGTATATAAATCTTTTCAGTTTCTTAAAATACATATCACAACACTTATATATTTAATATAGTCTGATAATATTTGGGGAAATGAAAATCAATATATTATTGGTTTCTAAAAGTTCAATAACCGACAAATAATTATTAATATTTACATTGTTTGTTACATTATACAACAAATATCATTTTAATTTTAATATTATAATGCAATGTAATATTATGTAAAATAATGGAATGAAATAATTGGTAAATATAAAATGAGGTGGAAGATTAATTATGCTGATACATAATATATCATATATAATTTTTAATGTAAATATATGACGATGATGTGTTTTTGTGGTTTCATTTATATATTTCCATAATGAGAATATTTTAATAATATTTTGATAAACTCTTCACAAAAATTTTTATATCAATATCATTCTTGAAGATAACTTTAAGCAAATTATTATAATTTTTATATACCATGAATAATTATTCAAATTATTGAACTACAATAATTTTTTATGCAAAAATATTGGAAAATAAGTATTGAAGCGTTGGGATTACTGAAATCCAAAAAGTAAGATTAATGAGGTTGAACAAAGCAGCAAAAGAAATGAAATAAACTTCATTAGCTTTAAATCTGTATTCAAGAATTTGTTAGAAGTTTAAAATAAAAATAATTTTGAACTAAAAATTTCTTTTACAAATTATTTGTGTTAGATAATTTCAATACTACGGTAAATTTTATAACAATGCATTTCAGTTTCAAGATTCTTTATGAAAACGAACAGTAGTTAACATGATTGAAGAGCAATAAAGAATATATTGCAGCAGAGCAACTCTATTTATGGAATATATTTTTTAAAAATGTGTTTTTTCAAAAAAAAAAGCCAATGGAACTTGCTTCAAATAAATAACAAAGAATTTTTTGTGAATTTTTTTTTACAAAGGAATTCTTCACTGCATTGTAAAAGTTATTGATATATATACAGTAGTAATCAGAGTAATTGCATTGTAAGAATGATATCATTAAAGATCGTTCTTGCATAGTTTTTTTTTCTTATTTATACATCATAACAAATATTGATAAGTATTCTTTTGATTGCATTTGCAAAGAGTTTGAAATTATGTGCTATATGAAAAGAAATCAACTATTTGATGATTTCTTATTTTAATATTGCATATTTAATTTTTTTTGTACAATAATTCCAACAATTTTAAAAAACATTTATTATTAACAACAAATTATCTATTTTAATGTTTTTTCATTGTGCCTTTAAAAGTTAAGAACATTTGTTGAAGAAATTAGCAAATACTTCAAACAGCTAAATAGAAACACGATTATATTTTAACGAATAAACAATTTAAAGATTTTTACTTTAAAATTTTAAATCATGCTCAAAAATTTTTATTTTGAAACAAATGGTAAAATTAATTTCATAGATAAGGGACCGTTTAATTTTAAGCTAAAGTCCAGTAGAAAAGAGTTTTTTTTTGGATTTTTTTTTAGAAAAGGTCACCCTTATAATATAATATGAACTGAAACTTAATTTTACTAAAAGTTTTTTACTTTTACAAATATATTTTTAAAGATCAATGTGTTTATAAAAATTAAAAACATTCTATTGGAAGTATCTATTAAAGATTTTAGATATATAAAACAAAATTTTATTAAATTTTATTTAGAATTCCATTACAACTAAATTAAGTTTAAAATACATTGAATAAATTTTATAAAAGAATTTTATAGAATTTTATATAAATCAAATTTTATTATACAAATATATTGTAGGCTGAAAGATTTTTTATTTACAAAACCATTAACTTTATTGAATGATACAATTGACTGACATAATAGTGAATGAAAATATTTGCAAAGAAAATCTAATTTTCATTTAAAAGTGTCAATTTAAATATTTTTTCGTACTGTATAAAAGAAAAATCCATTATTCAATATATTTTATCGCTTCTTTGTGATTCAAATAAAATAGTATACAATGAAGATTACCAAATTTTCTTGAAATGTTGTCATTATTGATAACATTTGAGTTGGAACTAATTAAATTTTGAAAAATAAAAAAATGGAAATGGGCGAAAAAGATTGAAACTAAAACAATTTTGAAATGATTCTTAAAAATTTTGTCAGTAAAAGTGATACTTTATTGATAGTTACGTTTTACTTGAATGAGTTAGAAAGTTTCCATAAAAACAAAAGTCACTAAAAACTTAAGCGATTCAATTAAGATAAAAAGCATCAAATAATGGAATCTATAATGAAATATCTAGTCCATTTTCAATTTATTATATTTTTATTTTTAATTAATAGAAAATTTTTCTGGCACAAAAGTAACATAAAATAATCAAGTTAAAAGGAATTGAACTTATTATTTCATTGTTAAACATAAATGAAAGGAAATGTCAAAATGTGATACATACATCTTTGTATTATTTTACATTTTTGTATTATAATAGTGATTTTACATATACGTATATATAATGCAACTGCATAGTAAATATTTTTTTATTGTATAACTTTATTTTGTAAAGTACTCCTTAACTTTTGTTTTGTTAAAAATATTGTGTTAAATAAAGCCATAAAACGTTGAACGCTCATAAAATTGACATATAAATAACAAAAATACTAAATATGAACAATTGTAAACAATATTCAGTTAAATTGTATTTTGAAAATCTGTGATCGTAACAATAAAGATAAGAAAAGGTAAGAAATATTGTTAAGTATATAACTTTTATAATAGTGTGAAAAATTGGTTAGAAAAATGAAAATTATTTTAAATTTAGCTTGTTTAATTAATCTAATGGCATTATAAATTACAAATTATTTTTAAATTTAATAAATTTAAAAATATGTTAATTATTAACACTGTGAAAAAATGATTAGAGCAACATCATTAACCTTTGAAATGAAGAGACAAAGGTCTTTAAAGTTTTTGATATAAAAAGCAGTAATTTTTCATAATTGTTATGTAAAACGAAAGTCTCTTGCTTTTATTAAGAAATTAATTTGTTGTGGGCCTATTGTTTTATCCCTTTTTTATACATTCTGCATTATTAAGGCTATTGACAGTAATTATGTGATGTCCTAACTTGCAACATACTAAAAACTAGTTTAGAGAGTAGTATGTGTCCTTGTTAAGGATTATTTTCATCTAATACTAATTTTTAACTTAAAATATTCTACATAAAATCTATTTATTTATTAAATAATATTAATATTACATTTTATTAATGATTCTGCAATCTTCAATATTTTAAAACTATCATTTACTGAGATCATTATAGGTAAGGATACTGTCATTAGATTATACCAATACTATTTATTATTTTTAGTTAATTATACTTGATTCAAAGGGAAAATTGTATTTCTTGAACACTTAAAATGTTATCTATGGTATTTAAAAAAAAATTGCATACTTTTAGGATTTCTCCTTGTAAATATATAATAATCAAATTGTAGAATTTTTATATCATCTTAACAAATAACTAAGTTTAAAAAAATCTAATAAAAAAAATTTCTTGTTACTTGAACCGCCATTGCACTAACCACTTGTGGGTAATGAAATTATATATATAATAATATCTTAATCACTATTGCACCAAACATTTATCACTAATAAAAATTCAAATAATCATATTATCGATAAGATTTTATTGCAAAAAAAACTGAATTTCATAAAAAAAATTTTGATTAATAACTACACTTACTTTAAAAAAAATTAAATATCTTTGATTATTGATAAGTAGGTCTTAAGCCAATCATGTTAATATTAAAATATTTTTTTAAAACTTAGACAATCAAAGAATGTTAATACAATCACCTTCAAAACAAATTTTTACATATCACTTTTTTAAGTACCCACATACTTTAAAACCATACTTAACCCAAAATAAATATGCTCCAGATTTTATTTTCTTCAAATATAATAAATTTTATTCTATGCCAAAGATTGAGTTTTTTTTTACTTTTTTTGTTCCCTATACGTAACGTATAAGTGAACACGAAATTCAAATTAAATTTCGAAATCATAAAATCCATGAACAGAGGAAATTGAAATCCAATTTTAGTAAAAGATATTGAAGATATCCATTTTTGATATTTATTGAAGAAAAAATATATAATTTTTTCTGTTGTTAGCTTATCATTCAATACCCTTTAATATCCATTAGTCATATATGGTGTATGTTCTTAATATTACAAAATTTAAATTCCGGAAAAAGGTAACAAATAAAAATGAAAATCAATTTTCCATTTGTTTTTCTTTTTCCTCTTCTTTTTTTTCTACTGATAATTTTTCATCACGTGAAAAACACTCCATGAATATTATATTTTTTCGCGATATCAGTTTCAAATTTGTGTTTTTTATTTTATTACCGTTATAGCAGATTGCATATTTGAATATGTGTATCTAAAGATTTTTTTTTGTACTTCAATTTTTATCGGAGTTTGTAACTAAGAAATAGCAAGTGACGCGTGACATTCATTGAAGTGTTGTTGATTAACTTCTCCGGAAATCATTTGATATTTTCGATAAAAAAAAATATATTTATACATATATATGTTTCTGGAAAGGTAATAAGATGGTTAAAAGATAAAGTATAATATAATAGAATTTTTTTTTAGGAGGTATTGATTTTAAGTTGAAAATTTGTAAAAAAAAAAATAATAATAATGTTACATACTTATTTATATTTTATTTAATATTTGTTTTTTTTTTTATGATTTACTAACCATTACACTAGATTTATGCGGAACATTTATACGTATTATTATCTTTTATTTCTTTAACTTATCACAGTTCACAGAATTTAAGAATAAAATTTGAAAATTTAAAAATGTATCTTGAAGTAAATAAAATTATTCATTATTTTTAGGTTATCAAAATTTTGAAAGATAGAAAGAAAATAAGCCGAAAAAATAATGTTTTATTGTTGAAATGTACCTTATTTAAATATTATAGCTAAGTAACTCCCATTACCATATCTACAGATATGTCTGTAAATATAAAATAATGTATAAAACAGTGTATAGAAAAAAAATAATCTTAATAGCCATTTACCAAGTAATTGAAATTTTCACTCGATTAAATTTAAATTACACTCCATTTAATTGGATTTACACAATTAACGTATATTTTCTAGTTGTATTTTGTATTTTACTTTGTTTAAAATAAGAACGATTAATTTTTTTTTTTTCAAATGTTTGTTATAAAGTCATTATAAATTTTAAGAAATAACTGTACTTTATTTATGGTCTTTTAAGAGAAGGAGGTTTAAATTTAATGAAAAGTTTTATTTTGAGAAATGTTCACAATAATTTTGATATATATACTTTTTATTAATTGCTTCAATTCAAATTTAATTATGTTTTAAGTATAAACCCAAAATGAGAATTGCATGCATTTTAGCAGTTTTTAAACTAATTTACAATTAAAGCAGTGAACTATATTTTAATTGATTCAAATTAGAATAATGCTTATTTTTATCAAGCTAATCTTGAATTTCTCCATTGCGTCATATTTTAAAATAGGAAGCAATTATCAAATTAATCTACTTAAATATTCTTAATTTATGTCAATTTAAATGGATGCATACTTATGTTTTGTGATTATTAGATTTAAATCCTTTTTCATTTTAACTTTAATTTTTCGAATTTATATGTATACATCCGTCGGTTTCGAATTTTTCGAATTTATATGTATACATCCGTCGGTTTTAATAAATATAGCAAAACAATAGATAAAAGAAAATTTCAATGTGTGAGTTATATATTAAGTAATATATAGATTGCACTGCACACCCATTCAAGAGCTTAATAAAAGTTTAATAAAAGTTTAAGTTCTTCATAACCAATGCAAATGTGCAAGTGTTAAAGTTTTTTACCAGTTACACCTAAAAGTCTAACCTTAATCTCATCTAAATTTTATTTGTCCTAGTACCTATAAATTGAAAAAACTTCCTTCAAGTTTAATTAAAAATTAAGACAAATTAATTAAATTTTTTTGTTATTTCTTCATTATCGCATATTGAAATATTGCTCAATTTATAAAATATAATATAAACATACAACACGATTTTTATAAAACATATAATTTAAACCAAAATTTTTTAAAAAAAAAGGGTGTTAATATTAAAGTAACCTTTGATTTTGTTTTTGTTTAAAGCAAATACTCTTTTTGTCTATTTTTTGCAAATATATTGATTTAACCTTCCTTTTTATTGTATTGTTTTACAAAATTTCTTTAAACAAAACTACAAAACCTTCTAACATTCAAGTTTCTTCTTATTGTTTTGTTTTTTAGTAATCTTACGGACCCTTGTTATATTTTTTTCTACTAGCTATTCTATTGAAAATTTATTACCTAAAAGGCTAAAAGGTCTATTGCTTTTTTTTACCTTAAAATAAAAGGACAAGTAAATATTATATTTTTCGAAAAAAGCACAGTGTTTTTTTTTGGTTTAAATTAAAAATTTATTTTTAAAAGTCACACCAATTCATAGAGTCACACCTTATTTTACTTTTACGTTTTGGGTAATAGTTAGGAAAACAAGAAAAAGAGAATTATGTAAGAGACATTTTTTATTTTTTGGTAAAATTTGAATCTATAAATATAATTTATATCTAAAATTTATATACAAAATTGATTTTTAAACGATTATAACAATCGGCGTTCACTTTATTTGTGAAACAATGACAGTCTTTACTTAGTTTTGGTTCTTAAATTTATTTTTCAAGATAACGTTGTATGTAATATATTTTTTATTACACACTTTTGAAAATATCTTAAGTTTCAGATTTGATTCTGATTATTTGTAATATGGCAAAAATAAAATAAAATCGCGAGATAGTAAATTTTTGCAGTGATTTAAGCGGACTAATTAATTTGTTTTTATAACAAAAGATTAAAATTAAAAAAAGTAATATCGAAAATTCGGTTCCACAAAATATAATATACAATATGAATATTAAATTTTCAAAATAAAAATACTT
This sequence comes from Dolichopus griseipennis, assembly GCA_963082915.1. Lineage (NCBI taxonomy): Eukaryota > Metazoa > Arthropoda > Insecta > Diptera > Dolichopodidae > Dolichopus > Dolichopus griseipennis. The sequence continues at coordinate 69,229,279 of OY720445.1, forward strand.
AACATTAATTGTTTTACAAAAAATGAATTTGGAAAATTTCCAAAAGGAATGGAATTAAGAAAAAATAAATATTGGAAAAAGAATAAAATATTGTTTTTTTTTAAGCTGGATTAATTTTAAAGTTCACTAGACCTATTTAAAGGAGAATATTTTAATGGGATAGTTAAATTTAATTAATTTTTTTACCAAAATTTCATCTTAATAAAATTGTTTTATATACAATAAATAACTGCGGCAAACTGGAGGAAAATCTGAGAAAAAAATAAAAAACCGGTTTAAAATTTAAAATAGAACTGTGATCTTCTCTGTATTTTTTGCTACAGAATAGAAATGACAAAGAAAGTTTTGCAAATATATATTAAATCATAAGGAGCGATAAAATGGACATTCACTGATATAGTTTTATATTCACATTTTTTTCGACCCATGGTTAAAATATGTTGTTTTCTTTTTAAAATTTTGGAAACAAAAGAATATATTTTGTATCTCTTAGTATTGTTTTCTAAAATAAAGAAAACACTTTTAAATGTAGATTTATAAACTCAAAAGGAATTGAATATTATTGTCTATTGATAAACAGAAATCTTTATAAACCAATTGAAAGAGGCCTTCCTATTTGCATTTTACTTTTGACTTTTTTAATGTTTATTGGAAACAATAGGATAAAGGTTTCTCATCAAAAGTACATGTTTATATAAAATGAAAATTTATTCATTGAAATTCAATAAATATTAAATATTTTTATAAATTCAACTTTACAATATTATTTTTGAATCAAAAAATTTTAAAATATTTAAAAGCAAATTCTTTCACCTATTTGAATATAAGTTTAAAATAACTTTTAGGTAGAAAAGATTTAGGATTCAGTCATTCAAAACCTCTTGGCACGTCCACCTAATCTCTCAAATCTCTATTTGCAAGAAAAAAAAAATATAGGAGACATATTTGTTTTAATTGTAACAAAATATTAAATTTTTATTATTTCTTTACAGACGTTAAAAGAATTATAGAGGTTTCAAATAGACTAATCTTTATTAGGAAGCCTTTTATATTGTATTTTGAATCTGTTGAGTAAAAAAAAAATTTTAATTACTCTTTGAAGAACTATAGTGGCTTCGAATGAACTATAGAAACCATTTTATTAGTTAATACTTTTTAAATTAACTTTTCAAAATTTTATTTTAAGCAAATTATTTTAAATTAATTCTTTTCAAAATAATTAATTTAATATAATACCATTTTTTTTAATTAAATTGTGAAGTAATCCCTAAAAAAATAATGTTGTTTGGATAAGACGGATTTGTAAACATTTCAATTAAAATAATAAAGAAAAGAACAAAATTAAAAATTTTAAATAAATTAAGTAGTAGAGCATTCCTTATTTATTTTCAGCATCTAATATTTTACGTGATTTACGTGATTTTTCTACATTTTGCAGTTGTCGTTAAAATATTAGTTAACATTCTAGGTATTTTATATTTTTGTCCGATTAACAAATTACGTGCTGGCAAATTGTTTTATAGAAGTCTGACAAAATTTGTTTTTGTAAAATATTATAATCATAAAAGAAGCTCAAAATTTTAAGTTTCTGATACGTCCTTGACCACGAAACAAAAATTTTTAATTAATTATCTTTGTCGATTATTCTTAAAGTAATTATTTTTTTTCTAAGGAATATCTAGCATTCCGACTTATGTTGGGTCAAGACGATTTTGTTATACAAGATTTCATTTGTTTTGAAAAATCTCCAGAATTCTTTATTAAATTTTGTTTTTGTTCAAATAATCAACCTAAAAGTTTGTACTTACTGTTATTGGACTCAGTATTCGAAAAAAAATTAAAGAGTTCAAACGATATTGATAATATCTACAATAATGGGGTTTTTTCGGTTTTTCTTTTTTTGCACAGTCCAACTTTAACTCCAAAAAAAAAATTATATAAATATGAACATGTTACTTTTTAAATTATTTTATGAATTTGATAGGTTCTATTACTTTTAAGTTTAATATTGAAAAAACTATTTCATAATATCCTTAATTAACTATAAAAAGAGTATATTGATCCAATTACCACACTTATGTAATAATAATAGTTTTACAATATAATTAATATAGCATAAATATATTATACTTTAATAGGAATAATTTTACTTTATTTTCTTTTGGTTGTTTTTCAATTAACTTTTGTTACTTAATAATAAAAGCTTTAAACAATATCAATGTTAGCTAGCTATACAGGAAGACACCTGTGGTAATTTTCCCATGTTAGTAATTATTTCGATATAAGGAAATAGAAAAACACTTTATAGCAAATAAAGGATTTAAAAAAAAACATAATTATAATTTTCTATTCACTATTTTTCACAAATTTAGGTTTTACTCGTTATATTAAATTTACTTGATTTAAAAAACTATATAATTTCTTAAATGGGTTAATTTTTAAATTGGTGCTTCCCAGGTTTTTTTTAACGGGTTCTGCTTTTTGGCAAGGCAAAAAAACGTAAACGTTATACAAAAATTTAAGAATTTAATTTTTTTTTAGATAGTAACTCTTCAACTGTCAGATAATAAGCCGGTTTATACCATCTTCGAACAGATCCATAGGTAAATCCTGAAGAAGGCGGAAAGCTTAAATAATACTCTAAGACAAGTAAAAAAAGAAAACTTTAAAATAAATAATTTAAATAAATCAACATTATATTCAAAAATTTATTCAGATCAAATTAAATAATTAAAGAATAAATATTTTGTAAATTAGAACCATATAAATAGTAAACTTTTCGGATGCATTTAATGTTTGTACTTTATTTTGTTAAATGAACGATTTAGAGTTAAATGATAAAATTTATTATCCAATATATTAACAAATTTAAGTTAATATTTTTCACTTTAAGAATAAAAGCAAAAAACGTTTCTATAAATATATTTGCGTTACTTTCACAAACTTTCAAAAAAATTTTAACTCAACTCTAACATTTAATAAAAGGGTACTTCTGAAAATATGTTCAATTAATTAAACTTAAAAACTCATTATTGAATTCAATGATTTTGAAAATGTCAAAAAAATTATTCATTAGCTATTTATTGACAGCATTTAAATTACAACATTCAACATTTGTTAATCATGTACTTTTGATATTTATAAGTTAAATTAATTTTTAGTGATGTGTAATGTGAGCTATTTATTTAAGTAAATAAATATGTGTATAATGTAACTTAATAATATAATTATATTATAACTTAAATTTTTTTTTTATTATTTTCCTACATAATTTTTTATCATTAAAGTAATGACATTAACGTTGACGCCATTTTTTAACATTAAATTTAGATCTAATAATTGCTTTTTAGTAATAAAACACAATATTAGTATTTGAAGTGGAAAAAAAGATAAAAGTAATATTTAAATTTTTCCTAGAAATTAATATTTTTGATCAACTATATGATTTTTTAATAACAGTCAATATTTAAATATTGATTTAATTTTATAGAAAAATATAATAAGTTCTTCAGAACATATTTTTGAAAATTAAATTAAATGAACTTAAAATATAAAAAGGAATAAAGTAGAGTATGTGTAAACTCTGGGATACCACAAGAACATAATGTAAACAAAATTTAATCGGAAAGATATATTTTTTGTTATATTTTGGAATTTTAAGGAGTTCATAATAGATTATAGAACTTATAGCATTTGGATTGGAACAGAAAAACAATTTAATAAAACCGTGATATATGCATATAAAAAAAAGCAAGTTGTTGTATCAAATTTCAATTGTACAATGTACAATTTATGGTGTATCAAATTTCAAATACCAAAACTTATGTTTTTAAACTATCTAACGAACAGTTTCGGGGGCAAACCGAAGGACAAACTTAGCTAATTCTAATCAGAATCATATACTTGAATCCATATCTATTTCATAACTTTTACTGTGTCACAAACATAATGATAAAATGAATTAATGCTAACAACTTTTTTCATCCGGGAAGAAAAATTATATTGCATATGTATACATAGATTTAAATTTTTTCTATTTTAGTTTACATTTTGTTTTAAAAATTAACTTAATTTATTAAAAGCATCCTTTTTAAGGAGGATGGAAACCGTAATTTAAAAATAAAAGCAAAAATGATTTCTATTGCTCCCAGGAGCCATTCTTTGAATCCTTTTATAAATATTGCAAATGTTTATTACATTTTACTTCTTTCTTAAAGTATACAGTAGTGTCAGTTGACACTTTTTCAGTAACAATTGTAATTTTTCAACTTTTTGATATTGTAAGTGCTATCCAAGTAAACTTAAGAAACAAATAAATTTAACATGCTTTAATGGACAACAATTTGCTTAGACAAAAGAAAAGTAAAAAAAAAAAAAAAGAAACAAAAAATGAAGAGAGATCCTTTTAAAGGACATTGCCATGAAATAAGGAAAAATCTTTATTTAAAAATGATAAATAATTACGATTTGAATTTATTTTGTAGGGTATCTTTTTGAGAAAATTGTTTTTCACCGCCATTGAATTTTGAAATGAATTTTGTGATGTTTGAGTAGAAAAAAACAAAAAAATGTCAATTGTCATTGATTCAATTGAGAATCCTTGAAAAATTATGTTTTACGTTGGTTTAGGGTTTCCTTTTAGTTTTTTATTTTTAAATTAAACAATCAATTTTATTAAACCGTATAAGAATGGTAAAATAAATAAGAATTTTATTAAAATTTAAAAATTCAAAAAATTTTATGAAATTTAATTTTCATTGTTTACTTTAATATGAAGAATGCTACAGAAACAAAATTGGTTTTTTTTCTTACGAATTGGATAGTATTATTCTGAAGGACATGTAATTTTGAATTAGATGGTAAATTATTTAAGATATGTCGTTTAAAAATAATTTATTAAGGTAATATTTGCACAACCATGTACTCGTAGAGTTTTAAGAATGTAATTTGACTATCAAGTATTTATATTTGTGGGTTGTCCTAAAAAATTGGTGTTTCAAAATTAAATTTTGAAAAACTAATGAGAAATCATTTGTATAAATCTATTTTTATGTCAAAAAATTAACTTATATTTAGAAATGTGTGATCTTATAAAATTTAATTAGAGCTTAATAAACGACAATCTCTTGAATGTGTAAAGAAGTGTATAAAAATAAGATACTGAAATACAAATTAATCATGATAACCAAATTGTTCATTTAAGATTCAAAATTGTGTTCCTTTTTTGTTTAAAGATCTTTTAAATTTAGACAATATAATCTTCTAATTCTATATAAAATGAAAATATAATCTTAATGAAAAAAGTCATTATACCAAATTTATCATTTAAAAAATTTTCAAGATTAAAGATGACATGAGACAAGAAAACTTTTTGAATTTCAACTTATAAAAAGACCCTTGTCTTTGACCTTTATATTTCTAACATTAAATTTTTTACTCATAAAAAAAATAATATCTATTTAATAAAAAATATTTTAAAAACGTTAACAAATATATATTTAGATGTATATATTTTACTGTGTCTTCTAAATGTCATTTTAGGGAATTGTAATTTCCCAGTAGATAACCAAAATTACTTTCCTATTGTAAATAAAAAGAAATAAAATTGAACGTGGTATTTTGTAAGTCACGAGAAAGAAATTATATTATCTAAACAATCCGCAATATCTTTTAATTTTACGTTGTTATATTCATTTGGGATTTTAAAAAAGTTTGTTTCGTATTAAAATAATAATAAGAATTTGTTGATTAAAGTTACAAGAAATTAGCATTTTGTATCGTCTTCTATGTACCTTCAGAAATTTCTATTATTAATGTTCCCTTTTTTTGGTAGATATTAATATTTGGGCGGAGTATTTTAACCAACTATGTCTTGTTATACAAAAAATCTTTAAATATTGAAATATAATTGAAATATACACTTTAAATATATTTTATACTGTTTTCTTTAAACCAAAAATTTTAACAAAACAATAAAGTTGAAAATATTTGATTTAATTTATGGTGTATAATTCAATTTACATTTTAATTAAAACTATAATTAAATAATTAATTAAATAATAAATCAAACTCAATTTACAATTTTGTCATTTTAAAAACAATTTCTTTTAAATTTTAAATTAAATATATTGATTTTAGATTTAATTAGTCATCAATACGTAGAACTAATAAAATGAAATCCTAAATAAATATATAAATATTAAGATAAGATCAAATTTTCATATTTAAACAATCATTTATCTACAATTATGTAAATTAGTTATCTAAATTATATATATATTTAAACACATCAATATAAGTTATATTTATTTATTTAATATGTATACTATATACAAATGACGTCATTCTATAATGATTAAACGGATGTCATTTAGGAAGAAAAGTCAAAATGAAATGTAAAAGTAAAAGAACCTTACATACAAATTAATTTTTTATTTACATATATGTCATTTTGTCATTTTGAAATATATTTTATATATTTCTACTTCCTGTATATGAATTAACAAATAGATCACAATCATTTATCTTTCTGTACATTAATATAGAAATCAAAAGAAAAAATTTAGTTCATTTGAAAATGGAAATTTTTTTAATAAATTTTTCGATAAAATAAATATTTGAATTTTTTATTTTGCAGTTATTATACTTAAAAGTTTTCAGATAGAAACTATATTTAAATTTTTTATAGATAAAATAATTTTTTTAAAAAAAATTAATTTTCCCACACAAAAATCCTTTGATCTAAATTAGTGTTTTTACTCGTTAGTACTATGTAAAAAAAACCATAATTTATTCATAGTTAATTATTTCGAATTTTCATCATTTCACCGAATAAAAACAACGTAATGAATGATAAACTGTTAAACTATTTAAAAAGAAAATAATTTTTAATCACGTATTTTAACAATAAAATAAATTAAATCTTTTAATAGAAAATTTTCATCCGAACGAAATAAACGAACTATGTTATGTAATGAAACTAGCATTTGAAAGGTGATTAAGTTTACTGATCTTCTTATATTAATTTTTATTCATTTTCTTTTGTTCTCATATTTTATTCAAATTATAAATTTATATTATATTTTTAAGAATACTGAAATATTTTTTAGTTTATCTACTACTATTATATATGTATGTATTTATTAACAAATATTGCATAATTTAAGAGGTTTCTCTGAAACAAAATCAAAATTGAAGCAATTGAATGAACATATACAAAATATTTTATTTTAATTTTTTATTTTTGGGCCTCGGTGGGTTAGTGGGTAAGCATTTGGCTTACTAACCGACGGAGATGCAGGTTCGATTTCCGTAAATTAATATTTTCAAATTTCTGATTTAGAATTTTTGTGTCATATAATTTTATGTTTACACGCTGGCAAAAAGTATTTGGGTATTTAAAATTAAATTTAAAATAAGGTATATAGGGTATAAAAAATATACAGAGTAAAATAGGGTATAAAAAATATACAGAGTAAAATAGGGTATAAAAAATATACAGAGTAAATTAATTTCATTTAATTTTTGAGTAAACATTGTACTCAACTGTTGAATCCACAGTTATAATTAAAAGGGATTATTTATAATTGGCTTTCTATATGTAATGTTTGCAGATAATCATTATGAAAGTACTTAATTATTTTTTATATATTCGAATAGTAGTTAATTAACATTTTTGAATAATAATTACAAAAAAATTAAGTATTAATAAGTGGCTGACCATTTGTCAAGCTACTAGACTTTATATAATGTAAAACAATTTTTCTCTTATAGCAATAAAATATAATATATACTTTTTGCTATTCAGTTGTATTCATTTGTAATTAAAAAAATAATTTGCACAAAAGTGATATTTTTAATTATAGAAATTACAATAAAAATATTTTAAAAATTGTACTTAGTATTAATATGGAATAACTAAAACTTAAAATTTCTATTGTAAGAACGTCAGAAATTTCGATTGTTTTATTTTTTTTTCAACTTAATTAGTTTTTATTTACTTTTATTTTAAAACAAAAAAAAAAAAATTATATTAAATATTCATAGGTAATAAATTAATATTCATAGATTTTAATATATTAATTATGAACTAGGGATTTTAAATTTTTAATCAGAATTTTTAAATTCATTGATGTTAATACAAATTAATTAAATATTATATTATTAATATGATTAATCAACAAAAAAAAAAAATAATCCTACATAATTAGTAAATATGAATTATTGATATCCACTAAAAACCTTTATAATTTTTTTGGTTTTTTTTTTAAACAGAAAGGTCTTTAATTAAAAAAATATTTTAAGCGATTATTAAATTAATTTAAATAGAGATATTTATTAACTAAACTTATATTTAAATAAGATTAAATTAAAACATTAAATACATTTTATTTTTGAAGGTTTCCAATTTTATAATTGTTATGTCGTTTTTATTAGCAACTGCTATAGATTTAAAACAATTCTATAAACAGGTACAAAATTCTCAATCCCATCATATTAAAAAATGTAAATAATTTAATTTACAATAATATTTTATTGATCACTATTAATAGCGATGCGGCTAGAAAAGTAGTAGCTATCGGGAGTATATCCATCAGTACATTTTTATAAACAATCCTTACTAAGAGTAATATTATGATTTATTTAAAAGCTTGGTGTAATATTTAGTGCAATAAAAATTATTGCCATATTACTGAAAATAGTAATCTATTCATAAACAAATTTTTTGCGGAGCTTATTTTTTGAAAAATCAGTTGCAAACAAAATATAGTCAATCTTTTTCATAATATTTCTACTAATACGTCGATTAAAGAAATTTAAATCTTTAATATGAGAATATAAAAAGTAAACTAAGTAAATTTTAAAAGAATATTATATTTAAGAAAATTATATAAAAACAAAATAATTTTTAGGAATTGTTTTTTATAATACAGTCTAGTATACAATATTGACATATATTTGTTTTAAAGTTTAAATAAAACTCTTTAATTCGATTTATATAAAAAACTGTTTTCAAAGTTTTTTTTTTGTTATAGATGTAAATAAAATCAAGTTGAAAAAACCGATTCTTTTTTGTATTATGAAATTTATTAGAATTTACCAACTGTTACCTTAAATAAATACTTTTGATGGTAAAAATGAAAAAAAATGAAATCCCCATCAGCTGTTTTGTAGATTTGCAAATTATAAAAACTCTCTTTTCATATCAATAAACTTTTATTACATTTTATTAGAGTTTTTTGATACAGTATACATCTAAAAATGTTAGATAGATACATGTGTACATCAATAGATTTATTTTGTTGAATTTGTGAAAGCAAAAAAGAGGAACCTCATAAAGGATACACCATATACCTCAGGCATGTGATATATCCTTTATGTTGTAATAATCTAGAAATGTGTTTTCTATTTGTTTGGTTCCCTTCGGTTCAGATGCCTTTAAACTATTTATATATATGTATAAATGAAACTCTGTATTTTTAGTGCCTAATGCCTCTTAGACAATTCAAAATAAAAAAAACTACATGTAAAGAGAAGTAAATAAAAAATATTTATAGAATTTCAAATTTGTAGGAAATATTTAATTTTTGTTAACGTTTTATGGAAACAAATATTCTTTAGAATCCCGCAAAATTATGATGAATTCTAGAATTTTAAGGATTTAGATATGTAAAATCTTTTAAAACGAAACGTTCATTTAAATATAATTGCAATATCATATTTTGTTATTTTGAAAGAAAACCCGAAGTAAATGATCTAATTCATGAAATATATACTTTTCTAATACATTTTACAGAACTACATATAACACGTTTTTTTATTAGAATGATTTAATTCGAAATAAAATTTAGATCATGTTTTCCAACACATCTTTTTTTATTATAGGAGGTTGGAAGAAATTTAAGTGGAAACAATGGAAAAGTGGAACCAAGACCAATATTAATTGCTTTAAAACTAAATATACTTATACTTATATGAAGTTTCAAAATATTACGGCTTCATTTTCGGGGAGCTGTCATATAAATCTTAGAACTTTGATCTTCAGAACTATTTACACTACAAAGTTGAAATTAAAACTAGCTAAGTTAAGTAATATGGCAAGTGCATATGTTTGAAAATAGTAATTCTAAACGGTTGAATTCAGTATGTAATATAAAATGGTCAGTAATTTTAAGTTTTGAAAAATTTGGATTTTTTTTTAAACATAATATAATGAGGGAATTTATTAATTTATTTAATTTTATTTAAACATCGTCGTGGGTATGAACGGGTGTCTAAAAGTTGACAAGGAGAACTATAATCTTTCTCGTTGTTTATAGAATAAAATTCTGAGAAAAGATCCATATTTAATTCCTTAAACCTAGAAATTTAGGGGCTAGATCCTTGAAAATAAGAATAAATTTACTCAGAGAACAGTTTACAGGACTATTAAACGTGCTTTTTTAAAACTCTTAGTTTTTTTATCATTTATTATGTTTTTTATGTTTAACTTGTATGATTTACACGTATTATTTATTATATTTAAGACTTAAAATGTATGTACAATTACATTATGGTACATAAGAACTTTATGAAGACATTAAGTAACATTTGCTGTAGATTACAATAGAACAAAGAATAAAATTAAAAAATAAAAATATCTAATAAACAAAATTCATTTCAAGAAAAAAATTTTGGACCCTATTCTTTCCATAAAAAAACACCACATTTTTATGTCATATGTTTTATTACGTACTTATTTACAATAGCAACAACTTTTTAAAAGTTTCAATGAACAAATTGAATAAATAAATGACTTAAATCAGTTGATTTAAAGGCAGAAAGGGATCTATTGTATAATTGAGATAAAACTTAAATATTCTAATATTTCGGATCTTTGAACAATCATTGTATTTTATCTCAAAATTAACTGTAAATCTTAATGAGTAAATAAAACATTCAGAAATAAAGTTCAAAAAGGTTATCTTTTAATATTTTTAAGAAAGAAAAATGTGAATATTGAAAAATGCAGTAAGCGATATATTCAATGTCAGCTGTAAGTGATATGAATAGTATCAAAAGCAGAATATATAAAATATCCTAAAATATTCAATAAATTAAAGAATTGAAAAAGAAATATTCTGTTAACCTAAAGGCGTTGCAAATTTTCGAATAAAAAAAATTAAAGAATAGTTAAATTCATTTGCGAGATTTTAATTTTTTAAATTTAATTTTTCGTGGTTCCTAAAATAATAACAATTAGTAGAACAGGTATATGAAATGAAATGTATATTTATAATTTAACAAATTTTAGTTATATTTCATATGGATCACAATTTCTATTACTAAAAAGCTTCTTTATTTTAACAAAACTACTTTTTGGTTAATTACTTTTTGAAGTCTAACAAAAAAACAAACGAGATTTAGCATTATAGGCCTTCAGATAGATTTTGAAAAAACTTTGTTTGTAAATTTTTTGTTCATAGGTTGAAATAGGAAAATACATATGAGTTGGTTACTTTCAAAATATTCTAAAGGTGTATTTGAAGCATTTTAAATATTAATCCTTGCAAATCAACAACTGTTATGTGTCAGACAAAAAAACAATTCCTTTTGATGTGTACACTAATTATGGTTATACTTTTCAATAAACAAACGTATCCAACTGTTTGTTAAGATTATATCAAAATAAAAATTTACATTAACGGGTCATTTTAAGTCTAAAATTTTACTTAAAAAAGAACAGCAGTTACATACATTATTTAACTAAAAAATATGAATATTTAAGTTTTTTCAGTATAAATAATTTTTGAATTTCTTATAATAAGAAAATATTGATATACTTCTTATTAAAAAACCATGTAAAATATTTAGGAGATGAAAAGTTAAAAATTTGTATGTTCAAGCATTAAAGGTTGAATACTATTGTTATATCAGTTAATCAATTCTGAATTTGTTATCAAACACACGAGCTTTTTACATTTTATCATTCGATATTTTATTATTAAATGTACTATTTTTTTTTAATATTATATAGTATAAAAGCAGTTGCTTTTTCAATCCGAAAAGGAGTATACTAGAATATAAACAATACAGGTTTATGTATCATTAATCATAATTTACATCTTTTTATAACAATAAGATGTAAATATAGTATTTGTATAGTAATACAATTACTATATTTCTGTGCCTTCTCTAAACGCATGCAATTTCGAATTCAAACTCTTTTAATAAAAAAAAAACGCTGTTATAAACGAATAATTAGTCCTTTATTAACATTTAACGTTAAAGACAATTACTAAAAATTTTCATTTTCCTGCTTACAACTTCGATTTGACACCCTACTTATGTCAATTATAGACGAAAAATATTATTTTCACTGCCGTAGTGTATTTTTTTCCGTTTTCAAATTTTTGTTTGCAATAAAAAGTGAATTAAACTGAATAAACTGCATTAATATCATGAACATTGCAAATTAAATACCAGCCAATAAAAGATATTTAATAGTATTTTATTTAACATTTTTAAAATGTTCACATTATTTAATATTAAAAAAAAATTTTGATGATAAAAAACGATAAGAAAAAAAGATAAAATGAAAAACAAAGATCATCAGGAATTTTGCTAAACGAACTTTTTTACAATTTTGGCATCATTACCATTATTTATTTGGTATAAAGGGCGACAAAAAATAAAAATGTCCCTATAATATCAGATTCTAAAAAGATAAAAACTGTTTGTTTTTTATGCTTGAATTATTATTTTTATGAATCATTTTTTGCAATAGTTTTTTCTGCAAAAAAAATAAAATTAGGATTATATAAATTATATTTAGTGCAGGAAAGATATATTATGTGGGTTTAAAAGTTTCAAAGTAGAATTGAATGAAATAAATATCTTTTTCATATAAAAAATTGCAACATTTGCAAACTCCTATTTATATATTATACCTAAAATGTAAAAATTATATATTTTACGATTACCTAGAATTTCTATTTTACCAAATCATATTAATTATAATATTTTTCTCACTATATTATTGAAAATCTAGAAATTTAATTTTTTGCATATGACTGTAGATATTTTACGATTACCTAGAATTTCAATATTACTATATCATATCAACTATAATAACATTTTTCTCATTATATAATTGAAAATCAAAGTTTATTAACAAAAATTTAAAATTTGAAACATATTTTAAAATATAACCCCGAGTGTTTTCTGTTCATTACTGAAATGTAGATATAAATATTTTTAATTAAAAAAAGACAAACAAAAAAGAAGGCAACAACTTTTACAAGGACTAAAAGAAAGGATTGTTTATAAAAAATGTTTAAGCTATTTAGTAAATAACACCAAAAATTAAAGGGTTACAAAAAAATTTGTAAAACATACACGTGGAACAAAAAATTAAGAAACTTTTGTTTTATTTTCTAACCCAAGAAAAACGTGTAAATTTAAGGAAAAGAACTTGATAAGAAAAAAAAAATAAACCAATATCTTAATTAAGAGTAAAATAAATATTTATTAAGTTATATTTTTTTAGGTGGATAATCTGATAAGCTGAAAAATATTACATTATTTTATTATAATTGTATACAGTTTTTTAAGAAATAACTACGATAATTTATGTTATAATCACTAAAAAATATTAACTAATAAGTTTTTATATCTAGAAATAATAAAAAACCAATTAGCATTTATCTCAAGGACATTTTTTATTTATATAAAAATATTTGAACCTTTTTAAAATCTAAAAATAACATAATTTTAATTTATAATTTCGGGAAAGTTTTCCAATATTCTTAATGAAAAATATATTTTTGAAAATAATTTTGTAAATTCAAGGAAGGAACACCAGACAATGTAAATTTTTTGTTTAACTTTTATGTCGCCATTTATTGATATTTATATTGATAATATTCTTTTAAATATGGTAGGGTAACAAATATTTAGTTGAAAAAAAATCTCAGAAGAAAAATATTCAAAAAAAAAAAAAAAATAAACGGAAGTTGAATGATAAAAGGAAAAGGAAACATATATTTATTATATATATTAGCTTAAAAATTTATCAATTTTTCAAAAAAATTCTTTTTACGCAATGGTTTCAAAATTATTTGCTAATTATATATAATATTATATATACTCGTATATGCTAAGTTTCTTTATTTTATTGTTCTTCAGTTTTATGAATAAGAATTTAATATCAATTCATCAAGTAATGAATTCTATCTAATTACTTAAGCTAAGTTTTTATTTTTTTTTTTTAAAGAATTTTCAAGTTTAAATATTTCTAATTGAAATCAATTAAATTCAATCTATATCACTTTGGATTGTGAAACTTTAAAATTTAATAAGAATCAGTAAATAAAAATGTTACAATATTGTAATCATTGATAGATAATAATGATGCAACCATGTTTATTAAATTCAATATTTATGAAGTTAACCAAAACCAATTGTCAAACGTAAAAAACTGAGCTTGAACAAAATTTTTTAAACAAAAACTTCAATTGAACTCGAAATTTTGTTTGAAATTTAAGTTTAACCTCAGTTTTATGCATTGCAAATCTAATTAAGTGGATACTTTAACTTTGAAATACAAAATTTAGATCAAATATTAGAATAAGAAAAAAGTTAATTTATATGTACACAAATTTTAGTGAAGTTTTAGTTTATATTTAAAAATATATATTATCTAAAACTAATAGAATACTTTTATTTAATGGAATATTTCTTTAACATAAATTCTAATAAAATTTTTCTTACTTAAATTATTTTCATTAACTTTATTTTCACCATTTATTATCTCACCTTTAATTTTTTGTCAAAATATACAGTTTTAAATTTTTTTTTGTTATTGAATAAGAATGTTAAGTATATCTAAAAATTGACTATCATAATAATATGTATGAATCTCATCCTGACAAGAGAATTTCTAATAATGTAAAAGAATCATTCATCTATTAAAAATTTCAAATAGTATAATACTACTTCAATAAAAGAATAACAAATGAATTGGTATTCTAAGCTTTAAGAAATTTAATAAATGAAATATGCCAATCAAAATGACTTAGTAAGAGATTATTTTTAAACAGAATGAAATATTCAAATAATAGGCATTTGCACATGTGTTTTATCTAATTTATTCCACTCAAAGATAATAATAATGATACGTATTGGGTGTACAGTAATTTCTAATAATAAATATGGTTAAAAATTTTAATAAAAAAATAGTACTGTAAAAAATCTAGTTGTATAGTAACTTTACCTTTATCTGGAAACAGTTATATAGTAATAAACAGATTGACGTTAGATAAGATTGACGTTATTTAAAATTTCAATTATTTTAAGACTATTGAAAAACCTGGAAAATTTTAATTTGCGAATTATTTATAACGAGGTAATACTGTAAATATAAATGAGTAAGCGTGTATATTTTAAAATTTAAGAAAAACAATATTTCTTTTATATACTCGAGGAGTATAAAAACCATGATTTGCTAAAATTATTAATCCTCATTTTCAATAATAATAATTATTATAGAATTTTTTAAGTTCTTTTTTTTTAATTCTCTTATACTTACAAGAAATTTTTGTTAATATAATATATGTTACATATCTATATATTTATTTTTTTAATCCTTCTTTGATATATGTATTCAAAATTTTGAGTGGATAAGCTGCTAAATAATAAATTGTTAAGTTCAAAATTTTCACTTAAGAATTATACATTTAATCAAAACCATTTACGTACAGTTTATATGTATACCATTTCTTAAAACATATAAATTTGTAATTAATGGAAGATATCACAATTTATATTTTTAGGTTTAAAATCAATTGACTAAATCAGTTGAATAGAGGGTTAAGGTTTTTAAAAACTTTTTGAACCATGTTTATTAAAAACAATTTTTTTTTAAACCAAATGCATGATAAAAAATTGTAAATTTGAAATCTTTTAAGGTCTTTCACATAGAATACTTCTTTGAATGTTGCTAAGCTATTACCTATTTCATAAACAGACCGCGAACCTTTTTTTAATGGAAACCCCAGTTTATTAATTAGATTTCAGTTTCTTTACTTCGCTAATTATACAGATAACATAACTAACCAATAAATAGCTTTCATATCAACCTATTCAACAATAGCATTTATTTTGTTGTCAAGGAAAAATCGATTTTAAATGCTTTATATTAAGAAAAATGTCGTTGACCTAACAATTTCTTAACAAAGTTGCATTATTTGTATACAAAAAAAATATTAGCTTCACATTAATTTTTAATATCTTGTGAGAACCACTGCTGTTGAAAGTTTCTGCTATAAATTGAATTGTATTGTAACATAATAAACTGTACAATATAATGAATATAATGTGCTGCAATTGTTTTAACAATTTGGTTGTCATGGATATCAATTTTGTAATTTGAAAATATAAAGTCAGTTAGTTTAAGCAATGCGCCATATTACCAACATGTACGTTTTTTCACGAAATTTTTTTATATCCTGTATTTGTATATTGCTTGATATATCATAAGTATTGAAGTAATTGCTTTTATTAATTGTATTAATGATTTTAAAATTATAATAAAAATTAATTGCACGTTTTGGATCATAGTTTGTTGGACATTTTATTTTATAACAAAAAAAACAATAGTATCCTTAGAAATAATAACAAAATGGTAATTAAAGAAGTATTTTCACTTTAAATGAAAAGATAAATTGCGTTTAAAGAATATTAAAAATAATTATAAATTCAATTTAGATATTGTAGGTGGACAAGCGATTCTAAAAACCAATGAATTTCTAATTAAAACGATTTCATTAAAAATTAAAGTATAAAACTGAATTAGTTATAAGTATTTCTACAAGAATTCAGGAAAAATATTAACATCTGTTAATACTTAAAAAATGAATTAAATATACTTATAATAGTAAAAATTTTTTATCACAATATCTAATCCGTACTACTTTAATCGCTTAATTACACTGAATCTGTAAACCATGTCCTTACCTTAGAAAGCCAAATGTTTTATTTTTTTTAAATTTGGGCAAAAAGTAAAATTTGTAAATAAGTAATTTTTAAGAAACATTATGAAAATACTTAATCTGTAATTTAGATTAGTTACTTAAATTTTATTTGCTAATATTAAATCAAAAATTAAAGTTAAGTTGGTTAAATATCCATTTAAAAATAAAACATTTTTGAATAACATTAATTTAATACTTTTCTTAAAGCAAGAATCAAATAAAGATATATTTAAGGCGCAAACTTAAACATTCTAAAAATAACGATGTGTGAAGATTGATTTCAATCAAAAACAAAAAAAGAGGTTTTCCATTTCCGATTATAGGAGTGGAAATCACAAAAAAGATATAAAAAAAGATTTAATGGAATGATTTTCTACTTTTTTCCTGTTTTATTTTTTTCAATAATCACCTGATTTTACGTTATTATTCCGGAAACTTTTTATCTTTGGCATTTGATTTACAAAAGAAGAAAACTTATGTGGTATATACTTATTGTATACAAAATATCCCATTTTTTAAATGATTTGTGATCATAATGTGTAGTAATTCTATGCATACACATTTATTTATATGATCTCAGATTTTATGTATTTTGTTTGTTTTAATATATTGTCGTTTTGGGAAAATTTTGTTGGTCCAAAATTACATTACCTTGATTCCTCTCAATAAATTAAGCTATAAATAAGTTATCTATTTATTATAGTTTTCAAATATTCTTCCTTAACTAAAGGAAAGTAATTTTAAAGGCAATAAAATTGATTTGGGTTTTTGGTTTTTTAGTATATTGTGTTATAAATATGTATACTTTAATGTCAAATGCTTCCATAAATAAATCATTTATGTGTTGGGCTTTATTTATGGGTATTTTATATCTGTAATGTATATTTTATTTAGTATTAAATAAATTTTAAATATGATCATTTAGTTTAACTTAAAAATTAATATATAGAATACTAAAATTTTTACTTCTCTTGTACATACAGTATTAATAATTTAAGATCACTTTATAAAATAAAGCTAATATTATAAAGGAATTCTTTTAATGGAATTTAAGATAAAATAAAATTTATAAAATTTATAGCACAGGTGAAAAGATTTCGTGCTTATTAATTAATTTCGTGCTAGTTTTTATGATTAGAGCAGGCTGCTCGAACCCACTAATCAAAAAATATATAAAATAAATATAATATATATATATAATATATATATAATAAATATAAAATAAGGGTATAATAAATTTGCCATTACGTTTGTGACGCAGAGAAGGAGGGAGGGTAGATATAGACTCAAGTGTATGGATCAGATCAGAATCGAAAAATAAATAGATTTAGCTATGTATGTCCGTCTGTCCGTCCGTCCACGATAATTCAAAAACTAAAGGAGCTAGAATCATGAAATTTTCGCAAATTCATTTTTTTGCAATAGCCGCCATCGCTATTTAAATCCAGCCATTTTGGTCCATGGGTTCGGGTAGCTGCCATACAACTTCTTTTTTTATATGAGTATTTCTATGTACCTATTACAGCTACGTGTCTAAAATTTTTCCAAAAATAGTTTAGTGTAATCGCCAAAGTTTCTGCAAAATTTGGTTGGTCTACTGCAGTGGGTTCGAGAAGCTGCCATACAACTTCTTATTTTATATGAGCATTACTCTCCACCTAATGAAGCTGGGTGTCTGAAATTTTGCAAAAAATAGTTTAGTGTAATGGCCAAAGTTAATGCAATATTTGGTTGGTCTACTGCAGAGGGTTCGAGTAGATGCCATACAACTCCTTCTTTTATATGAGCATTACACTACACCTAATAAAGTTGTATGTTTGAAATTTTGCCAAAAGTAATTAACCGGATGATATAATGTATATGTTACGGTCATACGGGTATCCCAGAGTTGACACAGTCTACTCTACTACACTCTTACTCGTTTAATTAGATTTTGTTTTATCAAAAGAATATTTAATAATCAAAAAATTATTGTTTGATGTTTCATAAGTAATTGATGTTACATAGTTAGTTTCATCTAACTTTTCACGATATTATAACAATTCCCATGAAGGTGGACAATTTTATGTATTTAGTCTATAGAAAATATGAGTTGTAGCTGTTATAGGAGTTGTAATAGATACAAGTTTCAAAGTATAAATTAAAAAGTTCATAAACTCTTTTCGGGAAATCCTCCTTAATTTTAAATAAGTCATACAATAAAATTAGTTTAATTCAATTAAATCGTTTAATTGTTAATAAATTAATAGATTCGATTAAAAATTCAATAAAATCTAATTTGATTCAGTTCAATCCATTAACTCAAATTAATTAATAGATTTACCTAATTACGCCCAAAAATTAATTTAATTAAAATAATATTATTTTATAAAATGTAGTTTATAATTTTCAACTGTATTTTTCAATTATATTCTTACATATTTCGTTTCAAAATTGAATTAATAGTAAAACATTCCAATTCATGGTTAATTGAAATTTTAAAATAAAACAAAAAAAAGGAAGACAACTTTTAAATGCATTATTTTGATTTTTATAAAAATATTTTAAAAAAAATATTTAATTAAATGTGTAAAATATATATCTCAAAGAATTTAAATTTAAACCTAATATAAGTACTGATTGTCAAAATAATTTCTTAAAAATGATTAATTACCACAAAATAAAAGGAAACTTAAAACAAAAAAAAAATAAATCCTTTCCTTTCAAAAAACGATGTCAAAGGCATTGAAATTTAATTCGATTAATTTTCTAATTCTCTATACAAAAGTGACATAAATGTGAATACATATATATACAAAATAATATATTATATATTTTTTTTTTTAGAATTCTAAGATGACAAGTAACATGAAACTTATAAGGATTTAAAATACATATGTTTTAAGTCATTATTAAGATTTATATACATATTATATATGTTTTCTATATATGTATATGATAATGTTGTTTTGTATAATAGGTTTCCTTTTCAATAATTTTAAAATCATGATATATATATGTATTTGCTTAATTATATGTCAAGTACTTTATTTTTTTGCTATATCCTTATCATTTTAACGTCATTTATTTCTGTGTGAATTATTTCCTTATATGGTGTTTATTGTTGTTTTTTGCTTTTTTTTTAATAAGCATTCATTGACTTATAAATAATTTTTTAATTTATTTCTTTACTTTTTAAAATAAAGTTATTCAAATATACATAAAATTTTTTAATGGAGAAAATTTTTTAAATATAAGCTGAATTTCAGTTTTATTCATTAAAATACTTTAAAATTTTAAAAAAAGGCTACAAATATTATAAAAAAAAATTTTTTAATTATTTTTAAAATACATTATGGGAATTTCATATATGATGTGAGTTAAACTAATTATTACGATTAATGTATAGAGAAATTACAAAAATATTTCTGAAAATAAATTGTTAAAAGACAACGTTTTGCTATAAAAACCTTTTTAAAAACATATTTACTATAATCTCTCTTTAACCAAATTACTTAAAGAATAGAGAGAGGTAATTGGAGCTATGCCATTTATGCTATGCTGTAACTCAATCTAGATTTTTTGTTTATTTTAAGACCTCAAAAAATTTAAGGTCTGAAAGTCTTAATCAACTAATTTCTATTAAAGAACCAAAAACAATTAAGTGACAAAATTTTTTACACGCTGTATTTAGTTTTACTGTAAAAAGACCAAATGAAACAGTATATTAAAGGAGATGAGTTTGAAATAAACCTATTAAGGAGCAGCTATTCTAAAGATTCCGATGCAATAAAATTTTGCATTTATTAAATAATAAAATTGAATAAGATAGATTTTTCATATAATGCATGTTAGAGCTATAAGTAGTATGTTTCAAATTATATCGTGCAGAAAAATCTAATTTTATTATATATGTTTTTCGTGTAGTCAACTCAAATTTCTTAAAAATTTAAAATAAAGCAATTAATAATTTCTCTTTTTATTCAACACCAAATGTCTTGTCTTTAAAGTTACAAAGAAAAGTTAAAGTTCTTTTCAGGAAATTTCAATAAAGCTTAATAAGTATGAACAACACTTTTATTATACAACTTGTTGAAAAATGAAACGGTACCAACACAATTTAATATTCATTTATACATACTTTTAGATTAGTCTTGTTACTAGTTTTATTATATTTTTATTTTGCAATAATTATTTTAATTAAATTTAAGCATCCTTGTTACTCCAATATACAATATGAATTGTTAAAACTTTAATACACTATATTTTATTTATTTTTAGTTTAAAAATTTAAATAACAGTACAAGTTGAGTAAATTAATGGTTAGATAAAATTATCTTGAATTTCAAGAAAAGAATTTTTTTTGATTTACTTCATTACATCTTATAATATGCAATAACAAAATGTATAAAATTTTTTATATGTAAACAATATCAGATTTATAATAAGGAAATTTAAGAGAAAAAATAAAAGTATATATAAAACTATTTTTAAAATTTTAAATTAAAACTAATTGCACTTGGAAACTATTTCGGTTTAAGGTTTAAGTAAACTCAATTCTTGTAATATGTTTAAAAGTTTTTAATTCTCCAATAATTATATTCTAATCAAAACTTATTTTTTTAACAATTTTTTGTTCTTTATAACTGAAATATATTGATAGACTTAGATATATTCTTTAGCTTAGTCAATCAATATTTTATTCATCTTAAGGGCTCTATTTTAAGACTTCTCTGCCTATGCAATCTTGTGCATTTCTAAAAATAAATATTTATGTATGTATATTTATTTTCTTTTCTTATTTGCTACTTCAATTGGTTCTCGACGTAAACCTTCCCAAAGAACTTCATTGCTGATTTTTATACCAATATTGGCTGAATATTACGATCTATAAACTTTTATTTCAATTACATACTTTATTTTTTTTAAAACGATTATTTTTGAGTAAAAAATTCAATATTTTTTTATTAAAGTCATCTATAACCTTCAAATAAATTGATAACACGAGGAATAAAACAACGGTATAGGTACATTCCAATTTATAATATAAATACTGACATTGACTCAAATATTATATTTACTTAAATCTCATCCTGATTCTCAAAAACTTTTTATGTAATGTACATGTATGTTATTTTGTTTAATAATCCTTTACATTAGATAAACGTTATTTTTATGTTTTTATTTTTTTTACATGACCTGGAATTTATTTCAGATAATGAAAAGGACGTGATTAAGTTTTTGTTTTACATGAATATCTTTGTCAATAAAAAAAAAAGTTTGTGTACCACGTCAAGGACGATTGAAGCTTCAAGTAAAAAAGTTAAAAAGAGTAACTGAATATTTTATTTTTATTTCGTTTATTTTATATGAAATGGATATAATAAATACTGAATTTATATAAATCTAAGTAAAAACAATTTTAATATATTGAATTTAGTTCTACATAATATCTTTTTGTTGACTTTTATGTTATATGAGTACTATATTTTTTTATCCCAATTTATTTGTTTAACAAGAAACATATTAAGTTAATATAATCAATATATTTAGGGTATTAAAATCTCAATTTCATAAGATTTTTAATGTGTTAAATTTTTGTAAATATTTTTAACTCACCAAGAAAATCCAATGGATTTGGAATAATTTAGATTTGAAAGCTTGTACCATTCTCATTGATTACAACTTAATTCCAAGAACGATATTGTTTGTTTCAGTCATTACAGAAATTTTCAAAGCTAATTCAACGGAACTTATTGCATTAGAAAATGTAGAGTATCTATAGATTTAGAGTAGTATAGATTTGGAATAATTAAGATTTGAAAGCTTGTACCATTCATTACAACTTAATTTCAAGAACGATATTGTTTATTTCAGTCATTACAAAAATTTTCAAAGCTAAGTTAACGGAACTTATTGCATTAGAAAATGTAGAGTATAAAACAATTTTAATTTACAAAGAATTCAAATTGTGAAACATTTAGAAATTGGCATGTTTTATTAATTAAACAATATTAAGTTTAGGAGACAAAATAAAATATGATAAGTTTATGAGACTTAGCAATATTCAGTACCTAACGAATTTGGTTTCTTAGAGTCGAAGGCTATTTAAATTTCCATTATACAGTATAGCAATAATACAGTATTTAAGTTAAATAATATTAGTTATGGGCTAAAAAACTATAATTTTTATTTCAAAATGTGAAATTTGGAATTGTATATTTTGAAGTTTATTAATGAATGTTAAACCTGAATAAGTTTAAAATAAATTTGATATTATATATAATTTATAATTCCGCTATTTGTATAATATGTATAAAAATATTGAATTTAATTACGTAAATATCTAAAAATATCTTATAATTCAAAAGTTTTAAAGTTTTCGGGTGACTTTAAGCACCTGATCCCTACATTACATAAAAACTAACATTACATGAAAATCTAAAAAAAAAAATTATATAAAAAATAGAATCAAAAATTTGGTAAAAATATTGTTTTGCCAAAACATTCTTTTGCTGTCTGTCATTTTTAGATAAAACTTAAATTAATTTTATCACCACATAAATTTATTATAAATATATAACATTTTTGATTTAAAATATTTCGATTTTGTAAATTCCTCCTTTTTGTTTAAAAATAATTTTATAAATTATTGAGCCCTTTTTATAAAATATCTAAAAAAAAATAATAATTTCAATTTACTCTTTATTCCTAAAAAATCAATAAAAATCAAAATAAACCAAAATAAAAAGCAATTTACAGACATTAAAATTCAAATAAATAAAACCAAATTACAAACACATCTTAAATGAGTTATATTTTTTATATGCGTATATATAGAAGTCTAATACTCTTATCACATTTGTATATATATACATTAGATGATGGCCTTTTTATATGATTTCATGTATATAATATTTTATATATTATGTTCATATAATATATTGGAAAACTTTTCATTTACATAAAGAAAGGAATAAAACCTCTACAACTAAACAAAGGTTTTGATTGATATCAAACAACAATTAATTATATATTATGTATTTTGTATAAGCTTGGGAAAACGAGTACCTCAAGTAGAATAAAAATAAGGCAAATGTTTAAAAAGATTGTTATGCCGGATATAATAAAAGGAAGTGAAAAAAAAAGGAAAATAAAAAATTATATAATACTGTGTATTTATAAACCATATAACATTACAAAAATGTTAACATTACAAAAAGAACTAACACCGTTTTAACTTCACAATAATTCAATGAATTTTTAATAAAGGTTGTATTTTAAAATTGTAAAAAACTGGGTATATTTTTGTGTTATGTACATAAAATTGTAAATTATCAATTATATATTCAGGAGCGTTTTACATAGCATAAACCATTTTGTTTTTATTGAATAACTTATTGGTATTATGTATATGAAACCTCTTATAAAATGATGAAAGTAATCAAAAGCTTTATTTGAATTTTTAGTACCAAATTTAAATACCAAAAATATAAATAGATCAACGTAAAAAATGAATGGTTTCTGTAATTATACCTTAATGTAGCTTAATTTAGACGAATGTTTTAAACTCTTTCCTTGACACACAATATTAGGAAATAAAAGTCTGAAAGGCTTCACATTAAAAAAAAAATTAAAATTTATTATATTTCTATTAATTTTCATAGAAAAAGTCACGTTTATAAAATTTATTTTTTTACTATATTATATACAGTATAACATCTCATTTCCATTTTTTAATATTATAATCCATTTTTGTTAGAAATTAATGATGTACTGAATAATATTTAATGATTTTTTGACTTTTTCAAATAAAAAATATTTCTCATATAGCCTTTAAAGTTCTGTTAAATAGTTTTCAAAATAATTTTCATTTTTGCCTCTCTTTATTTTCTATCAGGATCGTATGTTATATGTATAATGTAATACATAAACTTTGTGTATGTACCAAAAGAAAACCGAAAAAACTTTTTTTTTGATAAATAAATAAACAACACTTCATTTCATGTCACGCGTCATTTCAACATTTATTCGTTAAAAATTTGAAAGTATTGAAAAGTGGCACACAGAATTTGGTTAATTTTAAATACGTTGATATTATATTGTTGATACATATATATCAACGTATATATATAATGAAATTTTTGTGCTTAAAAGTTTTGCTGAAACCATTTACATAAGTCAAAGATTTAAAAAAAAAAGTTTATTTGAAATATTTGATTTCTTTTTACGAGTACAGCTGCGAAAATTTTGAGAACATGACTTCCCAGAAAATTGGAGATGTTTTATATAAATTGAATTTAAAAATGATACAGAAAAAGTATATCCAGCATGATAAATTTCCTAATATATCTGTGGGATACACACATTGAGAATTATTTATAACCTAATTGTATCCTTAAAATTACACAATTATCAAATTTGTAATTAAATCATTTAAATTTTAAATGATTTTATTTCGAAAACTTATAAAACGAGGAAGATTATAGTTGCCCTTGTCAACTTTTAGATACCCGTGCATACCCACTATGGTGTATAAAATAAACCGTAATTTACTTAACTTATACATTTAACTCATTACCCCATAATTTTGACGTAAAAAAAAAAAAAAAAATTAACAAAAAAAAAAAAAAATCACAAAACAAAAAACAAAATTTTCATTCATTGTCCGATAACTTTAGCTTAAAAAAAAAAAAATCACAAAAAAAAATAAACAAAATTTTCATTCATTGTCCCATAACTTTAGCTTAAAAAAAAAAAAAAAAAAAGAAAAAAAAACCAAAAAAAAAAATTGGCCCACCCTAAAAGTCCGATGGTCCGAGTGATGTCCAACTTTGCCAAGTAACTTGCCCTATTAATTTACCTGCCCAATTTTAATTTTAACCTTGTAGCTTTATTAGATTCACAGTTATTGAATCGAAAAATTTGTATGGCAGCCCCCCGAAAATGGGGCCCTAACATTTTGAAACTTCATATAAGTGCTCGATTCATTATATAACTAACCGTGTGTAATTTTCAGCCTCGTAGTATAATTAGTTTTGAAGAAATTCATATTGGTGCAAGGAAGTTGTATGGCAGCCCCCCGAAAATGGGGCCCTAACATTTTGAAACTTCATATAAGTGCCGGAGTCATTATAAAACTAACCTTGTGTAATTTTCATCCCCGTAGTATAAATAGTTTTGAAGAAATTCATATTGGTGCAAAAAAGTTGTATGGCAGCTCCCCGGAGCCTTGGTCCGATTTTAACCAAAAACAATAGGGAACCTAGAAATTGCCTAAAAATGACTTTGTGTGAATTTCAAGACTCTAGCCCTTTTAGTTTTTGAGTTATCGTGCTTACACACGGACGGACGGACGGATGGACGGACGGACAGACACACATAGCTAGATCGACTAATTTTTCGATTCTGAGCCGATACGTACCCTTGACACTATATCTAGCTCGTCTAGATCGATGCGTTACAAACGGAGGAGTAATTTTAATATACCCGATGTTCATATATGTATGCACGGGTATAAAAAGGGTCATATTATATTATTTCGTGAGAATTGAATAATTAATTTTCATTTTAATTAAAAAGCGTTTGCTTCGGGCTTAATTTAAGAAATTAAGCCAGCTTTTCATTTAAGAAATTTTGTTCTGGTCCTGACAAGTGACACAGCCAAAGTATAAAAATCCTATGTTTTTGATTATATGCATTAATTTTATGTTAAAATATGTTAAAATATGCGTTCCCAATCAATTATGTACTTAAAATAAAGATTAAAAAAATAGATAAAATTCATTAACATTGAACTTAACTATACTTTAACGCAATTCTATTTTCATTAAAATTTTAATTTCTAACACAAAACATTTAATTTTTATCTTTCTAATTCATAAGGAAAATTTAATTAAATCAATTCAATACCACAGTATTTAATCAAACTTTGATTTTAATTCTAAAAAGCATAACAAATCAACCTGAAATTTCTTTTATAAAAATATACGAAAGTTATACGTATACTTTTTTAGTATTAACTATACCTATGAAATGCTTTCATTTTAAAATTGGTTGATTTTAAAAGATATGAAGCTTTGGGTAATATTTTATATTTGTTATTTTAAATACAATTTAAACATATATATTTAAATAAAAATAGCATTTCATTCTCTTTGATACTGTACTATCGATTTTGTTTCATTTATGAAATATACATATATGTATATTATACTCAATAAACTGTATATGTACATGATTCAAAAAATCAATGTATGATGCTTAAAAGATAGTTATGATTCAAATTTGCTATAATAAATTTAATCTTTGTACTATCAGGATTTTTGTCATTCCACATTAGTTTAAAGCTTTCAAAAAAACTTATTGCATAATTCATTCATAATAATACAAAGCAAAATTTATATTAAAGTAAAGAATTGAAATAAAGACTTTGCAGTATATAATAAGAAAATAGGAAAAAATAAAACTATATGAATATTTGATAAACTTTTTTTACATAAATAATATTTCTTTCATTCTTCGAAAATTTATGTTTATAATCCACTGTAAATTAAATTTCCTCTTGCCATGATATTTTGAAACTTTTGTCAACTGCTAATAAATTATTTGCTATTGAATTTAATGTTTATTTTTTGTTCTGCTGAAGGCAGTCAAATTATTTGAAAATACTTATCAGTCCAAAAGCAATAATATTTTTAAAGTTTTCGTAAGTCATAGTTATAACTGTGTAAGTTTAAATTGACATTAAAATCTAATATTCAGTCAAAACTAAAAATAACAAAAGTTTATTTACGAAAATTTGATAACTTTTATTCAATCAATCAATTTATGAAATTTAAATTTTTTTTATTTTAAGTTCATGACTAATTTAATTTAATGCAATTCAAAAAATAATTTAAGCTTGTAAAATTTTAATTATAAACTTTATATATATAAGCTATAATTTATAATTCAACTGTTGCTCGTCTAATAAATAAATATTAAATGATTGTAATTAGAGCCATGATTTTAAATGTGATCAACCACTATTTGAAAATAATTTTCGTAATTTAAATCAAAAAATTAAATTTATAATTAAATTTGATATTAAAATAAAATTATACTATTAACATATAATAATTTATTATTCATGTGTTTAGGACCAAAATTTGTCACTACTCAAATTAAATTATTTTAGTGTATAACACATTAAAATACTGTTGATTATAAAAATTGTATATTTCATTTCGAAATAAAATATAACTAATATGTATGGAAATAATAAAAATATAATTAATAATGAAATTTCTTCTGTGCAATCTGATTAGATAAAGAGTTCTGTCCCTCTCCGAATTAAAGTATTACGGGAATATTCTGATTTTTTTTTAAACATTTAAGCAAAGATCATATTAACTATATATATAGTTAATATGATCTTTGATTTAAGCCTATCAATTTCTACATATGAACAAGAACTTTAAATTGCAAAAACTTTTAACAAAAGAATAAATAAAACATGATATAAATTTAAGTTGCTGTTTATTTTAAAGAACCCCAAATGGTTTAGCCATAATTTCATCCTCATTGATATAATTTTTTTAGTATTAGTTTTATTTAAAAATAGAAAAAGAGTAGTTTAAACTATGCCAACTTTAGGATATCCGCCTGAATATATAATGAACTATTTACATTTAATCTTTTACAACATTTCAGAGTTCTAGTTCTATTATGAGAATATAGGTTTTGCTGTTTTATAACAAATTTTCGAACATGTTACCGCTTTACCAAAAATTGTTGTGCATACGTTGAACGTAAAACTTAAATTCTATTTGCAAAACTAAAATTCAGCTTTATTTAACTAGAGAAGGTATTTTTATATGGTTTTTAAAGATGTTTTGAACTGTATGGCAGTTTTTCGAAACTGCAAAATCATCGAACTAACAATCGATTGCAAAAATAGTTTATATTTGCTAATGAATTTGTAAAAATTTCTGAATAGGATCTTTTTTAGTTTTTCAGTTATGGTATAATGTGTAAAATCAATAACACAGACGGTCGCGCATAGCTTAATCATCTCACTTTTAGAACCTGATCAATTTATTTGAGTCTATATCCATGACATCTCCTATATAGCTTCACAGATGTAACAAATGTAATGGAAAATATATAATACGATTTGAATTGCGTTCATACGGGTATTACAACTATCCCCAAACCTATTTGATTAGATATTATATAATATATAATATTCCCTAAATATTCATATCAACAAATTCGTATGGTTTTTTTTATAACAACAAAACCACATCAGTAAAAGGCATATTTTTTAAATTTTTTTTTTTTTCTTTTGAAAAATCTCATAAATCATATTAGACATATGTTAATTTTAACTTGTTTAGATTGCTTTAAGTTTTAGTAAACTTTATCTGAAAAACTGAACTAAAATAAATATAAATATTTTGAATCAAAATAGAAAAATAAAGGATATTTCAAAAAAATTTATATAAAAGTTTCTTATCACAAAAGTTTTGAATAATTTATGGTTTATGTAAAAATCAAAATTTTATATGATATCCTAAAAAGTCCTTGAATAAAGTATATAAAAGAAAATTTATTAAAAATATAAAGTTAATTTATTTTTAAGAAAGGTCAGTTTAGAATTGATTTAATTTAAAATGTTTTTTTTTGTGGGTTTGGGTTTAAGGATGCGCAAGACATCAATAAAAAAATAAAATCCCTATACAGAAGATTTAAATATTAAGAAACTATAATCTGAAGCCATTGATTGTAATCAAATTATTTATCCTACTCCAAATTTTTTTAAAATAATAGTTAGATTTAATATTAATAATTCGCGAAAATTATTCTTTAGGTTAATGGATTGGGGATATATAGTGAGATATGTGATACAAACTAAAGTTGTTTAAGAAAGAAGTAAAAGAAAAAGAATTTTAAAAGAATTTTAGCTTAAGTTGTAAAATGGAATCTCTTTAAAAAAAAAGTATTATTGAAAGACTTACAAAATATAAAACCAAAATTGAAAAGTTTGAATTTTAGAATTTTTTACAAATAAGGAATTGCTTAAAAAATTATAATATGCGTAAGGGTGCGTTTATGTTGGAGCTGCGATAAGTGATAAGAGCGTCGATAAGAGCATAGCGTACAAAATTATATACATGAATTAAATAGAGGTGTTTACATTAGAGCCTCGCTTTAATCGTCGATAAACAATATAAACTTTCTACGCTGTGCTCTTATCAACGCTCTTATCACTTATCGCAGCTCCAACATAAACGCTTCCTAAGAAATATAAATTGTTGATAGGTTTTTATATTTTAGTTACTAATATTTTTTTATTATCTATTTTACTCAAACAATTTTTGTGTTTTATTTTTGATTTAATTTTGAAAGAAAACATTTTTTTATATATATGTAACATAAAAAAATATATCTTATAAAAATGTGTAACTGATTTTACCTTTAAATCTTTCGTAAAAAAATATTGTGAACATTTTTTTCCAAAATTCATCCTGGGAATACCTTGTAGTACGATAATCCAGTGATGTATAGACGACTATATACAAAACAATGGTGATATAAAAGGTTATAATAAAAATATTTCCTAAAAATATTATTTTAAAAACAAATTTTTCCCGCTGGTAATTTATTTTTTTATACAATCATTTGTTATTTTATAAATTTATAAATTTATCATTTTATAACTTGTTGTTTTATGACTTGTGTAAGCAACATGTAGAGAACAAACAAAACTTTATATATTTGTTCGCACAGCTTTTTAAAATTCATTTTCATGTCTTTATTCATCAAATTTGATGTTTTGCGTTGAATTTAATTTTGATACGTAAATATAATTATTAATTAAATTTTTTGAGTAGAGAAATTTAAATAGAGAAGTTCTAGTTGCTAACTAAATTTACTAGCAGGTGGTATTTAGGTAAATATTAGATGTAAGCAACTTTTAGAGAATAACTTAAAAATAAATGCTAAATGTACAACTTTTCAGGGCAAGTTACAAAGACATGATTTTATTTTTAATTTAATGTCGCTAAAAACTTATTTTTGATCTCTAATAGTCATTAGAATTTTTTTTTGTTTTTCTAATTTCTTCTTTTAACAACAAAAAAAAATTAATTGTATTTTTTAAGCTTTGTAAAACTTAAACGTCAAGTAAACCAACATTTGACAGAAACATTTTGTAATTTATGATTCTTTTTCCTATTTTAAAAAGCAAAATTAATTGAATGTCAAAAACTTTCCAAGAAATTTTTATTTTGCGCTCAAGCAGTTGTAAACTTTTTTTTCATTTTTGGATTTTCTATGGTTAGTTTATTGTTTATAAAATTTTAAAAACAAAACAATCAAAATAATTTGTTAAAATTCTTTTTTATTTAAGGCTTTTCTTTATTAATAGGAAGAGTTAAAATAACGTAACCGCGTTTTACTATTTGTATTTAAAAGAAATGGGTAAAATAGAAAAAAATTTATGTACAAAAACTGAATCTAATATTTTTTTAGTAAAGATTTTTTAAATTTTAAAAACGAATCAAAAATGAAAGGTTTTAGAACAAACTCTTTTATTTAGCCTTTAAAAAAATTTGAAACTGCAGAAACGTTAATGTAAACATTCTTGTATAAGAGAGTTAAAGATTTTTAAGTACGCTTTAGTCTTAATTTTATGTAGTTATTTAAAAAATGTAACTGCAATATATTGTTAAGTAATAAATATTATAATTTATAGCCCTGCATAATAAATTTTACGAAATCATATTTCAATTTATCAAAATCAAACTTATTTAAACAAAAAATCAAAGATACCTTTATAATGATTGAGATTCTATGGTTGACAGTTTTACGAAATTTACTTGATTAAAAAAATTTTACCTTTTTTTCACTTAACTCTTACCACAAAAAAACTTATCCCGAGGGAAATTTTGTTTTTTACTTAATTTCGTAAGTCTTTTAATTTACCTGTTATCTTATAAACTGTGTAAACATTTTACTTTAGTCGCGTTTCTTAATTCTGAAAAATGATATATAAATTTTCATTAAAACTTCAAAAAAAAAGTTACAATTCTTAAACTAATATCAAAAGGATATCTTAAAACTTCAAAAACAAACTTTGAAAAATTATAGTCCAAAAAATATTAAATGTCATTTGATATTCTATGAACTAAATAACTAGGAAGAAAATTAAAAAAGTTATAAATTCAAAAAGAAATCTATCTACAAAATATTAAAATCTGAAATGATTTTGTAAAAAAAACTGCTTAAGAATGTTTTTTACTTACAGTTTCTTTAATATAGTTTTTAAGAATTTTCTTTTTTTTTTTGTTTTTAGAATTATGAAAGACCATATTATATTTAAAAGTTTTGTTCCGGACATTTTTCCTGAAGGATTTGAAACAAAGAATAAAGTTTATAACTTTGAATATAGTAAAAT
Source organism: Dolichopus griseipennis (assembly GCA_963082915.1). Lineage (NCBI taxonomy): Eukaryota > Metazoa > Arthropoda > Insecta > Diptera > Dolichopodidae > Dolichopus > Dolichopus griseipennis. The sequence goes on from OY720445.1 coordinate 69,261,712, forward strand.
ATACCAAAAAATATTTGTTGTTTTAGTTTTAGAAGATGCAATCTTATTGCATACCATTTCTTAACTTATTAAAAATCTTTGAATTGAATGAATGAATGATAAACTTCATGGTCTACAGTTTTGCTTTTAGTTCTCATTAAATTTTTATTTTTTTTACAATACAAAAAGTAAAAGAAGCTTAATAAACATGTTCTTATTATTTCAAAATATTTTTTATAAAAAAATGTATAAAATGGTTCCTTAAAAGTTCAAAAATTCTTAGTGCAAAATATTCTTAATAATGAATATAATTCAAAAAAATTAAACAAAAACAAAAAAGTATTTAAAACTACTTATGGAAAAAGTGGTAAATTAAACCATGGCAATTAAATGTTCATTTTAGTATTCTAAAAATGCAAAGTTGTATCTGAAAATATAAATCACTTGGTTAACACGTCTCTACAATAACTTACAACTTACAAAACTACAAAAATATTTAAAATAAAATTCCATAATTTTTGGGTACTTATTTCACTCGAATAAATTGCAGTTACATATACATTAAAAAAAGAAACCAATATAAGACGAAAGAAACAGACGAACTTTTCTGTTGGTATCAAAAATTAAAAAGCAATAAAAAAAAAAATAAAAAAAGAATAAAATTTTTATTTTTCTGGTTTAATTTAAAACTTTTGTAACCTCTGCAAAGTTAAGTTTCCGTACTTTTGGTCACTATGATAGTAAAATTCTTTTAAATTTGTAATTTTAAAAATATATATAAATAAATATAGAAATATTAAAAGATTGTGTAACGGATATGAGAACTATTCGGAGAAAAAAACACACTTTTAAAGATTAGAACTTCGTAAAATTTGTAGCAAAATTTTACCGGTTTACAAGATTCCCATTGTTCGTTTATCTATTAGTTAATAAAAAAAACTATGGGGTATTGAAGTTAAATTGCCTCTTAAACCTTCAATTATTCAATAGAAAATGTTAATAAAATCAAATTAAACAAGTTTTAGAATAACTTCAGTCTTGAAAACATAATATTTTAAAAATAAGGAGTGCTTACACTGATCAAAAGTTGCAAAATGTTGAAAAAAGGGGGTAAATGTTTTTAATGCCGAAAAATCTTTCAATTTGTATTGAGAAATACGTCATGTAAACCAATATGCATTTAATATTTAAGCATATATTTTCTAAACATATTCATTAAATAACATAACAAACCTTTTTTTTAATTAAATGACTTTAAAAGTTTTAAATGTTAAATTTTCAAGTTTCCACTATTTTTTTCCATTAAAAATTTATCAAGAAATTAAAAAAATTTAAAAAAAAAATATTTTATAAGAAAGATAAAAAAAATGGCAGACTGAAATGATTTTTTTTTTTAAACGAATGTTTATCTTAAAACTACGAGTCTACGAGTTATTTTTAATAAAACTTTTGTAATTCATGAAATGTTGCTTTTTCTTATTTTAAAGTCCATGATTTTTTTTTTGTGGGATTTACAACAATCTCTTACAGCATATTTTTTTTCCATCCTGTTAATTTTAAAATTCCGTAAAATTGTCAACATTAAAAAAATGTTTCTGTATAACTATGGCACTTAAAATCTTATAATATTTGTATTTATTTGTAAAAGTAAAGAACTATTAAGAAAAATGTTAAAGGATTTTCCATTTGGAAAACTTTAAGAAATAGTTTTATTTCAACAAAATATTTCAAAAAATATTTTTAAACTTTAAAAATTTGAGTATTTATAATATATTTATATATAATTTATTTTTATGGAGGGTTGTAGGTCCAAAAATAAATTTCTAAGTCAAAAATAAATTAAGTTTTCATAATTTAAAAAAAAAAATACTAGAAATTTTATTTTTGATAAAGTAACTAATTAGTATATTCCTAATTAACAAAAATGTTCTACAAAATAAAAAAAAATTAATTTGTTAATTTTCAATTTTCTTGTTGAAAAAAAAATACAATTTCATATATTAAAAGTACTTATATATATTTTAAGTTAAAAAAAACAGACTATCATTAAAAATGGTATCAAACAGCAAATGGTATCAAACAATTGATCTGGCTAAAACTGAATGAAAAACCACTATCTACTAAAATTTTATTCCAAATTACTGAAAATTAGCTGTGTAAAAGAGTTTTTATCGGGGACCTTTATTATAGAGTAGATTAAAATTTCTCTTTTTTAAAGTTATTTTCAGAAGTTAAAAAAATAAAAAAAATGGTAGCATACATATCTTTTGTGAATTTTATAGTAAAATGTCCTTGTCTAATCTCTTCAACTAGCGTAAGCCATTTACAAAAAGCTTACAATAGTTCTTACTTAATACACACTAACGTCAATTTCTCCTTGATAAGTTCTAAAAATAACAACGAACTTATTAAATGCTCCATTACTGTGTTTTTTTTTTCGCACGTAAACATATATTTCTTAATGATTTATGCACAAGAAAATCATTTCTAGAAAGTATAATTGGCTAAATCACGTTTTAAAAAAGTATTTTCTATGACAATATATACATTTAATTATAATCAGTGCAATGTTAACGCATACTTCTTGAAAAAAAAAAAATAAAAAAAAACCAACCAAATTTGGGTGCATGAGTTTTCAGCTTTCAGAACTTTCAAAAAATGTTATACAAGTTCAAAACCCCAAAGGCAATTTTCATTGCAGATTTGTTTTAAAAATTTTTGTACCCATTATTCATCTTCTGTTTTCGTAATTTTAAATAATGTATTTTTAATTAATTTATCAAAAAGTAATTAGTACCTAAAAAATGTTATAAATTTTAACAAATTAACTTTTTTTCAATTAAAAAAATGAATTTTTTTTTAATATATGAATTTTTGTTTCTTCATATAAAGAGGAACGTTTTAAATTAATTAAAAAAAAATTAGAAAAAATCACCGCAGATATTTTTAAAAGTTATTTTTGAGTTAATTTTGTATTTGTAACATTTTATATAAATATGTATATTACTGAATGAGACAAATTTCGAAAAGACAATTATTGGCATAGCTAATGAGAAAGTAGGAAAAATTACTATACTGTTAAAATATTATGAACTATTAAAAAAACTTAACAACTTAAAATATCTGATTAATCTGATATCTGAATAATGCTTTTATCCTCAATAATGGATTCCAAATAAAAAGTACTATGATAATTATTAGCTTGTTCATTTTTAAAAACAAATATTCATGCGATTTTGAAATAAAAAAAAAACAAATATTTTAAAGTAAAGTAAAAGGTGAAACACATGTTGATGTTATACATGAATTAACAAATGAGTAAAGAATTATACAATATGTATATAATTAATAAAGCAATTAAAACTGAATTATATGGGTATGAACAATAACTCCGCAACTTGCCCTTTTTTAAAAATATTATAAATGTACATATATAAAATAAACGGTTCCAAATATTTCATTATTCATTACGTATAAAATATTAAACACAATTTTTATGTGTTTCAGTTATCTTTAAATTAAATATTTCCTAGGCAATATTAAGTATAGTAAAAATTAAATGGGTTTTTTTATACTTAAATATTTACCAACAATAGAAAATAGAACAATAACAAAACAGTGCATTCACCTTTTTTAAATGGTGTTTAAGGGTATTGTACTATAGTAATTCTTGCAACTTATTTTATAAACAGAAAACAGTGTTATAATTACGATATATTTTAGAATATTGCTCAAATCTTATATGATTCTTGAACAGAGCAAAGCAACTTATACAGTTTCTTTGTGGAACTCTGAATAAAACAGACATATTTAAATTCTCGTTAAATTTTCTTTTTTTTTCTATTAATTTTTAGAATTGGCCTTATTTAAAATAGTTAAGATAACTTTGTTTTTTTTTTTAATGTGATGTAGTTTGCTGACAATTTGCTCTGATCAAATTTGACCTAAATCATCTTGGTATTGTAAGTCTTTCCTTTACTAAATTCTTCTTGCTTCGTATACCCAGAATAGTGAAATTAAGACTACAATTAATCTCACAGTATAGTGACTAATCTAAAGAATATTTTATTTTAATGGAAGATTTTTTTATCTCCTCAAATCGAATTTTTTTCAAAATAAAGAGTAGTTTTTAATGTAATGGGGATAATCAATATAAAATATTTGTTTTAATTTTCTTTAAATATAACCTTGAAAAATCTTACTTTATTAAAAACAAATCTTAGAATAGATTATTTTCTTTACTCAGTTATTTCATTAAATTACTATATTACACCTACATATATTCTTGTCTATACATGATGTCATTTCTTTTCCTACACAAAATTTGGAAAAGAAAAGATAATGTCTCACATTTCATTCAATTAAAATAAATTGCTATGATATATTCCTTTTTATAACATCCATTTGTCAGATTATTTAATTGGCACTTATGTAGGTATACAATGAAAGTAACTCTTAAATAAAGATATGTTCTGTAAACAAATATATGCGAATAAAAGGAAAGATTTTTAAAGCAAATATATATTTTAAAGAAGAAAGAAAATTTTAAAAATTATGTAAACAAAAATAGGCGTTTTACAACATTATACTATATATATAAGTTTTATAAAGGCATTAATATGGTACTTAATATATTAACTCGTCATTAAATGAGTCATCAACATTATTTCATCAAAAAGAAAAATAATAATAACTCCATATTTAATCCATCTCTAAAATGCCTCCGAATTCACAATAATGTCCACTTTTGTACATAATACAAATGTTCTGGGCAGTAATTAGGTCAAATGTAATATAGCTAAATAATAAAATAGCAAACAATATAGACATATTTTATTAAAGTAAATAAAACTACAGGAATATGACACTTTCCCTTTTTTCTATTTCCAAATAAGTTTTAAAGAAAATTTAAGTTTACCCTTCTGTTTTAAAAGCACATAAAAATATATTTATGCATTCTCTTAAATAAGAAAAGTTAAATTAAAATATCTTAATATTGATTTTTTTTAAACTTTCAATTTAAATTTGAATTTCATGCCTCACATATTGAAATCCAATATCAATATTTAAATATGCATTTCAAATCATATTTTTTTTATTTTAATTTAAATTTCTTTTTCAATTATTTAGCAAGTTTCTTTTTTCAATTGCTAATATATTTATATAATTTCCACAATATTACATATTTTACTTAAAATTTTTGTATAAAAAATTTAATAAATTTTTTTTTTAAATAAAATTTTATATTGAAAATATATACATATATTAAAGGAATTTTAACTGTATAATATTGAATCGCGAACATGGTCCCTCTTCATGATAGGTAGAAAAAAACTTTTTCATTGAAATAGCAGCTGCCTATTCCTATGAGATAAAAATTTATTTAAGTGGATTGGGAAAACTTCCGGCCTTTTAAAAAAAAAAAAATATAGTGGAAATTTTTTAAAAGTTTACTTTTATTTTGTTTTATGAAAAAAAGTTTTCCTTTGAATATACTGTGATGGAAATAATTGCCAATATTTGCTGAGACCTTCGATTAACAGAAAAATAAACCACCAGATGATGTACATTTATTGTAAAAATGTAAGGTAAAGAATATTATTAGTATGTATTTTATTATATCATTAGTGAATCCAGTAACAATAAAACCAAAATCTATAAAAATAATGTAATGAGAAAAATCTAGGTTTTTTGTTTCTGTGGTTATATTTTTAATATAAATTTACATTATATTGGTAAGTTAAAATATCCTTAAAGTATGCAAAATGCTTTAAAATATTTTTACTACATTAAAAAGAATTTGAGGGAGTGCGGATACCACAATCATGTTTCCCTGTTATATCACTATAATAAATAATAAGGTATCTTGTTATATCAATATAATAAGCTAATTGAATATAATCCGGGCAATATTAACGGAGAAAATTTTAAATACAGTATGTCTATTCCGGACATGAATAAATTATTAAAAAGAGACCATTGGTGGTTGGAAAACATCTTTAATTTGCGTTTAGTAGTTTATACAAATTGTTTGACCCAGGTTATGTATTTTTAATTAGGTTAATTTAGTGTAAGTTTTATAACAATTTAAAACAAATTTTGAACCCGTTTGGTTTTTCAATACCCTAAATTTTTTACCAAAACTATATAAAAATAACAATGTAAAATTGAACAATTTAAATAATAATTATATACTAGGATTAAATATTAATATTAATACAAAAATTATATGATTAGTTCAAATGTTAATAAAACTTGTATTATAAGCTGCTTTAATTAAACTTTTCTAGGCTAAGGTAGTTTAAGAATTAAAGCAAAAAAAAGTTTAATTTAAAAAAAAAAAAAAAAAAAAAAAGGAGTACGATCTCCGCTCAGATTAATTTTCATTACAATTCCTTTTTTATAATTTAAGATATCCTATATTAAAAAAATTTATAAATAAATAAGAATTTGACCAAAAAACTTTTCTTTAGAACCTAATACAATCATACGATTCATTAAGACCTAACACTTGTAATAACATAAAATTTTCTAAAAAATTTCTTTTGAAATTAAGTATATGAAAATATTGTGTTCAGAAACAAACAATATTATTCCAAAGTAGTTAAAAGAGAGAACTAAAGTTTAAATGTACATGACGTAACACGTTTCATGATTATGAATTCAAAAAAAAAACCATATAAGAGCCTTGAATTTTGCTAATGGATATTTTTATATTTCTTTCAAAGGAAAACAAATAATTAACTGGAAAATTTAATTATAAAGAATTAAACAACTCAAACATGACGTTAATGCATTTTTATATAACATTTGCAGATTTTGTAATTATGCCCTTTTTTTTTGTAGAAAAAAATGAAACGGTGAAGGAAATGAATTTGTTTTGGGATTTTTTGAGTGTCAAAATGAATGAGAATTAAAGAATTTTATTTTACTTATCCAGAAGTAAATAATGGATGCATTTTCTGTAATTACATTTAAAAACATTCGCAAAAAGGCAAATATAACTGTCAGCGGAATAACAAGAGAGAATGAAATTTACGAGTTGCAAATTAATAATTTTTTTCCCTTAAACCAAAAAAAAAAAATCAAAAAATGGTTTTATAATCACTTTGTTTCCTTATAAAAGGAAAGTTTTATTTCCAGGAAATAATAAATTTGAATAACTGATTTGGGTTCATATTTTCAAATCTAACTTATACAGAATAACTTTCAAAAATTTTACTGATAGAATTAAAACTAATTTGCTTAAAAATTAAAATGACAAGATTATGATTTAGAAAAATTTCTAATAAAATCGAGAGGGAAAAAATAAATAAACAAAAATGCCGAACAGACCTAATTGAGACCAACTGGTAGCATTAATCCCGTTCTATTAAGTAAATGACATAACGAATTATAATAACGATTATTACATAAGTATAAGTTAAAGGTATCAACAATTTTTGTTCAAAAAATACTTTTACATTTAAACATTAAATTGTTTAATTTTGTGGACAGTTGATAAAATGAAATTTTAACAAATTCAAAGCCCTTAAGAGGCTCTTTAGACTTATTATATCAAATTACATTTAAGATACTTATTATATCAAATTAAATTTTTTTGAATTTTATTTAAATTATATTTAGTATAATTATATTTAAATAGAAAAAATGTTCAATTTCCCTGCAATAATAATAAAATCAGATAATCTTAAGTCATTAAATTTTAATGGAATTTAAATTAAGAAAGGCACTACATAGGGTTTATATTATTTTATTTTCCAGGAAATTTACTTAATTGTATTTTGATAAATTTATAGGAACTATAGTAAACTGGATTATATTTCTTTATGATGACCATTATTAAATATTACATAATGCAAATAAAATTTGTTTTGGTTAAAAATTTTATTTAACTGTTTTTTCTCTTATAAGCACTTTCTTTTTTTTTTACGAAATAGATTAAAGATACATTTTTTAAATTATTTAATAATTCTTTAATAATTCTTTAAGTATTTAAAATTTAAATTGAATTTTTTATATTTGAATTATAAAGAAAATAAAATCTTTTAATTTTTATAATTTGTTTAAATGTTAAGAGTTCGCAAAGCAACAAGTATAATAAACCTAAAATAATTCTTTTTGGTCTTGACTATAATAACTTTAAAGCTTTTCATAAAATTGTATCAAAATAATTTTTTCTATACATGTAATATATATAAAGCTATAAAATGTGTAATTACACAACAAAATAAATACAAATTTTTTGATTATATTTAACAAACAGATTGAAATATTTAATGAAGAGAAAATAAAATGAAACACAAAAAAAGGACTAAATGTCATTTAAAAAGAACAAACAAATTAAAAAACAAAAAAAAAAGGAAATTTAAAAAATTTTTAAACAAAAGCATTTAGACAAAATAATAAAAATAAAGAGTTAAAAATTAAAATACAATGACATTGCAAGAAACCCATTTTTGGTTTGTTAAGATTTTAGATTAAATTTGTGTTTAGCAAGTTTTAAATAAAAAAAAATAACATCTTTTTAAACTTCAGGCTGTCCGTCATTTTACTAAATTTCCCAATTATTTGAGACAGATCAATTCATTTTAATCTCAGATAAAAATCTTTTAATTATTTATTATTAATTAATACTTTTAACTGCAATACATCCCTATCTTATTCCCACCGGCTAGGAAAATAATTCTTACTTAAAAAATTAGGCAAATTTGTAGCAAGGTCGTATAGTATAAATTCTATTATACTATAACTATTACTATTACTATATATATTATACTTTATAACTTCTTTTTGGTAGAAACAAGTATAAATTTTTGTTAAATATACTCAAAATAATGAAATTTAAATATGTTAAATATTTTTTAATACGTATTATATTTCTACATAGTCAATTATTTATTATGTATATACAAAAATGTATAGTACATACAATGAATATATTATTCTTTTTAGATACATGTACACAAATATACATTCACATTTTTAGAAATCAGTTATTGAATTTATTTACAAATAGCTAAAATTTTAAAAATTTATTCAACTAGTTCGCTAAAAAATAATTAAATTGCAGATAAAAAATGTTGGTAATTTTTTTCAATCAAATTTTGAAAAACGAATGGAATTTATGTTTTTAAGAATATAAGTAACGTAGGGCTAAAGCTAAAAAATAAAAATATAATTAAAATTAATTAAATTAAATATTGTTAAAAAATAAAATATAATTAAATTGTAATCACTAAAAAATATTGTTTTGAAAATTTGTATTTTGAAAATAAAAATAAATTTCATGAAAAAGCTACATAATGTCGGAGTTAATTGTATCTTTGAAAGTATATAATTGGCATATATTTATAAGACACGGTAATCTCGAATAAATTTAATAAGAGATTTTACAATTTTTTTTTAAATTTTCAATTTAAAAGAACAGTAAATAGCTTCTTCGGAACTTGTTGGTGTGTTAAGTAAACATTTGGCAATTAACCGAAGAGATACGGATTTGACGACAACAAGTACAACAACAACATATGTTTGAAAGAGTTTTGAAATAAATAAATAATTTGAATGAATTTATGTTTGAAATTACTATTTTCTTTGAAATTAACTCTTAAGTCAAGAAAATATTTTTCCCCCTATCTACCACAAATACATTCCCAAATCTAAGTTAGTAAACTGAGCTGAAATTATATTTTTTTTTGCAAAATTTTTCTTTTTTATACAAGTTTTCAATCAAAAGAATGGATTAAACTTAAAGAAGATAAAGAAATTTTTATTATTCATTAAAGTATAAATAAATTTTGAAAACTTTTTGTTAATCTTACCACTTATAAATTGAAAAGATATTTTTTTAAAAATTTAAATAGGTGAATAAACTTATTGAATAAAAATTTAAACTTAATACTTTTAAAAATTTAATAAAGTTTTACAAATATTTTATAAAACCCAATTTAAGACTCTTAAGTTTCATTTTATAAGAGACATATGGCTTTTTGTCTAGTTAACTTTATTTTTAATTCTTTTTAATAGTTAAACTTTAGGATTTATTTAAATTTATTTTTGATTCATTAAAATTTTACCTTCGAAATATAGATTTTTGTTATAATAATTTCAAATTATTAAAATATTTAAGCAAGATGTAAGTTTTTTTTAAATTTACTGTTTATTTGGTTTCGTGGGATGAACGAAAAGAAAAACATTTCTAAAACATTTTCTCAACTTTTCCGTTTAAAATGTTTCTAAGAAATCTATGTAAAGTTATCAGAATTTTTTATTTCATACACATAATGAAAAATTGCAATGATAGAAACAAATATAAAATGATATAAAAATCTAATGATATAAAAAACATGAAGAAATAAATTTTTTACGATTTAATGAAAAGGTTTTTTTTTAATTGAATCCGAGAGTCTGACAAAAAAAATAATATAAAAAAGTCCAATAATGTCCAAATGAAAGCAAATACAGGATAAAAAGATAAATTTATTATTTAATTAAATTTTAAACAAAAAAAAAATTTACGACAGTTTTTTTTTTGCAAAGAGCGGAATGTTAATTCAGTTTTCATAAAAAAGCTAGAGTTTTTATTAATTTTTTTTTTAATTATTTGATTTATTCTATGCAAATATGCTGTAAGGATTAAATTATTACTCTTCGTTCTTTTAATGAAAAAAAATATTACAATTAAATCTATCATAACTTCATTTTCCACGAACTTTTTATTTTGATCCTGAAATCAGTAATGAAAAATATTGCAATAAAGATGGAATTCATTTTAAATGTTAAATAAAACTAAAAAAATATTATGTAAAGATTTAAATTCAAATTAAATTGTTAAAATTTGATTAAGTTTTTAATGGCTTGTTAATGAATTATTGGAACTCTATTACAAGCACTCCTTTTCTATGAGTATTTATATTTAAAATAAAAATTTAATAAACCAAATTAAATATGTAATTCCAAAACCGGGTTTCTACCGAGGGATTACAGGTTCGATGACCTGAATGGGGTCATACAATATTTAATTATAAAAAAAATATTGTGACTGAATATAAGTGGCCAAATATAATATACAATTTTTATTATAATTTAAGAAATCTAAATGCTACATAGGCTAAGGACTACAAATATTTACTATTGTCTGATACTAATAAAAATTTAATAGATAAATCAAAAACATTTATTGTAAAGGAATAAACTTTTCAATTAATTTAATTTATTTATTATTTCACAAATGACTGGTCCTAATATCATTACAGCTCTCTAGTACTAATGACATTTTGAGTTTACAATTATTTAATTACTTTATATTCATTTGTTATTTTGCATTGTTTAATTTACATTATTTTGAAAAAATTTGCCTATTAGTTTCACTCTGTCTGTCCGTCCGCTCGTCTGTCCGTATGTTTGGAAAAACTTATGCACCGTTTAAAATAAAGAGAAGAAATTAACTTCGAAAAGGTATTGTCAAAAAAAAAACTTCATGAAAGAACTTTTTAATGTATTGCAAGCCCAATATTTAAAAATATAAAATATTAACTTTGAAGGGTAGCGCAGCTACAACCCTCGCAAATTCATAAAAAGAACTATATTTCATTTGTCATAACAAGAGTTCTATGGTAAAAGAGAGCTGCTTTTATAGGCTTTACAAAAATTTATCGGTCGAATAGAGTTGCCATACGGTCCTAAAATTAACCGTTACGCAAAACTCAATTTTTTTACCCCTCATATCTTCTAAATGGCTTATGCTAGAGACTTGAAATTTTGGGAGAAGTAAGATCCTCGAGATTATATTTTATTTTATTATTATTCATAATTAATAATAAATTGAAGAAATACCTAAATTATAGCATTATCATTTATCTTTCTATATAATTTTTACCCTAAACTAAGTATGAAACACTATATAATTTGTTAAATACGCTTATTAAAAACCTTTGGTTTTTTTCATTACTTGTTTATTATTATTTATAAACCTTTCAAAAAACTAATTTTAATAGTTGCTAATTGTAGGAAATTGCATATTTTTAGGCAAAATTGTTATTCATAATATACCAGCAGTAGATCTATTTCACTATAACATTTAATACTGATTCAATGCAACTGTATTAAGACATAACATTCAGAAATTATCATTTCCACATTTATAATATACCATCTTAATTCGAGTAGACAAATTACAAACAACATTTAAGATAATAATTTAGACTACAGATCACGTATTTAATAAGAAATCATAATTAAAACAATATTTCATAAACAAATGGACAGTAAATAATATTGTATGTTAATAGTAACAATAAAATAAATAGTTTTTTTTTTTAAAGATTGTAACATAAGTAATTAAGATTATTACTTTATTCTGAAGTATGAATCAATTAAACATTAACGGAAAATTAAGGAAGTATAATAATTGCATATTCATGAAACGTAATCCTTATCAGCTTTACTTAATTATTCTAATATTAACTAAGATTTTGAAAAGAAATATGTATAATAATCTCTATTTGAAACTTAAGTTGTTTTATAATTTAAGATAAAGTAAATAGTAATTGAAATTATGGTCAAATTATGCTAGAATAAGATTTGGTAATTATAATAAATTATTTGTGATTTTGTACGCCTTGTACAAGATTTTGAATTAATAAAATATTAAATTTTCGTGAGGAAGAAATTCATGGACGAATATGATTTTATTGTTCTGAATCTTATGTTAAAAAACTTAAAGTTGTTAATAAAATTTTTTTCTACATTAGTAGTATAATCAAGCAATTTAACTAGGATAGTGTTAGGTTCAGCATAATGATCAAATTGACTGAAATTTAAAAACTTGTGACTGAAACCCCTTTTGAAAACATGCAAAAGTAATTTTCTTCAAAAATTACAAAATTTATATAAAATAATATTTCGAAATTAAATTTTAATACTGTTCAATAAAAACTTTTCTTTTATGTTTTAACACATCAGAATTTCTAATTTACAAAGTTTTCTATAATGTTATGAGTGTAAAATTGAACAATCCTGAAATTGATAAGTCAAGTAAATAATTTCAATTGCATTCATTATATTAAAGTACTTTTTAATTTATGAAGTGCCAAACAAAACTATTCAAATTTTGAGCAGACTAAAACCGATTTACATAACTATATTTTTTCCCTCTTGATTTGATTTGTTTGGTTTAATTCAAAAAAAATTTTGAAATTTTTAAGAATAAAAAATAGTAAGAGGGATCCTCAAAACGAATTTTTTACATTTTTAATACAAGTACATAATATATTCATGTTTATTCATTTCAAATAGCAATCATCATTCCAAATTTTTCTTAGTTCTTAAGAATTTTTTCAATGTAAAAATTTTTATCTAAGGTAAGTAATCTAGAATAAAAATATTTTCATAAGGAACAGTGTAGAACAGAGAGACTGTGTCAACTCTGGGATACTCGTATGATCGTAATATAAACATTATATCATTCGGTTTATCACTTTTGGCAAAATTTCAAACATTCAGCATTATTATGTGTAAAGTAATACTCATGTGAAATATGAAGTTGTATGGCAACTACTCGAACCCTCTGCAGTAGACCAACCAAATTTTGCAAAAACTTCGTTCATAAAACTAAACTATTTTTGGCAAAATACCAGACACGCAGCTTCATTAGGTAAATAGTAATACCCATATAAAAGAAGAAGTTGTATGACAGCTACTCGAACCCACTGCAGTGGACCAACTAAATTTTCCACAATCTTTGGCCATAAAACTAAACAATTTTTGTCAAAATTTCAGACACCCAGCTTCATTAGGTGAAATTTAAAAACTTGTGGCTGAAACCCTCTGAAAACTTTTTTTTTGAACAAAATATCTTGTAAAATATCTTGTAAATGAAAATGTATAGAGTAATATTTATATAAAAGAAGAAGTTGTATGTCAGTTACTTGAACCCACTGCAGCAGACCAACCAAATTTTGCACAAACTTTGCCCATAAAACTAAACCATCTTCACAAAAATTTCAGACACACAGCTTCTATAGAGTAATGCTCATATAAAAATGAAGTCGTATGGCAGGTACTCTAATCTCTGGAGAAAACTGGCTGTATTTCAATAGCGATGACGGCTATTGCACAAAAACGAATTTGTGAAAATTTCAAAATACTAGCTCCTTATGTAGCTCCTTTATTTTTAAGTTTTCGTAAAGACGGACGGAGGGACACACATAGCTAGATCGATTTACTTTTCGATTGTTATCCGATCCATATCTTTGAGTGTATATGTAATCCTTCCCCTCGCTCATCCTTCTCTTCGTCACAAACGTAATGACAAATTTAGTATATCCTTTTAACTTATATTCATACGGATATAAATATATTGGAAACAACATTATATATATTTATAAATTTTAACTTTTTAACTTATATTTGAACACATTGACAAACTTATTTTGTTACTTAATTTCAAATTCTAATATATATATAATTCATATATTTCTTAATGATCATTAATGCTTTATATATTTGTAAGCTCTAACCCTTAAGGAATCAATATCACAAATTGAATAAAAGAATATAAAGGGTGTATGAAATTTTTATTATTTTTGGAATTATATAAAATTTCTATAATGTCGTATGTCTTTCAAGCCAATATTGCTTTTTGAACAATTATGATATGCAACAATCTGCAAACAATTCAATAAAAAGCTGATATATATCATTATCAAAATTATTTTATTTTAAGATACTTCTCAGCTGCTTAAGTTTGTTAAAAACTATTAATACTGGGTATAACGTTCAAATCTCTAAAATTAGGTTTGTTGAAGTCATATATTTGCTTTGTTTCTATTTAGGTTTGTTTCAAACCGAGATTATGGGATACAGTCGGATAAAAGATCAGAAAAAAAATAAAAAAAACTCCTGAATGAACTCAAAAAATGATATACTCGTATATTTTAAAATTCTATAGTCAATCAGTTAGAAGTAGCAAAAAAGTTTAAAACTTACCCAAACAAATTTTGACATATTAACCAACAAGGATCATTAAATCATGTTTTATGCTTGTAGTTTTTGTAATTTGAAGTTTTAATATTTGATTATTCTTCACAAATATCATAATATATAAAACCACGTGCAAAATAATATTGCACAAAGCATATAATTACTAAGCACTTATTTATAAATTTTGAAAACTTTTTTAAGACTTTTTCAATTATTAATTTTACAAAAAGAAATCTTCAAATCTAGATGGGTCATTATGTTAATTTTATTTCAAAAGAAATTTCATAAGTTTAAATAAACAAAATTAAATTTTTTTTAATAAGTCTTGAACTGAAGAATTCTTCAATATATTTTTTCAAAAATATTTAACTAAATTTTAAATTCTTAAATTTTAATAACATTTACAGCAGGATGTTTTATGATCTCGAAATAGATTTATTCTTTTTAAGCAAATAATTCAATAATTTAATTTGAATATTTGTTTAACAGCTTAAAAAAAATTCAATATTTAATACCTTCAATTTTAATAACATGATTGTATATTACGTTTAATATTTTCAATTTTTGTTCTAAATTTCTTAAAATGAATATGTACTTATAAAAAATTATAAATACTTATTTTGAAAATATTTGTCAATATAAACATATATGTATAAGTTTTGGGGCACACAAATAATGAAAAATCCTAAGTATAACTATCTTTACAATTATGTAAAAAATAACAAGTGAAATGAGAACAACTTTAATTAATAGCATTCATTCAGTCAACCCTTTTATAATTATTTTTATTTTCCTGTTGCTTACATTATATTATATTCCTTATATGTAGGTTATTAAAAGATATTATGGTGTGCTATGTATATTCTTGTGTATATTATTCTCTTATTGGGATTATTTTCACAGAATTTAATATTCATATACAAACAATTTTGTAGTATATACAGTATTCTTTTGTATAAAATTTTAAATATTTTAGTTAGCCTCATTTCGTATTTTGCAAAATTAAAGACAAGACCAATATTAAATTATATTCACAAAACAGAAATTTTTATTATAACAGCCTTAGAAAAGTACACAAAATTTTATATCAACTATAGAATTGAAATCATCGGCAATTGTATACATTTAACCCTAATTTTACAAATCAAACATTAAATTAACGTTAAAAATGGTGAACTTATAACTGATTAAGTTGAAGGCAGGGATGAAAGATTTCCACTATTCTAACTTGCAAATCGAGTCAGAATTACCTTGTTCTCATGGAAATATCGTTTGGATCAATATTATCAAGTAAAAAATTTAAAAACTTATATTAGAAAACAAGGTTTTAAAGAAAATTGTACAATATATTTATTTTATTGCTTTAGAAAATAATTTTAAGAGATTAGTCTAGTAACTACTTAACACTAGTTAACAGAAAGCAAAATTTTTTACATTATTTAAATTTTTTTTTATATTAAAAAAATAAGTATTTCAATTATTTTATATTATGTGAAATTAAATTTGAACAAAAATGTCAATCAAGCTCAATTAATGTTTACTATTTGTATTAAATTTAGATATTTTTTTAAATTTTTGTGTCTAGAACAAAATAACATATGTCTGCTTTTTATTAAATTAAGACAAATGGAAAAAATTAAAAAAAGATTTTCAAAACCTTGAAAAATCTTCTAGATTACAATATTAAATTTATACAATTATGCTCTTTTGTTTAATCTTTCAATTTGACTCTTCATGTTATTACAATAGATATATAAAAGAATATTCAAGAATATCGAAAAAAAAATCAACCTTTACGAAAAAAAAAATATTTTTATTAAATTAATTTTAAAATCGTTCTTTTGTTAAAAGGTAAAGTAAACTCTTTTCTTTATTTTATAAAACTTTTTTTTTAATTTAAAAATTACTTTTGTTACTACTTATTGTATTATTTTTTTTATTATGTATTTATTTTTATTCTTGGAAAGTAAAACAAAAGTGAAAATTCTTTTAATATTAAAATTGTTTATTCTTTAAATATTTTCAATTTTTTGTTTTTTATTTATTATTTCGCTTAAATACCTTTCTAAATAATTTCTTTAATGAATTTAATAAAAATTTTTATTCAATATAGTAAAATGTGTTTAGGAAAATGAATTAAAACATTAAAAAATTGTTAAATTTTTTTATAATTTTATAATTAACAATTATTATTATAATTGGTAAAATTAGTTATGGTTTAAACATTTACTGTTTTTACAAATAAACCTAAAAGTTACTAAGGAATTTCATCCACAACTAGGCAATAAGTCTGCCAACTTCATGTTAAAATTTTAAGTATTTACTACCTATACTAACTTTTGAATGAAAGGAAAATGAAATTACTTAAGCACTTCTTAAAAGAAATATTTACGAAAAACTTTCAAAATTTTATAAGTTTTATTTTTGTTTTCAATGCACAAAAAATTAACTTACAAGAAAAAGTACAAAAAATAATATAAAATTTTTAAAGTTATCCTTTGTGTTATCCTTTTTTGAAGTTTTATTTGAAGTTTCATTTCCTTCGGTTTTGTTCTTCACGTAAGACACACAACATTTTTATAAGAACCACATCATTTTCTTTTATGTAAGCTTTAAGCTTAAATGTATGAAAAGAAACTCATACCGATTTAATAGTGAATGAAAAGATAAATAAAATAAATGTAGGTATTTGTAGAAGTTTTTTCTTTGTTTATTATAAATATTATATAATATTATACATAATTTAAGCTTGGAGCTTGTTTTGGGTTATTGTCACTAGTTTTTTTGAGCTCAAAGTTTTAGAAAATTGAAATTTGAAAGTATAGTAAATTTGGTTTTGGATTGAATAAAAAATATGGATATTGGATTTTATTTATATACATGTTTCTTTTAACTTCATGAATATTTTGCTTATTAAACAATTAGCTTATGTGTAATTTTACAATTTCCGTACCTTTTACATCCACCGATGATCGTTCACTCAAAATTTCAATTTATTTAATGACTTTCAATTCATTATTTGAGCATGATGTTATTAACCAAAAAAATACTTATTATTTAAAATAAAAACAAATCTTCACTTACCTAGAAAAAAAAATAAAATAATAAATTAAAAATTCTTTTTATATGTGACTATAATATTTAAAGCAAGAGAAGAATTTAAAAAATAAAATATCTTACCTTAAATAATTTAACTTAACATCCGTAATTCCGTATCGGCTTCTATTTTATTTTAAATTATTTAACTATGATTCAAATAATAATGGAGTTTTATAATAAAATATTTTGCAATAAATATAACTTAATATAAAATATAACTAACCTGAAAATATAAAAACAAATATTAATAAATATTAGAATAAATGTGTCTATAATATTTAAAGCAAAAGAAGAATTTGAAAAATATATTATTTTACCTTAAATACTTTAACATAACATCCGTAATTCCGTATCGGCTTCTGTTTTATTTTAAATTAATTAATTATGATTCAAATAATAATAGAGTTTTATAATAAAATATTTTGCAATAAATATAACTTAATATAAAATATAACTAACCTGAAAATATAAAAATAAATATTAATAAATATTACAATTAATGTGACTTTAATATTTAAGTAAAAAAAGAATTAAAAAAAAAATATCTTACCTTAGATATTTCAACATAACATTCATAACTCCTTATCGGCTTCTATTTTTTTTAAATTATTTAATTATGATTGAAATAATAATAAAGTTTCATAATAAAAGATTTTGCAAAAAATATATCTTAATATAAAATATAACTAACCTGAAAATATAAGAATAAATATTATAAATACTTTAATTTATTTCTATTTTATAAAAACATTTGTAAAAAAATTAATACAATAAACTATCCGTTATACTTTTGTTAATTAATGTTTTTAAATAAAATACTTATTACTTAATAATAATAAAAAGCTTTACAATTCATTAATTTCACTCACCTTTAATGTAATCCCACTATAATTAGACACCTTCTTCTTCATAATTCTTCTCTCTTAATTATATCCAAAATAGTATCAACGAATTTGATTTAAATATGTAACACGCACCTATACATATTTTATTAAATTATTATGAAACATACACGACTATACATTTTATTCTTAAATCTCATATTATATTAACATATACACTATATACATATTTAATGCAATATATTGTAAAAATAATTTTATTGTAAATATTCTAAGGAAAAAGATTATTTAATTCCAAAAAAAAATTCGTTAAACCCTAATAAAAACCAAAAAAAAAATTTATTCTAATTTTAAAACACATACATATAAAACAATTGAAACTTTAATCTATATTTACAATCTAAATTTTTAATTAATATATTATTATTTTCCAATATGACAAGCCTTCGTTTCAATAATACACAAAAAAAAAAATTTATTTTAAATTTAAAAAATTATAATATTTTAAAAAACCTTAAAATCGTCCAAAATCTAATAATTTTGTTGTTCGTTTTTATTAAAACCGTTATATACCGGGTTTTATAAAAAAAAAATAAAAAAAAAAACAAAAATAAAAAAAAAAACAAAAATAAAAATACTAACACCCAATATAAAATACATTATAAAGATATTATATTTATTCTTAAAAGAAAATAAAAAATCTTCTCTAACACTTTAATATTTTTTTAATTTACTTATAACTATGTATATAAATATTTTTTTCAAAATACATTTCTATATACATATAAAGCTATATAGGTATAAAAAAAAAACAATGTAATTTTTAATTAAAAAATATTAACAATTAAAATTCATATAATAGCGCACATCACTTTTTTTCACTTTTTTTTCACTTTTTTTTCCATTTTTAATTTACTTACCGCACCGCACCGAGTTTAAACAAAGACTGATTCAATTTTCTTCTTTCTATAAAACTTTTCTTATTACTAATATACACTTAACATTTAACATATTAATAACATCACAGATCAAACATCAAAGTACTCTACTTAAAACTTAAAATGTACTCCTATTCAGTGATTTAAAAATGAGAATGAGTTGTGTATAACAGTTTAGCTTATATTTATGAGAGATTACTGTCATCAACACTTAAGTGTCAACAAGGTAAAACAATGAAAATTTTATGAGAATCAGAGAGATTAATACAAATGAAAATTAAGTGTAAAGATTGATCGCTTTTGTGCTTTCAAAATATCCTTTTCATTTTTAAATGAAATTTCCCCTTGTTCTTGGTCATTTTTTTTTTCGTATATTTAATTGACAGGTTTTAGTTAAGACATTTTTTTTACATTAATATGGAATTTGATTTAATAAATACAAATTGTTGTTGTTTTTGTAAACGAATGTATGCACAAGAAAGCTTTTTAATGTGTTTTTTTTTTCAAATTTTTAAAGAAAAAATTATGTTTATTAAAATTTTCAGAAATTAATATATACATATATGTTTTTAATATTGTTTAATTGAAATTTGCAATATTGTTGGATTGTTTTATAGTTTTTTTTCACTAAAATGGTTAAAAAAAAGTTTGTGTCTTATCTAGCAAAATGATTAAAAAGAATTGAATTTGTTATATTCTATTTTTACTTTAAAAACTGGTGATTAACTTTTGTTTGTTGATTCTGTAAACTTTTATCATAATTTGGGATTGTGTAGAAGATATTATCAATCAAATCAGAGAAACCCGCAAAATATTACCATCAACGATTTTAATTTTGAAGGTGTCGCAAACTTTAATTATCTTGGTGTACTAATAAAAAATGACAACAGTATGCACTCGTGCATACAAGAGAGAATAAACGCAGGAAACAGAAGCTATTATATTAATAAAAAACTATTGCAGTCAAGAATCCTTACAAGACAAACAAAACTTGTAATTTATAAAACAATAATAAAGCCAATAGTAACATATGGATGCGAATGCTGGACGCTTACACTGAGAGATGAAGAACAGCTACGTATATTTGAAAGAAAAATTATCCGAAAAATCTTTGGCCCAATAAGATTAGAAAACGGAGAATACCAAAGAAGAAGTAATGAAAACATCAATAACATAATTAATGGCGAAGATATTGTAAAGTTTGTAAAGGCACAGCGGCTACGATGGGCAGGGCATATAATAAGAATGAATGAAAATCGCCCTCAACAAAGAATTTTCAAAACCAGACCACTATACAGTAGAGCAAGAGGCAGGCCCAGAACCAGATGGAAAGATAACATCGAGAATGACTGCCGAAAAATGAGCGTGGAAAACTGGCAGAGTTCTGCGCAGGATCGATCTACCTGGAGGAGTATTACGAAGAAGGCTTTAGCTCACCCCGAGCTGTAACGCTAAATGAAGAAGAAGAAGAAGTAGAAGATATTATTAGATATTGTAAAATACTTAGAATAGTAAATAACTTTTGAAAGTGAATGATTTAGTGAAGGAAAAGTTATATACAATTTTAAAAATATCAGTTAAAGCTTTAAAATAAATGAAGACAATTATTACGTTTCTGGAAGTATTACATTAAAAGAAAATGCATCAGTTTCCAAATGTCTTAAAAGTCATAATTAGAGAATTACAATCTTAAAAGTGTTATTTGAGCTTTATTGTGGTATTAGGTAAATTCGTGTATTTAAAATTACAGTAAAACACAGTTCCCTTAATCAGGTTAGCACTTTTATTATAGAAACAGGTCTAGATCTAGATTGATAGATTAAATAAGAATTATAAGAGATACCCTGAAAGACTTCTTGAAAAATTAAAGATTACATATAGAAAAAAATGCAGTATCTTAAACATTAGAGTGGTTTCCTTCCTTTAACAAAAAAAAGACATACTTAGTTTCGAAAAAAAAAAAAAATTAACTTTAAAATTCAAAATTTTAATTGAGTAAAGTTAAAGAAGGAAAAAGTTTGAATATAAATAAAAAGTGTAATTTTCAGTAATTAGGCTATATGTTATATTTAACTTCCTTATTTTTTTTTTATATAAAAAAGTGATTTTAAAGAACCATAAAGTTTAATTTATATATATATATATATATATATATATATATATATATATTTTTTTTTTTTTGAATAAATCATGAACTTTTTATACTTTATATCATATAATAATTCCTATAATGGTTGCTACTACGCAAAATTAAAAAAAAAAAAAAAATTGATAATTATTATAAAAAAAGACATTCTATCTATGAACATCTGCTTCCTTAAAAAGAACCTTGAAAACTTTTTGTGTAAAAAAAAACGCCATTCCGAATACTTTAAATATTTTGTTTAATCTTAAATTATTTTTTTTATAAGGGAAGTTCAAAAATTGACTTTAATTTTATTGAATTTTTTAGAAAACAATTTCTAAACATTTAAATTTTTTAAAGAAATTTTGTAAGCCTGTTGTTGGCACTTTAAATAATTAAATGACTATAGTTCTCAGTTTTTTAATAAGCAAATTATGCATAATTAATTTATGTATTTTGTTTTCCTTCCTTGTTCCTGAACAAATTGTGTTATAATAACATAATAGTATAAATTATACGTTGATCTATACCTACTTCATATTAAACATAAAAAATTGTGTAAACAAAATACATATATGACTATATACAACTTTTATAGGAAATTTGTATAATTGGACTGAAAAAATATGGCTATTAAATAATTATAAAAGTTCATTAAAATACTGAAGAAATTAATATTCCAATTAATTTGTATGAAATAGCAAATGATGCTTATCTACTTAAGTATCCTATTAAATATACTGTTTGTTATCCTGGGAAATTTTTAAAAATTAAAGTTATGGAATAATAATAACCAGAATTTTTTTGTTTTTCCTTCAATTAAAATTTCTTTTAATGTGCCTTATTAAAAATATCTATTATAACTGTTTAAATTTTTATTTTTACAGATCGGTTTTATCTTGGCTGAGCTAAAACTGTATCATTTCAGAAAATGTCTTTAATTTGCATGAAGTAAGACATTTTTTAGTATTAGCATACAAAATTTTCAATGAAATAAAAAAGTTTTTATGTTTTTACATTAGAAATATATGTGCTAATTTTAAACTAATTTGAAAGTAATGCCAACAAACTAAAATTGTAAAATCAATATAAATATTTTTATAACCCATTAGCGGAAGTGATATATTCTCACTAAATTTGATGATTGAAGCGAATAAATTAAAAATTCAATTTATACGACAGAATATACAACACTAAAATGCCAAATACTGAAAGGTTTATACTTTCGAATTGAGCAATTGTGCAGAGTGCTTTAAATTAGAAAAAAAAGTATAAACGGTAAAAACTGAAGTGAAAGTAACACTTGTATATGATCATTTTTGTTTTTCAACTATAAAATAAACAAACCAATATTTGTCATTTTTAACCAAAAAATTTTTTTCTAAAGAAACCTCCTACAAACCGATAAAATCATGTCACAGAATTATACACGAGTTTTCTGTTTATCAAACAGAAAAAAAAGTGTAACTGCCGAACACACAACACCACACAAATTAAAATTTTTTTTATTATTTTTTTAGTTGATCATATTTCGATAACACCATAATATTACGGTGTCATCAAAAATTGAACAAGGATAAAAATATTGCAAAAAAAATGTATCACGGTATATTTAAAAAAACATAGTTTTGTTTCCTTCAGAAATCATAAGTTGAAAGCTTTAAATTAAACTTATACTAACAGGAAGCATTACTAAAATGTCATTTATTATTTATTGCTGTTGAAACCTTCACGATAACAAAATGAAAAGTTTTTAAAATTTTATTTTTCGTTATAATATTTAATAGCTTAAATTGTATGACAGAATGCATTTATGGCATCACTATATTTATACTCTTACGATTAAATTTGTCGTTTCGTTTACGAGTAATTTCAAGTAACGACCATACAACCACTTTCTTTTTATAAATATTGTTCTATAACTACAATAAAACTATGAGAATCTGAATTTTTTGAAAATCTTTACAAAATTTGGTTCGTAAAGCACATTAGGTTCGATAGCTGGTTCTTTTAAATTTTTTATATTTGCATAACTTAGGATCTAATTAAATTAAGCATATGAAATCTTTTGAAAAGAAGATCATTTTTGTACAACCTTAACCGTCATATGTTTATGTACAAATCATTTAATGCGCTTGTACCTCTTGAATTTTGTAAAAGTTAGTCAACACTTATGGCAGCAACAATTGTAAAATTTAGTTGATTGGATGATAATAATATGAGAAAACCGGATGATTTTTCTATTTTTTCGTCGAATATCCCCCAGTTGACTCCACTTATTCTACTTTCTTTTTCGTATTAAATTATATTTATCTGTCGTCAGAATATCTATCTGTAAGCATTGTATGTACATATATTGTTCTCAGTATTAAAATTAAAAAACACTGTAGTTTTTATAATGGATAACAATATATTTTTGAAAAAAAATTATTTTGTCGTTTTATCTTGTCAATTGTCCTTGCTAAAGATTTACAAAATTTAAAATACATATTTTTTTATTGTTTCATCAAAATATTTTTCAGTTTTTTAAATTTTATTCATATGGATTTTTCATATAGGATTAAATATTAAATGCTTTAGTCCATCCAATATTATTACTTTCTTTTAAAAAAAAACGTTTTACAATTTGAATGCGTACTTTAATTTCCACTTTACGGGTTACTTATAAAATAAATATCAAACCATTATTATTTTTCTTAAATTTTATTTTATGTTTAATGTATTGCTATTCTCCATAATATTATTTGCTTTTATAAGAACTCTTCCAATAATTTATAGAGAAATTAATAATACTTATAAATGTTATCTTAAGGAAAAGTAGGATAATAATCTTATTTCATCAGTATCTGAAATATTTAAGGAGATTAAATTTTAAGAGGAATATAATATTACTGAAATTGTATTTGTATAGTTAAGAATAGGTTCACTTAGAATTAAATTGAAATATTAGTTCAAAATGATCTTAAAAGTACTTGTAACATACTTTAGTAAGTGTTCTGCTTCATATATGTAGTTTACCATCTGTTTAATATTGTTAAAAGAAGGATGTGTAATATCAAGAATAAACGAATATTTGTACCTACATGTGCAATTTTTTTTTAATAATTTTAGGAATTAAAAGAAATGAATATTTTTAAAACGATTCCTCTTAAAATATAGTTTGTTTTTATTTTTGTTTGATTTAATAAATTTTGTTATATTATATTTATATTTGTGTTTAAGGAAATAGGTAGAGAAAGTCTTGAAATATTATTTTAGTCTTGCATCTTGTAATTTACATGCCAAATCAATTTACAATTCAAAATAAGAAACATTACTGAGTTCAGAACAATATACATATAAGTAATTATCTACTTTAGTAAAACCATATTTTAAAGATAGACAAGTTATGTTTTCCTCAAATTTTTTAAGGTTTTCAATTTATTTAATCAATAGTATATATATTGAAATATTGATATAAAATGTATTATATTCTAGTAGCTTTTAGAAAACTTGAATTACAATTGATTCCAAATCTTTTCAACACAAAATTAAAATTTTTTTTCGTCAATTTTTCTTAAAATTGATTATCTGCCTAAACTTAAAAACTTTTAAAATTATTCAATATTGAGATAAAAAGTTAAAAAATCTTAATAAAGTATTTCTTAAAACTTTAAATCTTCCCTTAAATTCTTAAGAACCTTTAAACAAATTAAACAAAATTGAATACCAAAAAATAAATTAATCTGAGAACGGTAGATAGTATAAAGTTATTTTCTGTATTGTCACGTAATGTTATAAATATTTATATACTGTGATCTTTAATGTGGATTGAATTGGAATTTACATGTAATTTAACAAAAATTCTATAAAGTTATAAAGAAAAGTTTAGCTTTAGGTTAGTAGTTTTTTTAATGTTTATATGTACAATGGCAAAGTTAAATGCGGGAAGGAATTGTTTATTATAATCCAGTTCTATTGAAAAGTTAAGAAACTTTTATTTATTTTGTTCTTTTTATGGTGGTTACAAGTTTCCAAATTCAATAATTCATTGTTAATTTATAAACTAACAAAATCTGTACAATAGAAACTGTTAAAGAACTTTAAAAAATAATTTATAAAATTCACCTTTATAAAATAGTTTTTTTTTTATAATGGTATAAGATTGTTTTCTTTATCTAGCGTCAAATTCATTCTTACAATTTAACTTCTATTGTTAAATTAATTTAATTCATTTTTATTATATTAATAAAGTATAGTTGTAACCTGGTATAACTGATTGCTCTTAAAAAGTTTTTAATTACTTTTTATTGATTTTAGTTTAAAATTTAAATTTCAATTTATTTAAAGAGTCTTTTCGAAAAACAGAAATTAAAATAAGAAGAGTAAATATACTTTGTATAATGAATACATAAGATTAAATTTCCTGGTTTAACAAAAGGCATTGTTAACCTTAAATTAAGATACTATATTTTTCTTCTTTTTTTTTCTTATTATATAAAATTTTGGTTAAGACTTTTTGATTTTGTTGGCATTTCAGTAATTAAGTCTTCCCCTTTAAAAACTGAATTTTAGAATAAAATCTTAAATACAACAACCATTAGCAAAAAATGATTAGGAAGAAATTTAGAAAGCATGGAATGATGGAAATAAGGTATGGTAAAGAAATTGAGAATAGATAAAAGTTCTCTTTTCTTACCTCCTAAGATGTGATTATTAGAACTCTTCCGACTTTTTCTGAAAACTCTAAAACATAAATGTTGTAGCTTCTGCATCAGTTTAAATAACCAGTTTAAATCATGTCCAATAAAATCATAATGCAGTTCTAATATAATTATCAGAATGCTTTAAATTATACAAATAAAAATGTTAGATAAGAATAGCAGAATCACACTTTATTAAAGACTTAAAAAAAATCAATACAATTTTATATATTAAAACGTATTGTCCTTTTGGGTTTACAATATTTTTAAATTATAATATTTATTTATTATATAATTATATAAAACTAAAAACAGATATTAAAAAATTATTGTAATGGATTTGTGGTAGAGTCCTGCCGCTTAAAAAATTAAGCAAAAAAACTATATTAAGGTGATTTATATAAACATATAAGAGACTTTGCTTATTAAGTGACATTATACTAACAACAAGTGAACACTGAACTCAAATTCTGTTTTTCAGTGAAATGGACTGAATATTCTGATATCAAACTAAAAATAATAATAGAAGCTATGACTTTTACTTCTGTAAAATGTAGTTGATCACATTTAAAGAAGCAGGATTACATATCGTAATGTTGTATCATATTTGAATTATATGCAAGTCATCTTTTTAATTTTAACTTTGAGGAAACTCATACGTGAAGATTTTATTGCTTTGTAATTTAGGCATTAAATAGTTTATTTATTAGGCATTAAAATAATCTTTTATTTATTTTTGGATGACATAAAGTAAAGAAAACACCATTGTGTTATTCCAGAAATTTTCAATGAATATAATTTTTTTTTTTTGTCATTTTTTGGTCAGTAATTGTATAAATTAAATTTTATTTTATTTGTATTGGAGACTTAAAAACTTTTCGGAGGTGTTTTAAAAATCGATTTAAAATTTCAAAAATTTAATTTCTCTTAGCAGCATACATAATGTGTAGCAGTAAAAACATTTTTTCCTCATATTCCTGAAAATTTATAATATTACCTTTTCTGAGCAGTGTCTAAAACTTTTCCCCTTTTGCTCTTTTGTAAATAAGATTAAAATCGATTGCAAAGCTTGTACACAGTACAAAAAGACATGGAGGAGAATTAATATAAAAAAGTTTAAGACATTTTGGTTATTTTTCACTTAAAGAAAAGTATGTTCTATTTCAAGTTCCATTATTTGACCAATAATGGACTATAAAATGTAAATATTAGTTTTTTCACAATATGTAATTCCAAAAATCTATTTTTATCAATTACAAGAAAAAAGTTTTTTATAAACAAATTAAAGCTCTTTCAATTCATTCACCAATTCATTGGCAATGCACATATGTAAATTGAGAAATAAGTCATTTATTTCAATTTTCCGATAGTTTATTTTGTTAATATTTTAACAGTTGTTGTTTATTTAACCTAATAAAATGCCAAAGGAAACTGGTGCTCCAATTTTTCTAATTTCAAAAGAAATGTTATTTTATTGCCCCTTGATATTTAAACAATAAAAAAAAAATAGAAAATAGATACTATATAAAACCACGACATACTATATAAAATCACAGTAATAAAAAATTGTAAAAATAATTTTAAAAATTAATGGTAGTTTTTTGTTACCATATTTTTTTCAACAAAGAACTTGGTTTAATATGATACCAACCAATGAAAAATTTATTTATTTATTTTCATCTCTTAATAAAACTTTTTTGTTTTCTATTACAATGAACAATATTTTATTTATTCAATTTTTTTTATTGCAGTAATAAAATTCATTGCCAAATATATGGTGCACCTTTAGCTAAATTGCAGATTGAAAATGTTAGATTCAGTTAACTAACATTTAACGGAATGCATAGAAGTTAGAATTTGCTTTACGGATAATATAAAGGGACTTTGTCGTAAAAAAAGTCATTTTATTCAATATTGAAATATTATGTTTTTTGATATATTTACTTCTAACTACTTATGAACTAATCTACTGTGGACTAGATTATAGAAAACATATATAATATAAGTAGAGATTTAAATGTACCATTACATAACTGAAAGTTAAATATATCGTATTAAAATATTTTATTTTACTAGTGTTTAAAGAAAACGGTTACAAACTCTAACAACGTTTTAGTGAATTCAATAATGAATTAGTGGAAACACTTAAAATAATATTGGTATATAGCAGCTTTCCAATGATGATAAAAAATTAGTTAGCAACATTTTACTAATATTTACTTAACATTTCATAATAAACGATTTCTTTTAAACGGAAAATGAAAATTTATTTTCAAATTGCTTCGCGTTGGCCTAAAATATATTTTCTTTTAAAGAATTATTACAAATTTTAATGAAAGAAGTAAAATGATGATTTATTAAAAATATATCGAATTCTTCAAAACATTTTGTATGAAGTATTTAATATTTAAGTATCTTTAAATAATATGTTCTACTTATCACCATCAAATACAGCAGGATGTGAAAAGTCAAAATAAAATAACAAAAAATAGTGAAAAAAAATCATTTAAAAATTTCCTTTAGAATATAAACATTATTATATGTAAGACACGAGTAAAATTTTCAGACTGACTGACACCAAAGATTTTTTTTTGTTTTTAAACAATTTACAAATATATTGTCTTATATGTATACAAATCTCCTATGTATACAAATATATATATGTACATCTATTATATATATATTTATATGTCCATGTAATTCTATTTATAAAACACTGTTTTTTTTTTTAAACAAAAGAAAAGAATAGTAAAGAAAAACATTAGTTTTTTTGTTTCTCTCTTTTATATTTTTATTGGGTCAATATTTTGTCGTCTGTTGAGAAGATAATACTGATATGATTGTTTTTTTTTTTATTGTTGTGGTTTTTCTTTTAATGAAATCAAAGTTTCTAAAAATACATTAAATGTGTATGTGAACGAGTATATGGAGCTGTCAGGACTTTTGAAAATTATAATGTTATAAAAATAATATGCTCAATAAAATGTATAAAATAATATGAATTCTATTTTTTTTCGAACAAAATAAAAATTTAAGATTATACACTGACCAATGAACAATCTATTCCAAAAATCAATGACTAATTTTTCTTATAAACTAATTTAATTTATAAAACTAATACTAAATTAGTATTAAATTGATATTTTATACAAAACAGTAAATAATTAATTCAAATATAATAGTTTAAGTTAAGGATTTAATTTGATTTTAATGATTTAAGAATAGAAGTAAACCATATTTTAAAGAAACAGTAAACTATATTGGGTTCTTATTAAAAAACAAGTGAAGATGAAATGGTGTTGGCGCGAAAAGTAATTTTGTTCATATCTAACTCAGTGATAATTCTTCATTGTTTTAAAATACAATTTATTGTGAGTACAACTAAGATATAGAACATGCTTCTGTCAAATATGTTACCATCTGATACGAAAGATCAAACTTTTCGAAACTGATTTGCTTATTTTTTAAATAAAACTAGGTATGAAATGTAATTAAAGAAATTATTTTTAATGAAATATAAATTTTAAATTTTGATCTTATACTTTCAAAATTTTTTCTTTATTTAAATTTTTGCTTTTATACAATTTTGTTAAATTTAAGAAGTTTTCAAACTTTTTAAATAATTAATTATAACTTTTTCAACATTGTTGAAAATCTGAATTTTACTAGGTAATATCCTCTAAATCTTCCATCATATGTTAAGAACTAAAAATTTAAAATTTATGAAAAATAATTTAAAATTTTATAAATTCATTTAAAAATTTTTCAAGTTTTACCCTCTTAAATAAGTTACGCTAATATACATATTTAGAATTTTTTATAATTTAAAATAGGTATTAACTTTATGATTGGTCTAAAAATAATCTAGAAAACTTCAAAAAATAAACAAAACTTAATAACTTTCTAAATGAAACCTTGAACTACTTTTCCAGAAAAATATTTTTCATACTTTTCAGAGTTAAAGTGAAAAGTTTTTGAAATCATATTTTTGTGTTTCTAGTTCTTATAACATCAGCACCAAAAGCAATAACAATAATTAAGAGTGAAACCTTGACGAGAAATATTATTTACAATTTGTTGAAAGAAGAGATTTTTCTTTTTAATTATTAAAACTAGAGTGAAATATATATTTGTGGAAGAAATAATTAAAAAAAAAATGGAACTAAGTTTCCTGATTAAAATAAACATTTATACATATATGATAAAGTAAAAACGTCCAAGTTTAATAAATTTAATATAAGTTTATTATTATAAATGTAATTGGAAACTTTGAATTGAATTTTAAAATAGTTTCTAATTTTAATGTGAGTTTATTCCTGTAAAGTTTAAGATATTTTGTAGTAAGTAGTTTTGTAGTAGATATTAAGTAATAACTTTGCTTTCAAAAAAAAATCCTCTTTTATTGCCTACCTTTAGGATTACTCTATTATTATTTCAAATTTGTTTATAGCTATTTATTATAATTAAAAAGCAAAAGCTTTTTTGCCATAATATGCAACAAGCAAATGTATATAAAACAGATACACAATGAAAAAAGAAGTAGTTGAAAAAAGGACGATAAACAAAAAGAAAATAATAAACAAAAATTTAGCGTGTATCTAATGTTCCATTGTTTGGAATAAAAGAGAAATTGAAAAACAAAAATTGATGTGTCATCATAAATTCAATTTTTTTTTTTAAGTTTAACTTTTGTTCACCTTTCTATTGTTAATAATTGAATCAACAAGTTTCAATTTATTTTTGGATAAATAATATCGAATTAAGCAAATTATTTTAAATGGTATATCATTTATTTTTTGATCATTTACAAGCTAATGCTGATAACTTTAAAATTAAGATAAATAAATATAAAATGTTGAATTTTTCTAATGACACTGAATCGCTTAATGAAACAGCTTCTTTACATTGAAAACCCTATTTAATTAATAAGCCTACTTTAAAATTTATAGTTTTCAATACTACTTCGTTTTAAGAACTTTTCAGTTATTTTAAATAACATGTTAACACGTAGATTTAGGCCCTTTTCTTTATTTATTGACTTTTTTTTAAATATTTATTCAATAAATTGTTATATTTAAAAAAATTTAATATATTTTTAGCAAATTTTTTTTGCTTAGAGTTCATATTAGCCTTATGAAATAAATAATTTTGAGCTCTAACAGTTAATAAAACTGCTAAAAACATTGTATTTTTTATAATCAGCTACGGAAAAGAAAAATGCTAAATTTAATTATACTCTTAAATATTTTAACTGAAAAAAATATGAATTGTAAACATACAGGATTTTCACACAGCAATGAAGTGAACATACAAAAGCTTATTAAAGTTATAAAAATAATGACAATTTAATGTCATGAATTGTATGACATGAACATTAAAATTAATGCAGGCACATAATAAAATAAATGATGATATAAAATGAGATTAGATGATTTACTTGTTGAAAGTAATTTTTCATAATAATAATAAAATAAAACTTAGAATTAACAAGTTAACAAAGATATGTTTTGCTTTGTTCTAAAGCAAGGAAAAACGAAAAGTTTTTAAAGTTAAATTTAGTAATTTAGATTTACATTTATGATTATGTTTTAGGCATTTAACTGTGCTGAAGATTTGAAGTACTCTTTTCGGTCATACATTGTTTTAAAAGGTTTAATTGAGGTATTAATTAAATATAGGGGTCAGTTTTACTGTAACTTGATTTATTTATTATACAACTTATGTCCAGGTATTACAATCACTTATTCTGACAGTTTTTAAATCAGACCCATTTTTAAAATTAAGACCTCAATTAAAGAAGATGGAATAAAAAAGTTACCTCGTTTTTTATATTTTCCTACATTTCGTACATCTGATTTTTCATACATTTTTAATGTAAAATATAAATCTCGAACTAGATTAATTTTATGAAAGTAGTATTGAAATGTCAAGCATACAAAGAGGTTGACATGATATAAGACTTCAAGCAAAATTGATTATAATTTATTTTTTTTTAAAGTTTTGAAAGTTAAAACTTTTAAATAATAAATATAGTTAAATTTAATTTTAATAATTTTAGTGAATAGTTGGGATAATTCTTTACCATTGCAAGATTAAAACACAAATAACTTGTATAAACACAAATATGTCATTTTATTTTACAGAGATACAAGAACTGATATAATCGCTTTACTATCCTAAAATCCATTGACTCTTTTCAGAATAAAATCAACATTGAATCGCTTACGAGACATATAAGTTAAAACTGGGTTAATAAAAGTGGATTAGAAATTTAAAATATAAAGTAAAAAAAAATCAATTTTTTTGTGAAAACTTTTGTTAATTTGCTAATTGAAACTATTGTTAAGTGTAGAAAACATTGATGATTAATATCCAAAAACTTAAAACAAAAAATAATTTAAGTTTGAAAGGACTAAAGTTTTAAACAAAAAAAAAGATCAAAATGTATAAATATCTAAAGAATAGTTATATATGTATATGTATACGTGTTGTTATAATCTGTTATTCTCTTGGCTTCTTTTCTTTTTGAAAGAAAATAAGGTTAACTGAAGTCATTTAAACTTTTTAAAACAAAAGAAGGAAAATAATACTGAGATAAGTAAGAAAATATCTTAGCCCATTTTACGTTGTCATATCCTTATAATAAAAAAAGGATATTCATAATATCAAAAATATATATACATAAAAAAAGAGCACTTTCTTAGGATAATGTAAATAATACGAACAAAGAATAATTAAAAAGAGGAGATGAATGAATGTTATTAATTAAAGTTAGTTCCATTTCACTTCCTGACAGTTTATTATAATTATGATGATAGTTTTATCCAAACTGAACTATTATTACCCAGTAAAAGGTATTGTGTTGAAATTTTGAGTATTGATAAAGAAAAAATATTTATGATAGTGTTTGTTATGTAATAGATTTTTGATACCACGAAATTTTTTTTTAATATATAGATTTATTTTATTTTCGAAACAAATTTATTAATATTTGTACGAATATGATGTCAGAAAACACCGAAAACGAAAACATTGCTTAAGATTAAATTTAACAGAAACTGTGTATTTATATATAGAATATATTTTGTGTGATCTATAGCTATCTCAGAAAATTTTCAGGTCATATATTCGTTAGTTTTTAGAACTTATTTTTGGCATAGTTGTGCGAATTTTGCGTTAGCTTTCACTATTTATGGCAAAACTGGCAACGAAATTACGCAAACTCAAAAATAAATCATACGTTTTATAAACGAAAAATGGAAACTTTATAATAAATGAAATTTAAAGATACAAACTTTAACCTTTTAAACAAAACTTTTTGGAAGGAACTGAACTAACTGAAATGTAAACATTAAAATCTATGTACATTATTTTCTCAAAGGAAATATTTTCAAAAATATTGTATAACAATTTAGTATATTTTATTAGTTAAATTAATTTTCAAGAATAATTTTTGAAATATTTTTTTATTATTTTGAATCCCTTCAATCATTTTCCATCAATGAATGGTTACATCGAATAATGTTCTGCCATAACTCATTTATATTTGGCTTGATAACTGACAAACATCCATTAATATTATATAAAAATATTTTTGCTATTATGAATAATATATATAATAAAACATTTTTCAATTATTTTATATTTAATTTTTTTTTTTAATTTTAAATCATTTTTTCTGACAGACAATTTTTTTTTTTGCTGTTTAATTTCCCTTTTAATAATTATATTTCATTTCCAAAAATAAAAAATCTATAGATATATTTTTATTGTTAAAATAATTTGTAACATAATGATTATGTTAAATTTGTTGTAATTAAAAAAAAATTTTGTAAATGTTTACTGATTTGCCTTCCTCATAAAGTAAATCATAATATAAAGCAAACATATTTAAAAAAAAAAAAATACGTATGCATAAAGGATTAAATTGTTTTTATATTCATCAGTAATTACATTAATATAACGTACGCACATTTGTACATAATTGTTATACATATGTGTATGCATATTTTTTTATTTAATAGGGTTAAAAAAGAATTAAAATCTTTTTTTATTTAAATTAAATTATATTGTAAGTTTACTTTAAATAAAAATGAGCTAAATTTTATTATAATCTGTCTGCCAAATTTTGAAACATTAAAAATATTTTACTTTAATTGTTTTTAGTTTATATTCTTTTAAGTTTTAAAGTTATGCACAAATATAATATGTGTCGAGGAAATTATAAGAAAATAAATAATTTTAAATGTGGTGTATACTTTCTTTTGGAGGCAAAATAATTTGCTTTCAGACTTTAACACCGTTAAAATTACATAATGTTTCACAATCTAATTCTTGCGTCCGGTTTTTATACGTTAATTAAGTTATAGTCTGAAAATTTGTATTATTTTAATTAACTTCGAGATCAAGTAAAACTTGCTGAATAGTACTTTTAATCACTTATTTAATTTCAATTTTATTTTTTAGAACTTTTGGTTATTTGTACACATATAGCATTTCAGATCCAAGATTAAACTGTGTTTATTCCTACTACCTTGTATTTAAGTTCTGTAAGTAAAAATAGCATTTATACATATCTTTTAAAACATTTATTAATATTCTTTGATGGGGTTTTTGAATATAAATCATACTAATATTAAGATGATTATAAAATTTTTTATTTTGTTATGAATAGAAGTTAATTAGAATTTATTATAAAGTATTTTTAAGAATTATTTTTTGTTTTAATAAAATCAGGACTAAAAAAGAAAGCGAAATCTTTCACACAGAATTAAAAGGTTTCTAAGAGACAGTTGAAAATGAAAAAAAATTATTTTCCATATATGTTTTAAATCAAAACATTTTCCATTTCTTTAAATTTTACTTTTTCATTTGAATTTAAATATTTTTTTTTTTATTTTAACAGATATAATCAAGATGAAAAACTTATCAATGGAATATTCGAATATCTTTCCAGAGAAAATAAGAAAGATAATTAGGGTTTATTCGTTGTAATTAATTTAATTTTTTTTTAACAAGAAACTTCTAGTTTCTTTTACAAAAATTGCAAAAAAATTAAAAATACTTTAAAATAGATCTGAAAACTATAGAAGACAGTTATTTAAATAAATTCTATTTTATAAATTATAATCAGATACAGAATATTATACGAAATAAAGGCCTATAACCTAAGAAACTATGACAAATAATCTGCTTAGTTCAAAAACTACTATTCTTTTATTTATCTCAACAACTTTTTCTTAACTCAGTGTAGTCAATATAGAAATGTGGCATTTTAATTCAATAGAATAAAATTATTAATGATAAAAATTTATTAAAATGTGAGTTATACCAGAGTATTTAGAAAAGAGTTCGTTTACAACTCAAGTGTAATGGATTTAAAAATTATAATAAACAAATTTAATTTCCTTCAAATATTTTAGATTTTGTATTTATAACATATCAATTTAAGAGAAAATTTAACGAATAATTTTTTAAGCTCTTTTAAAGCTTTTTTCTAATTTATTTTCCTTCTGATGTACTAGAAATTTGGAAATATAAATTTAGTTTTAAAATTCATTTCATTCATACAACTTATTATTAGAAAAAATTAATTTTATACCGGGTTAAATTGAATCATTTTTCGTATTTTCTTTTCTGAATGAAGTGAACTGCAAATACGTTAAAAAAAATGCAAGAATCAATATTTTTGACCTAATTCGCTTATTTAAATTGCCAGATTTAAATCTTCTCTCATTAACAACTTTAATTTTTAGAAGAATATGAAAATTTGATAAAAGAAATTAATTTTAATTTTTCAGTTTTATTATTTAAAAATCAGAAAATTTTCTGCTGTTACCCAATTATAAATTACTAAATCTTTTATAATTCCTTATCGAAATTTTAACAAATACAGTTATAGTTTTTGTTTTCCCATATCTAATTTATTCGTTTAGAAAATTTAAAAATTTTACTTTTTTTGGTGAATCCTTGATGATTACTAAACATATGATATCTAAACAAACATTTAATTGCTTATATACATATAATATCCAAAAACAAACATGTAATTCAAATTCTTTAAAGACTACAGAAAACTCAATATAAAATAGAATATTATAACTTTAATTTTCTATATTGTCTAATATATTTTCAACAACGGAATTTATTTTTGAAGTGGCGTTTATTAATTAAATTTTGCTACCAAAGAATAAAATTTTGTAAAAGATAATTAAAATAAAAATATTTAAGTTTGAAAACCATAATAGATCATCAGAGAAAGTATTTACTAAAACTAAATAAATCAACATAAAATTTTATACAAAAATATTTACATTTTCTTTTGAGTTTTTCCAATTAGTTTTCTTCATCAGTTAATTTTTTGTTTTTATTAAAAAACAGAAAAACAAAATTTTTTAAAAATTCCGTAGAAATAAATGTTGTAACATAAATTATCTAACATAAATCATCAAATGTTATACTTTATAACCATCATAAAATTCAAAACAATGATTTTTAACGATTTTTTAATGTTCACCTCAACATAAAAATTCCAAAATAAAATCGATAATAAAAAAAGATTTTGATCTATAAACATCTGCCCTTAATGTAAGAACCCTCCAAAAATTCGTTTTCATCTAAAATAATTAGGTGGGTGTATGAAATCTATTTTTTGACTTTTTCTATTTGTTTTTTTAATATCTTTAGAATCAAATATTTTAGAATTAAATTTAATTTAAAATTTAAGAAATTTTCTAGTGGTATTTTGTTTTAGGTTAAGAATTGTAAAAATTATTTCAGGATGTGTTATTTTGATAGTATTTGTGTTATTATGACTACTATACAATATTAAGAGAGTAGTATTAATAAATATGGTAATTGTATTAAATATCACTGCTTTTGAGTTATTTAAAGATTTATTTAACAATTCATTGAATAAAACTGAATGATATTTTATTGAATTTTCTTTTTAAACAATGATATTGATATTGATTTTTGAACAATAGATTATTAACACATGATAAGTTCTTTCAAAACTACTGATAATTCGATAAATCCTTTTAATTCCATATTCAAAATTGTTTGCAGTTCCAACACCTGAAATTATATTATACTGCATAATCAAATTGGGTGATTATCCTATTAAGGAATGGAGAAGGCTTTTGTGGGCAAAAATTTCATATATCAAAAGAACAACGAACTCTTGAATTTTCTAGCTATCAAGACAGCAAGTATAATTTTTATTTTTATTCCTTCATTTTACTTTGTATTTATTCTGTTTAATATTCATAAATGGTTTTCATTTAATATTTTCTATACTTTTAGGAAATTGTACACTTAATTGTTATGCTAAAATTTAGAAGAGATAATAACTGTATTTTACTTCTAAAATGTTTTCTTGGAAAATAAGATTACATTTAGACTAATATCCTTAAGGATAATATGTTAATATACATAGAAAAGGTATTCTATAAAGAATTAAAAAAATTAAATAAAAAATATTAAATAAATACATATTTAAAGGTGCTTAAAATATTACATTGTATATGAAACAAAAATATATATTCATTTTCATTTTAAAGACAAGAAAAATATAAATAATTTAGAAAATAACAAAACAAAACTAAGAATATCTTTTATTTATTTATTTATGTAATCGAAAATTACATATCACGTAGTAAATAAGTTATAATGCTCAAAGTCTTGATAAACGTATTATGGATTCAATCTTCTTATTAAATTTTATATATGGTTTTATTTTTAATATTAAATACTTCGTAAGTGGAATTGTAATTCAAAATTTTCAGTATTTTCTTTCTGTTAAAAATATCTCGTCAAATATTTGTATTCCCATGCTTAGTTATTTATTTCACAAACATTTTTAACAAACATTTGACATAATATAATTATTTATATAATGATTTTTAAATATTTTCATTAGTGATGTAAGGAAATTGCATATTTCTAGGCGAAAATAAAATTCAAAAAGTACCTAAATTAAAATTTAAATATAGAAACGTAAAAACTTAAAAGATAGCGGAAAATTTTTACATTATAATTAAAAACATTTAATTTACTTGTAATAAAATTATATTCGAGCAACTCTTACAAAAAAATAACGTAGAAATAATTAAAACTAATTGTAATAAAATCAAACATATAAAGTTAACTTATTGATTTTAAGTAATAATTTCGTTTATTGCTTTCATTGAATTTATTTCAACTTCATTTACTATTTAATTGAAATTTTTTTTAAATAGTGTAGGGTTACTCTTTATATCTTTATTACAAAGCTTGTCTGCTAGATTGAAATAAAAACACTGTGATGCGGTATATAAAATAAGTGGAATGATTTTAATTAATTGCTTTTAATTTCCCTTACAGTTAATTAATTTTTAATTTGATTTATTTCAAATTGA
Source organism: Dolichopus griseipennis (assembly GCA_963082915.1). Lineage (NCBI taxonomy): Eukaryota > Metazoa > Arthropoda > Insecta > Diptera > Dolichopodidae > Dolichopus > Dolichopus griseipennis. The sequence goes on from OY720445.1 coordinate 69,300,757, forward strand.
AATAATCTTTAAATCGTGAGTATTTTTATTTAATTGAAAATCGATTTTTTTTATAGTTATTAAAAAGAGTTAATAAGAAAAGTAATTTGCAAAATAATATTGGAATAAACAAATTACAAGATATATGAAAGAAATGAGAATTTTGGAGAATATTCTAAGAATTCGAGAACTCAACTTATGAAAAAATAAATATAAAACGGAGTTTTAATAACTTTAAGAAATAATTGCAAAATACTTTAAATAAAAAGAAAAACCTCTTAGCAAATTAAAATCTAATTGTGAAAAATAAAATTTTATTAAATTTTTAATAAAAATTAGATTTTACTGAGATAATTTTTGTAAATAAATTGTTTTTGTATGAACAACAATTTTACACTACCCTTTTCTCTCTATTGGAATATTGTTTTAATGCATTTCTTTTAATTTTTTTTTCATAAAATAGGGGAATAATAAAATGGAAGGCTATTTTGAACATAAATAAGCAATAAGTGCAAAACTAATTTTACTGTTGCCAAATACATAAACAATAATAGAAAAATAGATATAAAGTAATTATAAAAGTTTCGTAATAATTTACTTAACATACAGTTAATTTATTAGGTTGTCCAGTAAACAATTTTTTTAGGAAATTAAAAACCTTGACGTCTCAAATTTTGTATTTTATCTTTTTCAGGCAAAAACGAGGAAGAGTGTAGTAGAGTAGACTGTATCAACTCTGGGATACCCGTATGACCGTTATATAAACATTATATCATTATTATTATAAACATTAATTACTTTTGGCAAAATTTCAAACATACCAGCTTTATTAGGTGAAATATAATGTTCATATAAAAGAAGGAGTTGTATGGCAGCTACTAGAACCTTTTGCAGTAGACCAACCAAATTTTGCAGTAACTTTGGCAATTATACTAAACTATTTTTGGCAAAATTTCAGACACCCACCTTTAATAGGTATAGAGTAATACTCATATAAAAGTAGGAGTTGTATGGCAGCTACTCGAACCCACTCCACTAGACCAACCAAATTTTGCAGAAACTTTGGCCATAAAACTAAACTATTTTGCCAAAATTTCAGACACGTAGCTGTAATAGGTATACTCATATAAATAAAGAAATACACATAAAAATAAAGAAATACTCATATAAAAAAAGAAGTTGTATGGCAGCCACCCGAACCCATGGACCAAAATGGCTGGATTTAAATAGCGATGACGGCTATTGCAAAAAAAACGAATTTGCGAAAATTTCAAGATCCTAGCTCCTTTAGTTTTTGAGTTATCGTGCGGACGGACGGACAGACAGACGGACGGACATACATAGCTAAATCGATTTTTTTTTCGATTCTGATCCGATCCATACACTTGAGTCTATATCTACCCCCCTCCTTCTCTGCGTCACAAACGTAATGGCAAATTTATTATACCCTTTGACTATATAGTCATACGGGTATAAAAATCAGTAGTATAATAAATTCAATATTAGCGCTATTCTATAAAAAGACCAGATTCTACAAAAAAAAATATTTCTTGTCTTTCTTAGATTTCTTTTAATATTAAAACTTTTGGTCTTTTACCATATTAACTACAAATGATTGAGACATTCAACCTAAAATCTTAACAAAATAAATTACACAGTTTGCATTCAAAATTAAGTTGTATATGATCTATAATTTTTAAAAATATCTTTTGACTTTAATACATTTGTGATATGTAGCATGCCATTTAACGACAACTTCAATGTTCATTTGTCGGAAAAATTCAAAGAAAAACAATAAAAAATATCTCCATTTATAAGCAATTATTTCTTTTTGTTTTTGTGTATCAGGTGATACGTGATATTTGATATAAGTTTTTAAAATTGTTGTAAGCTCCATTATTACAATTTGATATTTATAGAGTTCTTCAAAATTTTTTATATTTTCCTCTGAAAAAGATAGTGTTGTATTTACACTTTTTTAAATGAATTTAAGTAATAAACTTTATTACGCTTAATTAAGCTCAAAAATTATCTTATGTATCAACCTTTACTTTATTATTATGTAGTTTCTTATAATTACATAATTAAAGTATAATTAATATATCTATAACTTATTGCAAATTTAATTCTGTAGTTATAATCTATTGTAACTACCAAGACACCAAATGGGCTTAGATTAACTTTGAAAAAAGTTGTAAAGCAAACATATAATACAAAACCTACCTAAATAATGGAACGGTCCTTAACAATAAATTTCGTTATTGAACAGAAATATTAAAATTTCAATAAAAAGTAAAAACAAAGTGTATATCTATATATTTATTTGTAAATAATTCCGAAGTCTAATAATTATTTACAGGTATATGACGTAATATCTCAACGTTTAATTTTCTTAAGTATTATATTGCATAACTTTGGAATATTAGAATATATGAAAATTGTAGAACTTTGTGGCATAATTTATGCTTTAAAAAATTTCAATTTACGATTTGTTTATTTATCAATTTACTTTAAAATTAACATTTTTCAAGTTAAAAAGAGAAGTTTTGTGGAGAAACTTTTTATATTCAAATTTTTATTCAAAAATTTTTTGTTTCAAAATTTCAAGGTTTTTTCGCACAAGAAGTGTAATAAACTTCTAAAACAAAAATAAAAATTACTTAAAAAAAGTGTAGGTGTAAAAAAGTATCAACACGCAGAAGTTTTTGATTTACACTTTTTTCATCATCTGTCTGCTTTTTTTAGTAAAAGAAAAAATTCGAATCAAATCAATTTTTATCCAATTTATATATGATTAAGTTAATTTTATGATAGGTTTAAAATGGTGATATTTGTAGAAGAAACCTTAACTTGCTTACCACTTCTTTGGATCACATTTAACTTATTTTCCAAAACCAATAACAAAAAAAAAAACTCACACATATTGTTGAAAACTTTTTTTTTCAAATAAATTTGTAGGTTTTATGTGTGTGAAAGTAATTTACAACTTTGTCCTTCATCATTAGTAAAGAAAAAGTGGATTTGAAAGTGAATCAACTGGACTTTTTGTATCTAAAAAGTTTGGATAAGAAAAAAATCATTTCTAGGATATTGGTTATTTCTTTTGTTACTTAATAATAAAATTGTCTATATTTTAAGGTTCCCGTATTATAGTGAATATTTGTTGTAATCTACTTTCAGATTTGTTATGTAAGTTAAAACAGAATTGTCTAAAACTTCAGGTTTTAGTTTTATTTTTTGATTTGTTTTGTTTTGTGTTCAGGAAAACAATGAAAAGTTAGAAAACTTTTATGATGGTAAGTAAAATTTCGAATCCAATAAATTTATTGTGAATTCATAAACTTATCAAATTATTATTATGGTGGTAATAAATTTATGGTTTTATTTTGTAAATAAAAAAATTTTTCTGTTGTAGAAAAGTAACATAAGTAAGTTTATATAATACCTTTAACGAGTAGATTACACACCAAGCATGATTATCAAAAAAATTTTAATTAAGTGCTAAAAGTAAGTTCTAAAATCCAAATCTTTACCAGAATATTTGATTAATTTCTTTCTTAATAATTAATAATTATCTGATTAACATTGTAAGAGACTAACCCCTTTGAAATTAAAAATAAACCTTCTTAGTAAAAATAAATTTTCAGATATTAATATTTTTTATTTAAAAATATTTTGGAAAATTGTACCACTACCTATTAATAAATGTTTGTTCTCACTCATTTTAGTTTAAACAAATATTTAAAAAAAAATAATATTTATAAGTACCATTATATAACTTTTGATAATTAAATTAGATAATAAAGTAAAAAAAAATGCTAAAATTAGCTAAGTAATCGCACAAAAACATTCACAATTCAATAAACATAAAATAGAACTATAATTCAATCAATTTTTTTATAGATAATTTAAACAGTTTTAAAAATAAACCACGAACAAATAAGTAAACAAATCATTTATGTTTTTCGAATTTGGTAAACATATGTTTAATTTTAATTTTGTTTTGCGTTTTTTTCACAGATTTATTTCAAGCATCTTCAATTTTTATTTGTTTTTAAAAATTAGTTTTACTTAATTTTTTATGTTATAAAAAACAAATTAATATAACATTCCAATTCAATAATAAATTAAAAACAACATGGTACTAAAAATTAAAGTTCATTTAAGTTTATTTTTATTTAGTAGAAAAATTTCACTTACTGCCACTTTTAGATAAGTGATAAAATAATTTTTAAATTTATGAAAAAATATTTAAAGTTATAGATAAATTTCCATGACATTTTGAACTTTGTATATTGCCTCCTAGGCAATAGGTAGATAACAAATTACTAATAATACTATTGCATCTTATAAGTATATCATACAAACTGAACCAAAACGTATAAGAGATCTGCTTTTCCTTTAGGTAGCTTTAGTTAACACAAAAATATCATATTTCAACATATAAATATTTTAGAAGTCATTTTTTAGACATATTCTTTTTTAAAATTAATTAATTGGGATCGAAGTTTTAGAATGTTAACTGTTTTTGCAGAAATGAGTAATATACATATAAGGTAGTAATGTACATATATTAATTTCCGTAATGCATTAAATAATAAATTGCATTCCAGATGGCAATGTGCACAGATCATATTTTAATGATACTGTATGATATATTTCTCTTATTATAAACTCATTTTATCCTTTGATTTCATTGATACAATTATTTTTTGTTTGATTGCAATGATATTCTATCTCATCCTTTTTATAATATCTTAAAAATTATTATGATAATACTTGAGTATTGTAAGTTTTAATTAATACCAATTAAAAAAAAATTTATTGATGATAATTTATTACAAAGAAAATTATAATATAATTCGAAAAGCTTTCTATTAATTATATATTAATTTCTTTTATTAAATTCTATCGTTTTTGAAACAGCACTTAATTTAAATTTTTTATTACAAAAAATTCTATCAAATTGAAAATCAAATATTTATTAAATTATTTATTTATTTAAGTACAATCTATTACCACATACAATATGGAAAATGAATGATTAATTCAACCATTACTTTTCAGATGGGTTGATTTATATTTTATATTGTGATATAAATTATAAATTACAGTATTTTATTAGATATGTTCTGACCTGTTTCTGTTTTTAGCGAAAAAACGCTACATTTAAAGAAATCATGAATATTTGAAAATTTTTAAATAATAGCAGAAGAGTTACATTTTAAAAACTGATGACATATAAATTTTAAACAATATAGTTATTTTTAATATTTTCTTTGAAAACACCTACCCATTAATGATATACCATCCTGGATTAAAATAATTTATAAAATTAAAGTGAAATAGATGCTCACTACCCATTAACATCCGCACCCAACATATTTGAATTATCACAAATTATTTTAACAACTGCATAAAAGTATAAAAAAAAATAATATTAATATATAATTGTCATTTAATAATATACATATTATTAGTGGAAAACTATTCAACTCAACTCATATAGCGTCAGTATTTTAACTTTATCTTATGTAAGTTGTAACCTTAAATTCATTAAGAAAATCAAATACTAGCATAATATGTGCATGGTAATATAAAAGTAATTAATCAAATAACAATGTATTTTAGTTTAGGGATAATAATGATTTAGCTTTAAAACCTGTGTTTGAGAATATTTGCTTTCACATAATTATTGTATAGCAAGAATTAAGCAATATTAAGCACACATTAATTTCAATTTATGTTATATATATCTACAAATATAATTAAAATTCAAAACTTCTGTTTTTTGTAGATTAACTTATAATAAAATCTTTTTTAAACCAAAAGACATTTAATGAAATAGTTTTTTGCTTGAATTCCATACTTTAAGTTATAATAAATAAAAAAAGTATTTTTCTAAGGAAAATTCAGTTTTACGAAGGAATTAATTTATAATAAATATTTTAATTTTGAAAAGGCACTTAATATTAAAATTTCCTAAATTTCAAACATCAATAAAAATATTAAGTGGATATGTTTTGGCTTAACTTTGCAGTCAATTAACATTTTAAATAATTACTTAATACAGGCATTTTCTTAAGGATATAAAACTGTTTGAAATTATATTAATTAATTAATTAATGAGAAAAACCATGTCTCAAAACTCTATAACAATATTAACCATTAAAGCATTACCTACAATAAAAATATTTCAAAACAATATCTAGGAAAAATTCATGAACTTGAATGTTTATTAAATAACAACATTCCTGTAATAGCTTTAAAAATTTTATGTTTTCTTCAAAATGAATAATAATTTCACAACAGCTCCTGCTGTTTAGTCTTAAATTAAGTAAAAATGTAATTTTATATTTACAGATACTCTTCGGTTTCTAAAGGGCATTTAAAAAAATTAAGAATTATATTATGTGGCATTATTTTTAGACATAATTTTAATAAGAATGTCAAATAATGACAATTTAATTAAAATCCTAAAGAAAAATTCTTTGCTGATATAACTTAAAAAGAAATAAAAAAATTAATATAAATGTTAAATTTGTAAAATGTTAAAATTAATATAATGTACGATTTTTATATTCTTTGAATTCATTTTTAATATTTGGTTTAATAAAGGCACAATTAAGAAACTTTTTAATTTTTTTTTTTAAAATTTGGAATTTAAAAAAGAGAATTTAGAAAATGTTGTCTTTAATTTTAAATGGCTTTTATAATTTCTTTAAACTTGTAGTTTAATAAAGGATTATAATAAAAATGGGGGTCCTTACATAAAAATGGTAACGTACAAAAATTCGTAACTTTACTTCACATAAAAATTATGTTGAATTTATATTAGAAACTTGAGGAGGCTAAAATAAAGCATACAATAACAACAGCTCCCAAGATTATACTTATACAATTTCGTAGCCGAAATTAATATCTAACCGGTATATGTTGAAAAGAAGATTTCAAGGTCTTGTAACTCACTTTGAAGATTATAACACCAGAACAATATAAATAAAACAAAATAATTATAATTTATGAATAAAGATACTTTTTTGCTCTTTAACCTGGCGTTTTCACTTGAATATTCCAATTCTTCCTTTATAATGGAAAATGCTTTTGAACTTAAATTTATATTAAGATTTAATGAAGCACAAAGCTTTTTTACCCCATTTTTGTACAAATGAAAAATGTGAAAAACAAATTGTAAATAAAATTAGAAAATTGTTTTATTACAAGGATTTTCCTGGAATATTTATTATATTTTTATAATTCGTCCTAGAAAAAGGATATAATGTTTTACAATTTTTATTTTAGAAATATTTCATTTAAAACAACAAACAAAATGGAAATACTACAATGGTATATGTAGTTGAAATATGGTAAAAATAACAAAGAATGGTTGAAAAATTACTATGTTTTAAAAGAAAATATTAAAAATGAAAATTTATGAACACTCGCTCCTACAAAAAAAAAACAAAATATTTTAATATAAATGGCGACAATAAGATATGTTAAAGTAAAATGTCATAAACGAATAATAATTTCTAATGTAATCATAATGCTGTAGATTTTACACCGTTTTTCATCTGTTGAATTTATTAGTAAATTAAAAAATAACTTTTTTTTTTAAATTTGACTAGGCCTTGAAATTTTTTGAATAAGAGTATTTATTTTACATTACATTTTTTCTATACAAATGAATATGGAACTGTATGGTTTGTCTAATTCTCCTTAGCAGGTTTTCAATAAATACTTTAATTTGTCTTACTGAGCTAAAACTGGCTGATTAGAATAAATAATTACCTCTTAAAAACTAATTATTGAAATTGTAACAAATATGTTATTAGACATTAAACATTTTAAAACACTTAAAATTAACTTCATTTAATTTTTTTATTTTATTTTGTTATATTTTTTAAATTTTTAAATTAATTCTATTTAGGATGTTCATATTTTTAATTATGGAGCATTCATTACATTTTTAAATAAAATCAAAGATACATGGATGAGTGTAAAAAAAAATATTTTATTAATATACAAATTTTTTTTGCATCACTTAAATTAAGATATTTAGAAATATCTACAAAGGTTTTGTAAAACTTTAATTCCATTATGTAGTATAAAATATAATAATTAAAAATTTGTAAGTAAACCCTTTTCAAATAGGATTCCACACTTTTTTTAATTGCAATAAGGAATAGTTTTTTAATACTATTTTTTATTAAAAAATTTTGAAAAATAAAACAAAACTCTTTAAACTAACAAATTTAATAAAAATAGGTGGTAACTTAAAATTTACAAGTCATTCATTACATATTTTTAAATATAATATGTACACAACAAAAAGAATTTTTTTTTATTTAACATTCTTTCAAAATAAAATCCTATATAATTCCAGTTGTCATTCTTGCGTTTAGATAACATAAGAGTTAATACATGTTATTCCTTTAACAAGTTTTTTTCTACAAAATTATCTATAAAATCAAGGTATGTCTTTTAGGAAAAATTTATTATATTTTAGTAATATTTTATTATAACTTTTGAGAAAAAGATATTTAAAACTCATTGTAGTATATCAAATAATGTTAATTCAGAACTTTTACTCTTCTTTGTATAATTTTCCAATAAAAGCATAATTCCACTTTTATTTAATCCTAGATTGAATCTATTTATTTATATTTATTCACGTGATTTGTAATGATACTGACTCTATAGTTTAAGATATTTATAGGCTTTAATACTGCGACTGTATTAGGTTACATTACAATACGTATTACAACACAAAATAATATTGCATATTTTTAGGCTATAAATGTTTTGCAGTTTTGTTTTTTTTTTTTTTTTTTTTTTTTAGTGTTTTATTTTTCTATTCATTATATTATTTTTTAACAATTCAAAAACAAAAACTTAAAAAGAATTCTTATATGCTAAAATGTAATTTGTACATGGCTGACCAATATGTCAGCTCTCACAATTTATTTAGAACTATATTAGTATAATCTCTTTTGATGTTTTAATATTGATATTTTGATTTTAACATAATATATTTTAGTTTTGATTTAATATTAATATAATTGAATTTATTGGAAAAAATTTTTTTATATAAAAACCAATTTTTTTTATTTATATGTTTTATAAAAACTTAAAACTAAAATAACCTAATACTTATACCTATACCTAAACCTACTATAACCTACGTTACATCTAAATTTTTCCAAAAGTATGGTTTTTTAATTTCTAATTTATTTTTTGCAGGAATATACTTATCATATTTAAACAACTCATTGTCATTAATATTTATTATATTTAAATTTAAAGGTATTTGTTTTATTTTCGCGTTTCTTTTATAGTGGTATAAAATCGGAATATTTTGATTATTTTCAATATAATTATGTTTGTCCAAAAACACGAATCCTTCTGGAGGCAAAAAACCTGTAACTAGGCAGTTTTTAATGTACTCAAAATCTTCGTACCATGGATGGCAGATTAATGAGTTCTCGCATGATTCACTACTCCTTTGAATGTGGTTACGTATGAGACGAATGATAAAATTGTCGATTCTAACTATGTTCGCCTTATCATATATAAATTTATTTGAATAATAGTGCATATTAGTGTTAGGTTTTCTATTGTAATTTGTACAAGCTCTTAAACACTTGCGTTCGAATATTCTTAATTTTTCCATCACAGAAGCATTAACATTATACCATATTGGACAGGCATATGTTAGTACTGGACGGATTAAGGTTTTGTAGCAGAGCAATTTAACATTGTTGCAAAGTGTTCTGGAAAAGAACAATTTTCCTAAATTAATAAAGGCGTTATTTGCTTTTCTTATTTGATTTTTAACATGATAGTTAAAGTTTAACATATAATTATAGTGAACTCCTAAATACTTGAAGTTCACAGAGTTTTTAATTTTTGTTTTGCCTGGAGTTAATATATAAAAATCTCTCCAGCATGATTTAACATTATATTTTACCTTGTTAATAGTATTCCTGAATAACATAGTTTCACATTTTTGATAATTTACTTTTAGCTTCCAAAGATTACTATAAGATATCACTTTATAAAACATTTTTTGTAAAATGTATTGTGCATCTCTTAGATTATTACTTGTTGCGTAAATTGTCAGATCGTCCGCAAATGCTATACTGTAATTGGGCTCTAAATTTTTATTTAGAGAATTCAGTAATTCGCTTATGTATATATTGAACAAAATAGGGGAATTTACGGTGCCCTGTTGTAACCCATCGGATAATTTGAATTCTTTGGATAAATGATTATCCGACCCCCATGTGCTAAAAGTTTTACCTCTTATCATGTTGTTAATCAGAATAACTAAATGTAAGGGATATTGATATTTTAAGAGTTTGTATATTATACCATCAATCCAGACGGTGTCAAAAGCTTTTTCAAAGTCCACAAAACATGCTGCTACAACCTTATCATCGTTTATATTTCTACATATATCCGATGAAAGCTTCGTCATAGCATGTATTGTGCTGTGTTTATGACGAAAACCAAACTGATTTGATGGTATAATATTTTTAATCTCAGTTATTTTGACTATAAATTTATTTATTATTATTTCTAGGATTTTTCCTATATTTGGTAATAAACTTATTGGTCTATAACTGCTAGGATCTGAAGCACTTTTTCCTGGTTTTTTTAATGTAATAACAACTGCTTTTTTCCACTTATTTGGGAAGTAGCTTATATTAAGGCAATTGTTAAAAATTATTGTGTATAAGTTAATTACTGAAATAGGAAGATGTTTTAACACTATATTTGGAATTTTATCTATACCTGACGATGTTTTACCTTTAAGTTTTGATAAAATATCTTTGAGTTCATTTTGAGCTATAAAATAATTATTTAAAGTTTCATTTTCAAGTAAATTATTTGAATGTAAATGATTGTTAAATTTAACAAGGGATATTTTATTTGTTTTGTTATTTTGAATTATTTGGTTTAAATTGTTAATACTTTGCTCTATATTGTTACTTATCGGGGAAAATCTGTTTGTAACTTGCTTTTGAACTTGGTATAAATGTGTTGCCATTACTTCATTTATGTGTTCGTTTTCTTTGATAATATAATTATTGTTTTCTATTTTAAGTTTATTTAAATTTAATTGGGCGTCGTTTAAAATTTGCGTATTGTTAATTGGAATTTTTAAGTAGTCAATTTTGTTTGAGGTTTGTTTTTTATAAATTTTTTTAATTTCAGAGAACAAGTTTTTATTGTTTGATAATTTTATGTTTTTGATTCTGTTAGTCCAATAATTATTTATTGAGAGTTTAATATTTTGTTTTATTAATGAATTTATGTTTTTCAGTAATGAATTAATTCTTAGAAATGATGGTGCGTTTTTGTCTATTTTTATTTTAATTAATTTAAATTTAGCTGTAAGTAATTCACTTTTATATTTTTTAAGTCTAGTAATAGTTGGATTTAAGTAAATATCTAGGCTATTAAAATTATTGTTTTTGGATGGGATTGCTAACGACATTGCTTTCCGTATTGAATTTTCAATGTTTTCGATATAAAAGTCAATGTCCCTATCTGTTAGGTTTTTATTGTTAGGAATATTTTTAAGAACATCATCATTTCTTACTAAATTATTTAACACTTTTTTAAATTTGTTCCATTTAGCTTTCCTAAATAAGTAAATTTTTTCAGGTGATGGAGCCAGTAAATATTCTTCCCTATTATTATAACTAATTTCAGTCCCTAAAGCTAAATGGTCACTATCATAAGAATATGTTTTTATTTGGTTCTGATTATTAGTTTTTAAATTAATTCTTATATCAGTTAGGAATATGTCGATATACGATTCTCCTCTCGGAAATGACGGTATATCGGAAGAATATAATTTAATCCTATACATACAATTAAATCTTTCAATAAATTTTTCGAGAATAGATCCTCGAGCATTATTTGATTGATTTCCCCATTTTATGTGTTTAGCGTTTAAGTCTCCTGCCAAAATAAAATAGTTATTAATATTATCTAATTGAAGAGTTTGAAATAATTCCAGTAATTCTTTATTAAAATTAGCATTATGATTTTGTGATGCATAAGCAGATATTATAAAAAGATTTTTATTTCTATTTAAAAGTCTTATTTTTATAATACATACTTCTAAACATTTAAACCTATTTAGAGTATATTCTTTAATTATATCAAATTTTAAATTATTTTTAATTAGAATGGCCGTACCTCCACCTAAAGTAGCTTCAGATCTATCATGTCGAATTAATTTATAATCCTTTATTTTTATACGACTAGTTTTATCTAATTTCGTTTCACATAAGGTAACCACATCCGGGTTGTGAACATTTAAAAAATTTATTAATGAAAGTTGTTTAAGATAAGATCTACAAGAATTTACATTTATAGAAAACATTTTTAATTTTAATTGTAGCAAAGTTTTATTCATCATCATGGACAGTTTCAAATAAGAAATCTACCCTTGCAGATAAACTTTGCATTTCTTTTTGCATTTCATTTTGTGCATTTTTAAAATCTTCATTTAATTTGTTTACATTTTTTGTTAAATCACTTATAGCTAAAAGTATTTTATCTAAATTTATGTTGTTATTGTTATTTGTATTATTTTCAGATGAAATATTATTGTTGGCATTGTTATTGTTGTTATTAATATTGTTATTGTTGTTATTAATATTGCTATTGTTGTTATTAATATTGTTATTGTTGTTATTAATATTGTTATTGTTGTTATTAATATTGTTATTGTTGTTGTTATTAGTATTGTTATTGTTGTTGCAAACAGCATTTGCATAGGAGCAGGTGCTTTTTACAAAACTATCAATTTTTGTTGTTTTATTTATTGTTTTTTTTATTTTATTTTGTTTACTTATCTCAATATCATTTATTTTTTTTGTGAAGACTGGGCATTTTGTGTAAGATGCAGGGTGACCATATGACTTGCACAAAGTACAAAATAATTTTTCTGCTGGGCTTTCTTTTTTAATAGTGCAGTTTGCTGGTAAGTGGTTACCGCCACATTTTACACATCTTAACTCCATGTTGCAATTATAAGCCGAGTGGTTAAATCGCTGACATCTTTTGCATTGTGTTATAGTTGGTTTTTTTAATTTCTCCCATTTTATTATCTGATGGTCAATATGTTTTATATTAAGAATGTTGTTAATTGAACTTTGTGGTTCCGCTTGAACAATGTAGATTGGTAACTTTATATTTTCTTTTATTGACTTTTTTGTGGTCATTCTCAATACTTTGGAGAATTTACATTGTTCTACATTGTTTGAATTAAGTAAGTTTAGTATTACTTCTGGTGCGTAATCGTTATGAAGACCTTTTAACACAAGGCTAATCGGTCTTTGGCTTTTCATGGTATAAGAGAAGCATTCTACCTTAGCTTCTTTTAAAGATTCAAAAGTTTTTTTATACTCACATTCGGTTTGTAAATACAGAATATGGCGTGTGTTTTTTATTGATTTAATAAAATAATTTTTAATTTTTAATTGAAATTCAATTAATTTTTTTATTATGTCTAAGTCGTTAGACGTAATAAATATTGGTGGCACTTTTTTGTTTTTAATGTTATTAGTTGAATTAATACTAGTATTGTTATTTGGTGAATTTAAGTTAGTTTCATTTAGGGTAGAATTTTTTGGATTTTTTTTATTTGGATTATTGTTTAATGGTTTTATATTAGATGGACCGGGTAAGTTTTTTATATTTTCATTATTAATATTGGTGCTATTATTTGTATTATTATTAATTTTATCAGTGTTTTTTGTTTTTAATATTTCCAAGTAATTAAGATTACTTGTAATTTCTTTTCCACATGTTTTATTTTTTTCAACATTGACGATGACGTCATTGACATCATCTGTTATATCAAGATCGTCATCATCTCCTAATAATTGAAATCTATTGGTTTCAGTTGAATTGTCATTTATTAATTGGTTAACTTTAGATTTCATAGATAATAATTCATTTTTAATATTTTCGTTATTTATAATTTAAATGTTTTTTTTGCTTGGTACTTTTTTAATATTTTTAGATACCATTTTATGAATTGTATCTTTTTTTATATTCGTGCGTTCGCTGTCATTAAACATGCGGTATATTATACCGCATGAATATAAAAAAAACAAATATTAATTATGCACTTATTTTTAAATATTTCTTTTTTTCACTAATTTATATAATAATTTTAAGTTTTTTTTTTTTTAAATGTTATTGTTTTTTGCACTTTTACGCGCGTTTTTCAAATAAATTTTTAAATTTTATTTTTTTTTTTTTTATTAAGACCGATACAGTTTTTTCGTCAATAGCTCACGTCTACTCTTCTTAAGAGATCAAATCAATTTTGCAGTTTTGTTTTATATGGAGGCAGGAGGCTAAAACCTAGGCTTTGCAATTTATTGGTCATTTCATAAGATATACGAAATCACGTAAAGTTGGAAATTTTGAAATTATCGAATTCCCAACAAGCATAGTTTTGCCAGGATGCAAAGTTAGAATATTAATATTATAATAGTTAGTTGTTATTTGAATGGAATCTATTGAAAGTATTATTGTAAGAAAAAAAAATTTAAATTTAAAATTAGTTGAAATTCTTATATACAATTAGAAACATATAGAAAAAAGTTTAAATTAAGTACTTGCTTAAAGAAAATTTATTGTTATTTTTTTGACAAATATATTTTCTTAAATAATTGTAAAACATGTGCAAAAGCTAAAGGCTGGTAATATTCAATTACTCAAATATATTAAAATACGAAATATTGTTTTTTGATAGTGCCTGCGGTTTACTTTCATTTTATTTCATTTAAAAAAAAAAAATTAATAATAATATGCTTTTTTTTATTTTAGAATTTAAATTTGTTGCATTGAAAAAACTTATTAAATTTCAGAATTAATAAGTTCATGAAAATGATAGTATGAAATGATTTTTTAAAGATTATTAACAATCAATTGAGTAGATAATTTAAAATTAATTTAAAACCAATACCTTAAAGCCTTAAAATATTGAAAAAATAATATTATAAAATACTAATAATTTTAAATAAAGTAAATATGTTCTTAGTGACTTAAAAATAAAAAAAATATTTTAAATTTACCTGCCAATTAAAATATAATAATATTATATAGATTTCTGTGAATTAATCAATAAAATACTGATTTCAAAAATAATTCAAAAGTAATTAAAATTATGTAAGTTTATAAGTTTATATAAATTATATAAGTTTTTTCATAATATATAATATGATAATATGTCATGATATTTAAAATATGATGTATGATATTTATGACAATAACAGATTAAAAATATCAACTGTTAATAACTTTGTTATTTTAAAATAAAAAAGTGCTTTTAAATAAATTTTAAATGTACTTTAATATCCATGTGCAAATAAAAAAAGGATCCGAAGGCTGATAATTAATATCTCTATTGTACTATGTTCAAAATACAGTTTCATTTGCATTTTCCCAAACAATTTTGATTGCGATTAATCGCAGAAGAATTTTTGTGAATTGCAACAATAAGTCATTTCTTTTAACAATAAAAAGTATTTGAAATGTATGTACTAGAAAAAGTAAAATTTCTTGACAAATTCACTAATATGTTAGATCTAAAACTAATCAGATTAAACTAAATTGCACTTGAGATAACTGGTCAACCTTGAGGTCTTTAGAAGCCCTACTTAAAAAATTTTCAGTGCAAATCCTCTGTTTATAACTATAACGAAACATAAAAATTATTGCCTTCATTAAAACTTCTAAAAATTTTTTTTTATATAAAGTCCAATATATTTCCATAATGTCTTAAATTCCTGTAGTAACTTTAGCTTTGACGTTTTTTATTTGCATGACTAGTTAGAGTGTGTTAAATCAATTTTATTTGGGCTTCAAATGTTATTTTGATACGAAATATCTTTCGAACAATAGATGAAACCCCTTAAACAGTTCAAAGGTTATTTTTAGACTATACTTTAATAAATAAAGAAACTAAGCTTCGAATTTTACTTTGAGGACACAAATCTTTCAACATATATTCAGAAATCGTAAAAATAAAAATTATGTAATAAATCGATAAATTAAAAATAATTTTAGAGCACACTTTTAACTCTTTATGAGAAACTTGAGTTATATTGTCTGGTTTTTCTTAAATGAATATTACTTAAAATGTTTTTTCAAAAAAAAACTTTTAGAAAAAGAAAAAATCAATATCTTAAGTTTAAAGTAACTTAAACGAAAAAAAAATTAATTTGTATCCAAGTTGGTTTTCTCTGTTATAATTTAACATCCTTGACCCTAGTATAATAAAAAAAAATCATTCAATTTAAATACGCAACAAAAATGGCGACATGAAAGTTGAAAAAAAAAAAATTATACTGTCTGGTGTATTCTTTTTCAGAATTTTAAACCAAAAAATAATATTATATCTTTATCTACAATTAGTATTTTTAGAAAATTTAGAAGAATATTTCTTCTTTCTTTTTTAAGGGCAAAACTTAAAATAACTGTAAAACCTTGACTTCTGAAGAGTACAATAATAATAATAAATATAATAAAATTTTTTTTAAAGAAATTGTTAGAGAATCAAAAGCACCAAATGGCTATTAAAACTATTATGTAACTATTATAAAAAAACTTAAAAACCAATAGTTTAAAATAACATTATGTGGTTGGTGAATGTTGCAGGATAAAGTGGTCCTATACAAGTTTATAGGTTCATCTGTCGCCGAATGATGATTATAATTAAACAAAGATTTATAAAAAAAAATTATAAAATTAGGTTAATTTTTTCCTCAAACAATTAAGAATAAAATAAATTTTTACCCTATTGTATAAGATTATTTTGTTTTCAATGCTGTTATTACACTGATATTCAGTTGACTGCTTCAAAAACAGGTCATATGAATATATTTAATATACGAATAAAAAATAATACAGTATAATGCTCTCCTACATTTCCTACAATTTTACACTTTTTGCCATTAATATATATCATCAATTTACCCATATCAATGTTTTGGCTCTATATAATTTCAGGTGATTAACTTTTATTTATTTTTTTATATTTCAATGCTATACAGAATGACTGTTTACTGAATTACTTCAGAAAATTTCAAGTACTAATATAATAGACATATATAAGTATTTTATATAAGTATTTTATTGTTTTTAATGAGATGCTAAGCAAATAGTTAAAGACATAAGACAGAAAAAATGAACCATTAATAGTATAATGTTTCACAAAGTGCAGAAAATACTTTACAAGTAAAATAATCGTGTTATTGCAATGTTTGACAAAGGAATTTATATTTTATATTAAGCAATAATAATATTTCTGATTTTGAAATCTATTTTTATTATTGTTCATATTGTATATAAGAGATTGTACCGAAGATCTAATCAAGTGATAATTTCTACTTTAAACAGTGTAATAAAAAAACTATAATTTAAAGAGAAAAACATAAAACTTATTTTATAACTTATATTATAAATTATTTAGTTGTAGAGTTCCTCGAAAACTTCGAATTAAAAATAAGTGAAAATAACATTTTTAAAATAATTTAATTTAAATAACTGCATTTTCACAAAAACACAATATACCATAAATTTTTAAATTACCGAATTCTTAATTATCATACTGACAATTTTGTTTGAGTATATTAGTTCTACATTGTCTTGTAGGGGTTCGTAGAAAAAAATGTTATTGCTTTCCAAAATATTAAAATGAATTCATTTTATTTTGCATATACTAAATGTCTGAATAAAGCATATTTAAAATAAAAAGAAACGTGTTTTGAATATTAAAAATTATTAAATTGCAAATAAAGAAAACGACAAATGTATGTACATTTCTTATAAATAAAACAATTTCACTTTAATAAATTATATTTAAGTATAAAACAAGAAGCATGAAATTTAACAGAACCATACTACATTTAATCAAATATTTCTGATGACAACCCTTCACAGAAACTTTACTTTTTTTCCAAATAGCGTAAAAATTAAGAATACAAACAGACATAATATATTTTTTTTAACCAAAATAATATTAACCATGCAATATTATGTGAAAGAATTTTGGAATAAAATTTTATTTTACCACGTTTTGACAAGAAACAAACAAGCGAAGATAACAAAAAAAAAAAAAATTGCACAGATACTAAAAAGATCTTATAAATAAAATCTGTACGAAAATCCTATATTAAGTTTCCTTTGGCAGACTCTTTAATAAAATATTTTTTGTATAATGAAAATCATTCAGTGAAATAAAGAATATATTAAAGTTGTTAACTCAAAATTACTTTACCTACTAACTTTATAATTTAATGCAATTTTCTGGATGAACTTATCTTCATTTTTAAAATCTTCTCAATTGCTATACTTAATTATGCTTATACAAATAAATTGCAAACATTTAAGAATTTTGTAATTCTTACATTTTAACATAATTCTAACAATTACCGAATTTATCCACATTTCCCGGAAATTTCCATTATTTATAAGGAATTTTTACTATTATTTATCCATAGAGGTCAATAAACTTCTTTTACACTGTCTACATCGTATGAAAAATAGTTATAACTCTTTGGTAATATTTCTCTGTGATTTATAGTAACAAGTTGCTCCGTGGCAACCCTTGAATTTTTTAATTAATTTTCCTTATTTTTTCGCGTCAATCAACTGTATCAATCAAGCATAAACAAATGCTTCAGTAAATTTTTAAAAATTTATTTTCTGAACTATATAAATATGTGTGTTTGTAAAAACCATTGGGTTTAATTGAAAACTTCTTCATTTATTTTTATGACAAATCCTTTAGTCCCAAAATATGGTTAAAAAAACATAAATCTAAAATGTAAACAATAAATAGAAAATTATTTAAATGACCTATTTAACCTTGACCCTAATAATACACTTGCATTATTTCTTTACGAATATTCCTTTAAAACCACAAAGAATAAAATTAGTCCTGGAAAGATACTAAACCTCTTAATATAACAAATTGATTTTATTAGTTGTCGTAAAACAAAAGAGTTTAATTAGTGGTTTAGTTTAATATAATATTAGGTCAAATATTAATTTTCTAATAAATTAACATCTTGGTTTGTTGGTTTGTGGTCAAAATTCTTTAAACAATTTTGAGGCTGATCTATTTTGAAAATTTAATAATAAATTTTGAGAATAAATAATATTACCTATTTTTTACGTATGAAATTTTTAGATAAACCTCTTTTTTCAAAGTTACCTATGTTATTGTCATGAAATCAATATTATATAAATTTTTCGGAATTTAAATTTTAAATTTAGTTGAAGTATTGTGCGCTGTACATTTAATCTTTAATTGATCTTTAGTAGAAGCAAGCCAAGGCCTAAGATATTTTAATCTTTAAAATTAATCTTATATCATTTGAAACTATTGGTAAAGACCAAAAATTAAAGTTTGTAAAAACAAAATAAAAACTTAAAGTTTTAATAATTATTTCATCCAAAATTTTATAGTACCTTTAAAAATTCATTAAATCAGACCAGTGATTTCATCCTTGAATATCTAAAAAACAATATGTATTTCTATAATTCCTTAAATTTCAAAAATTAAAAACAAATAGAAATTTAAAACTTTTTAAATATTTTTTCCTTCACCTTAAATTTTCATTTAAAATTGCGAAGTGTTTTTGTGTAATTTTTCTTTGAAAGTTTTAAATAAAATAACAAAAATTTTTAATAAAATATTGTTGGTAGCTAGATGCCTTAAGTTAAAAAACTTCTCATCTAAACTTAATATTAAAACAATAAAAAGTTCATGAATATTTAAATAATTCACTTATATATTTTATTATATTTATATTTTATTTCCTGATCCTTTAAAATTAAAGATAGTTTCAAGGAAATCAATTTTAGATAGAAATGAACAGAAATTCAATAAAAAAATTTAAATAAAGGTTTTTTAATTGAAATTGTTTAGAGAAAAATCTATAGTTTCAGATTTATGAAATAATTTTAAATCATAAACAAAATTTTTACACATTTTTACAATTCTACTTGAATATACGAAAATTAATGAATTTCTAAAATATAATTAAAAGAAAGATTTTCCTTTAAATTGTGTTATACTCTTTAATGTTATGCATGTTTACCTAACATTATATATATTAAATGCTTAATCTTTAAAAATGAATGTAAGTGAGAGGATCCTTCTCTTCGTAATTAAATTAAAACAAAAAAATAAAGGGATAACTAATCAAATACATGCTAAAAATTTGTTTTGAAATCCTTGTATAATCCTTTTTTTTATTAAAAAATACTTCGCGGCACAAGTTAAGAGAATTTATATTTTATAATGTACAACCTAGAAAGATTTAGATCCCTCAATCTAACACATAAGAATAATTTATGCAAAAATTCTAATACATATTTAAAAATTCTTATATATTATAAATTGTTTTGAGAATAAAAAAATTTTAAGTTTTGAACCTTCTAAATAATATATAAAAATATCTCCACCACAGGGTATAGAAATTAGTTGAGAACTTTTACTGAAGGGAATATTATAT
The DNA here is from genome assembly GCA_963082915.1 of Dolichopus griseipennis. Taxonomy (NCBI): domain Eukaryota; kingdom Metazoa; phylum Arthropoda; class Insecta; order Diptera; family Dolichopodidae; genus Dolichopus; species Dolichopus griseipennis. The sequence goes on from OY720445.1 coordinate 69,321,297, forward strand.
TCAATTGAACGTTTTCATATTAATTCACAACATCTGGCAATTTAAATAAATTGAAAATATAATAAGAGTTAAAGTTAGGTGACAAAAAGGGCTACTTAATTTAGTTTACCTTAATCAATACTTTTAGTTAATATTTTACCAAAATACAAGAATTATTTGCTGAAATTAAAACTAAAATACCAGTAACATAATGAATGAGATTATGTAATATAAATCTAATATTGTTACTAAGAGCTGAAATAGACAATGAAATTAGTTTTAGGTTTAGCTAAAATTTGGTACTAACAAAAATTCATACCTATCAGCTTAGCGATTCTAAGTTAAGACATATTAAGATTCTACATTAAAACAAAAAAGAATACATTGCGAAAAAAGACTCATAATTTAATTATGGAATTAACAAAGTTGTCAGAAAACCCACAAAAATAACCTGACAAATTATTAGAGGCATAATTTTATGTTTTAAATCCTTTTTTATATATTATATATACATACTTTTTTTCCATATTTAAGTATATCTTAAATTATTAATTGTTTTTTTACATTTAAAATAACATTTTATAATTTTCAATACTGTACTATAATAAGTATGAACAGTTCATATGTTCATGCAAGTATATAAATCCTATTTATAAGTTTTTCATCATATTCAATATACTGTATTCAACAAGCATTCTATAACAACATTTCTTTTGGATGAAAACGTATATAAATAAAAAAAAAAATATATTAAATATTTTGCTTAAGGCTTCATTTGGAAAAGATTAAATAAAATCTTAAAAGAACTAAACATGATTTGTACTATTGTTGGTAATATTTATAAAGAAAACTAAGTTTATTGTACAAGATTTCAGTTTATCAAGAGAAATCTGATTTGGTGAGATTAAAAAATATATGATTACAGTAAATTGAATTGAACAGATTGTTATTAAATATGTTCAAATAGAATTTATTGAAATAGATTTAATAGAATTTCCAAGAATTATATAAAATCTAAGAAATGTTTATAAATTTTAAATAAATTATTACAATATTAATATATTAAATAAAGTAGATAGAAATGTAGACAGATTCCTATCAGCAAATAAACTAGCTCATATATTTTAGGTTCGCTGCACCTTTAACTATTAAATACTTTATAATTATACACCAATAATTGCTTTTTTAACTTTTCATTAATTTAACGCGTTGGTAAAGCCTACGACTCCTTTACTTTGTAAACAGTTATAGAACCATCACTCTAATAAAATAGTTAGTCTCACTGCACACATTACCAATTGAACGTAAATTATTGTTTTGGAAGCTTTTAAAATTTCTTCGCTCCTTTCCGTAAATAAAGTATGTTATTAATTCAAAATAAGTTATTTTTTTTTTGCAAAATGTTTAATCATTTTTTAACCGAAAATCACAGTATTTTCATATCTAAAAATCTATTGAAAAAAAGGAACAAGGTTTAAAAATTACTAAGCCAAAAAGTAAAATTAAGTTAACTTTACGAATATTTAACTTGTTTTGTTTTTTTATGCAAATTATTTGTCAATTTAGTTAATTTTCCTTTTGTTCTTTATAAACTAAATTATGGTGAAACGATAACAATGAATAAAACAGAAAAAAATAAAATAAAAAAAAAAATAAGAAATAAATTAATTAAATATTGTTAGTTACAAAATTAATTTTTAAATTTACATTTTTATAAGTGAGTTAAATTGATATTGACTCAATATTAATTATTGAAATGTTAATTGAATAAAAACTTTGAAAACATTTCCGTTTTAGAAAATAGAAATCGGAAGAGTAACAATTGAGTGAAGGGAATATACGATTAAAGACAAAAATGTATGAAATTTTATATGTTATGAAAACACTCAGAAATGTAAGGTTCGATTTCTGAATAAAATAATAATTTGAGCTTCAAAACAGCGAAGTAAAACATTGTCTCTTGAAATCTTTTTCAAAACAAAATAATGATTTTTAGTTAAGAAAATCAAATGATAACGTAAATATTGCAATAATAACAGTTAACGTTTATAACGAACACTGAATCTAGAAAAGATATTTGAAGGAGACGTAATATAAGTTTTACAAACTTTCTGTAAGAAAAAAAAAATTCATTGTTTTAATTAAAAAAAAAAAACAGATGATAATAGATAAAGATAAAAATATCCCTTGCTGCCCTTTTGAAAACTTTTAAAATTAATTTTGGTTATTCAATTGTTTGCTTCCTTTGAATAAAGCTTTTACGTGAATCTAATTTTAAATCTGGCATTTTTTTTAATTCTTATAAAAGGTGTCAAGACTTTTTCCATATCAACAAAAAGTTTTAGAAAATTTTATACTTTCCACTAATAGGTTTTTTAAATATTTTCTGTTTTTGCTTTACTTACATTAGAATTAAAAAAAAATATTTCGACCCAAATGTTGTTTCATGAATTTTTAATACACGTAATTATCACATAATAATGGTAAATAAAACCAAGTAAAAAACATTTTTTTTTTTCTGTTTATTTAGGAAATTATACAGTTTTGTTCAAAATAATTTGTAATATATTAGGTATTTTGGTAAAAAAAATGGATTAATAAAAGATGATTTTAAAATTTTAAGTCTGTAGAATAATATACATATAAGAACTATTTTATTTCTATGTAACTGTACTTTTTAGTTTGCTTTTTTATTAAAATTTATTTTAAAAACAAGCTATAGCTTTTAATAATCAACTTAAGTGGTTTAATTTTTAAATGTTTCAATTTTATGCTAATCATTTTTTTTCGCTTTATTTAATATTAATTTACAATACCTTCTTCTTTTAAGAATTTAACTTACAAGTATTCTTTTAAACCTTAAAGTTTCTTTTTGATTAAGTGATCGTTTTCTAAATTCTCATTCGCTCAAACAAGTCGCAGATTTGTATATATTTAATTCAAAACATCCTCTTACCTTAAAAATATTCATTGTAATTCAGTAAGTACGTATCTTGATACACTAACCTGAATTATATCAAAATAACTCTAAAATAATTGGTTATTTCTTTTATTGAAATGAAAAAGCACCTTTTCTTAATTGCTTTGGTAGGAAAAGTTTTTTGTTTAGCCAATTGAACCAACTTTAAAAAGTTTTGCATTTTAATATTCCACAGTAATTTTTTTTGATTTTGGGTTTTGGTTTTGCTGATTTACAATATACGAAAAAATTTTTTTAAAACCTAATCACTAAACAATTTTATAATGTTAAATGTCTTTCGAGGACATTTTAAATCTTTTTTAAGAATAAATAATAAATGTGTCAGAATGTTTTATAAAGGAGTGTATATTATATCTCATTCTTTTTCGACCCCATTTAACAAACAATTCACACTCAATTATTTTGAAAAATTTAGCTTTTACCAAAGCATATGTATTAGAAGGTATTACTTCAGATTATTTCTAAGAAAAAAAAAAAGTTCCGGAATACAAAAATATGTGAAATGATTTGAAAGTTTTTTGTTTTGTTCTAAGATTTTTTATTTTATTCGAATAATTGAGTAAGAATTTAATACAACAGTAAATTTAACAGAAAATAGCTTTTAAAGCTTTGACAGTTTAAATAAAAAATTAACTGAAATTAGGGACTTAAAAGTAATTAATGATTTGAAAAAACAAATTCCTGAAAGTATGCAACAGTTGTTCAGTAATTTTAATTAAACTATTATTCGAGTATTGTTAGTAACTGTAAATAATCCTTATACTTTTTATTTGAAACTCCTTGTCCAAAAAACATCGACTAAATTAATTAATATTATATTTTTTTTACAGAAATATCAATTTAATTTGTTTTAATTTATAAATAAAAAAATAAAATAGTAATATAAATTTTAAACTAAATAACATTCATATGAAATTAAAACAAAAAATTTAATTTTTATAAATATTCGCAAACCTTGCACCCTCCAGCCAACATTATGTGCAAAATGGTTTCAATATTTTTTGAACGACAAATGCAAAGGATAAAGTCTTTCTAAATCTGAACCTAACATTAAACTAATATATACTTCATTATCGTTTTATTTCATACTTTACTAAAAAATTCTAACGATCACTTTTAAATTAATTTACGTTTTGATACAGCAACTAATTTCTAGTGATTAATTTCATTAATAAATAAAAAACAGATTAAAGTCATAGACTTTTCTAACAGAAGTTTATTTATCATATTTTCAAAGATTCAGTAATTTATTTATGGACGATGGAAAAAGTTAAAAATACAAAAAAAAAAAAATCCGAGTTAGTAATATCTCATATCATAACCTTTACATAAAGAGGATGTTGAAAATAATATTTCACAGAAAAAACAGATTCACGTTTTCTCAATACTGTAATTAATATAAATTTGGAAGACCAACAATGTTTCTTCGATTTATTTGTGGTTCTGGTCACAAATAAATTATTGAGAAAATAAAAAGATTAATAGCACAAAATCTTTTAGATAAAAGCTATATATTTTTGTTTAAATTTGTTGAAGCTATTATAAATTAACACACTCTACAAATGATAGAAATTAATCATGTAAAAAATGTTTGGTTAGTTTCCACGTTTGTTAGTTTAGTTGATTTATTTATATGCATTGAATTATTTAGTGTATTGTTTATATTAAATTTATACAATTTGTTTAGCACAGTATTTTTTAATATCAAAGTTACTAAAAAAAAAATTAAATTTAAATTACTGAATAATCGGATAAACGCCTTCATAATTTATTTTGTATGATTTCCTAAAATGGGAAAGTTTTTTATTAACAAAATTAATTTAGAGCTCTAGAACTTAAGAAACAAAAAAGTTGCTTCACATCATATGTTTTCAATATTTTATTTTCAAAAATCTGAAAACAGGAAGGCTATAAATATTAATCTTTATTACTTAATTGCTTTATAACTTACAATTAAGGTTCAAAGTTAGATTTTTAAATGTATATATTTTATTTATAATATATTCTATTTGCCTTTTTAAGAGGAATAATTATTTAAAATGACATGCATACTTCTAAAGATAATAATAAATAATAAATATATCAAATTTGCAATTACATATTCAAGAAAATTAAAATAGAGTTACTATATCACCATTATTGCATAAAGATTGTTTTTAATATATTCAAATTAAATAATGTCCTTATTTAATTTTTGTCATTTCAGGTTTTCTATTTAAATGTTTTATAATTAAATAAAATAATAAATATGTATGTAAAATTAATTTAAAATAAAATTTTGATTAATTAAAATATTTGTTCCTTAATTGATAAATTTCTGAATAATTGTGTCATTTTAATTTATTTCAAAAATATAATTGTACTATTTTATTAGATTATCTATTAATTAATTTTAGAAATCAAAAAATTGTAAATTATAAATTAGATTTCCATATTGTGATTATAAAATTGTCATATTTATATATTTTAATTTATATAAATATATTTTCTTACTTTTTGCATGAATTACTTTATACATATAGAGTGTACAGTATAATAACCACAACATTTGTTTTACAGTAATTGGTTATTATAACTAACAATGCAGAAATTCATTATCAAAAATTAAAGAGAATAAAGATAAATATATCAGGTCATTTAAAATATATTCAAGATGCCTTTGAAATATGTACATATAACTATTAAATTCCAATAACACAATATTCAGAAATATTTTTCAACCCCATTTTCAAAAATTTTACCTAATTGTTCTTCTAATTATCCATTCATAAAATAGTTTATTCTTTCTAAATAATTACTTCTTTTGTTTTTATTTTTTAATTAAAAGATATTCCTGGCATATGAATTCATATGTCATTTTTATTTATGTTCATTTAAGAATATAAAAAACTGTAATGTTTTGTTGAAAGAATTTTTTTTGTTTTTTTTTTCAACAAAAGTAAATTGTTTATATACAAACATTTATGAACTTTATGAGGAATTTTATTACCAGATGTTGTTACAGGAAACAATTACGATTGTAACAGGATGTCCTAAAGATTTCTCAAATAATATGTTATTATTCTATTTTAACATTATGTACGGTAAAGTTAGTGATATAGAAAATATGTTATTTTTTGTGTACTAAATAGAGAATTGGCCTTGAATACTTTTTTACAATTTCATCATAAAAATTAATGGTCGAACTTAATTTTTTAAATTTTTCTGTTGAGTTTTGTTCATAATTATCCGCATTTTTTAAGTTTAAAGCGTATACTAAGTAATACCACGCTGTAAATGATAATAAAGACTCGATCGAATATATGGATCGCAACACAACTCAAAAGATAAAAAGGAGCTAGTTTGCACAAATTTGTTTCTATAGAAGAGCCGTCTTTGCAATTTCAAATTGCGCCAGTTTGGCCAATGGGTGCGAGAGATGCCCTTCAACATTTTTTTTTATATGAGCATAACTATCCATTAAAACTGAGTAATTTCTGAAATTTTGTCAAAAATAGTTAAGTTTTTGGCCACTGTACAAAAAAAAAAATTGCTGGTTTAGTAATTAAGGTTTGAACGGCTGCCATATTTATATTTTTTTTTTATATATAACTCAAAGTCTTGCTTTAATTTTTGAAAAACTAAGAAGGTTCACAAAAATAATATCAGTATATTGGGTCAATTAGTATGTAATAATTATAATTAATCAAATAGTTATATAATCATTCGTGATAGAATTTTTGTTGAACGCAAATCATATTTGTCAACAATCCAGTGAAGTTTTGGTAAGTAAACAACGCAGACTTATCAATGAAATTCATTTGATTTTTCGAAACTAGTATTATTAGTTCATGCAATAGGTTCTGATCAAACATTTTACCATTTGAAATTCAAGGTTTTTTTAACTATGAGTTAAATTATTACTTTACGTGGATTGACGATTTTATTATAAAATTTTAAAGAATATAATACAGTTTGTTGTCAACAAATAGCACAATCTTTTTTTTATATTGGTAACAAACTAGAATTTTAAGATTTATTCCTTAATTCAAAAGATAATGAATTAAATTACATACGTTCATTTAAAATTATTTTATTTTATTTTATTTTTAAGAAGTAATCTAAAACTTATTTTTTGAATCGGTATTAAGAATATAATTGATGTTATACCCAATGAACAGTAAGATTTCAAGATATTTATTGAAGCATATTTTAAAATCAAATTTTGTGTTAAAATTCCAAATAAAGAATAATAATTTTTATAAAAAAAATAATTAATAATAAGAAAATAACATAGTTTCTTTATTTCTTTATGACATATATTGTTATCTCAATTTTTTTTTTTTTGTTATAAGCTTAAGAATTTGGGAACAGAACATTTTTCTTATTTGCTATAAGAAAACAACGAATAAAGAAGATATTAGATTAATGAATATATTAAGTATATACAACCACGTTTTATACCAAAATAAGTAAAACATTTATACCAGTAACAACATCGTTGAATTTCTTTTACAAAAAGAATTTAAAATCAAAAATGAACTGATTGTTTTCTTTGGATACTTGAGTATTTTTAAACGTAATTATTTTATTTCGCCGTAAACTAAAATTTACTTTATATACATCTTATAGTTCTTTTATTTTTTGAAAGAAAGAAATTCAGAAAATGTTTATACAACGATTACAAAACTAAATATTTGCCAAAAAAGGACAACAAAATTAAAATAATATAAATTACTTAAAAATTTATAAATAAAAAGTAAAATTGAGGAATGCCTCAAACGGTTCTTTTCTTTTAAGTTTTTGTTGAATGATTTCTTTGAAAATATTTGATTTTAAATATTTAAGATATTTGTAGTTGTAGATATTTGTACTTAATTTACTAAGTATAAAGCAAAAGCTAATAATTATATTTTAAGATTGAGAAAAAATTAAAGTAATTTGATTAAGAAGAAGCTTGTTAGATTTTGAAATTATATTTAAAATAGATTTTTAGTTTTGAAATACTATTTTTCTAATTTTCTATACTTAATTTATGGCAAACATGAACCACATTTGTAAATTTTTATAATGCATAATAAACAACATCAACTAAAACCTTCCCATATATTAAAATGTTTTTTTTTTTTTTTAAAGTCACAAGTTTTAAAGCCAATAGTTTTTTTTTTAAAATCGATCTATAAAATATGATAAGTTAAACAATTTGATTAAATTTTTAGCAAATTTTCAAAAAATTTTGTAAAAATGTGCCTATATAGCTTCACTCTGTCCGTCCGTCCGTATATTTACAAAAACTTTTACACCGTTTGAAATAGAGTAAAAAAATTTTAACCATGGGTAGGTTTTGCAAAAAAAATAATTTCGTAGAAGAATTTTTTTCTGTAGCCCCACCTGTTACGGGGCTACAGCCCCCCAAAGTTGCAAAAAGCCCTATATTTAAATTGTTATAACAAGAGTTCTGCTGAATATATTTTCAATCTAAAAACGGCAAACGATAGCTGGTTTTATAATCTTTATAAATTTTTAAAAAGTAAATGTTTGGGGTTGCCATACGGTACTAAAATTTAACATTACGCAAAACTCAAGTTTTGCAAAATTTTTGGCTTCACATATCTTCTGAACGATTTTAGCTAGGGTCTTGAAATTTTGGGAGAAGTTAGATACTCAGAAATTAGTAGGAGTTGGTTAACAAAATTTTTTTGTCAAGCTCCCTATTTAGGAGCTATAAGGGCTCGAAAATTGAAATTTTGCTATTTTTAAACACCTGTAACTTGAATACCTGTCCAAATTTTTTTTTTAGTGATGTACAAAATTCAAAGCTCTATAATTATATTTCAACATGTGTCAAAGGTTTTTCTTAATTTTGAAGGGTGACGAAGCCACAGCCCCTGCAAATTCCAAAAAAGCCCTATATTTAAATTAATATAACAAGAGTTCTGTTAGGTTTATTTTCAATCGAAAAACGGTAGAAGAGGCTGCTTTTATAGACTTTACAGAAATACGTCGCTAAAATGTATAGGGTTGCCAAACGGTACTTAAATTTACCATTATGCAAAACTAAATTTTTGCAAAATTTTTGGCCACACATATCTTCTGAACGGTTTAAGCTAGGGTCTTGAAATTTTGGGAGGAGTTAGATCCTCAAAAATTAGTCGGTTAACAATATTTTTTTGTGGCGCCTCCTCTTTTGGAGCTATAAGGGCTTGAAAATTGAAATTTTGCTATTTTTAAACACCTGTAACTTGAATACCTGTTTAAATATGTTTTCCTTAATATACAAAATTTAAAGGTCCAACATTATATTTTAACATATGTTAAAAGATTTTCTTAAATTTAAAAGGGGTTCTTTAAATTAAAGAAAGTGTCTCTCAGTTTTAACCATTTTTGCTTAAATAGTAAAATTCTAAGAAAAATTCCAAATTTTTGTGGAATTCACAATTTAATTCCTAGAACCTAAAAAAGTTTGGGGGAAGGGGAGTAGTGAGGATTATATCCTTGAGAAATTTGCAACCTTCTCCATAGGGCTTAAATATTAAAAATTTACTGTTTTTATAAGTAAGCAGTAACTTAGTCACTATAACGTATATATTTTCTAAATTAAATGTTAATATTCAAGCTTCAACATTATATTCCGATAAAATACTTAGTATGAAACACTATATTATTTTGAAAATGTGCTTTTTTAAAAACCCTTGGTTTTTTTCATCACTTGTTACTTTTGAACACTATTCTTAAATAAATTAATTAATAGTTTAAAATCGTATAATCAAAATTGAATTGCAAAACTTTTTCAATTAGATAATAATATGTCAACATAATCTTAAAATCTACAACATACAATTTGTTCGGTTCAAATAGCCAAAAGTTTTTCTGATTGCAAAATATATGATTTTTTTTTACAAAACTTTCTATTTTTCATTATGTTAAAACAAATTAAATTTGCTTACGTATAAATCTTTGTATGGAATATATAATTAAACTGGGATTACAAATCTTTTGGGATCATACTAAATAAATATAAAAATTAAACAATATTATTAACAAATAAATTGGTATAAAATATTTTAAAATATTAAAAATATATTAATATTAAAAAACTTTTTTGTTTTTCAATTTATGTCCTCTAGAATATGTAAATAAAGTTTATATACTATTCAAATTAAATACTAAGAATTTTTATATTTTCGTATACGTAGTGTAAGTAATATAACATATACACTGAGCTAAACATTTAATCTTGAATCTGACAAATTTCTACTTTTCAAATCTCATAATAAAAACAGATTTAGAGAATTAAGTTAGAACAATAAGTATTTTACAAATCTCTGCATAAGTCTGGCAAATACCATATTAATAAAATAATATTATTATAGAAGAAAATGGAGCTGTTTCTCTTTATGCAAACGAAAATGAGTTTTCTTAAAACTTTTACACAAGTTTTCCCAAGTTTTTATAAACTTGTTTTAAGTCTATTTAATATGCAGATTTTAAATATTACTCTAAGAGCAATCTCAGTTTCGGAAAGGTTTGGTTCAATATAATATGGTAACTTATCTTTATTAATATAATGTACCAAAAATTCAAGAAGCAGAAATACCACTTTTAATTAATTCATAAATCCATACTTTTTTTCATGTATAAATTTCAATTTATTTAAAAAAAAAAAACTGTTTATTTATAAAACTTTTTTTTAACAATTTTTTTGAAAGTCATTTGTCTTAAAGGTTATTTTGTGAAAATTATTTCTTAGTTAGCAAAAAACTGATTATATATTATATATTTATGAATTCATAATTCAGAATATTTGAAATTTAGTTGTCATTCAAAATTTGTAGGTACTGCAGAAGGAATTTTTTTATTTGGGACAAAGTTATGCAACGAAGTTGTTGTTTTATTTAATAACTAAAGTACACTACTAACACATTTATGATTCGGAAGCAAAATCTATGACCAATTAAATCCAAAAAACTTTTTTTGAATAAAGTGAAATAAAATAATTTTATTATGGAATCTTTTTAACATTATGCATTTTTAATAGTGTGTTATAAAATGAGAGAAAGTTTAATTAGGTAATCTTGTATATAAGATTTTTAAGAATTAATTATAAATTCTTTTGAAGTTAGTTTTTATAGTACCTGCACCAAAAAAACTTTTTTGTTATAGATGCATATTATGATAATTTATTACCTAAATTACATTAATAACAATTAATCATTTAAAGTATATAAATATATTAACTTAATATGACTTTAATTACCCTTTATGAAAATATGAAAATTACTAAGAAAGTTTAATATTTGAATTAATTACATAGTTTTGAATTGTGTTGAACTTTAAGATGATTAACTAAGGAAATGTGAATGCAGAGTGAATGTAAATAAAATTTTTGATTTAAAATTTTAATAAAATATTAATTAAAATTTATGAAAGGTTAAATTATTAATGTAAATCAATTTAAAAAATAATATCAGTTTATGTTGCACATTTCTTATGACATATAAATGTAATTATTTTTTTAACATACACTTTAATTATGGTTGGCACCTCAGAGAGTTGAGGTTCTCTTCTGATGAATAGTTCATTCTATTTTTTGCTTACATTTTTATTTCAGATCGTTTACTAGTAATTTAGTTTATATTACTAGAAATTTTATTCAACATTATATTTCATATGTATTTAGCAACGTAAACTGGTTTTTTATTAAAGAATTTTTATTAATGTAGCAGCTGTTAGAATAAATTAAATCTATCTCCTTTCAACTACTAAACTTTATGGTATATAATTTAACAAGCACCCGTAAAACTTTCTAAATTAATTGTCAATCAAACATTTTAACTAGATAAAAATATAAATACCCATGTCCGATTAAAAAAATCTTAACAATATTCTTTTGACAAGATAAAGTTACTAAAGAAAATTGATGACAACCTTTTTTCAATATCAATCAAAAAATTTTACTATGTCAATTCATTGGATCTCTTGTAATTGCCATATAAAAGTTCTTCAATGACATGTCAAAATACAAAAAAGATATTTTTCAAAAAAAAAAGGTTTAAAAGAAATGTCCAAAATTTTAAATTTATTTTATTTTATTGAAAAAACGAGGAAGAGTGTAGTAGAGTAGACTGTGTCAACTCTGGGATACCCGTATGACCGTTATAAAAGAATGCTCTAATGCTCTTATAAAAGAAGGAGTTGTATGGCAGCTACTCGAACTCTTGGCAGTAGAGCAACCAAATTTTGCAGAAACTTTGGCCATTACACTAAACTATTTTTAGCAAAATTTCAGACACCCAACTTCAATAGGTATAGAGTAATGCTCATATAAAATAAGAAGTTGTATGGCAGCTACTCGAACCCTTTGCAGTAGACCAACCAAATTTTGCAGAAACTTTGGCCATAAAACTAAACTACTTTTGTCAAAATTTCAGACACGTAGCTGTAATAGGTACAGAGAAATACTCATATAAAAAAGGAAGTTGTATGGCAGCTACCCGAACCCATGGACCAAAATGGCTGGATTTAAATAGCGATGACGGCTATTGCAAAAAAACGAATTTGCGAAAATTTCAAGATCCTAGCTCCTTTAGTTTTTGAGTTATCGTGCGGACGGACGGACAGACGGACAGACGGACGGACAGACGGACGGACGGACGGACATACATAGCTAAATCGATTTTTTTTTCGATTCTGATCCATACACTTGAGTTTATATCTACCCCTCTCCTTCTCTGCGTCACAAACGTAATGGCAAATTTATTATACCCTTTGACTATATAGTCATACGGGTATAAAAACTTCAAATTTGGAAAGTTTAAAAACTTTTATATGGAAAATTTAAAATTTGTTTTTTTTTGAAAAACATAAATTCTGAGTAAAAATAAGAAAGTGTGATTCTTAATTCTTCCGTACCTATTTATGATCAACAAAGCTGGTATAAATTCATAAAGTGGAATAGTTAAAAGAGGAAGTTTTCAAAGTTATCAAATTTTTTGGAGAACATTAGCTGTAAAACTTATTATTTTGTTATTAATAATTGATATACATAAAAATTCCACATTTCTATTTGATTATCTGAATTTAATGTCGGGATTAATACAATATTTAATTTTTTTTTTTAATTATAGCTTATTATGTTTCAAAAATGAAGTTGCATAAGAACGCTTCATAAAAAAAATCCGTTGTATCTATAAAATAAACACAAACAATTCTATATTCAAATATTCATTTAAACTCTAAGGCGCTCCGAAGATTTAGTACCTTCAAAGGTAAAAGAAAATTAATAAATATACATAAAATTTAGCAATATCTTAGGGCTTTATTTTTATTGCATTCTTTTTCTTAATTTTATTACGAATAATATTTGTTTATAATACCGTTTACAAATAACAATAATAAAAAGAAAATAATAATAAGTATAATGAACACAATTGAAATAACAAAATAAAAAGTATATAATAACTTTGTAAAAAAAATTGGAAAAGATTTTCACCCTTAAGAATTTTTCTTCATTCTCCAATTGATAAGTTTTAACATTAATATTTTATTTTTAATGAAATATATACCCTATCAAAATCTATTTATTATATCCGGATTCTAATTTAATAAAAATAGAAAATAGTTTAAAGTTTAACTAAGCTCATTTTTTCGTTAATAATTGGTTTTTATGTATAAACATCTTATTAATTATTAGTCGCCATCATCTTTTAATTTTCAGATTCAATATAAAAGTTTAGTAGCAATTTAATTCACTTAATTGTTTTTGGGTTGTTTGTTTGTGAACATACAGACACTCATGCATTCATGTAAAAAAATATTTTCAGAACTAATCCATTTTCTCTATGTTTACAATACTTTTACAATTACGTTCTTGTAAGAAAATAAAATATATTTCCTGTATTTTCTGTATATACATACAATGTAAAATTAATTCTATTTTTAAATAGAAAATATCAAAGTAAAAATAATCTTAATATTGGTTTTTAATAATGTAATTAAAATACTTTATAATTCTTAATAGTTTTATGTTATTTTTACTTATATATAAAATTAATTGAAAACGAGGAAGAGTGTAGTAGAGTAGACTGTGTCAACTCTGGGATACCCGTATGACCGTTATATAAACATTATATCATTATTATTACAAACATTAATTACTTTTGGCAAAATTTCAAACATACCAGCTTTATTAGATGAAATATAATGCTCATATAAAAGAAGGAGTTGTATGGCAGCTACTCGAACCCTTTGCAGTAGACCAACCAAATTTTGCAGTAACTTTGGCCATTAAACTAAACTATTTTTGGCAAAATTTCAGACACCCAGCTTTAATAGGTATAGAGTAATGCTCATATAAAATAAGAAGTTGTATGGCAGCTACTCGAACCCTTTGCAGTAGACCAACCAAATTTTGCAGTAACTTTGGCCATTACACTAAACTATTTTTGGCAAAATTTCAGACACCCAGCTTTAATAGGTATAGAGTAATGCTCATATAAAAGAAAGAGTTGTATGGCAGCTATTCGAACTCACTGCAACAGACCAACCAAATTTTTCAGAAACTTTGGCCATAAAACTAAACTACTTTTGCCAAAATATCAGACACGTAGCTGTAATAGGTACAGAGAAATACTCATATAAATAAAGAAGTTGTATGGCAGCCACCCGAACCCATGGACCAAAATGGCTGGATTTAAATAGCGATGACGGCTATTGCAAAAAAACGAATTTGCGAAAATTTCAAGATCCTAGCTCCTTTAGTTTTTGAGTTATCGTGCGGACGGACGGACAGACGGACGGACGGACGGACGGACAGACGGACGGACGGACGGACGGACAGACGGACGGACGGACGGACGGACATACATAGCTAAATCGATTTTTTTTTCGATTCTGATCCGATCCATACACTTGAGTCTATATCTACCCCCCCTCCTTCTCTGCGTCACAAACGTAATGGCAAATTTATTATACCCTTTGACTATATAGTCATACGGGTATAATGAAATATTACATATTCTATAAATATACACATAAATGCGGTACTTATAAGAACAATTAAGTTGTAAATTATTATATTATGTACTATCTATGTAGTTATTTTTTTTATTTTGTAATCAAATGTTTATTGAAAAATAATTAAAATTTATTTAGTTCAAGGTAATTTAATTTTATTAGAGCGGAATTCTTTTGAATGAAAACAAATAATTATTTGTTTTTAAAATAGAAAAATTAAAATCTTCAAAAATAGAAATTAAATAAGGTATGGTAGTTAGAAATACAAACACTTTTTTTAATAGCATAAATAATAACATGAAAAATTGATAAATTTCAATTAATTTGGTTTTTTACTTAAATGCTAGTTACATTAGTAAAAAACAAATGCTTAAGGCACAAACACGATTTTATAACCTATTACAAATTCATTTTTAAAAAATTTATATTTTCTACATAGAATTTTTTAAACCTATTGTTAACGAACATTAAATTAACGATAACCTATACTGTAAAACAAAAGGAATATAACACACATATAATAGAAATATAATAAAATTTATATATTTATATACTATCAAGGATTTAATTAAAAAAGAAAAATTAGAATATTAAAGACTATAATAAAATCATTTTAATAACTTTAAAAGTTTTAAGACTGGAAAACACTTAGAAAACTTTAATATTATATGTACTTTAATTTGTCTGAAGGTAACTTAGTTATTCAGTCGTACAGCAATATGATTATGTTTTCTCAAGATTGGAAGTCTAAATTAAAAAAAAAAATTAATATTAAAACGAGGAAGACTATAGTTGCCCTTGTCAACTTTTAGATACCCGTTGCGTACACTATTATGTATTAAGTTTTATACCCATTTTGATAGAAAATCTTTTCTTCAATTTCTAAATTCTTAATAGAATTTATATTATTAATTATTATTTAATATAAATAAGTATTTGGTGAGCTTTGTATTCAATTGTAGCTTATAAATCAAATATAAGGAAATTTGATTAAAAAATTTTAAGCCCCTTATTTAATTTTGAATTAATTAATTTAAAGTTGTTTTAACACACAACTCATTATTTCTATAACACTATAACACCACGACAATCAACTGGTGGCTGCTTTTTTACCTTTAATTTCTAAAGGGACTCGTAAGTAGTAGAATATCTTTTAAAAATTTATATATACTCTTAAAAAATTTCTCTTTACACATTTATTTTGTAATCAAATAAGAGAAAATAATGAATAATGATCTATCTACTTAACGAAATCGTTTTACAAAGCTTATTTGAAAGCTTTTTATTATAAAAGTTTAATACATTATATTTAAAATATCCTGTAAATAGTCAAGTTTTCTTACATTTCAATTCAGTTGAAACACTGTGTTTAGTTATAAAAACATACTTAAAAATCCGGTTAAATTTAATTTATTTTGAGAAGTTAATGTGTGTTTCGGTAAAATTTTAAATGTTAACAGAATATAAATTTGTTATTTTGTTTTTTATATTTTAAATTATTTTTTTTTTATTTTTTTGTTTTTTCGTATTTCGTTTTTGTTTTGGGCTGATAAAATCGTTCTCAATTGAAAAATTTTTTTAAAGTAATAATAAAAAAAAAACGGTTTTAAAATTTAAAGAGTTATTATATTTCTTAATTTTTTGTTATATTGTGATAGTTTTGTTTTTCTTTTTGGAAAAATTTTGAAGGAAAAAAATAACGGTACTTTTAAAAAAAAAAAGTTTTTCGCGACCGGTATCAATACAAAAAAAAAAAAATTGATTACAAAAATAAAATTTTTTTTGGAAATGACATAAAATTTATTACTAAAGTTTTTCAGTTAAAGAACATTTATTCTATATATATTATATTTATGTATTTAATACTTGGAATAACAGTTTTTTAACTGTTGTTAAAAATTTTAATAAAAAAAGGATTATTAAAAGAATTAAGGAATATAAATGAGTTTAAATAGAATTGAAATTTTAATCTAAAGAAAAAAAAATTTATTAAACCTACAAAAAAACAAATAAAAAATTACAAAAAAACAAAAACCAATATTTTCAAAAAAGGATAAAATGAAGATTTAATATTAAAAGAAAGCAAGAATTTGTTTAAAATAGTAAATAAAAAAAGTATAAAGAAAAAGAAAATTAAAAAAGTGATAAATTGAAAGTTAAAAAAGAAAAAAATAAGTGTGTGTGTTAAGTGTTTTTTCTTTTTTGGAAAAGCCATCAATATATTTCGAGTTACAATTGAATGTTAACAAATAAATTATTGTACAGAATAAATACCATATACTCGATATTCGAAGTCTATGTGTAGCATATATGTATATTAGTTTTATTTACTTTTGTGGTACTTTGATTAATGAAAACAATATTATCGTTTATGTGAATTTCTATTTATATATGTATATTTATAGTGTTCTGTAAACATTATTTAGAATTGTTCAATTCTGTTGAAAGGTTCTTTTCAATTCTTTAAAGAAAACAAAAAAACAAACATAAACAAAACAACAACAATTTAAAAGGCATAAAATAAAATAAAAAAAATATGAAAAGGTGAGCAATTTAACTGACAGACACATTATTATTGTATTTATATTTTCTTATTTTATTTTTTTTTTTGCTTTTTGTTTTTATATCCTGTTTTTATTTTTTTGTTTTTTAACTATCTGTAAGGATATCCTGATATCTCTAAATATTCAACATAAAAATATTACCATACCATTAGTGTCTTTTTTATTTTATATATATATTAGAATTATAGAAATGGATTTTAATGTGAAAAAATGTGAGTGTTCTTTAGTGTATTTATTTTTGTTTTCTGTTTTCGGTTTTTATTTGTTCAAATTCCATTAAAAAATATTAAGACCTTGTAAGTAGTGAACAAAAAAAAAAAAGTATAAACAAAAATAAAGGAATAAAAAATGAATAAGATAAATTGATAATTCAAAAGGTATAGTTAATATTATATACATATAAATATACATACAAAGAAAAGTATTTTGCAAATATCAATTGGAAAAACATTTTAAATACTTAGAAGATAATTTATTGTGTGTTAGGTGCTCAAAATTAATTATAGCGAATAATCCCTATTTTCAATTTGTTATGAAAAGGATGTGATATTTGAAAAATGTTTTTAAAAATTTACAAAAAAAAAAAAAAAAAAAAAAAAAAATAGAAAGGGTTATTTACAAAATTAAATGAACGGAAAATAAAATGGTTAAATCATATTTTATATCCAAATAATCTTGTAGCCTTTCAATGTTGTTAAATGGAAATTTGAATTAATAATTTTAGCAATCACAATATCAGAGCAAATATTTTATTGATTTTGGTTTGTTAAGAGTTTCTTCTTAGTTTTATATGGTGATTTAATTGTTGTGGTAAAAGATAATTAGTTGAAAATTATAGAATAAAAAAGGTTTAATCACTTTGTAAGAAAATAAACTTAATAAAATTTTGTAAGGTTTTTTTTAACTATTTAAATATTACTTGTGCCAAATATCTTGCATTTCATTTTGACTACTCAATCCTATTCTATATATTTAATAATGAAATATTTTTTTTGGCATTGTATGGTTTAAGAAAAAATTTAAAGAGTTTTTTATAAAATTATCTATCTTATTATCATTGCAAGTATTATTGCTTTGAATTTATTATTTTCTAATACATTATTAAACATTTTATTTGACATTGGAAAGTAGATTCTAAAAGTTTTCTTTATTCTAGTAAATATTTACAAAAAGAAATTTATACGAGTATTAGATTTGATGGAAAATTATTTATAAATATTTGGAATAAAACTAGATTTGTGATAAAAATATAAACTCTTAATTTGTTTTTTTAAATTTTTTGACATTAAATTTCTAATTAACATAAAATGTTTATATGAAAAATTATTTTCAAATTAGTGAAAATTAGTTTTTTTCAAGAAAATTGTGATCTATTAATTTTTACTTTCATTGCACTATCTTCTTTGTAAACCGGATCTTCTCGTTTATGCACTATATAAAAAACATTTTTGACATTAAATTTTTAATTAAATTCTTTTTTCATTTTTCCTTCTCCCAATTTTCTGCCAAAAAAATAGTTAAAAAGGTACTAACGAACCAAGTAACAGTCAATAAACTCGTTATCAATTTTTTTAGTTAATTAAATTTAAAAAAAAATTACTTAAACAACTTTATAAATTAGATAGAAAACTAACTTGATAATTTTTTAAATGAATGAAAACCAAAGGAAAAATATATTTTATATAGGATAGTCATGTGAATAATAAATTTATAACCTTAGGTAATAACCTTGGTTTTTGTTTTCCTTTTTAAAATAAACTTGATTAGAGTAATGTTATTGTATTTAATCTAAATTGTATGATGACAGATTTAAAAAATTTTTTATTTCACCTATAACTAAAAGACTCTTTATTCCTTTAAATGTAACACTTACAAAAAATAAATTTTAAATTCCTTAAGCATGAAAACACTGTATAAATATCACGTTCTTTACCTATTGTTATATAGCTACTTACCCCAACTATAAACTTGTCTAGAACATCAACATTTCATTGAAAAAAACATATAACATACTTCAAACAACAAAAAATCCAAAACAGAATAAAAGAAAACTTATTTTGATAAGGATAACAATACAAGAGATATTGTATAAAAATATCATTAGTATATAAAATGTTAAAAAATTAAAATTAGATGCCAGGCAGTCAAAATGTATTATACACGACATGATTTGTTATCTGAAATTTTGTAATAGGCTTTTCTGCAATTTTATTTACTTGTCATTTAGTACATGACCTTTACATTACGTGAAAAAAAAATGTTTACTTCTTTTAATGTGTTTCAGTTTGTTGACAAGTTTATGGTTCCATAAAATTTGACACTTAGCCATGAAGTATTTGGTTTTTTAATTTAATTTTTGGAAAAAATTCAATTATAACAAGTCATAAATTTAAACAAATAATACAAAAAATAAAGAATTTTAATAGAAATAAATATTTTACTTGAAATTTTGTGAAATAAAACTATTCGAAATTCGTGCATTTGTAATTGCTGGTTTGACGCATTCTTAAATACCCCTTAACTAATTGGAAAAAAATAGTTCAAATTTCTAAAACCAGCTTATAGTTCAAGAGAGAATAAGAATTTAATTATTTTCTAAATAAAATTAGTGTGAACCATATAAAACATTAGTTTAAATATGAAATGGGAAGCAATAATCTTAAGATGAAATAATATTTTAAGTAACTTCTAGAATAAAAAATTATCAGCCAACACACTAGAAATACCCGTAAAAGATGCTAATCTTAGTTCTAAATAGAATAAAAATACCTTTGTGCCAATAAATTGACGATGACGTAAGAGATGTGTTTATCATTTAGGTAAAGACTATATATCTACTGGGACGTATTTTTTATTTAAATAAAATTCAAATCAAAAGATAAAAGTAAATTTTCCAAAATAATTTTTTATAAAGAGGTTGTGAAGAGTAAAAATATTTCTTCCAGAATATTTACTTATATATTAAGCATATGTGTTTTATTTTTAAATAAAATCGTCAGAAGGTTGATTCTTAGTTATATGGCATTTTGAGCAAAAAAATAAATAAATTTACTTAAAAAAAATATACTCGTATTTTATGTACTATAAATAGGTTTATACAATAGAAACCAAACTCTATAGAAAATTAAGAACCGAAATGAAGAAGATAAAAAGACCAAAAAGAATAGAAATAAATATTTTCCTGAAAATGCATAAATTTCTGAATTTATGTACAATATATTGTACATTATATATTTTTCTTTTTATTCAAAATAGATTTATGAACATTGTTTATTCTTTACATATTCTATAAACATTATTATGTTTCCTTAATGTTTTTATACTTTTTTCTTCTCATAGATAAAATATGAACTTAAAAATTATATCTGACTGGAATTGTACTAGTGATATATATATTTTGGTATGACGTAAATATTTTTAATACTGGTTAGTTTTTAATACTTTGTTTTCATATTAAATATCAAATACATATAAAAAATTCAATGTAAAATGAAGGCAATCTCATACATAAAATTATATTGAGACAAAAATCTACTTAGAGTATTAACTTAAATTAGAAATTAGTAATTTCATTGGAAACCTTAAAGGTTTAAGAATATAATATGAAGGACTTTCAGATTTGATCTGAGTCACAATAAAATTTTCATATCATGTTTTTAACGCTATGAGTAATATTAATTAAAATATATGCAAGCTAATTAATGACTTTAAATAAAGGTTAACCAAAATTGGAAAAAAAAATTATAATATAATCTTTTCATATTTATAATCCTGTTTATGTTTAAACATTATAGGATCTGATGCTATTAATTCACTAAATAAATGAAACTTAAAATATTCTTAGTTCAGTGTTGTGTAACTCTCACTTGATAAATACGAGAAGAAGAAATAATGATCGCCCCGCCCCTCAAAAGGTTTATTTCCGTAAAAATTAAAATATAATAAGAAATATGAATTTTAATATGTAATGTTTTAAAACCTATAATATTATAATCTATAAAAATTAAGAAATTATTTCGTTAAGTTTTGCAAAGAAATATTTTTTTAAAAGATTTAATATTAAAATATTATAAAAGTTAAAACTAAATTTATTATAAGATTTATTTAAGATACAAATACAAAAAAAAAAAATATATTGTAAACACAATTTTCATGAGAAGTTAAAATAAATCAGTTTTACAAATCAGTTTCAAAGCTTAAATTTAATGTTTTTAAATTAAATATGTATTATTTATTTATTATATTATGTTAAATATCTAAAACATAATTTTTGTAGATAGGTTTTACCCCCGCTTTCTTAAGTGCATTGTGGGCTGTTTTTAATACTTTCTATTTTTTTTTTTTTAAATTTTAGAAGTAGAAATAAAATTTAGCTTAATAAAATCAATTACAAGATCAAAAGGTTATTAAAGTATTTATACATTTGAATACTGTAGAACATTGTTTTAAAGATGAATAAAGAAATTTATTAGTCTAAATACGCAAAACTCCATACCTTAAAAGTTAACTGTTATTTTAAAGTTTTGCTCTTCTGTTTGCGACATTACAAAAACTTCTATTTCTTTTTAACAGCTTTGTTTTTCCAAATTTTTTAATAATTTAAACATACTTAATTTTTTTAAGCATAAACTTTAAATTATAACGAACTATTTCGAAAAATTTAAACTTATAATTTAATATATGTAACTAATCTTTGAATATTCATTCAAATTTTATTTTTTAAGGAATCCTAAGTAAAATACTGTTTTTTATATTTTTTAAACTTTTAAGTCTTACAGTTAAATTTAAACTGCTTTATCGTTAGAATGTATTACAACATAATATAGTAATTTTTATGCACATCTTAATATTCGTGATTTTTTAAAGTTTAATGTATAATTTTTCTGTTCTTTTATTCCATTACCCTAAAGTAAAATGCCATACACTCATACAATCAAAATATTATTTTATTCAATAAATATGTTAATATGTTATCATAATGCTTATAACATTAAATTGAATGTATGAAATTTTGATTCGCTTCTCTGACAAACATAGATATTATGTACAAATGTATACAAAGATGATATGAACACGATATTATATTAGACTTTTGTCAAAATGTTGTACATTTTATTTTACCAAATTTCAAAAGAACATACAAAAATGTATTTTTTCAAATTGTAACTACCGTACTGAATCAAATATACATATAATCATGAAATTTAATTTGTTATTTATTAGGTTACTCATTTTCGAAGAAAAAAATAATTTTCTGATCCATATAAGACAACAAATCTTTTTATTACTTATGGAACACCTAAACTTTTATATACAAGCCAAGTATGTTACGAGGTTTTTAAGGTGACAACTCACTCTCCAGATTACGGCAGGTTCGAGCCAATCTAACGTTTATTAAAGGAGACTAACTTCAAGAGTAGATACTAACCTTAACAAATAAACATTTATAGCCAGACTTTGATGAACAATTTATGATGCTAATATAAGTAGTTATCGTAGACTAACTTGAATGTTATAAATTCTAGACTCGGTTTTGTCTATATCTATCCTCCCTCCTTTACACAGGGAATACGTTCACGTTTCAATTTAATTTAAATATTTGATGCTACACTGTACCACAAGATAAAATGTTCACCTCATTTTTTTTTTACTTTTAATAAGTGAACACAAACTGACGTGTTTTCTAAAAACTATTTGACTATATTTATTTATTGGAATAACTTTAACTTCTAATATCTGAATTCTTTATACATATGCTGAAATAGAAAGTTTAGCTTTATGTTGCCATAGCTATTTTTTCTTCATTTTATCATCTTTTTGTCGCTAGCCCTTAATTTTAAAATAACTTTGAATTCTTTTACAAACTTTACTTGTTTTTTAAAATGCTAACAAGCCTGTCTATACCATAGATACATGTTGGAACTAGGGAGATTTTATATTCTTATTTTTAGAATTGTTCTTAATGAATTCCACAATTAACACATGAGATGGTATTAGCCTTTGTAACAGAAACATCTTAGGTTTTAAATAATAGAATTCTATTTCTTGTTGATTACATTTTTTATAATTTTATTTATTTATTTATTAATTTATTTAGCTTATTTGACTAATCATTCTCAAATATTACTAATAAGCTCCTAAATGTTTATATAAACATTTTATGGTTCATTATTTGTAAAAACTAGCCAACAGAAGAAGCTTCTGGAATAGAACGAAACAAAACTAATTGGCTATTAGATTTAGAAACTGTCGTCTGTTAATTGATTTTCTTAATTTTTTTTACTTTTCTTACAATATTTCATAAATAAATCACTTTTATTTCATTTATCAAAAACCGTATAAGTTAATAGTATAGTAAATAACCATCCGAAAATGTTCAATTCATAACATTTTGAAATATAACTTTAAACTGCAGAATGTTTTGTACTATAAACTTCATTTCACACTATTATTTAGCATATGTTTATTTTTATAGCCTTATCTAAGTACCTACTTCCGTATCAAACGAGGGAATGCGAATTACAAAAGTATGAAACAGCACAATTCTTAATTTTTTTTTTACAGTTAAGTGTGAAAGAGGTTATTTTTAAAACATCTGTATAACGTGCTATTAATAGACAACAAAACAAAACTTTCAGTATTTCAATCAACTTGAAAAATTTAAAATAAAATAGTTTCTTGTTTAATACTTTTAATACCAAGAATTTAACTTCAAGAAACATACAAAAATTTATTTGGAAAATTACTTAAGTTCATTTTAATGTTTCTGCAGATGAAATTTTTTACATCTTTAACCCGAAAACTTTTTTTTACTCCTAGACAATATTTTTTTTTTCGATATATCTCTTATGTATTAGTTCTTCATTTTACAATGTTTTTTTTTATTGAACATGAAAGTTCTATTTGGAACCAATCTATATATTTCCATTCTTTTTTTACACACAATCTACAAAAATAGAATTTAACCCCAAGTCAATTAAACGTAAACGAAATAATAAAAACAAATCAAAACCAAAAATGAAAAGAAAATTGAACAAAGAAGAATTCAAAAAAATAAGAAAATTTGTATTTTCTCCTAGAAAATTTTCTTAAACAATCATGTTCATTTAATTTTGTATTCTATAGCTTATAAGTGTCCAAAAATTTATTTATTTTAAGACAGCGTGAAATTGTAATATTATAATATCATGTGGTGTTTGACTATAGTTCTTTTTATTATTATTATTATTGCTATTGTTATTATTTCAAAAAAATTCAAGGATATTTATTCTAAATAACTTATGTATATATATTCAAGAAATATATAAATTCTATTTTAAATTTTGAATAGACGTAATTTAGGTTTATTGAAAATCTGAAGATTCAAAAAAATTAGCTTTGTCATCTAGAAATATATTATTGGGTTTTCTTAAAAAAAAAATTTTTTTTATTTGAAGACTAGGTATCTAAAAATTATAATCAAGGTATTTAATAACTAAAATTTATATTAAAGTGAAGCCTTAAAAATTTAAATGGAAACTATATTAATTAAATATTTAACTTGAAAATATTTACAATTTTCTGTCATTGCCTTTTTTTTTATCTTTAGTGGTAATTTTCATTATTAGAATGTTTTTTATTTTATCTTTGGTCATAATTTTCATTATTAGAATGTATTAATTGTTAATATGTAACTTTATTAAACTCGATTTTATATGTCATTAATTAATGGCTACTTTTGACTATAAAAAATGTTAAATACTGTACTATTTTCCTGGGGTCAAAATTAAATCAACTTGCCTTAAGCTACCATATTCATATAAAACTGAATAGTTTAGCTAGTTTAACCAAAATTTAATAATTTTCATTTTACTTCTATAGAATCAAAAACATGCCAAAAAAATGAAAAAACGAAACTAAAATTATAAGAAACATGAAAAAAAAAACTATAATTCAAGAAAACTTTTAAATTATTGATTAATTGCTTTTAAAATTATTTTTATTTTTGAATAATTGAATTTTAAACAAATAAATAAAGTAGCTGTGATATTATTTTATTTTTATTTCCTTTCATTTTTCGAAATTTTTAATTTAATTACAATTTATAAGACATGTGTGTATATACCACACTTTACTATTAAAAACTTTTTTATGCAATTTTCTAAATAGAGCATGAAATTACAGTGGCAGAACTTCTAAAATCTTTATACTTTTTAGCTATTGAATTCATTTGTAATGCAAATATTTAAGATATTTTAAAATTTCAGAAATCTTATTTAGAAATTAGTGAAAGAAATATTGGATAATATATAATATAAAATAATACGTTCTAGGATTGATTATGTGAAACAGCATCATCCTAATAAAGAAACTAAAATATATTATTAAATAAAATTTAAATTTAAAAGTTTTATTAGGTATCAATCAGTCTTTTTATAGTATTTATTTATTAATGAAGTTTTCTCTCGATTTTTTAAAATAGTGCATTTAAATTTTGAAAAAGCCTTCTGGACCTTTCCTAGTATATTATATATTCATATAATATTTTTCCTGTAATAAAATATTAAACGCCACAGAATACTTCATATTTATATTTTAATTAAAGTATTTTTTATCGTTAACCATCTTAAATTTTCCTTTACAGTTAAATTTACCTCTCGAAGAAGAGTGGGAAATGACTATAATTATAAAAATTTAAAACCAAAATCGAAAGTTTTTAATGTATTTGTTGTACTAAATAACTTTTCAGTATTTTCAAGTACTATGCTGTATTAACAAAAAATTATTGAAAATTTTATAAATTTTTTAAGAATTCAATGAAGGGAAGTAAAAAAAATTTTAAATTTTAATGAAAAAAAAGTTTTCGTCACGCACTTTTACAAATACTTTTACAAACGACTTTGAAGAACAACTGAAAAATAATTTGGATTGATGAAAGTTTGAATTTTTTCTGTAGGATATAATTTAATATAATATTTAATATTGTGTTTATTTATTTAATTCTATTTTTACAGGAAGATAACTTTACGAAACAGTACAAAAAGCTGGGATTAAGATCGGATGATGGTTATTGAGATCCAAAAACCAATAATTTCACTGTATTGAATAAACACTCGTTTCCTTACTTATTAAATACAATAAAACTTCATTAGCTCAGTATTAATATTCTATATTTGTACACAATGAATTAAATAAATAAAAATTTAATTCGCCTTATTTAATCAAATAATAATAAGAGATAGAGCTATCATATTAGATACAGTGTACATTAATAATATTGCTTTTTTACCCCAAATTATTTTTAAAGTGTTTTCCATTATGAAATGGCAAAACTTTCAAAAACACTTACAGTGCTTTAAATAAGTTTTATATTGTAAATTACAATAAGTAAACACTTTACAACTTTTCAATTAGAGAAAGTAAAAAGACGAATTCTTTGCTTTGTTTTTAAATAATACTTATACTTTAAATAATTCTAAAAAATAAACTTTCATGTATAAAATATCCAAATTTAAAATATATTCTTAACCAGTTTTCTAACCAAAAATTCTAAGCTTTTTCTGTTAAAATAAGTCATTTTTCATAAATTGTAATATTTGAATACTTTTAACACTCCTACAAAAGTTTTCCGTTGTAATAACTTTTTAATGCTCATTTGAGAAGGGAACTTGCAAGAATATATATTGATAAACGTGTAAGACAAAATGTTTGATTCTCAATATGGAAAGTGACAAAATTTTTAAAAAACTTTTCATGTAAAATAAAAAAATAAAAGAAGATTGATGTTTTAAAAAGTACGTCATAATTCATTAAATTTTACGTTTTGATTCTTTTTCCTTCTTTTTTTTTGTATTTAGAAAGAAAAATTTCTAAATACAAATCTTTCAAAAAATAAACTTTTTATAAAACAGTGAAAATCTATTTTTAATATCTCTATTTTGATTTTGAAAACGAGAATAAACAAAAATATCTACTGAAACAGAAAAAGGTTTTTATTAAAGTATTAGAGAAAAAGTTTGAATATTCTTTAAAAAAATATTTTGTAAAAATTAAAATTAATTACTATATATTAAAAATTTTAATGTCTGGCTAATTATTCAAAAAAAAATGTTCATACATAAATATTTTTGGACAATTTTTATAAAATATTTTTAAATTATTGTAAACATTATGGTTAAAAATAATTTAAATCTGTAGATAAAAAGCATACACATTTTAATTAAGCAATTTCATCAAACTGAAGTACTCTGTAATATCAGTATAATAATAGTGTTATAAAATTCTTTAAACTATAGGGTATTATATAATACGAGAGCTCATAAGGCTTTTATTTATAATGAAATTTTTTATGCATTTAAAAAAATATTTCTATCAATCAGTGACAACAATTACTCTAATTTCAACTAAAATTCAACAATATTACGTTCTGTCGACTAATACCAAATTAGATTTTAAGATTTTCATATGTATTTCTACATATTCTTTATGCAGGATGTTGAAAAAATAAATTAAAAAAACTTATCTTATTTACTAGAATTCTTAATTTTGTTGAATAAAAACATAATTTAACCTTTTTTATTTAATATTAATTAACAATTTTGAAACTTTCCATTTTCTTCTACTGAATTTTCTTTTCGTTTTTATTTTTTTTTTTTTGTTTCATGGTGACTTTGAAAAACTTACAAATGTAAAATGGCTACAAACATTGTCAATATGTAATTCATTTTATTATAAAAATAAAAAAACAAAACATTGAGCAACCTCCTCATAAATATATGTTAAAAATATAATATATAAAATAAAAACAAAGTTTTAAGTTAACTTGGGATATCTTTTGGGAAAAATGAAACTCAAGAGAATATATTGTACATGTATAATCTGTATATTACATAAAAAAAGTTTTTGAAATCATTTTACTGTGGTCTTTTCATATGCAAAGAAACCCAAAATGTTTCTATAGACAAAATGAAAATAAAATGGTACAATATTAGTCACGCACATTTTCAAAAGAATATTTATACATCATTTATTCGTAATATATAAAACTTATGCATATTTACTATACTTCATATGAAGAGAAAACTTTAACCAGCACCTGGAAATGGTTCTTTGAATTAGTTTTTTTTATAATTTTCAAGAAATTTATTATGTAAATAATGAAAATAACAAATCACTGTGTATTTATGTAAATAAATAGTTACTCCAATTTAAAGGATCATTACTGAAAGTATTTTAAAAGAGAGCTATAATAGAAAAATACTTATATAATATGTCAACATATTTAACTGTTGGTTTAAAATCTTTAATTAAATGTAAGACACAAAAAATAAATAAGGTAAATGTGTACTTGTAAGATCTTATATAGAATATATATAGAACAAATATATTAAATCCATATGGTAAATTGAAAAATTTTAATTAGAATTAGGGTTCATGACGTTTTAATTCTAAACAATCCGAAATCCGGAAAATATTTAGTCTCTTTTTGTTGCTTGTTTGATTTCGTTCCACCACATTGTTTTAAGACATTTCAGATTTTTTTTAACACCTTGGAAGAATTATATAAATCATCTATATTACCGTTCCGAGGATTCACATTTTTTTAAGAGGATTAATTTTTGGATTTATCGATTGGTCATTCTTTGGACAAGTAAAGATTTTTTTGATACTTGAGTTAGAGATTTTAATTAATTTTTTAATGTTCACTAACTTCAAAAAAAATCTTTCTCCATAAGCACTCCATTAAAATTCGTTATGCTTGTTGTATATTCTGTTACTAGTATGTAATCCTAAATTAATTCCTTTACCAGCAATGTTTTTTTTGTTGTAATAAAAATATTTATTTTGATATATAATTAATAAAAAAAAAATATTTACAAAATATTAAATAAAAAACTTAAGAACATTTTTTTAACACCTTGGAAGAATTATATAAATCATCTATATTACCGTTCCGAGGATTCACATTTTTTTAAGAGGATTAATTTTTGGATTTATCGATTGGTCATTCTTTGGACAAGTAAAGATTTTTTTGATACTTGAGTTAGAGATTTTAATTAATTTTTTAATGTTCACTAACTTCAAAAAAAATCTTTCTCCATAAGCACTCCATTAAAATTCGTTATGCTTGTTGTATATTCTGTTACTAGTTATGTAATCCTAAATTAATTCCTTTACCAGCAATGTTTTTTTTGTTGTAATAAAAATATTTATTTTGATATATAATTAATAAAAAAAAAATATTTACAAAATATTAAATAAAAAACTTAAGAACATTTTTATTATAACTTGTTATTTTCTTTTGTTTGTTTTCATTTCAGAATTATAATTTTTGTTTGTTAATGATCTTGTAACCAAAAAATTCTAAGCATTACATCATAATTTAAAAACTAAATTTAAGCATAAATAAACATAAAAATGGATGAAATTATAACAAAACATAAAGCAGAAAAGGAGAATTTATTACCCAAAGTGACCGAAAAATAGAATTAAAATACAACACAAACAAAGAAAGAATAAAAAAAAACTATAATAAAAAATGTGAAGAACGAAGAACAAGAAATTAAACTTATGAAATGTTCATACAGTGAATAAAACGCAAAGAGAAAATAATGAAAAACTAAATTATAAAAATAATAGAAAAAAAACACCATACAATTATTTAAAATTTTACTATTTAAATTTAAATTAAACAATTTGAATTGGCGACCTTAATAGTTATAATTTTATATCTAACTATATTTACCTGTCCTGTCATCACTATGCCCAGCACCAAAAATTACACAAGCATTGAAAATGTATTGCACAATTTACCATTAAATGAATCCTCTTCTTCAGGACGTTACACATATTCTTCTTCGGCAACATCTACAGCATCTTCTACTAAAACTGAATCTATGTATTTTTTATTTTCTAATTCTAATAATATAATCTCAAAAAATAATTTATCAGAAGATGAAATTGAATTTTTAACAAATTTACGTAACCAAAAATTACCGAAATCATTTTTGATGTTTTCTCAATCTTATTTGAAAACTCTGAAACGCAATTCACGTTACCTACATTCAGAAAATTCTAATTTTTTAATTAAAAAACGTAAATTTAATATTAAACCTGGATTATTACTATCTTTACCGAAATCTTTTAAAATGTCATTAGATATGAAAAATGAAAATAAAAAAGAAAATATGAGAAATAATAAAAATATTAGTATAATTAACAAAGATCAAAAAAACAGAACCCTATTCAACAAAATCAATTATATTTCATCAGTTAATAATCAGATTTCTTCCAGTAAAATAAATTCATTATCACCATTATTATCATCACCATTATTTTGGTTGGAAACATTTTTAAAAAATTATAAAATAATTCATAAAAATAAGAAAACAGATATTCGAGATAAATTAAAAAATTCACGTAAAATTCGAAGTTCAAATCGTAAAATTGGATCGAAAAATATTCAACAAAATGGTGAATCACATCAAAATGTTCATAATTCATTAGAAGAACAAGAAATTTCGATGTTATCATCATCTGATGAAAGAATACAAGAGTTTGAAGCGTCATTACAACCATCACAATATACAGTAACTGAATCATTATATACATTAGATAATTATCCAGATGTAACACAACCATCGAATGTATCATTAGAAAAAATGTTAGCTGCAACACAAACTACAACGATATCATCTACAACACCATCAAAAAAAAATTCAACAATAATAAAAAATAATATAATTATATCTATTTCGCCACCATTATCAAATTACAAATCGGCACCAGTAACATCACCAGCACCACCACCAACATTTCCAACAAATCAATTTAATCATAAACATCAAGTTAATATCAATAATGAAAAACGTCCCACAATTATA
Source organism: Dolichopus griseipennis (assembly GCA_963082915.1). Classification (NCBI taxonomy): domain Eukaryota; kingdom Metazoa; phylum Arthropoda; class Insecta; order Diptera; family Dolichopodidae; genus Dolichopus; species Dolichopus griseipennis. The sequence continues at coordinate 69,352,676 of OY720445.1, forward strand.
ATTTATCCTACAGGTAAACAATTTAAAATTGAATATGCACATATTTATATATTTATTTAAAAATTAATTACAGTATACAAAATTAATGATTTCCCTGACAAAATGTTTTTAAAGTCAATTATCCTAGGGCTATATAGTGTAGACTAATACAAATATTAAACTTTTAATGCTTAAATAATTTCTAATTAGCCTTTTGTTATTTTTAAATTATTTAATTTTTTTGAAAATATTAATTATTTTTTATTTTTTTTTAAATAATTAAAAAAAAACTAGTCCCATAATAATTTTGATACGTATAAAACCTAAAAACTATTAAACTTATGAACGAATGTAAACATGTTATACCACCCTAATTTATGAAAAAAAAATTTCTGAACTGAGTTGAGAACTGTAATTAGATTTAACAATAATTTCACGATGCAATGAGAACCCAAAAAATCGAATAGGCTTTTTAAAATTAAGGTTAGAAAACTAAAACATTAAGACTTAAAATTTAAAAGCATATTAATATAGCGGTTTCGCTAATTATAACAAGTAGCTAAATTCATATACATCATGAATGGGTGATTTTTGTTTAACTACATTATATATCAATGGTTCTTAACCATTGCGCTCCGCGGAACATTTGTGCTTCGTAACCTTGTCTCAGCTGCTCTGATATAATATTACAATGAATTATTATTTATATTAGCAGCTCCTCTTAATATCGTTAAAATTTTTTACAATATTGTTATATTGTTATAATTTAAAAATATTCATAGTTTTTTAAATTTGAAAAATAAATCTAATAAAGTAAGTCGAATTTTTTAATATCGTGTTGGACTGACCATCGATATTTATTTTATTCATAAGTATTATTTTATGTATATAATTACTAATTTATTTGAATAAATGAAAAATTTGTTTTTTTGAAAGTTTCAATTGAAACCAATATTAATTACTGAAATCAATATTAATTAGTTCTGATGCTCCGACAAAGTTTCATGTAAATAAATGTGCCCCGCATACCGTATTTGTTTGTTATTTCTATGTATAAGTTAAAAATTAAAAATTTTTGTTATAAATTTTTGTCAATGTATCCAAAAATAAAACTACATATATATGTATTTTAAATAATTTCAATGAAAAATGTTTGCAAATATAATATATGCTTTTTATTGCTTGTGAGGTCACAGTTCAGTAATAAATCTTACAATTATGCAAATTAAAAAAAATATATTTACATTTTTATGTATTTAAAAAAAAGTTTGAATAATTTTATTTTTAAAATATATGTATTTAACGTACAATCATTTCTTGATTAACACATTACAATTATTTGTGACAAATAAAAGTTAAGATTTACCCTCATGAAATGCTGTTTATTACAACGGGGCTAAACAAAATTATTTTACATTAAAACATGAGTGATAGCTCAACTTAATATATTAAGTACTGGATAAATCGAAAAATCGATATAGATTGAGCTAGTTTTTGACAAAAAATGTTAAACAAAAAAATATAAATCGATAAAGATATATATAGATATATATGAATCGGATATAGACTTAACTCATTCAAAATTGGCATACTCTGGTACAATGTTTACAATTACCTTTTATTTAACAAAGGGATTATGAATTGCTAAGTATAAATGCAAGGAACTTATACTTTGTGTGCTTAAATGTAAGAGTGCCCGAAAAGATGACTTTTATTGGAGAGTCTTTAATTTAGAGAGATTTTTATTTTGAGATTAATATTCCTTAGCGTAACTTAAATATAAGAGCATATATTTTTTCGACAAGATTGTTCGAGAATTTTATACTACATATATACTCTTTTAAATGTATATATTTTCAATATAATATAGGAAAAGTAATTAAATGAAATGTAATTCATAAAAATCCTGCACTTTTCTATTTGTGAACGAAATAAAAGTTTATAACTGTAGCAGAAGGTTGGGCTTGCAATTATAATTTTTTTTTAACAAATTTGAAAAAGTAATATTTATTTAGAGAATTTTTTATAATTAAAATTTCAAGGTGGAAACTTAATGGGTGTGCCACAAACTAAAATAAAAATAATCTTAGTATACCCTTTTTTTATTTCGTTTATAATTAACACCTATAAAAAAGTAAAAATGTTGTTTGCTTTAAATTGAAGAAAAAATTATTACATTTATATATTTTTCTACATACCATTTTAAAATTTCATACCCTTTACGTCATCAATTTGGTTTATTAATAGTATATGTATTTAGTTCAAGTTATATGTCCTTAAAAACTAAATTTACATATTTTTTACAAAATTTCAAATATGTCAAAGCAATTTCGCTTCTCTATTCGGTAACACAAGATGTTTGACCGAAAGAAGAAATTGTTCTATCAATTCTTTTAGGTAAAGTACACTTTTTTAACTAGTGGGCTTAACAGATTGAAAATGTATTTAAATATAGCCTGCACCTAATTTGGAAAATATTGTAAATAACCTATTATGAACAAACCGCATTAAAATTTAACCCTACCAAAATACCCAAAATATTCATACCTTTTGAAAATGTCAGATGTTACTGAAATAAAATTTTTATATATGGTTCTTATTAAAATTCAAATTTTTTTTAGAGTTACCTTTAAAATTATTCAAATCTTTTCAATTTCGTATGCCTGAATGTATTAAAATATATATTTTTTATAAAAATTAAACAAAACATACTTTAAATAACTATATAGGTTATGTTTAATATACCGTAAACATATATACAAAATATATTATTTATAAAAATATAGGTTCAAACTTTGTTATAGCCTTTGTATTATTTAATTAAAACATTAAAAATTAGATCTTCTTTGGTATGGAACAAAGTGAATACAAGCCGCTTAAACTGATTTTTTGTAGGTTAATACCTAAATCTTTAAAAAAGCATCATTAAATAGCACGAATTTTAGTTAAATTTTTTAAAAAACTATTAATCTAGTGGTAAGGGTACTAACAAATCAAAAATTAAGTGTTACCTACCCTTTAATCAAGAACAAATTTTTTTTTCGATGTATATAAAAGAATTTTTATAGGCACTTTTAAAATATCATTAAAATTGTACGTGTTCAGAATAAATAGTGAAATATTTTTCATTCATAAATTAAAAAAACTACAATATACATTGTTTTAATCATTTGATTGAGTAAAAATTTATATTTTACCTTGAAAAAAAAAATAACCGAGTAAACTGTACGAAAAAATTAGATACTCTATTTTCATTATGCAATGAAGCACCTGTGGTTTATTTTATAATTTTACTGTTTTTAATTTTGGTTTTGTTATCATTCGTAAACAAAAATTTGACTTAGATAACACATAAATTTTACTAAAATACGGGAGAAAAATCAATAAACCAGCATTTTTTTAACAATTTTTTTTTTATATAATTTTTTTTTAAATTGAAATGTAAGGTGTTCGGGACGTTAAAAGCTAATTTATATTCAGGATTAAAATTACTTAACAATTTTCTATTAACCAACCGTGTTTTGTTTTTAATAAAGCATTGTGGTATTTTAATAAATTTAAATTTTCTATCTCTAGGAATATAAAGACTATTTTTTCAAGTTTTCTTTGGAATCTATTTTTTACTTAACAAAATAAGTCATTTGAATCTGTTAGTGGAATATTGATTAAGTGAAATTATTTAAATTAACCACGAAAATTTACTCGATTGAATTTACTTAATAAAAATATCTACAAAATAGAACTTTACAATTTTCTAATCATTTATATTGTATAGATAAACAAGTCAGGACAAAACTTTTATTTAAGCGAAGTGTTTTCTTTAAACCGTGAATAACATCCAAAGCCAATTAAACATTCAGGAATTAAGTAATATTTTTTAAGACTTAAAGCTAAGATTACTTTTGATATAATACATCTTAAAAAATTAAAATTGCCCTTCAAATTAGATCTGATTTCAATGCATGTTTAGGAATTTTTTTTTGTATTATAGCTGATAAAAACAGCTCTTGAAATTGAAGGAAAAATTAAGTGTAAATAAAAAATTAAGTGTAAATTTACTTAAATATAGACTAAAATAAAATATTCATTAAATAAACAAATTGTGTTTTTAGACAAACAATCTCGCCGCCATTTCATTTGTCAAAAAAAATATTTTGTGATCTCCTGTAAAAGGTCTTCGTTTTGGAGTCATGTTTTGACTTATTGATTCTTTTTTGTACAGTCAAATTTTTATTTCTTGAAAACGTTTGGTTAATATTAGACTCCATAACGTTGGATTGATAAATTTAATTTTTATTTTAACTTAAATAACTGAATTATCTGCTGGATACAATAAAAAGATAATGTTCTGTTTAGTTTACAGATGTTTTCTTTTCGATTGAAAATTTAAAATTGAAAATATAAAAAAAAATTATTTAGATAATAATTTTTTGATTTAACCTGTGTGAAATAAAAATAGAACAAAATTTTCACAGTTGATTGCTATAATTTTTACTTTAATTATGCTACTCAAAAACGGTCCCTAAAATAATATGACTCTTTGTACTAGGTTATTTATATACTCTTTTTAAAAGAAATTATTAATTTAAAAGATAGAAAAATTTAAAAAAACAAGTTGTAAACAACCCAAAAGTAAAAAAATATAAAGAACTTAAAAAGCGGATAAAACTTTTTTATACCGTTTTAAATAATCTTGATAACATTCCGCAAGCCTTGGAAGATTTACCACTACATTAAAGTAATAAATATAAAGTAATAAGTATAATTTCATTTATTTTTTGTATAAATGCATTAAATTATTGTAAAAATATGAAGTATTTGAATAAAATCCTAATTTTTAAAATGTTATTTATTTTATTATATTAGTTTTTACATCAATTAATGAAAACTTCATAATACTGACTATTACAAAAGACGTTATATTAAAAAAATCATTTCGCTATAGTTAATACTTTGATTTTCCAATAAAAATTAAAATTTTAAATATAACAAACAAAGAATAAATACTTTCGGGCAATTATAAATTTTCTTAGATTAAGGTGGCCAACGAAAGAGTCAATAATCTGATATTTCTGCCGCTAAAACTTTAATGAATTCTGTATAAAAGAACTATATTGTTACCATTATATAAAATTGTTAAATTTATTACACTTTTATACACAATTTAATAATAAAAGCTATGTATATATATATTTGTCTATTAAACTTAATTTTAAACAGCCTAAATATCTTGAAAAATATATCATGAATTCATATTTTTTTTTAAGATTGTTTTAATTAAAAACCAAATAACACAATCATTCTGATTTTAGATTTTCTTTTATATTATAATTAAAAAATCATAGTTTTGTAGTCGAGCAATAAAAGACCAGAACATATCATATACAAATTTAATGAAATCATAAATAAAATTATTAATATAACCATAAAAGATTTTTGAAATGGTTCTTTTATTATGAAATTCTATATTAATACCATTTTTAATAATAAAAGTATAAAAAAAACAAATATTCATTTAAGATTTTTCTATTTATTATTTGTCTGGTTTTATTTGTTTTTCATCTTTAAATGAAAATCCTGACAAATCATTTTGTGAAAGTTGTGATTTTTTTCTATACGAATTCATATTTATAAACTGGGTGTCTAAGAATTAACAAAACGTAAGACAACTAGAATAGCCAAAGGATGGATTGCAATTAAAAAAATACATATTGCTTGAGAGAATTTAAATAAAATTTAGTTTTCTATTAAGTATAAAGTTTTATTTTATTATAAACGTTTATAACTAATACTTAAAATATATCCTATATAGATATAAATATATCCTAAATATAGCCTCTGTGCCTAAATATTAAATAATAATTTAAATATCATATTTTCACTATTTGCTATTATGGGACATCCTATACATAATATATAATATAAAAGTGTTTAAATTAAATAAGTAATGGAAAAAATATGATTGGATTTTTAATATAACCACATAAAAGTTTTCTTCATCAACTACGAAATTTCATATTATTGTGGTTATATACAAATATAAAATAAAAAACCATTTAATAAATTTAGTTTTTATTTTTTTTTTTGTTTGCTTATACTAGTATATTTATAAAATAACACTTATATTTTATTATATATATATTAATTAAATGAAAATAAAAGTGGGTACAATAAAAATAAAACAAAAATTAAAGAAATAAATATATACATCGTAGTATATCCAAAAATTGGAAAGAAATTTATTTTTTCTTCAATTTAAGTATATTATGATCATTATTGTGAATTTAAGTATATTATTTATTCTTTATATTATATAAAGTTTAAATCAAATCGTCGTAGTTTTAGTTATTTATTCTAATAAGTTTTCTATTAAGTTTTAGTTTTGAAAATTAAATTATTAAAACAAGTATCCATAACCAGGTTAATTTCAAGTAAAATATTTGCCTGAAAGTATGCAAGGCGTGTTACAATAAAATTTTTAAGAAATTAGTTAATATGAATAAATAAATCTGCGACCTCATGACGTAGGGGTAAAGCATGCACCTTATTACCTGAGAGAACACTGAATTAAATTACGCCAAATAACAAAAGTTTTTAATTAGTTACTAAAATTGTATTTCTTTTTTTTTTTTTAAATTAGCTCGTTATCCTAATTGCGATCAAAACAGCAAATGTGACTCATTCTAGTCATAATACCCTTTCCAACTGAACTGAGAGTCTAAAACTATCTTCAACAGATATAAATAACTTAAAGTAATTGTAAAATTTATAATTTAGTTAAATTTAAATAAAGAAAATATAAAAAAGTTAAACTAAACAACATTTAAAACTTTGCTTTTTTAATTAGTTTTTTTTTTTAAAGTACTTCCCAAATAGTTTTTTATTTCCCAAAACTAATATTGTGCTAATTTTTTTTTGCATTAATGTTAATTGTGAATTCATTAAAGCGTTAAGATGGAACTAATTTTGACATTATATAAAACAATATTTGAGATATTACCTATATAGAAAATTTGGACAATCATTCAACATTTGATATAATATAAAATAATAAAAAAAAATATAAGCACTATATAAATTAATATTATTAGTATGTATATAAAGTAATAAAAAATTAAAATGTTTATTATAGGAATAATAAATATAACAAGTTTTTAAATACTTTTTCTGCTCCAATTTCAATTCTTTGGCGAATTTTTTAATTTCAATATATGTAAGAAAATTAAGAAATTTATTGCAAACCAATTTATTGCATAAAATTTAATGCTGAAATAATGAAAATAAAATAAATAATACACTATATAAATTTTATTTTGCTATTTAAAGGAAACGTAAATAAAAAAAAAATTAAAATAAATATTTTTAGAATTTGCATATTTTATTTGATTTTCTTTAACACAAAATAAATTTTTGCTTATTTAGTTTAAACTTTAAAAATTCGTATTTAATTTAAAATTGTTTAAACGAGCTCATAAATTGATTTCTATAGAATATTTATATTTATTAAAATAATTATAACTCAAAATTAGTATAACTATTAGTATCAGAATCAGAGGATTACCTTTGTTAAAACTTTTTAAACATTACTAAAAACGTAGTTTATTTCCATCCAATTTTCTTTTTGAAATTATTAACAAATATTGCAAAAATATATGACAGAAAATATGTTTAAAGTATTAAATTTTTTTAAATGTTTTTCTGTTATTCAATTAAAATGTGAAATTGCATTTTTTCGAACAAAATAAGTTCAAGCTAAATTTTTATTCGAAAACGCAAGTTGTGAGTTCAAGCTCTGTGTATTCGATCCATTGCTTTAGTCACTTCAATTTAAAATTCTTATCGTAAACTATAACAATGTCATTAAAAGGACATTTTATTTACTTTGCAACTGTTTAAATTATAAATGAAAAATCATAATGATATTATACAACATTCTTTGTCTTTGAACTAAAGTGCGAGTTCATAGTCGCAGTAATTGCGCAACAAAAAATGTTTCTGTTAATAGTGTCCTATATTAAAAGATCCTGTTAAGTTAAAAAAACAGGATTTAAGCATTGGGAAATATAATTGTAAATCCTATATTCAGTTTTAAAACTTAAGGGATTTTTTGAACATAGGGTACTATGAACAAAAAAAAATTTTATTGCGCAGGTACTGCGACTATAAACTCACAAAATATGTGCTTCTGAAACTTTTATTATTTCAAAATTATTTAGCAATATTGCTAAAACAAACCAGAAAAAGTTATGGGTCTTTAGTCCTTGTTTCCCCTGATGTTATACTTTCTATAAATATTTAAATTTACTTTAATTTAATACATTTTAGTAAGTAACATCAAAGATTTACTAAAGATTTACTAAAAATTTACTAATATTTAAAAATAATTTATCTTCTTATTAATTTACAAAAGACTTTACTATAAAAGCAAATTTACGAACAATATATTCTATACAGGATTATGCGACAAACAAATTTAAAACTTAGTTAACATAAAATTGAATTTTATAGAGATTAGATACAAGAATTTTATAGCGATTACATATATGTTTTAAAGCCTTGTAAAATATAAAAACAGTTTTACTCTTTTATAAAATGAACGAACATTTTTATTTGGTTGCCTTTAAAGAATTCTAAAAATAGATTTTTTAATCCAAAAATAAAAATCAAAAAACTTGATAAAACAAGAATAACAAATTCAAAATTATTAATGTAACATTATTTATTGTCAAGGAAAGTCAATATTTTAACATAAAATTATTTTAAGGAGTTTTTTTAAGTATGAGATTGTAATTGAATTTTGTAATGTCATTTTTAACTTACATTATGTCGGTTTTATAAAATAACATACACATATTGATTTTATACCCTGTCTAATATTTGTTTTTTTTTTTATAAATGTTTATATATAATATATAAAATATTTATTTTATTGAAATTTCTTTGAAATACCTCAGAAAATAATTTATAAAAATGGTTTTAAATTGGTTTTATTTAACTTTAATATATACAACCGATTTATTTGTTTCATGTTGTTAAATAATACCATAATACAATGTAAATCGTGTCAAATACATGTAAAATAGAAAAGACGTTTTATGATAAACTCAATTTACAGAATTTCTTATCTTTTTTATAAATTGATGGTTTTTAAAATAAATAATTCGCTTGTATTGAAATATCTACTAGAAATATTTTTTTTTTTTTTATTTAAAAGTTTGGTTTAATTTTTCAATAATTTTTTCCTAATCTGTCAGTAAATCAATTAATATTGTCAAATAAGAAAAGGACTCTTTAACAGATAAACTAATATAAAAATTCTTTTAAAATGTAGGGAATTAAGCGGCGAGACTTTAATAAATGAATTATGTTTTGAATGGTTTAATCAAGGATCAAGACAAAAACTTCTATAAACTTGATAAATTCTTATTAACCAATATAAAAAATTTAAGAGAAAATAATAAATAAATTAAGTTTTGAATGGTTTAATTAAGAATGAAGACAAAACCTTCTATAAACTTGATAAATTTTTACTAACAAAATAAAACGATTGGTCGTTCTCTTTCATTAAAACATTTTAGTTCTGACAATGTCCTGTGGTACTCTGTTTAATTAAATATTTATGCAATGGTTTAATATTACATATTTTAAAAAAAATTGATGAAATGAAAATGGAAAAAAAAAATTATAAATTATATTTTTTATAATATAAATATATATAAATAATAAATAATTAAATAATATAAATAAAATTTTAAGTATATAAAATTATTTTTACATAACAATTAAATATTAATATGCACAAATTAAAATACATAGGAAGCTTTATATAGTTTTGAAAGTTGATTAATTTAATAGTTGAGTTCGTCAATAAAAATTTAAAAAAAAAAAAAAATTAAAAATATAATATGTATCAAAAAATGTTCTAAATAATAGAACATCCAGATCTTAAATAAATACCTAAACATTAATATAAAATAATTAAACTAAGTAAATTAATTATATATATTAAAAAAATTAAATTTGCATGTTAAATATAAAAAAAAAAATAAAACATTAAATACTCGAAAAATATAACTAACCTTTTTTTTTACAACTTTTAATAATTTCAGTTTTTCTGGTTTTGTATATAAATAAAGTTGATTCAAGTTGTTAAACAATCATCAGAAACCAAATTTAGCTAAAATACACATGTTTGTTTGGATATATAATTATATTCATTAATATGGTTAATTGATTAATATACTTACCTGCATTAATTGAACTTAACTTTCTAATAATATTGCATAAATCGATCATGCATTTACCAAATGAATAATTTAAAATCTTATCCTGAAATAAACTGTGATATTAAAAATGTTTTTTTTTGTCATATATATTATGTAAGGAAGAGAAATTCAAAACTATACTTTACTGCATTTGAATTTCATCTTTTTGTTAATTATTATTTCCAACGATTTAAATTTCCAAAGATATGAGACCATTAAAATTTATTAAATTATATACGTTTGACTGAAAAATAAATGTACATATTTAATTTATTACATTAAAATAAGTCAATTATATACAAGTAACCTTTATTGATATTACAGTTTAACCAACCAATTGTCATAAAAATAGTTTAAGGCCTTCCAAATCTTTTTATTTCATCTGGATTTCTAATTTTGAATTCTTAACTAAATTTTTTATCCAAAACTTCATATAATACATATCTTTATTAATTTATTTTATAAAGATATTCTCATTCATTCTATCTACTCAGATCATTCTATGATATGAGTCTTTATTTAACGTTCAACGAAAATCCCACCCAAATTTTTTTGAAATCAAAATTATGTTTTTTTTTTTTAGTTTTTATAAAGGGTAGTTATAAAAATAAGTAAAATAAGTGATTTTTTTTTATAACCATACGGAAATCGACTGAAACACAAATACTGTTTTAACTCTCCATCCATTTCAAATTAATAGTAATAATTATAGTTTTAAAATTTATTTTTAATAATATTTTTTTAAAATTTTGAAACAGTATTTATTTTACCCAATTAAAAAAAAAAAATATTTAACATGCAAATTTAATTTATATACTAGTATACTACTACATAAGAAAAATATAGTTAAATGAAAAATATAACTAACCTTTAACGAATCCATTTAAAAAAAAAAAAATTTTATTCTCCTTCGTTATAAAATCTTATTCCATTTTGTTGTATTTAAAATTAAACGAGAGAAAGTTTGATCAAAACGACGCTTTCAAAAAAATATTTACCGTTATTAAAATTGAAAATTTTTTATAATCATTAAATTTAAACATTTTAATATTAATTTTATGCATCAATTAGTTCATATTCAACTAAAATAATAAAAAAAAACTTATATAATTTCATATTATATAATAAATTAAAAAAAAAAATTATTTAATTACCTTCTTCCATTTTCATACATATTCCATTTCCAAATATTAATTTAAATTATCACTTACTTCTTAAATACCTACCGCACCGGTTAAAATTCCAAGAAAGACTAAACTTTTCTTCTATTTAATTTATTCAATCATGGCTTTAATTCAATTCATTTCATTTCATACATAAATATTCTCTCCTCTCATTTTTTCCCCCTAGTCCATTTCAATTTTCAATTGTTTTTATATAACAGATTTTCAATTCAAGTGAAATTGGTAGAAAGAAGTTGTCTTATTTTGTAGTATAACAAATTTTATATGATTGGTTTGTGCACTGGATAATGGTTTACAATTAAATGGATTACGTTCTAGATAAAATGCGCATTGTTATTAAAAGGATATTTTTGAAGTAATTTATTTTTTTTTTGAATATTTAAAAAAAATTTGAGAGAAATTATATTCTTCTCAATTAGCAGTCAACATTTTATAAGAATACAGTTAATTAAAAAAAAAAACAATAGCAATCATGTTCTGACAAAACCATTTCAAAGAAGTTCGTATAATTTTGAATTTATTTGAGTTTTTGAATCTAAAAAAATTAAATAAAGGATTAGTAGAATAAAATTTTAATAAACAAGAAATTTAATTAAATAATAAGAAAATAATGAATTTGCTATTAGTCAAAAAAAATATTATTTTTGAAAATTTGCAAGTTTTGCTTTTTATTACTAGGTAGGTACCCTTAGGAAAATAACCAAACTAGCTAAAACATGTTTGTTGGATGAATGTTCCATAATAAGAGATAACTTATATATATAGAAATGTGCAAACTACATGTAGCATCTGGCTAGACTTTGGTTCTATATTGAATAGTTTTTGATTAATATAAAGATATATGAGGTTTTCCTACATAATTGACCTGGTCTAATGTTATTTTTGACTTTTAATAGATATAAACTTAAATTTTTAATTGAATTCGGATTAGATCTATGAAACTTTTAATCTTACTTAAACATGCTAAATAGTCAGGTGCTTAATTGCAATAGTTCTGAAAACGAATCAAAAGCACTATTGGGTGTAGATTGAATTGTATTTTTGTGAAACTTAACACAAGGGTAAAACGTAATTCTTTACGATCAGAAAACTCTAGAGTAATGTAGAGATTCACATAAAACGGTCTAATTAATACTGAGCATAGTTTTTAATACTGAGGCATCCTTTGAGCACAATTTTTTATTTTTGGAGGTTTTTTTTACAAGGGTGTTAAAAAAATTAAGAAAATCTTAACGAAACTGAAGCGATAAGAACCAGAATATTATCTTTTAGAATTTATTAGAGAATTTTAAATTGTATCTACATATGCGAACAAATTAGTTGGTTGATAGCCTAAAAGTAGCTCCAATTTTCCATATTATGTTACATATTTTTTCTTAAATTATTATTAAATTAATTTTTAAAATATTAAAAACCAATACTTAAATTTGATGATACATTTGATCATAGAATACATATATGATTATATAATATTAAAGTATTTAATTGTTCATAAATTTATAATTTATAAGAAAGTCGTAATATTTTATCTTTCATTGGCATAATAATATTAGCAATAATTTCATTGATTTGCAGAAATTAATTTGATATCATTAATCTCTAATTAATTCAAATTGGGTAGAAAAATGTTCAATTTTATATTTTATTAATTGTAATTTAAATATTTTTATAACCTTTTTTTTGCATAATTTAATCAATATTCTTATTCATAAAAAAAAGTCAATTCTAAACTATAAAAAAGGAGATATATCCAATTGTCTGAAAAATCCTTAGTTAAAAAACTGACTGCCAATTCTATTATACGATATAATATACCAAGCGTCATAGAATATTATAACAAGGATGTCAAACGATAAAATCATGGTTTATGATCAATTATTCGCTTGAAATCCTGTATAGGATTTAATTTTATAATTATATATGGTGTATAAAATATGAATTTTTAAATATTTAAAGAAAAATCCAATAAAAAAAACTGATTTCATAATACTATTAAATAATTATTTTCGAAAGAGTTTTTATATATTTTTTATCTGCCTTTTTCTAAAAATCAATTTTTCAATTTTGTATTTTTGTTTTTCATTTTTCTAAAAATAGTTTTAGACGCCAAATACAATTTTTGTATTTCTTCATCTTAAGATAAAAAGATATTAAATATAAAAGAAGTAAAAAAAAAAAAGGCAATAAATTAAATATTACTTCCATTTCGATAATGTTTATTATATTCATAAAAATCTATTATTTTATATAATATTCTATTTTTATATTCTATATAGAATTTTTATCTATAATAAATATAAATCTGTCAAAAATGCGTTAATAAACTTTAGAAATATTTTATTTTTTATTTGATATTATTATTATCAAATATTCTTGAAATAGAGCTTTTATTTAACTTTTTATACACATCTCATAAACTATAAATTTATATTATTGAAAATATAATTTTTTTATTTATGGTATTTAAAAATTAATAGATGTTAATTTTTTAAGTAGTAAATTTTTAGTTATAGATTTAATTTTTATTCTTAAAATATCGAAAATTTATGAAAGAATTCGTCTATTCAATACTGTTATTATAGTTTTCTTTTAATTAATTTACATAATTGAGAAATAATATTAATTTTAAATTGATTTTGAAAGTAAATGTGGAGAGGAAAACATTTAATTTATTTAGTTGTTTCCTAAATTCTGATTTTGTTATCAATGGATCTTATATTATATGTATTTACACTCATTTACTCCTATTGCGGCTACTATATTCTATAAAATTTCTATATAGAAATAGAAGTTACTTAAAAATATTTATTTATTTATTAAATATTTACAAGAGCCTATGTACAAGGTTACTAGATAGGTAACGATTAATGAGTACAATAATATCCTAGATAGTCAAATGGATATAATTAGAAAAATTTTATCTTAAGATATAAGTATTTCCAAACCCATAGTAACTGTTCCCTAAAAAAAAATACAAATATGGATTTGGCATAGAAATACAAACACAAAAGTATAATTCGAAAACCTAAAAAATATATTAATTTTTAAAATCGTTTCTAAATAACACAACATTAAATTATACTTTAATAATCAAGAGACAAGAATGAAAAAATTACGTGTTTCCCTTTTTGTTTAAAAAAAAAATCATTAAAAAATATTTCATATAATAAAGTTTCGTAATCACCTCACCATTATACAATTCCCAGTTGACAAAGATATTACATAAATGTCTTAATAATCCCTTTCAAAGAATTTTAATATTAAAAAAAATATATAATTTTTTACCAAAATAATATTTTAAATAGCTTTTGTTTTTTAAAATAAATTAGAAGAATATTATAATTTTTGGGAGCATTCACATAAAACGTTATCATGTTAATGAATTTGGTTTTATAATACGATTATATCCAAATATTGATTTTATGTTATCACATCATTATGTTACTGAGCTTAAATATAAATATAGCAAAAACTAAATACCTAAAAATGTCAAGAAATGAAGAAAGAAGACTTCCACAAAATATAAAAATCGAACAAGATGAAATTGAAGGTGTTAATAGCTACAAATATCTTGGCATAATATTAACAAACAATAACAGTAGCCAAGCCTGCGTACAAGACCGAATACAGGCAGCAAACAAATGTTACTACTCTCATAAGAAGCTGATGACATCCAAGCTAATAACAAGAAGAGCAAAGTTGCAAATATACAAAACCATCATACGCCCAGTAGCAACTTATGGAAGTGAAACATGGACCATGAATAGAAATGAAGAAGAAGTGTTAAGAATATTTGAAAGAAAGATATTTAGAACTATTTATGGTCCAATACGAAATGAAAACGGCGAATACCGTAGAAGGCACAATTCGGAATTATATGCGCTAGCAGAGAACGAGGACATTGTAAAACATATAAAGTCCAGTAGATTAAGTTGGGCGGGGCATGTCATCAGAATGGCGGAAAATAGAGCACAGTACAAAATTTACAATGCTAGACCATTGCTTAACAGAGCAAGAGGTAGGCCTAGAAGCAGATGGGAAAATAACTTTGAAGACGAAACCAGAAAACTAGGGGAAATAAACTGGAAAACCACCGCGAGAAACAGAGATGAATGGAGGAAGATAGTGAAGAAGGCTAAAACTCACCAGAAGTTGTAACGCTAAAAGATGATGATGATGTTACTGAGCTAAGAATGTTCTATATTATATACCTACTGTAAGAAAAATTAAGAAAATCATTAAAAAGCTCTAGTACGGGTTTTTTCGAAAAAGTAATTGTCAAGAGTGTCTGACTCAATTATGTCAATTGTATGGGTTTTTCGGAAAAATAATTATTAATAGTGTCAGACTCAATTATGAATTAGAAATAAATCTACTACAAGCATATACCACTGCATCAATAGATCTTAGTTTAGTATGAGTTAATTTGAAACATGACATACAATATTTTGTTAAATTAATATAATTTTACACTTCAATTTCGTCGTGCCAGTTGAATCCCATTCAATATTTTAAAATTAATAAACAATATTCATTAAAATTTATACTTAAAATATTAAATATAATTATTGATACCCTACAATTTAAACAAAGTTTTTAACAATGTCATTACCTACCCTTTTCATAAGTTAACTTTAATATAAATATTTTTCTATAAAGGACATTAGATATTAAATTTTTAAAATACTTGTTTATATATGTATAAAAAAGTAAAACAATATTATATTTAACTTAGCACGTGCTAATTATTAAAAAATTGTTATAGAAAAAAAAACATTAAGCAAAATAAGTAATAACAATATTGTATACCATAAATATGAAAAAAATTTAATTAATATAAACACCTAAAATTTGGTAGATAGCTACCAATATTTAGCAAAATATTATTAAGTGGGTTGAATCTTGTAATAATTTTTTGTGTAACAAAATCATTACCGTATGTAGTAGCTAGTAGAAAACCACACATATATTATGATGTATAACTTATACATAACTTTTAACAAAAATTTAAGCAATCTAAGTTAACGCAGAATTTCAATGATGGCAAGAACATGAATCAATTCAAATTGTAAGTAGATTAATACATACAGCTTGAAAATTTTAAGTTCAATAAATTGAAAGAATTTGACAATTTGTTGCAATAATATTTTGGATTTTACAATTAAATTACTCAATTAATGAAATTAAAAATTAAGCTTAGATAAAACTATTAATTAAAAATAATATTTATTAAATAAGTTAAGGGTGGAGCTGCAATAAATAATAGGTATGTACTAAACTAGTTTGAAAACTTTTCTAAACTAATCTAATTTAAACGATGAAGAGTATAGAAGAGTAGACTGTGTCAATTTTGGGATACCCGCATGGCCGTAATATATATATTTAAACATTCAGCTTCATTAGGTGTAGAGTCCTAGCTCCTTTATTTTTTGAGTTGGACGGACGGACATACACAATTAAATCGATTTATTTTTTGATCATAATCCGATCTATACACTTGAGTCTATATCTATACAAATAAATTTCTCTACACAAGTACATCAAATTATTGAATTTATTAATAATTAAATTATTTATTTATTTCTATTGAATTTGTTTAAAGATAATATAAAATATTTAATTAAATTAAAAAATTATTGGAAAATTCTTTTTTTTTTTTTATTTTATCATTTTAGTATCACCAGAATCAATAGTTATACCAATTGTATCATGTATATTGGGTTTTCCAATATTAGCATTAATGGTAATATGTTGTTTAAGAAGACGTGCTAAAATAGCTCGTGAACGTGATCGTCGACGTCATTATGATGTGGAAGGTCATGCTGTCAGCCTGGTCAGATTTAGTCCTATTCATAGGCTCAGTGAGTCATTATAAATGTGTCTTTTTCTCAATTTTTTATTAATCATATATATTTGTTTTTTTTTTCTTTTTTCAAAAATATTTTTAAATTCTCTTAAATGTTGGAGTTTTGAAATTGAAACTCTAATAACATGCAGTTGAAGTGCAAAATATGTATTGAATAATCATTTCTAGAGATAGTGTTTTTCAAAGAAATTGCATATACTTAGGAGGAAAAACGTTTTTATATATATTTTATTATCGAAGTTATAGAAAAAATAAAAGAGAGTTTAAAAATATTTTATTACAGAGAAACTTGTATTCACCTCCTTTTACCCTTCAAAAATGGAACACTACAAAATATCCTTAAACAAAAAATATATATTTAATAATCTTAAATGCAATTTTTTGTATTGTTGTAAAAGTTTTTAGTGAAAAAAAAAAATGAATTTTTGATTATGCATTTTTTAATAATGCAATAATTCCTAGTATTTTGTTGTTTTTAGTTTATTTTGCATGAATACCGTTTTTTTTTGGAAGTTAATGCTTTTTATTGAAAAAATTCTTCTTCTTACTTAATTTTATAAAACTTTTTTCTTTTAATTTTGTTCTTTATATTTTTTTGGAATTTTTTCGAATGGTATTGTAAAAAAAAAGTTATTAATTTTATAGTTAAAAAGTTCCAAGAATAAATTTTTCAATAGCTGCACAATATAATAGAAGGGATTTTATTACAAAAGAAAAGAATTTGTCGCATATTTTAATCCTGAATTAAAGGAACTCAATTTAGAGTTGAAAGAAAAGAGAAAAAATTCAATTAACAACAAAAATATTTAGTAAAAATTTAGATTGTATTAAGATAAAAATTAATTCATGTTTAAGATATATATTTTAATTCATAATACCTTATGCTATATCACATAATCAACTTTTTGGAACAAAAGCAGTTAAGACAAAACCAGTTAAGGAATTTCATTCGATAGTATAAAATTTCTTTAAACTTTTTAATATATTAAATTTTTTTAAACTTTTTCATATACTTTTAATGAGCGTTTAATCATTTACTTTACTATACATAACACATAAATAAATTTAAACATAAATAGATTTTTTTATAAAACTAAAGTGTTGTTGACCAAATTTATAATTTAAAGGTCTTGGAATTTTTATTTAACGTTCACAGTAAAGCAATTAAAAATTTTATTAAAGTAAATTAAGCATTAAAGAACTAGTTATAAGTTTATTATAATTGGCAATTTTTTCTAGTTCTCGTATCTTATTGTTTTATTAAAGTCTAAATTAACAATTTCATTGTATTACCTTCAATTTAGTTGTAGAAAGTTAATAATTCCATCACAATTTTTAGCTATGTTAGTTTTTTTAGCAACTTTTTTGAAACTTTAAATCTTTAGGTTAAATTATCGATCTCCTTAAAGTGACTTCTTATCTCATTTATTTTTCGTAATGCAAGATTATGGTTTTAAGTTCGAAATGTCTTTAATTTTAATCCTTCCAGTTTCATAAATTCCATAATCCATGAAATATTTTATATTAAATGAGAATAGAGAAAAAACCATGATATACCCTTACATAAATTAAAAAATTTTTATATGCCCTTGTACAAAACAAAAATTAATTTAATATTCTAGAAGTATTTGAACTGTAAAACAAACAACAACAAAAATCCTATATTAAATATGTTTCCAAAAATTGTGACAATGCATATCTTTAGGCATATAGCAGCAAAAATTTTAAACTTTGCTGATGATTTCTGTTAGTGACGTAAATGTTCAAAAAACTCTGTCCCCGCCATTATTTTCATATTTTTTTTTTAAATATGTATCATTATTTTAATATTTGTTTTTATCACATGTCATATGTCATCTCCTATACTCGAATATATTATATATTTTTTCCGTTTTCTATTTTAATAAAAAAATATGCCATTATAATAATGAAACTCATTTCCATTTTAATTTTAGACTTAACTTTGTTTATTTTTCTACATAAAGTTGGGTGATACATCTATAAACTTCCTTCTTACAGTAAAAAATTACCATTAGAATTATTAATATTTTCGTAATTTTAATTTTTGAAAAAAGTTTTGTAATTTTTAAGAAAATCATTTCTAGAAAAATTGAGATATAGAATTTCGGCAAAACTGTGTATGCGATATATATTTTATTACCTATGCACGTTCATGTATGTAAATAAGTTCATTGTATATGATTGTATTCATATTTACATAATATTTTACATAAAATTTTCATCTTAAAATTATGAATCTTTTATGCTTCTGTGAAAGTTAAAAAAAGATTAAAAGAAAGGAACTGAAAAACAATATATTTAGTTGAGGAAAAACATATTTCAAAATACATTTTAGAAAAATTAATTTATTTAATGCAAATGTGTAAGTTAAAATTATATAGGGCAATTTTTTAATCTAAGAACAGGTTTTGACCTTTGAACTTAAACATTATTTCATTTGTTAATTTATCAGTTATTTATTACTTTAATGCAACCTCTAGTTTAAAAATGGCAGTTAAAAAAGAAACTTTAAGAAATAAGGTATGTGAGAAAGTGTGTCTTTCTATGTTAGAAATATCCAAACTTAATGATGAGATTATAGAAATTTTCTGATCAGAAGCAGACAACATCGAAATTATGGGTTATCCTTCGAATATTAAAAAAAATAAAAATTGATAGGTACAAAAGCTTAAAATATTTCATTCAGATACAGGATAGAAAAACAAATTTCATAGACGGAAAATTAATTTTATAATAAATTTAAACATTAAAAAAAAGCGAGAATAAAAATTAGATAAAAAGAAAATTATTTAATATTTTTTGGTTCTTATTGAATTAATTTTTAATTTTTTATACCTGTAATACAATAGATTAAAATAAATTAAATTATTTTAATTCGTTTGAACTCAAATTCCTGCAATTCATGCATTCAAGAAGATATAATTTTTTTTTTAAATGAACGTTTTAAGATTAACATTTGAATCTATAAATTTTTAATTATTTTCTAATTATAATTCAAATAATACAGATTAAAGTTGCAGGAATAATTGAATAAAAATATTTTATTAATTATATAATTATTTTTAATATAATTGTGTCAGTTTATGTGTAAATTAACTTATTTCTTCTTTTTATAATTTCCATCTAAATATTTTTGACTTTTCAAGATTTTTTTTAATGGCGATAAATATTTCTTATATTGAAACTAATCTTAATTATACTCTTTTGCATTGCAGTTAAAATAATTTTTATTAAGGAATGAAATTTAAAATGGTGCCTGAACTATTTCATTTAAAATAACTATTTTTAATTAAATTTGATTTAAAAAATAAATAATAATTAAATTTTTCTTTACAGATATGAAAATATTAAATATTTTTATAAAAAAAATGTATATTAAATATAATATAACAATATAAAATATTTTACAGATAACAGATCGCCACGAGTTGTCAGTTTATGTTCTGAACGAAGCCTCAGCAGAGGTTTCCCATCATTAGAATTAGATACAGTTGTTGAAGAACGTAGCAGTGATCATGAAAATACTCAAACTGATATAATTAGTCCTGAATCTCCTTCAGATGTTGTTACTCAACCAAAAAATTTTCAAACTTCAAAAAATAGCTAGCATAAAGTTTCGACCATAAATTTACATCCATCTGCTGGTATAACAACAGTTGTATCAGCAACAATAGTACCAATACCATCAACATCAAAACAAACTAAATTATGTACAGTATCATTATCACCCAATACTTCGAAAGCACTATTTAAACCTAGCAGTAGTAATAGTGGTAGTATTTTATTACCACCCACAATTTCACCTGGTATATCAATGAGTAGTATATCAGAAAATGAAACAATCAGTTCAAAATCAAAAGATATATCGAATAGAAATTTAGGAATAACAGCGAGGCCTTCAGTATCAAATCCAAATATAACTAGACAAAATTCATTAGATAAACCTGATGATAAATCATCTTTATCAGAAACACCAAAATCAACAGCTGGTTATATACCACAATTAACAATTGGACGTTCACGTGGTAAAAAACGTCGGCCATTATTACGTTGTAGTAAATCAATTGAAGGATTAACTAGTACAGAAAAATCAAAAATTAGTAAAGCATCATCAACATCATCAACATCATCATCAGCATCATCTAGTAAAAAAGAAAAAGAAAATGATTATAAACATTTAAGAAAAATGTATACAATATCAGCAGATATTTCACCATTATGGACAACATTAACACATGCTCAAACTTTAACAGAATATCTTGATGAAAGATGATGTTCAATTTTACCTGAGCAATCAGTAGCACAACCTAGTACTAGTAAGGATAATAAAAAAGTTAGTTAAAATTCTTGTTGAGTTGTACAATATTAATAACTAATTATACATAGGTATATAACATAAGAATAATGTATAAAAATAAATACATATATATGTTTATACACATATATATGTATGAAACTTTGGTCAAAAAGCATTAATTAGATTATTAGGAAATTAAAAAAAAAATAAAATTAATTTTTAAAATACAAAGTTTTTAAAAAAAAATTGAAGGCCTGTAATAAAAATATAGAGTTTATTTAAGAACATTAACCATAGTAAAACTAACTTAAATAACAAACAATAATTAAGTTTTGATATAAGTCAACAATCTAAGTTGATTCATTTACAGCAAACAACTGTTCCAAAAATTTCTTATTTATGTTTAATCTGTTTAGTAGAATCTTTTCGACTAAAACTTAGTTAATAGTCGTTAAAGTACTTTTTATCATAATTCGTTATGTCTATAGATAAAATTATCCTATAAAATTAATAGATTTAAATAAAAAAATATATTATCAAACAAATTCTGACTTTACTGGACTAATTAAACAATATGATTGACACAATATCCCAATGAGGCTTAATTTTTTTCCTAATGTGGATTTTGAAATAAAAAGAATTGTGAATATATTTCCCTTTCTTTTTATATAGTTATCTACATATATATATTTTATGAAATGTTACTTATTTCATTTATAATATTTTAACAAACCTTTTAACAAAGTATGAAAAGTTTGAAATTATTACATTTGACAATTTAAATTGATTTTGAATTTCAAATAAAACAATTTTGCCTTATTGTTAATAATATGAAATTCTTCTTGGTAAGTACTAATCTAAATGTTAGATCTTTGTTAAGTTATTAAATACTTTATTATCTATTGTTTTAATATTTTATTTTTTTATTGCTGTCAATTAAAGTCAGTTCAATATTTACAAAAACTGACTAAATTATATATAAAAATTGCAGTTCACATCTATGTAAAAAATTATATAAAAATGGAAAGACTAATGAATTTTATTTGCCTTCATAATTTTGGACAAATAAAGTTACATTTTATGGTACTAATTATTTTGTTAACTTAACAATTATGATTTAATATTTGTTTTTTTTTTTGTTCATATACATAAAAATTAACATTATAATACCTTTCATTTTTATTCAGTGTTAATCAATATTTAATTAAGCCAACATATTCTTTACCAAATAATATTATATTAAATTAATACTATATATTTATTTTGAAAAATGTTGATTATTTAATTAAAAATTACAACCTTCTTTCTCCGATTAATAAAAACATAAACTATTAATATCTTTTATATGAACTGTGATTTAGTAAAATTTTGTTATACACCTTTAGACACGCAACTATATTATTTAAAACAAATTAACATACAGGTATGAAAATAAAAAAAAAAAATTATATTATTAAATAAGACTCTATAGGAATATTAAAAATATTATTATTAATTTAATGCATAATTAATTTTGGTTTATTTTATCTTGTAATATTTAATGTTCTAGTTAAATTAAAATAAATATTAGATAAATATACAAATAAATACTGTTGAACAAGTACTTATAATATATTAACAACACTTAAATATTTCATTAATATATTTTTCTATCTATAACCATGTAATATTTTTGAATCTGGATTTAATTCAATTAAAAAATATTTAAGTTTATAAATCGAATTTATAGTAGCAACAAGCATAGTTCTTCAATACAATTTTTAATTTAACCGAGTAAAATCAACAGAAATTAATTGATATCAATGATATAATAAGTAAATAAAACAGATAAAAATTATAGAAATTAATTATTCAAAAATCCAATTTTGCTATAAGGTTCTTATCTACTGATAGGGATTTTGAATTTTTTTTTTATAAATTTAATAGATAAACGCAATCATATAAAAATCTTTCATCTAAAGAGAAAAGTAAGACAAGCATAAGATCTGTATAAGATCAAGATGTTGTAATAGAGCTTATCTTTGCAACTACATAAAAAATATGTTAATGTAAAAGTTTGAATGTTCTTACTAAATAACTTGTCAGCAAATGTAATATATTCTTCCTCACATTTTGTATTTTTGGCTTTATTTTAACAAAAAATATTTTTAAATCTATTGTTTTGACAAAAAGGAAACGGATAAACTTAAATTATAAAATTATATATATATATTGAATTGTTATCTTTTATTCTTTTTTATTTTTATAAATCACATAAACACAAAATTTTTAATACATATTTTTGTACTTTTTATTCTATGAAATTAATTTTATACATTTCTTATAATTAACTTAATATAAATTGTATTTTATGTCATTAAGCAATCGCAAAATATCGAACTCGTTTTTGAAGTGATTTTTGTTGTCTTGATTGTCTCCTAAAAACCAAAGAAAAAACAATTTTAATTTAAAATTTATTAAAATTTAAACTGATCCTAACAAACCTTCTTCTATTTGCTTCTAATCTTTGTTGTTGTACACGATAATCAAATAAAGGTCTATGTATATCGCGTTTAGTTCTTAATATTGGTGAATGTAATTGAAAATATTTAATATAATCTACTATATTTTCTACAGGTTCTAAATAGACAATTGAATTAGATTTGGTATCATCCATTGCTAATGAGTTATTTATTGCTACTGTTATTACAAAAATAGAAAATAGACCCTAAAAACAGAACTATTAATAAAATTTAATGACAAAATTTATTATGAAACACTTTTAACTTACGGATTTCATTCTTGTAATTTTACTTTAATTTATGGTTGCTTATTTTGTTTTGATAAAATTAGTTCAAAATTCACTTGTAAATTGTGTTAAAAATTTTAAAACTTATCTTTTTATACAAATTAAAATGCTGTTGATTAATTAAAATGATATAATTAATAATGAAGGTGATAATTAATAGTATTACAACATAGTTATAAGTAACTTGCAATGGGTTGTTATGCAACATACATAACATTGACGATACCTGCTTGAAGTCATTGAAAAACTACAATAATCAATATATATGTGAAATAATTTAATTATCAAATTTTAGTAAATAGACCGTAAACATTTTTAAAAATTAAACACAATATATAACATAAATGCATGAAACAAGCCACTACTGGTATTTATGAAAAGTTTTTGTCAATTTTAAATTGATTTTATTTTAATTAAGTTAATTAAATAGCAAAAAAAAAAAAAAAAAAAAACTTAAATAAAGTAAATAAAAAATGAATATTTTTAAAATTAAATAGATAGTAAAAATAAATTAGATAATTAGATAGATTACAGTTGAATAACATGATTTTATTATATGTTTTGAAATTATGCAATGCAAAATTACCTATCACTTTCAAAAATACTCCATGAATATTCCGTTAATTTTGATTTTAAAAAAATATATAAATGTAATTCTAATACTTATTTAATATAAAAAAGTAAAAAACACTAATATTAAAAAAATAAATCATACTTCTTAGGTAATATACTAAACCGAAATATACCGAAAACATCGAAACATCCCCGATTTGCTTTCAAAAACGAATTTTTTAATCATTAAAAAGAATTAAACAAAATTTGTAAATATATAAGTAAAAATTCAGAGAGATCAATTCAAATCGAGTTTGGGATGTAATTGTATTAATTCTAATAAAAATTAACAAATTATGATATTAATAGATTTTAAAGAAACCGCTGAAAATCTCTACTTTTAAAAATAAATTAAATAGTAAATTATTTTTAATTTTGTTTAAAATACTTTAAATGTTAATTAGAAATTATTAAAACTTTTAAACGGTTTCCAAATGTTTTAAAACAATATATAATGAATATTAAAACTAGATAAAAACGAGGAAGAGTGTAGTAGAGTAGACTGTATCAACTCTGAGATACCCGTATGACCGTTATATAAACTTTATATCATTATTATTATAAACATTAATTACTTTTGGGAAAATTTCAAACATACCAGCTTTATTAGTAGAAATAAAATGCTCAAATAAAAGAAGGAGTTGTATGGCAGCTAGTCGAACCCTCTGCAGTAGACCAACCAAATTTTGCAGTAACTTTGGCCATTACACTAAACTATTTTTGGCAAAATTTCAGACACCCAGCTTTAATAGGTATAGAGTAATGCCCATATAAAAGAAGGAGTTGTATGGCAGCTACTCGAAGCCTTTGCAGTAAACCAACCAAATTTTGCAGTAACTTTGGCCATTACACAAAACTATTTTTGGCAAAATTTCAGACACCCAGCTTTAATAGGTATAGAGTAATGCTCATATAAAATAAGGAGTTGTATGGCAGCTACTCGAACTCACTGCAACAGACCAACCAAATTTTGCAAAAACTTTGGCCATAAAACTAAACTACTTTTGCCAAAATTTCAGACACGTAGCTGTAATAGGTACAGAGAAATACTCATATAAAAAAAGAAGTTGTATGGCAGCAACCCGAACCCATGGACCAAACTGGCTGGATTTAAATAGCGATGACGGCTATTGCAAAAAAACGAATTTGCGAAAATTTCAAGATCCTAGCTCCTTTAGTTTTTGAGTTATCGTGCGGACGGACGGACAGACGGACGGACAGACGGACGGACGGACAGACGGACGGACGGACGGACGGACATACATAGCTAAATCGATTTTTTTTTCGATTCTGATCCGATCCATACACTTGAGTCTATATCTACCCCCCCTCCTTCTCTGCGTTACAAACGTAATGGCAAATTTATTATACCCTTTGCCTATATAGTCATACGGGTATAAAAAAATACTTAACATAAAATAAAATTACCATATTCTAAAACTAGATATAAATTTTCTTTAAAGATAAATTTTAGGTTAAATCTATAATGATTCGTAAATTTCATTAGTACGTTAAACTTTTTTTTGTAAACAGAATTATTCTTAAATTTCATACGAATTTAAGGTTTCCTGAAAATGAATAAAACATAATATGTCTAATAACTAAGAATTAAATTAAATTAAATAAAGAACTGTAAATAAAAAATATTATCTTCTCTAAATTTTCTATTATAATTGAATTTTAAAATAGCAAATAAAAAAAAAAAATTTGGTGTCTGAAATTTACGAGTCACTATAACTTCCTTTAAATACTATACTATAAAAAACAGATACCAAAAAATTTTAATAAAAACAAAAAATAAGTAGATAAATATTGTAATTATTAGAAACTAACGATGAAATCAAAAATTAAATTACCTATAAGTTCTAAAAATGTTAAAATTGTAAAAAAAAAATAATTAATTGAATTAAAAATAATTAATTAAAATTGTAATGTCCAAAAGAGTTTTTATTTTTCTAGAATATTTAATGAATTTTTTTCAGACAGTTTGCCTTTATCACATTTTTGTAGGGAGTACGTTCTATTCATTAATGTTACCAATAGAGATGCACACAGGTTTGGAATGGTTTAGTGTATGGATTGCAAATCCAAAAACTGCAACAACAAATATACACTTATCAAAAGGATTTGTATCTCATCTAACAAAAGCATGCTAGACTCCCTTATCACATTGTCACTAATAAATAAATACCTTATAAATATAACCATTTATTCATTTAATAAATATAAAACTTTTTAGGTCTTCAAACAAGTAAAATTTAAAAGTGAAACATTTTCAAAATCACATTAACGTTATAAAGAACATTCTTTAGATCTTCTGTTATGTAAAATTTATGTAAAACTTGTATCTACGATATTTACTTTCTGTACCTTTTTAATAACATTTAAATTTTATTAATACTTTATTTAAAAATTTTACCAGTTCAATTATAAAAAATTTATGTTGAATAAAACTTATATTTTACTGTGGTTTTTATTTATTTTAAAAAAAAAAATAAAAAACTTCTGAATAGAAAAAAAACTCATAAATTTTTGCACTCATAAAATAAATAAAATTTTCAATTCAAAAATATATTTTCCTTTGATTTTATGATTTTGTTTTAAATTATATAATTTGTATTCAAATGAAGTATAATGTAATAATTTAAAAACTTTGACCCATTCATTCATTCTCAAAAGGCTATAAAACAATAATTATTAAATACCGAAATTAGGACTTAATGTGTATCTATTTAAAAAAAAAAGGTACTTAAAAAGAACCTAAAAAAGGCAAAAAAAAAATAATTACAATTTTATAATTCTATTTCCTAAAAGTTAAGTTCGTTATACTCTTTTCATCTAATTTGTTCGAAAAGATACTTTTATTTTTCTTTAAAAAATCTTCAATTTAAGAAAAACATTATCCAATTTGAATTTCATTCTATAAGAGGAAATATTATTTCAAAAATAAGTAAGAAGGATTTTTAATTTTTTTTTTTATATAGTAAGTGGGGACATTCAAAGGGACCGAGAAATCCTAAACCACACAGATAGTATTAGAAATATACTTACGAAACTCAAAACCCAGTCAGAAGTGTTTATTTAATGTTCATTGGTAACACAATTTTTAAATGATAGCTACCAGAAGAAGTATAATGGTTGAGGATTAAAGAATGGAAAAATTGTGAAAGATTAAACTAACCTACCCTTCAATTTTTGGCAATTGTAATAGTTCAATAATAAATGTGTTGTACAGTTTTACAATTTGAAGGTGCGAGTTACTAAAGAGTTATTAAGTTTCGAATTCTACTTCGAATAGACTAGGTGATAATCGAAGGATATCAATGTGAAATTTTTTAAGATTTGCTTAGAAACTTTAATATTTAAAACACATATTCACATTTATGAAAATGAGATTGTGTTTAGATACTAAACGAAAATATTATTAAAAATATTAATAAAATAAAAAATATTTTATTTCAATCCTTCCATTTAAAAAAGGGATACGAAGTTATTAGTTATTCTGCCAAAAAAAAATGTAAATTTAAATTATAAATTCTCTTGCATTTTAAAATTCAGTCACTTTTTCTGGATTTTTTTTTTTTAAATTTTGCAACTGTATGAAAACTACATTTAGTTTTCTTTTGAATTGAAAATATACAAAACATAAAAAAATTGGTAAAAGATTCATGATTTGAAAAATATAAAATAAAATATTCTAAACAAAAAAATTTAAATAGAATATCATTTTTTAGGGTTCATGTTTATTATAAATTAATAGTGTTATATTTTAAATTTAAATACATATAGTTTGAATTTAAAATAAGAATTCTTTTCTTACCTTTTTAAGTTGAAATAAATGTATTTTCAAATTCAAATATTATTGCATAATTTTAGGGGGAGAAAAAACTAACAACATCAAAAAAAAAAAAAAAAACTGGGAAAATGAATAATGTAAAAATAAAATTTTGTAACAAATTCTATGCTTTTCAAAATAATATTTGAAAGTTATTTATATCAAAGTTTTGTATTTTTTATTTTATTAAATTAAAATTCGTACTTAATAAATTTTGAATAGTTTTAATAATTTAGAATATTTATAATAGTTTTGAAAACCTATCAAAATTAAAAATTTCGTGAGATACCTACTTGACCTAAAAAAAAGTAAAAAGTTTTTTTAATGAATTTCCCTGTAAAAAACATGAATGAAAATTTCCTCGTTGTTTATAAACGTTTATAATTTTAAATTATTATATTTTTTGTGTTGGATTGTATTCTCGAATACGTATTATAATTATTTGTATATAGATATTATTTTTGAACTCTGAAAAGCTATTTTGCTATATCCTACCAGTTAGGATTAGAAGCAATATAAAAATTGCAAACCTAAATATATCCCTTGTAATTATCATGCAGCGAAGAGGTTGCATACTCTTGCAAACAAAATTTTATAGAATTTAAAAATAAATACATTAAATCTAATAGTTGAAATATTATGTAAAATAAAAAAAAATTAAAACAGAAAAATAAAATAAAAAATAATTTATTGAAAATAATTAAGTATATAAAAAAATTGTTGTAAAAAAATTAATAAAATCGAAAATCAATTTGATTTTTTCATACCCTTTTGTTATAGGTATGCGTCAAATATCCTAAAACATTAATATTAAAAAATTAATTTAATAAATCAAATTAAAATTTACAAATAAAAATTTTTAATTTCTTTGAAACAAAATTTCAATTTTTCAGATTGGTTTTAGTACCGTAGAATTATGATCAAAAAAATATATTAAAAACAGTAAGACTAATCCAAATCTGACATTAAAGCAATTATTTAAAATTACCTTTGCAGTGTTTTAAGCTACACGATACTTTGTTGTAATAAAATCTAAAATTTAATACACAATCAAATTTAAAGTCACTACAAAAGTCTGTTTACATAAAATTGATACAAATTCATATTAACCGAACACTTTATCGGTACTCGAAATTGCTTGGTTATTTACAACTTAAACTCTCCCTTTCAAAGAAAATTTTGTTCCTACAACTCTGATTTTAAAGTGACTTTCTCACATAAATATGTATATGTGTTTCGAAAACTTTGAAAACCAAATTAAAAAATCTTTTTGGGATTTAAACTTAGATGAAAAAAATGGTATTAAAAAAGTATAATCGTCTTCTATTATCAACGTATGTACATATTTTTAAACGAAAAAATAGAATGAAAAAGTGATCAATTCAAATTTATTATATTAGTTATTAATTAAGTTAGCTTCCCGTTTCCCTAATAAACAAAAAAAAAAAAATAAACGGCATTTTAAGGAACCCTTTTGAAAATCTTGATTAAAATTTTTACCTTAAACTGAAAATGGTATTTTAATTCTGAACATATTATTGTGCATTACCCTGTATTTCTATACACTTAACTACTCTTTCTATCGATAAATTTATCGATAATAAAATCTGAACAACTGTAATGATAATTAAATTTTTTACTTTCTATATTTTTTTTTTTTTTTTTTTTTTGTTAGAATTTTGTAAATGTCAAAAACATCTATTATAGAATTATATATAAAAATTTACAGTTATATGATGATAATAATTATTACAGAACATTAAATTATAACGTTAAATTAAAATTAACTTAGAAATGATTTTTACATTTTAAATTTTCAATATTAGGTATTTTATTACAAAAAAAAAAAAACGATTTGCCATTACGACGGTGCCATTAATAGTAATGTTTTATTTTTCTTGCAGTTATCTGCAATAATCAATAAATTTTTATTAAATGTAATTTCAAATCCAGATTTATTGTAATGATTTCAAATTTTATATTGGCTTTTTTATGTTTTAAAAAACAATTTTAATATTGTAAGTTCCTTTATATATAAAAATTGAATGAAACAGATATGAAAATGAATGGATGAAAGAGGTTATGTTGGGGTGCTTTAAAATAAAAAATAAGTACCATTATTTTTATATAAAATAGCTGAAATTCAATTCTAATACCTAATATTGAATTTATACATACTGATTAAAATAAATTAAATATTTTAGGGACGTTTATTTACTTGTCCACTAGGGCTAACCATTGACCAATCAAATTTCAAAATCATATAAAAAAAAATTATTATTTTTTTTAGGTATTCTAAGAATGCTTTAGGACATTTTGTATAAGTTTGTTATATTATAGTTTAAAAAAAGATATAACATATTTATTTTCATTATATCTGTCCTAAAATGATTACGTCATATAAAAGTGAATATATAATGAATCTAAAAAAAAAAAATAATATAAAAAAAAATTCGGAATTTTAATATACTTTTGTAGTTTTAATGATATTAAATAGCGCGAAATTTTTTTAAATTATATTAAGGTTTTACAACTTAAAATATTTACATATAATTTCATGGTATAAATTTATAATAATTTCCCAAGAGGAAGGAATTTTATGTATATATAGTAATAAAAATTATAATAAAACAAAACTCCTTTAAACTTAAATAATAAAAATAAAGTAATTTTTTTAACTCTTTCACTTTTAACTTTATGATATGCATATTTATTATCAGGTTTCAAATACGTTAGTTTTATTTTAAAATTTAAGCGAAAAACTTTTTTAATTAATTTAACTTTTAATACTATTAGGTTTAAATTAATATAAAAAGTTGTAAACAAAGTAGTAAATCATGCGAATAGAAATTATATGAAAATAAGGCCCGTTTTTGTATAATTATTCTTTAAATTAATTGTTGCTTCTAATTTTACTGTGAATTAAGTCGCCTTCTATTTTAAAATCTAAGGATCTATTTTAAATAGCGACGATAATCTGTATTTTACTTGAAAGATTTTTAAAATCTCACTCTAAAATTACTTTGTCAACTTTATTTGATTCAGTAAGTTACAATAAATATTTGATAATCATATTATTATTAAGGCTTTCAGGAAGTTTTTATGAACAATATTGATTTTTTCAGTTGTATTTCTGCTTTAAAAAAATCTCTTAATATTTAAGGAGACCAACACTTTAAGAGATATATAATTAATTAAAAAAAAAAAAAAACCGAAATTGTTAAAAATTTAGGGGATAATTTTTAAAGGCAATTTAGGACATGGTGTGGTATGGAGTTGAAATTATTAAATTTTATTATAAAACCAATAAATTATTCATTTTCTTTTTGAATTAAAATATCATATCAGTTACTTTTATCCCATTTATCAGGAATAATTAGCTAATTTAACCCACATATATATATATAGGTTAACATTCACATAGATACAAAAATACCATAAAAAATAATTTATTTTTGTATTTCATAAACCAAAAGCAATAAATTCCTAAATGACTAAATTTAACCATAGTGATTTGTCTTCTTCTTCATTTTTTATATTGTATAATGTATATGGTCATAAAATCATGTTTGAATAACTCAAAAGAAAACAATTTTCAATTTTTTATTTTTAAGGTCAGGTGGCTTTTTAAGCCTATCATCCAATTCAAAATCAATTCAAAATTTAAGTATATATTTATTATGTGTAAGATATTTTCTTCTTAAAATTTATTATATGTCTATTAAACCATTTAACATATTTTTCTTTTTAATGTTAGCATATTAATAATCTTTTAAAATTATTTTGTTCTATGTTAAATAAGACTCTATGGAATGGGAGTGTAGGCTGGAAATTTTAAAAATAGATTTTTCTTGTCTGGTACTTTAAGATATATTATACAAATCAAGAAATATTATATTTTATTTCAATATATTATCTCATCATATCAAAATTTAGTTATTTTGAGATAAGAACCATGGTTTAAGTAAAAAAAAAATAATGTTATTAATTAAAAAATTCTTTTTCCCATTAGTTTTTTATATTCTTTTGGAAAAGTTTTAAAAACCAAGAGAAAAATAAAATAATTTAATTATGCAGTTTCATCTAATTATTTTTCAACCAAATAATTTTAAATTAGTGTGGAAAACTCTTAAAACTAATCAATCCAATTTTTAATTCATTACAGTTGTTAAAATATTAAACTTGCTTTTGCAAATAGTTTTTAAATTTAAGGATTAATATCAACTTTTTAATACTTACCGGGATCATAACTCTAAGATGTGTTACAAATTTTCGTTTAAAACCGTTATTGAAGTATTCTGTCATTTTTTTCAGTTTTTTGAAATATATAATCTTTTAAATATTTTTCCAACTTTAATGAAATATTAAGAATAATCATTCATTTTTCAGCATTAATGAAATAATTAAGAATAATCAGTCATTCGTTAGCTTTAATAAAATTTTGATAACGATTAACCAAATAAGTTTACTTTCAGAAACTGGAATAGTAATGAATCACTTGACGCCTTTAAAGTATCCCCAATAATATATCCTAAAAACAGAAATTAATCGTTATTTTTAAAATATTATAACTATAACTAGAAGGATTTATACTAATATAAATTATTTTAAACTTGTTTTAACTAAATTGAGACTTATTGTTTATAAACTATCGTTTTTTAAATAGATTTTTTTTTTTGCAATTTTTATTTTGTTTTTAAATAAGTAATACTAATTCTTCTTTCATGCTTTCAATATATTTCTTTGCAGTAAAATTTTTTAACCATTGCAAAATTAAATTAAAAAAAAATATTACTATATTCGCGCGTCATAGAACTCTAACATTAAAAGTATAGATTACAATATAAAAATAAAAATTCCAAACAATTATATGTACTTTAAAGTAAAAATAAAACTAAAAATACATCCGTTTTAACAAAAGATGAACCTCAATAATAAAATTTTATTATGCATCTTACTTTAAATGCAAACCGATCATATATTTTTTCTTCTTCTGTAATTTCCGAACTTAATCGTGACTTCACTACATAAGTTTTTTTTCTGGTTGATTGTTTTTTTTTCTCAATTTAACAATAGAAAAAAATCAATGAAAAATATTTTTGCAGTTATTTCAGTGCAAAAAAACTTCATATACTTCTCTTAGCAATCTATTTCATTAACTTCGTACATTCCTTTAAAATCCATTAAATTAACTTCGTACATTTTCTTTGAAAGTAATTTTTTCTTCAGTTTGGTTGGCTAGTCGATTGAGCTTAGTTTGTTCCAATTGGTGGTTGCATCTAACATCATTCAGAACTTGACAAAGTGATTCTGAAATCTGAAAATATACAATTGGCTTAAATGATTTTTAGTGGCAGAAAAGGGTATTAAAAGCTGAAATATTATTCAGTAGAATAAAATCAGACTCCATAAAAACTTCAGTTAAAATAAACTATCAAAACAATTTACAAAAACTAGCAGAAATTCTAGAATTTTGAGAAAAATAAAAGTACCGTTGAATAATGCTAGAATTTTCGCAATTATGCATTAGCTGTAAAAAATTAATATTATTTTTAGTTTTACTTTGTTCTTGTTTTTTTACATTTTTTCTTCGTCATATTTATGGTCAAATAAAGTGAATTTGCAATATGCTGCTGACAGAAAAAGAGAATTTAATTTTAAAAATAAAAAATTGTACATAATCCCTTATCACTAAGATAGGAGGAAAAACAAAACCAAAAACTTTTAATTAAATTGTACAACTTAAGAATCGTACCAAATGATAGTGAATAAAAAAATTTTAAATTAATTACTTTTATGTTTTAATTTATTTATTAAAAAAAAACAATCACAAAATACTGAATAACTATAGATTAAAAAAAAATATGGCTTATGATTTTTTGCTGGTCTTTTAGGGACTAGAAAATAAAAGTTAATATACAATATAACTATACTTCTATGCTTGAACCAATGTACAATGCAGGGCCTTTTTCTAAAATACAATATTTTAAGACTTAGATAAAATCATATATTTAAGCTTTACATTACAAATTTGTGATATCGGTGATATTTATACATTACACCAATTATTAATTTATGCATGAGGTTGGAGACCTGAATCAATTTTTATTTTTTAATTCAAAACTAATGTAATTTTTTAGCTTTTTACTTTGTCCGACAAACAATTGCTTGAAAATTAATAATTATTTACTTAAATGTGTGAGCCACACAGTATATACGATTTATTAAAAATTTAAATTAATGTATAAAATTATATTTGTTTACTAAAATTTATTTAAATTTTATTTTTCAATTCTATTTTTAATTTATTACTTTAAATTTAAATAAATTTAAGAGTAAAAAAGCTTATTTTGAAGGTTTATTTTCAATTCAATATTTTTCCCTTAAAATAATCTTATCAATTGTTACAAGTTTATTACCAGCAAGTGAATTTATAGTTTAAGTAAAGAGTTAAGGAACCTCTTTAAAGAAATATTTCTTTTTACGCTTCACAAATTTCACTCTCAAGTACTTA
Organism: Dolichopus griseipennis; assembly: GCA_963082915.1. NCBI lineage: Eukaryota > Metazoa > Arthropoda > Insecta > Diptera > Dolichopodidae > Dolichopus > Dolichopus griseipennis. The sequence goes on from OY720445.1 coordinate 69,388,037, forward strand.
TAGTTATTCTCAAGCATTCAAACAACAGCATTAAAAATTTCATCCGCTTGAATAATTGTATAGTTTTTTTTTTGTTTTCTTTTTAAATTGTATTTTACAAATATGCAATGCATATAACTCTTCCAGAATACCAAAAAAATAACTTTAAATACTTCAAAAGTTCTATAAAATAAAATTACAATAAAATTAAAGAAAGAAATAAATCCAAATGCATCAAATATTTTATATTTTAACTTAATACATTTAAACTGAAGCTCAAATAATTCTGCAAGCTAAAGAAAATACATATAGAAAAACAACTTTGGATTTCTTTCAATTTACGTTACAAAAAAAAAATGCAATAAAAAAACATTTGATATATGAACTTTAAATCATTTCAATACACTTTCATTTCTATATAAACTGGAAAACTCTAAATTCGTTCACGATGGCATACAGGATTTCGTTAATAAGTTAGGAAAAAAATAGGTATCTTAACTCTAACTTGTGCACGATGAAATCAAAAAACAAATGCAATATGGCATACAGGATTTTCTTAATAAAAAGAAAGAATTAAACATTTTAAAATCTGTGCAACTAATCTAAATGACGGAAATGGAAATAAATACGTAAAATAACTTAGAAAAAATTATGGAATTCAAGCTTTAAAATGTTTTCCCAAAAATAAATACGCAAAAAGGACGCCAAAATTTGTCTATAAAAATAGTTTTTTGGGGCCTTCTTACATATAAGAATATTGCTCAATATCGCACAGCCGAATTTAGCATAACTATGCATTCTTAAGAGAAATGGTAAATCGAATATAGTATAGAAAACTTATTGTATATTCCAAGGTTTACCCTATTTAAAAAAAAAAAAATTGTCAGACATACTTTTCAAGTTTTATAATTTACTAAAAAAATTTTTTTTAGTTGCTTTTTCCTTGAAAAATTATATCCTTGAAAATATATATATATATATGTAGATGATTTAAATTAGTATAACTGTTGCATGTCTATTATAGCACGATATCTACGTGACTATTTCAACAATTAATCTAATTTTACTGTACTACAGATATACCATAGTTAAATTATTACTAAATCAGTACCCAAAGAAAAGCTCTTAAAAGAAAAGTTTTAGGTATTTTTTAACTTCAACACATTTTCTTTAACTTTAATTCTGAACAATAAATAGAAAGTGTTGTGTAAATGATAGTAGTACTAGTACTGTTATATAATAACTTCAGTATTTGCATTTTTATTAACGAATTTATATCTAATTTAAACAGGGATTTTGAAGAAGGATTCGGTAAAGATAAATTTTTAGATTTTTTCTGAATTTTATATGCATGTTTATACTATGAAAACTTTTTATTATTATGCTATATCTATGTAGATACTAAAAGTTATAAACTTTTGGACATTAGTAATTATTTTGCAACTATTACAAAGTATTAAATATTCTCTAGTTGTACTACCAATTAAATACATAAATTAAATTTCTCTTCCTAGAAACTTGTCTTGTTTTTCCAATAAGTCTTTTCTATTTACATCAAAACGGTTTAATATTACCTTATTAAGCAATTTTTTAAGAAATATTTTTCTCCTTGTACAATTTCTTGAAACATACATATTTTTTTTGTTCATGTTTTATTCAGAGAAATACTATAGAATAAGAAAATTGATCTGTGAAATAAATATATTTAGTGTTAAAGTGTTTCAGAAGACAAGTTTTATTCAAAACTATTAAAATTTTGAACAAAACTATTAATTGATTAAGTATTAGTACTATTTTAATTTTAGGAAATAATTTAAGTAACTACTTATCTATAAGTCCTAATATTGATTTTGTTGATGTTGTGAACAAATTTTATACCTATTTAGTTTAAATTAATTGTAGTTTTTATGATTTTCATAATTAAAAGACATTATGAAATTATCAATATATTTAAAATAGGAAACAAATTTAAAAAAAAAATACAGCTTTTACAAGTTGCCTAAAAGTATGCAATATTTTTTCAATGCAAAAAGCAATTTGGAGATTATAAAAATTTTATTGTCCCATAATGGCCTATGTAGCCGAGGGAAACACTAATATTGCTTAAGTACCTTTTTTGTAATATTAGAATTTAAATAAAATAAATAAATAATTTTATTGTCCTTTAAACAATTAAAAATTATGCTACAAAATTAAAATATTTGATATTTCACAAATATAAAAATTGTTAAAGTGAGACCTTACATAAATTTATTGTTTAAAATCGAGTCAATTTTTTGAAAGGGTTACTTTCTTCCATATTTCATACTGTTTAATTTAATTTTACAAAAAAATTTTAATTTTATTTCTATAATCAATAATTTACGTTTAAATAGTCTCAAATTTTAAAGACCATAGCTTCCATTTTTGTTCAATTTTCATAAAAATCTTAATATTTTTTTCTGGAATGTATTATTACTTTAAGATATGAATCTGATAAAAAAATAAATTTAAAAAAATGCCGAGCAAAAAAAACATATTAATTTTTCTTAGAAAATAATTTTTTTATTCAATTTAAAGAACAATATTACCACTAACCAACCATCATTTATTAAATTATGTCACCTGTTAAAATTTTTTTTTTCTCTCTTCAGAATACATAATTGCTTTATTAGAACTTCAATTCTATATATATATATATATATATTTCGGCTTTTTTTTTTAGATTTTTATTATTCGTTAAAAAAAGGACAATGTTTCAAGAAGTTATCTTGCTTCTATAAAATAATTTATTCAATAAAGTTCTTAAGTTAATAACAAATAAAAATATCTACAGATCACATAATATAATTCATAAGTTTATATTCATACATAATATATATGTATTTTTGTGGAAGACAGTATCTGTAGTAGGTACTTGTCTTTAAGATGAAAAATTTAAAATTTTATAAAATATACAAAATGTATATTTTATTATTATCATGTTTATCATTAATAATTTTAAAGAAAAAATGGTAAAGAAAATAATAAAATTCAATAATAAATAATTGTAAGTTGAAAAAAAAAAAAATTCAAGTACACAGGTACACGACACAAGAACAATACCCAGGTACAGGAAATAATGTACTTTAGAAATAGAATTAGCTTTAATTTAATTCAATCATTTTCTTTCAAAATATATTACAATGGACTTCTATATAATAACTACCATATTACAAAGATTTAATTTTTATTTTTTTGTGATTGGTTGGTCAGTTCATTAATTTGAATCTAGAATTATAGTCTGAATTCTTTTCAAGATATTACTATTTTTTTTGTTAAATAAGAATCGTATAATTTTAATCGAGATGGGGTTTTTAAAAACAAGATACCCTTAAGTTTTAGGTCGGTACGAATGAATAATGTTGTATTTTTACAATTCATAAATATAATGATTTGGAGACCCATCGATTAATCTTGTATTAACTTTTAATTTCAAAAAACTTATGGATAAGATTTTGGTGTAAGACTTATCAGAAGTGTTATTTTATTAAGAGCTCGAAAATATTAAATCCTTGGTTTAATGATTGAGAATAAGGTTAAATAAATAAATTTTCCTTACAAATTTTATTTGAATTACAATAACAGCTCACAAAAAATTAATAATTAAAGTTATGGTTATTCTAACTTTTAAATTTAAGAATTTTATTATAATCAATGATAACGACATTAAAAGATAAAATATTAAATTTTGGCCTATTACACTAATATTATAGCATGATTATTGTGTAGATATATTTAATTGATTTATTTGTAAATAAAAGATGGTTGAAAATCTGCTGTTATGATCCATATGACCCTATTTACAATGTTTAGTTAAATTTGCATATTTATTATACATCTTGCACTTTTATATATCTGTTTCAGACAAACAGAATGTATTTATTAAATCATAATAATAGTTTTTACACAATGGCTTAACATACATACCATATTCTTGTATGATATGCATTTACTAAACAAAAAAAAAAAATAATATAAAAGTAATATTTTATCATTATCATAAATTATTTCTTTGTTATACCCGTACGAACGTATGTTAAAAGGGTTTACTAAATTTTGCATTGTGTTTGTAACGCTGTAAAGGACTCAAATGTATAAATCAGATGGGAATGGAAAAGTAAATCGATCTGTGAGTTCACCCGTCCAATAGTTCACAATAATTCAAAAACTAAATACTACGATTCTGAAAGTTTCCAAAACTAGTTAACGGGATGTATAATGTTCATATGATATATACACGAGCTGACACAGCAAACTCTATTCTTTTCCTAGATTTTAACCTAAAAGTGGAATAAAAATTTCATACTTTAATGTGTAGGTTATTTTAAGTTTATCTTAAACTGGGTTCGATTTAATGATACAAATCATACAAATCGTATAATAGTGAAAGATGAATAAATATACGAATTTTAAATTTTTCATTTTAAAACCTTTTCACAATTACAAAAACAAAAATTCAACTTTTAAAACTTCTTTCAAAAATGAGAAAGAAATCTTTTTAGATATTTTTAAAGAAAAATTAAAACTGTTAAATTTTAATCGACTCTGTATATCATTATTCGCATTCTATATCCTTCAATATAATAAATAAACATGGAAAGGTCATGTAAAGATAGAATAAAAAAGATTTTTAATCGGAATATAGGAGACAACCACCATCTGCATATAACAATGACAATTATAATAACTTTTATTTCATTTATAACGGTTTTAATAATACAAAAGAACACATATTTTTATTTCACTCTTTAATATTACACTTGTGTACCAACATTATCATTTTGAAATTCATTCAGATAAGTAAATAACAATAAGGAGTTATACAATATGTACAACGCAATAAACCGCAATAATATTCTAGATTATTTTGTTTTATACTTTTCCCCTTTAGAAATTATTTATAATTCAACTGAAAAAAAAATTCATAAATTGGTTACCATAATGTATTGTTATTGGCACATAATCATATTTTATGATATTTACAGTTCATGATATTAGAAATAACTATATGCTTTCTGATACATTTTTAAATGGCATACAAAGTGGAAAATTTACCATAAAATATTGTCTTATCAACTTAATGTAAAATGAACACGAACACAAAAAACTTAACAAACAAAATAAAGTTTGTCTGTTTTATACAGGATAGAGCAGTAAAATAGAACTTAATGATTTGTAAAGAGAGAGCGTCTAAGGATAATTAAAAAATTTTAAAATAAATGGAAGATTCCCATTAGCTGGCTTTAAAATACAATTGTATAGTGCTAATAAAAATTTAAAAATGCAACAACTTTCCCTTAAACTGAAGAATGCCAAATCATAGAACAATAAATAAATTTCAATTGGAACTACTTTTAACCTAAACTTTGGAATAAAAACATCCTAACTCATCCCCGTATTACTAGATACAATTATATAAACCTAGCATAAGCAAATAATTATATTCATTACTTTCAAAGATAGAGACCAAGTATATTTGTTGTTATTCTTATTATTTAAGAATACAAAATTAGAACGAAAATGGTTTATACTGCATTAGTACATTTTTAATTAATATAACTTTTTTCTTAAATTTCAATAGCTTGATAATGTTCACGTTTTTTTTTAACATCATTTGTTTTTTTCTTATTCTTTTAAAAATTTTTAACTTAAAATCATATAGAATACAAACATATGACAATTATAAGGGCTCAAAAATAAAACAATGCAATTTATTGATCTGTGAATGTGATAATAAATTAATAATAACTTCTTGTAATAGATTGCACAAAAAAATTATTTAGCATAAAAATATTTTAAATTAAATTTCCATTTTATTATTTATAAATCAATACAATAAGCTTTAAATGGATAAATGTTAAAAAAAAATGAAAGGATTCATTTTTTAAGCAAGGATATGAGAGTCCAAAGCTCAATAAAAATAAATAATATTTTAGGAGTTAGAAGGAATAATTAAATACTAAATATCAAAATCAACTAAGAATAACAGTTTAATATTTAGTTAATTTTGATATTAATGAATTGTTATATATATTTTTATTTGCGGTTATTTATATTAAAAGTTTAAATTTTCGTTTCCCACCCAAAGATGAAAGTTTAATTCAGTCCAATAACCTGCTTAAGATACAAATGGTTATTTAAATGTAATGCAAATTTTATTTAGTTATCATAACCTTAAAACTTTAAATTGAGTCTTTTATAAGAAAATTAATAAAGCTTAGAATATTTCATTTAATCACACAGAATTTAAATAAAATAATATTATGTAAAATATTTTTTAATAATTTTTTTAAGTTAAAGATTAAATTCTTCAGTTCTACATAAATCAATTTAAAGTATTTATATAATAAGTACTATAATAATGTGAACCATATATTTTCTTTAGGCTATTAAATTATTCTATAAAAATTAATTTAATGTCACATTAAAGTGTAAATATTTAAAATTTAAAGCTATAAATTAATTCAATTAAAATATTTGACATTGCTATTATTAATAAATTTAAAATTAAATAACATAGAAAATATTCCTAATGTTTTCTTCTAAGGAATTTTAAGAAATAAAAACAAGAATTATGTTGTAATTTATCTAAACCTTGTAAAAAAATTTTAATAATCGGCTCATATTTTTAGGAATACTTCTTATGTTATAATTTAAATAAAATTTTCAGTAATATATAATTAATACCTGTTTAGATAAGTTTTTGTATATTTTGGATTAATTAAAATAAACTTGTATTTATTTTCTGTTATTTTGTAATATTTAGTATTCCATATTATGTAAGGACTATATTTTTTGATACATTGTTCATGGTGCTTTACGTACAACAGTCTAAAACTATTAGAGCAACAATTTTAACCAAATTCAAAATTTCGAAGTTAGCTTTTTTTAGTTAATTTAAAATTTAAAGCTGTATGCTTCTAGTCTATCCATAATATTAAACCGAACAGAAAGAGTTTAAAAGAATAGTCAAAGAATTTCTTAACATTCTCTGAATTAATCAAAATTTAAATTAAGGGTTTGTCTTTAAACTAATATCGAAATTATGATTCGATTAATATTAATGGTTTTTATAACATTAATTTATCATATTATTAAAATTATTATTAATATATTTTATTGATACTATAAATATAAGTACCGATAAAAGGATCTTGAATCTTTCCTCTCGGGTGTAAGTTTTTTAACAAATCACTTTCTCTTAGTTGGTTAATGTGACAGAAGGAGATGATGTAGAACGTTTTTCAAAACCTTTATTAAAACTTCAAAACTTTTTTAAAATAAATTTTTTAATGGCGTTTTTAACAAAACTTTAATATTATGTGGATGTGTTATATTAAAAAGTATAATTTTCATACAAATTCATAAGTAAATTTATATATAACATTTTAGTAAATTCTTATTTCAATTAAATTATGAATAAGCAATATATACAATAGTATAGAGGAAATTCATTTTTAAAACAACAAAAAAAAATTAATTCTTTGATTAATTTATATTTTAATTAACCGTCAATTGTGGTTTTAATAGAAAAAAGGGTAAACATCTAAAACTTCTTAAGTATATTTCCGGCTTCCAAAATCCAAATATATATTGTAAAGTAAAATAAACAAAACTTACCAACTCAATCAAGTTATTCCTGATTACATGGCAGTTCCAAGAAAGACAATCTAAAATATGTTGCTAAAAATTGAATAATAAAAATTAGTACAAAATGTAAATTAGGTATAATATAGTGTCGAAAATTTAAATACTCACATTTTATGGTAAAATTTTCAAAAACCGACTAATGAATTTTTGGTAATTTGGCAGGTTTAATAACAGCTTATTCAAATTCTTACGTAAATATCAAATATACCTTTGTTGAAGTTTCATTCTTACTACATATTGACTCTGATTTGAAATTTAGATTTACTAAAAATAATTTTTAAAAATTTACATTTAAAGCACAAAATCTGAAACAAAATACAGTTATAAAAATATATTATACTTTTTTCTTTGTAACGTCCCCTTTTTAACAACTGAATCTCTCCGTTGTAAAAGCACATAAGATATGCATTATTTTTCTTTCGTCCAAAATTCGTAATCCTATTGAGAATAAAATATTTCTCAAGGCGCTTTAAACCAAAAGATTTCATATAAAAAGCAAATGCCTGAAGGAAGTTAAAAATTTTCTGGCAATATTAAATATATGTTAATAGAGCAGTTATAAGTAATATAAATAGTAAATGAAAAAGTGTAGAAAAAGTCATGTTATCATTATTCTGAATTGTGTTAGTTTAATGAATTAAAAAAATTCTACAGTTGAATCTAAAACAAACTTTCTAACCAATACAATTAATCATCAAAATTTGTTTAATTTCTATTTTATAAATTCGAATGATATTGTGAGAATAATCACTCTTTCGGGAAAAATAACCAGAACTTTAACTACTTAATTATATATACTCGTACAACTAGTTCTTATATTTTATTTAATAAATTTTTTAAATAAAAAAAATTGTTAGTTTATTATTTTATTTAGTTTTCTTGTTACAAAAAACTGCATCACCTCAGTAGCAGCAGTAATTGTTATATGGTCTGGCATATTGAAATTGAACTATATGAAATTTATGATTATTTTTTTTGAAATGTGTTATTGAAAGATTTCCTATTGAAAATATCAGCGTGAGAACATTAAATTTTTTTCAATTTTATTTAAACTTTTCAATAAGTTTAATCAAAGTTTTCAGCAACTTTTTATAAAATCAAATACCATAGCATGAATATAAAATTATTTAAATTTTCACTTTTCATATTTTTTATTCATTGATTTATTTATATACTAGTTATATAAAAATGAAATTGAAATATAGTTTTCATAATATGAAAACCAACTAGCCCACTAGGAAAGATTCGAACTTTGAAAGTTATTAAATTAGAAATACAAATACTTGATACCCTTGCAATGGTACATTTAATTATTAAACACCCTGTTTATACATTTATGTATTAAAATAGCTATTCATGTATGTTTTAAAGTTTTTTAGCTTATTTTTTAAATCTTTTAAAATGTTTTTAACGTTAAACAAAAATTCTCTTCACCTAAATATTTGTGTATAAAATGATTTCAATCTATAAAATTTAATTTTTTTTATCTAAAAATATTTTCCTTGATTTTTTGGAATTTTTCAGAAAAAATGAAACAACAAAATAGTTCTTAAGCATTTTTTGACCTAAGAGATTATATTTTGCATTGGTTTAGTTTTGAAGGGTTGAAAATTCTATAAGAATTTTTATTTTTATCTAAAGTCAACCGTTAAAAAGAAAAGGTTGGGTAAATTATAGAAGTTTCTATGGAATTTTATACACATAAATATTTTTTTAAACAAAACATTCTTTAAATATTAGAAATTTATGTAATACAACCATGTATACAAGTATTGTAGTAAAACTTTTAATACAACTATACAATGTATTGTAGCTACTTAAACTTTTTTTTAAAGTTTAGTTTAAAGAATTTAAAAGTTTGTTTTTTATAATATTTTACTACAAAAGGGCATCCATCACTGAAAGATTATTTAAACCAGTTTAGAATATTTCGTGATGAAATTCATATTTAGTGAATTAAATTTGAATTTTAAGATATCTCTAATATTTTAAAAAATTTATTTTCATTATCAGCAACTTTTTTTTGAAATAAACTAATATTTTTTAAAAAAACAGAAACCATTACTAGTTTCACTCTTAGCGATTAATAATCAACTTCATAAATTAAATTTTATAGCAATTTACCTATCTATTAAAAACAGAAACAACAAAGTCTTTAGATATAATAAATTGAATATACTTAGAAAACTATGTGAAATTTATATTTCAAGAAGGTAAATTAAATAGATATGTAATCAAAATAATCTATTAAAATTGTTTATAAACTAAGATTTTCATAGTATTTCTAAGAATTATTAGGGAAGCAAATTTTTATAGGTTGAAAGATATAATAAGAGATACATAATTTAAAAAGTCTATTTAAATGATTTAAAAACCCCGGGAAATTTAATTTAAAAACCCCAAAAATACATTTCATGGTCTTTCAATAGAAAAACAAATGATGAGATTTTTTATTAATCAAGATATGAATTAGGTACGTTATTTTGAAATAAATTTACTAGAGAACAAAATTACTCAAATAAAATTACGTATATAACTAAGTAGAATGAAATTTACTAGTTATTAAAAACTAGAAAGACTAAAATATTACAAACAAAGAAAAAGAGCTACCATAACATATTTAATAGGCACCTATTTTAAATTCACTTAAGAATATAACTCATATTAAAAATACATAATCATTAACTTTAAAATAAAAAAAGCCTCCAAGTTTTGCTGGCGAAATATGAAAAATTAGTTATTAAGAACCTATTCATTATCAATATTAAGTACCCTAGATGTATGTTTTTTAAATATTTTAAGATCAGGATTTGTAATATAAAGAACAAAAATATAGCTAAATAGCCAACACAAAAAGTAGAACTAGTCTTCAACGGGAAGAACACGAAACGCATCCTGGTACAAAATTATAAGATACTTAGATACATACCTACATAATAAAGGCTAAAATTAAATTTTTTTTATTTAAATACCTATGTAATATCTATGTAATATACAATTGCTGCTTATAATATAAATACGCTATATGTATTTAATAAAAACTAATAACAATTTTTATAAAATTTGTTTAATTTCTTTATCAACTCACCTGCACATACAAAATGTTAGTACAAAGGTATCTTAACTTTAAAATGTCCACTGTTCTTCAAGCCGACCAAAAACTTAAAAATATAATATGTATATGTATAATTTAATATACATATAAAATGTAAGTAGTTCAAGCCGACCTAAAACTTAAAAATATAATATGTATATGTATAATTTAATATACATATAAAATGTAAGTACAAAGGTATCTTAACTTTGAAATATCCACTGTTCATTGTTCATTAATTGTTCAAGCCAACCTAAAACTTAAAAATATAATAATTTAGTATATGTACATAGTAAATATAAGTATATCTTATATTTAATCTTAGTAAATATCTTAACTTTGAAATATTCACTGGTCATTGTTCAAGGCAACCTTAAATGTAAGTACAAAGATATCTTAAATTTGAAATATCCACTGTTCATTGTTCATTCATTGTTCAAGCTGAATTAAAACCTAAAAATATAATATATAAAGTAATATATATATATACTAAATGTAAGTAAAAAGGTATCTTAACTTTGAAATATTCACTGTTCATTGCTCATTCATTGTTCAAGCCAACCTAAAACTTAAAAATATAAAATATATAATGTAATATACATACAAAATGTAGGTACAAAGGTATCTTAACTTTGAAATATCCACTGGTCATTGTTCAAGGAAACCTAAAACTTAAAAATATAATATATAATGTAATATACATACTAAATGTAATTACAAAGGTATCTCAGCTTTGAAATATTTACTGTTTATTGTTCAAGCTGACCTAAAATTTAAAAATTCTAAAGAGTTGCAAAGGTATACATATTACATACCTACCTGATACCTATGGAAATTATTTTAAACAATTATTTTTTTTCCAGCTGTAATTTTAAATTAAATTTATTATTTGAAAAATTAGTTACAAAGTGTTTATAATTATTATAGCACCATCTTTTTAAAATATAAAAAGATATTTCAAAAAAAAATTTCTTCCTTCCAATCAAATATTCTTTAAAAAAAAAAGCAAACCGTTAATTTTCTGCTTTTTATTAATAGATATACTATACAAAGAAACAAATACGCATACCCACCCACCTATATTTTATTTGTATTAGAAATGTACGCGCTGCAATACATGTTCATTCTTGTATAAAATATAACTGTTTTTTTCCTATTCCAATTCTTTTTGTAAAATATTTTTAGATTAATTATCAAAATTATCTTATTAATTCAAATAACTTATTTAAAAAAAAATAGGTATTATTAAAATTTAAAGTATAAACTAAACAAATATTAAAAAAATATTTCAATATTATTAAATTAAAGTTATAAATTTCTTAATTACAAATTACCTTTTTTATTTTTTCCTTTAAAGCTTTGCTATAGAATTCCTAGAATTACCCAATTTAATGAAACGAACTGATCAACTGAACGAATTCAACTGAACCAAACAAATTTCTTAGAAATGAAAAGAGCTATTTAATTTGTTAACTGTTATACATATAATAATGTTAATAATTCACCTTTTTACGCATATTACAGAATACAGTGTAGTAGGTATTACATAGATTTAAATTGCTCGCGTTTTTTTTTCTGTTGTTTCTGTACAAGTTGAAATTACGTTGTGTTGTGGGGTAGTTTTATTAACAGGTAGATTGTATTTTACTTTAATCATAACTTAAATACATACATATTTGTATTAATTTTATTACTAAATATATTTATTTATTTGTTTCCATATTAAAAAAACAAATATAATTTAATTATTAAATGCGAAACTAATAATAAATAGGCAGGTATGTATTAAAATATATATTAAATTTAAATAAATTCCTTAATTATTTATATTATTAATCTTGTGTTGTTCATTGACCCCACTTCACCATTTTATTTAAATTTACATTCAATGAGAAAAAGAGTGTGCTATGCTTATATGAAGCTGAATATTTATGGAATATTAGGGGAAATTGGTATCAAATCTGTTATACGATAAAAGGAAATTTTCAAAGACAATAAATTAAGCTTGGCTTTTTAAATTTTAAATAGAATTTATTAAGCGTGTTTAGTGAATGTTAGAACCATTTTTTTAATTACAAAACCACAAGATGTCATGTAAATCATTATTTTGTTTATAATCATAAAGTAACTACTTCAAAATAAAATAACTTACTAAATTTTACTGGCGAAATAATTATGAAAAAATACAATACTGAAAAATTAGTTATTCAGAACTTAGAGATTACTAAATATGAAGTAGGTAGGTACTTAAATGTTTGTTATTTAAAATTTATAAAATTAGAATTTTTTAATATAAAGAATCACATACCTACATATTGTACACTTAAAAGATGAAATAGTCTTAAACGAGAAGAACATCAAAAGTACCTATACTAGGAAAAAGTAATCAAATACTTTACTCACATAATAATTCATAAAATTTTAACTATTAGTAATTACATGATTTTTAAACTTGTTTAATTTGATTATCGTATCATCGCAACCCAACCGCCCAGGTATAAGTTTAGATACCAAACTTTGAAATATTAATTGTTCTTATAGGATGTATCGTATCGGGTATCCTCCTAAAAAAAAAATTCCACCAATAATTAGAGGTTTAGATTAACACTATCTGTATGCAATTGAAAATATTTTATACTATAAATTCAGCTATAAATTTAAATTTATTATTTAAAAAATTGGTTAAAAACTGTTCATAACTATTACAGTACCTACCTATCATCTTTTTAAAATATAAAAAAATTTTAAAAAATGTGTTCCAATCCAATGTTCTTAAAAACAAAAAAAAAAAAAAATTCGTATTTCTATTTTTGTATTAGTACGCGCTAAAATACATATTCATTATTTAATAAAATATAACTATTTTTTTACTATTCCAATTCTTTTTGTAAATTATAATTAAAAAAATAATACCTATATTTGAAAAAAATAGGTATTAATAAAATTTGAATTTTATATTTTTAATATCAAATTACCTTATTTAATTTTTCCTTTAAAACTTTAATGTATGAATTACCCAATTAAATGAAACTTTCTTTGAATTACCCAATTAAATGAAACGAACTGATCAACTGAACGAATTCAACTAAACCAACCAAATTTATTAGAAATGAAAAGAGCAATTTAATTTGTTAAATTACATATGTATATACATAAGCTGAATTCACCTACATCGATTTAAATTGATCGTGTTTTTTGTTGTTTTTTGTATTGTAGTTGAACTTAAAATGGGGTGCAATGGGGTAATTTTTAAAACAGGTGGATTGTATTTTATTTTACGATAAATTAAATATGTTCCAATTTCCAATAAATTTTTATGACTTTGAATATATGAGGGGAAATTGGTTTTTTATCTGTTATATTCGAAGAACTTTTGTTTTTTCTTTGCGTTTTAATTTTTAAAGACAATTTAAGCTTTTTTGGTAATGAACCATTACTTTAGATATAGGGAAATTTTCCAAGTAAATTAATTAAGCTTGGCTTTTTAACTTTTAAAGAGAATTTATTAAGCGTTTTTAGTGAATGTCACAACCATTTTATTTTAAATTTTAAAACCACAAGATGTCATGTAAATCATTATTTTGTTTATATCGTAATTTTTTTTATAAAATATTAAATAGATAATGGATTCTTAAATATTCATATTAAATAAATGTAAACTTTAAATTTTGTAAAATTTTTTTTAATTATTGAACATTTAAATAAAAAGTAAAGTATAATTTTCTCAAAATATGTTTTCAAAATTACAAAATTCAGTTGTTACAAAGTTTTTGAATACAAATCTATTGCTTGTCTCAATATTTAAAAAAAAACGATATTTTGATTTACAAGATTTTAGAAACCAAAATATGACCCTTATATCAACAGCCAAATAAACTTTTCACAAAAATGATTATTAAATCAAAAATTTATTAAAAAAAATTAAAAATTTAATAAAATTGTTTCCCAAAAGGAAGCTCTAACCCATACTTCCCACTACTATATTATACTTTATAATGAGTAAAAAATTATTATTAATTATATCAAATTATAATTAAATTATTGCGAATCTAATAACTCAAATATATATAATCTATATGGTATAAAACAAAGAAAGGAAGTAAAATATTCTTATGGGATTTGTATAATATAATTTTCTCAACTTTAATATACTATGAATAATTTCTTAATCCAAAGATGTTTTTCCTTTAACAGAATTGAAAATATAAAAATATATGTGTATGTACTAATATACATAATATATTATGGAAATTATATATTTTATATCAACTATAATGTATTTTATTTTATCTTTGTATAAGTTTTCATGTAATATATTTTGATTTATATTATGATCTGCATTATACAGTAGCATATAATAGTTACTCAAAAGATAGTTGAAATTTATATTAAATCAGTAAGGAATTGAAAATCGTGACAATTCTATCAGTTCTTTAATTATCATATAGTTATTATAACAAAATAATCAAACCCACATGGAATAGTAAGAAGTAAAATTTTAATTTAATTTTAACATAATAAAAATGAAATAAATAAAGAAAAGTTTTTATTTGAATACTAAAAAGATAAAAATAATTTTTTTTTTAATCATATTTTTAATAATTTTTTTTTAATCCTAAATATATTTTTTTGCTAGCTATAATTTTAAATTTAATTAATATTTTGATATTATTTTTACAAATTTCGAACAATGGATTAAACATAGCATTCAAAATAAAACAAGATAAAATTTTCATTTTCCAAAAAAAAAAAAAAAAAAAAAAATATTATTAAATTCTTAAAATACAAAATTATCCTTAAAAAATAGGTATTATAATTTTAATTTTAAATTTAGTCAAAAATTAAAATATAGAAAAAAAATAGTGAAATTAATGACATCTAGTGTATTGATTAAAAAAAATAAAAATGGTTGTGATTCCCACTTAAAAAAGCTTTGCTTAAATTAAATACCAAGTTAAAAAAATATCAAAGGAAATTTTTTTTAAAAGTAATCTTTAATAATTTATTAAGAAAATTTCCCTTCTTTAGTTGATCCGAATTTCCGCTATTATTACATCCCCTAAAATTATACTCCTCCATTCGCAACACATTTTCACCTTTATTAATTCTCAGAAAAATGTTAAACTTTCTCAATTTTCAATTTACAACACATTCGTTAAATAATAAATTAAAGTGGGGTAAATGCGTAAAAATATTAAATTCAATATTAATTTTAATTAAATTGACGCATTTCATAATTAATTTAAGAAAGAGATAAATGAATTAATACACTTTCATAAAATTTAATTAATTATTAATAAAGTTAATTCTATTTATTAATTTTATTTTGTTGCAGTTTTTTACTTTAATTTGAAATCGTTGTTTGATTTCTTCAAGTATATTCCCTTGTATTTTTCAAAAGTACCCCAACAACTCACTGTTAGGTTTCCTATCCTACAGGAGACAGGCTAATATAAGTCTTCCGAATCTAATAGGAAATGAAAATAAAAAATGTATAAAAAATTCAAATTAGGAGATTTTAAAAAATTGTAATAAAAAACAAAAAAAACTTTGGACATTATTAATTTTTTTTTTAGATTTATATAAATTTTCCCCACCT
This sequence comes from Dolichopus griseipennis, assembly GCA_963082915.1. NCBI lineage: Eukaryota > Metazoa > Arthropoda > Insecta > Diptera > Dolichopodidae > Dolichopus > Dolichopus griseipennis. The sequence continues at coordinate 69,404,380 of OY720445.1, forward strand.
ATTTTTATTAAGATTTAAAAACATTTTCTATTTTCCTTTTATTTCTAAAGTTATAATCTCAATTTCCCCTCAAGTCAAGGCTATTCTAATCCGAAATCACTAAAAAATCATAGCTGTAAAATGTATAACAAATAACTAATTAAATATCATATAAATTCCATCCCACTTCATTTCCACTCCAATTTCCAGTTGACTTCATTTTATTCCAAATAAATTTTTACCTTACAGTTTCATTACATTACAATTTACATTACACTTAACTTAAAAACACTACTGTACTGACTTGACTACTATGTGGGAACTGTGTAGTGTAGTTAGTGTGTAGTGCACACAAAATTAAAACAAAAGGGGTAGTGGGGTGTTATTCACAATCAAACTGATTTTCCTTTATTATTTCAAGAGAATATTATAAATAATTTTATTAATTTAATAATTAAACTAATTTTATTCAATAAGAATATAATTATAAATTTAATTTATAAACTAAGTTCTTCTAAAACTTTAATTTAATATGCATTTAAATTAAAAAGGAGGAATTAAAGCCGATCGGTGAAAAATATTATAATGCGTAAAAAGTTTAACGAATTCCAGAAGGTGAATTTTATTGCATTTGTATTTGTATAACAATTTTAATTAGATGTTCATTTCTCTTGAGATTTGGTTCAGTTTAATTCGTTTAGTCCTTATGTTCGTGTCGTATTCTTATTTCTTGGAAAAATTTAAAAGTAATTAGAGGAAATTATGTTAAAGAATTTTTTAAAATAAAAATATCCTCTTTTAAATTAAAATAAGTAAAAATATTTTTCAATAAATTTTTAATTAAATATTTAAATTTTAATAATTTCATATTTTCTTAATAAATATTTTGCATTTTAATAAGATAAACTTAATAATTGAATGTAAAAATATTTTTCATATATAAAATTAATATAAAAAAAAAAACAGTTAGGTATGAACATGTAAAAACTTGAAAAAAAGCGCGTCGGTTACAAAGCAAATAAAATTTATATGAATTTGTTATTGCGTTTTACAATAAAAAGCAGAACAAAATTAACGGTTTTATTTATTTTTTGAAGAAATATTAGAATTTAGAAGCCATTTTGTTTTTTTGAAGATTTTAGGATTAAAATTTTTTTAAAAAATGTTTTTGTATTTTAAAAGGAATGGTGACGTGAATTAAATAATTTTAAATTAATTAATAATTTTAATATTATTTGGGTATGTAGTGGAATGATATGGAAAAATATCAAATTAAATTTAAAATGAGTAAGTAGTTTAAGTTTGCATGTTAAACCTAAATGTATGGATATGTATATGTATTAGGCTGCAAATTTAATATGGCGATACTTATATTGTGAAATTTATACCATAAATTACAAGGTTTTTGCATCAAAATTTGAATAGGAAAATGAAATCAAGAAAACTTGAGTTAATGGATTTATGTACACATATTAAAGGTAAGTTAATTATGAAATTTTATTATAATTTAAAATATTTTATAATTACAATAATAATTTTATAGGTATATACATATGTATGTATGTAAAGTTAAATTTTCTTATGGATGTTCCTAATTTGTTTTAATTCAATTTTAGGTTTATTCGCAATTTTCTGTAACCCATTTACATATTACGATGCCTTTAAATAGAATTAATTTTAGTTAAGAATGTAAAAAAGATAATTGTAGATGGAATGGTAGGGAACTCAATATACTTAATGAATCTCTAGATATCTATTCCAATCTATTTTTTTTCAATAATGTTTAATTTTATATTGTGTTGCTTTTAATTCACTTCAGTGATTTAATCTACCTTTAAAATGTGTAACTAAATGTATTAAAAGTAATAGGTACATTAAAAAATTATATGTTTATTAACAAAACTAAATAACTTTGTAGGTACATAATATTTTATATGATGTGTAACGTTTAATGGCACCATAACTAAATAATTAATAATAAGTAGGTATTAAATATAAGCAAATGGTTGAAAAGCATCTCCTAATCTTGCAAAAGCATTTCCAATTCTTGGATCACTATCTTGATCATTTGGATCAGATGCAAATAAACTTTTCATTAGCTTAACACCAATTAATTGTTTTCGTGTTACTTCATCAATTATATCTGGTGGTATTGACATAATTTCATCTATTGTCCATTTTTCTGGTGGTTTTGCCAATAAAGCTTCTTCATCAAATTCCACATAACCGTTGACAGTATTAAACTTTAAAATTAAAAAGAACAAAAAATAAACAAATTAATTTTTACTAAATAATATATTTAGAATTGTGTGATAAAATAAAAGTATTTATAGTTAGGTACATACCAATATTAATACAGCTAATAGTAATATATGTAAAATATTAATTTTTTTCATTTATTTAAATAATCGTTTTAAATGGAATGGCAAAAAGAAGTGAGTAACATTTAAAATTATATTTATATTAATACTAAGTTTTAAAATGTTTTGATTTAAAGTCGTGAGTTATAAAATAATTTATAGGTACCTACATACTTATAATTATTTTAAAAGTTAATTACCAAATAAAAATTTGTTATAGTTTTTAATTTATTTCCTGGTTTTGTAAAGTTGTAGTTAGTTATTGTTTTGAAATTTTTATTTGATAATTTAGATTTAAATTTAATATAAGTATTAAGTTAAATATATAATGTATAAATAGAACATATTTTTACTTACTAAAAATTTAACGCAAAATATCCACCTATAAACCAATTATAATTAATGATTTTAGATAATGATTTCATTAAATTTTTAAATAGAAATTATTATTAAATATTGAAAATCATAATTTCATTTTGGTAAATCTAAAAATATAGCCTGAGGGTGGTTAAAACTAAAAAAAAAAAAAACTAATTTTAAGTCATAAAGAATGACAACAGATATAAGAAAACAATTTTCATAAGGATAAGGTAAGTATAGGTATAGATACTTTTAAATAACGTTATATATATTGTTGTTCTTGTTGTTATTTTTATTATAATACGGAAGTGGATATTACCCTAATCACCCAGACTCTATTTTTGAATTCTAACGTATTTTTAAAATATATGTACCTAAAAATGAAAGGTCCGTTTTAAAGAAAAAAATATTCATTTGTTATTTATTAATAAAACAAAAAGGTGTTAAATTTTTTTTGTTATTTTCAGAAAATTAATTTAATACAAAAATTATTGGTTTTTTTTTTTGTTTTTATACTTAAATTCTTTTTCAAAAATAATATTTTTAACCATGAAAAGGAAATATCTTTAAATTCCCCCAATTCATTTATTTAATTAATACAATTTCCGAAAATGAAAATCGTAGAACTAACAAAAAGTTTTTTCAAGTTACGGAATGATACTTTTTTTTTAAATTAAATAGAAAAGAATATTAAATTGATTGAAAACTTTTTATATAAAAATATTAATTAAAATTAGAATATTATTCAAGAACGACGATTCCTTAATATTTATTAAGAATTCTCTTATATATTTTTCAATAATTAATAATTAATTGAAAAATAAAAAATTAATAATGGAAAAATTTAAATTAGTTTTTCAATAATGAATTTATTTCTTTTAAATTTAAATAATATCTAATTATCTAATGAGTATAAGATTTAAATACAGAATTTTATAAATATTAAAAACTGATTTAAAAAAATCAACAATTTTATGGAAATTCTTTTTATAAAAATGGTCTGTCGTTTAAATATATTTAATACGTATTCTTTGTAGAAAGTTGTGAAAAATACTTTGATTAATTAAATAATCTACTTTATTTCTGAAGAATCGAACACTTTTTGAACAACTTTTAAAACAAAATTTTGACGATATTACTTTGTTATAAAATTTCTACTTATATTGTGGTCTGTGGAGATCTAAGGGTAAAATTGTAGATATCATGTAATGGTATTTTATTTTAAATAATTAAATTTTTCAAACAGCAATAGGGAATACTGAAGTTATTTTACTTGAATATTTTAAATGTTAATTATGGTTATCAAACTTATTTGTAAGTTTTTTAAATATGCTTATAAAATCGTAAAAGAAGCCCCGCCCTAGTGGTGGTTGAATTAGAGTAAAATTTCTAACATTATTTCTATATGATTCTTAAAATACTGCTCTACAATGTTTTGTTTCCTACTTTCTTTGGGTTTCCGCCTTTCTTGGGGACACAAGGCTTCCACAAAACCTTTTCATCTACATAGTTCTATTTTATGCAATGTCTTTCGTTTGTGACCATGGTTTGTTCATTTGTGCTATTTCTCTTTCTATTATTCTACACCATGTATGTTGGGTTTTCTGACATTTATCTTTCCTTGCAGGTTCCATTTCTTTGTCTTTCTCTTTTTGCAATTTGGAGATCTGCTAAGAATGTGATCTATCTATCTCCACTTTATTTTTTTTAATTGCTATTACTAACTATTGGTTCTTGATCAGGATATTTCCAGGGATCTTTTTTTATTTTCTTTCAATTTTTATTAATAACTGATAAGATAATTTGTAATTCAATTTAATATTATAGGGTATAGTGAAAATGTCATAAAAATCGAATGTTTTTAACTTTATTTAATGAGAACATTTATTCAATTCTAATCTTCCTTTAACCGCAAACGTACCATATTTCCTTGATTGTTATCTTCAGTGCAAATTTAATTTTTTATTTTTTTTTTTTTTAAATGTAAAACAATTTAAATTTTTTTTTTCTTTTAATTTGTGATCTGTTCTTTCGCATGAGTTAAAATTTTTTATTTATTTTGATTGATAGATTCTTATTTCGAAAAAAAAGTGAGAAACATCACTTGAATTTTAATAGCAGCCAACAGGCAATAATTTTTCTTTGGTTTCCGTAAAAAGAAAGAAAAGTGTCAATTTAAAAGTCCACAACGATCATTACATAAGATTAATCACTGTATCACGTCATGAAAATCAACAAGTTTTAAATGTAAATAAAAGATGAATACAAAAATATATAAAAAATATTCCAGTGAAAAAAAGCAGAAATTTATAATAAAAAAGTTTAAAAAAGAATATTTTATTTTGCAATAAAAAAAAAATAAATAAAAACAAAAGAAAAGATTTATAAAATTTTAATCAAGGGAAAAAAAACTTGAATACTTTTTTACAAATTATAATAAATCATAGAAACATCAAAAACAATAAGGAAAATCACAAAAAAAAAAAAGGAAATTCATAATAAATGACTGTCATAAGTGAAACAAATTTCGTGGAAAAATTATTGAAATTTTTAAAAAATAAAGTTTTTTCTTTTTATAAAAACAAACTTATGAATTTTTTGTTTGTCTTATTATTATCTTATTTAATATTAGATAGAACTTTTATTAACTAGAAAAGGAATCAATCAAATATGCAAGAGAACAAGAAAAAATGACAACTCTTTTGGACATTATTCAAATACTTACTTATTATGTGTTTTATTAACAAGTAAGGGTGTGTTTATATTGGAGCTGTGATAAGTGATAAAAGCGTCGATATGAGTATAGTGTATAACATCGTATATATGATTTAAATGGGGGTGATTATATTGGAGCATCGATGAACAATATAAATTTTCTACGCTATGCTCTTATCACATATCGTAGCACCAACATAAAAGCATCCTAGATCGTTATCGCGGTGGCATAGTGAAAGTGTTATGTTTCGGAAAATTTTTATAAATCATAGAATTAGATACTATTTATTCAATATGAAAGCTTATATTTATTTAAAGGTTTTTGTTTTTAAATTACTTAATTTTTAATAAAAAGACGAAATTAAGTACCAATATGTACTAGAGATCTGCACAAATATATTCCTTTATAAAAATTATCAAATGTATTTAAATACTGTATTCTAATTCTATCCATTCGTTCAAAACGATTTAAATAGTGTGTATACTCAAACTACAACTTAACTATATTTATTCTATTCGTTGTATTTCAAATACAAATATTGAAAAGCTTTTTTTTTAACAAATACTTTGATGTTTTGAAAATCAAATTTGAATACTTCAAAACATTTTAAAATATATCAAGTATACCGAGTACTCTAAATATAATGACAAAGAAAAAGAAAAAAAAAAAACAAAAAGAAGATAAAAAAACAAACAAAGCAGTGATAAAACAAACAAAGCTACATATTACTCATCGATATAATACATACTGGTTATACGTAGTACATATTAAAATTTTTTTTATTATATTTGGTGTACTCGGTATATTAAAACAAATACTATAAATATTTTTATTATATTTGGTGTACTCGGTATATAAATACAAATAGTATAAATATTCTATTTTCGGGTACACATAATAAATCAAATACATATTCATTCTATTCTACAATAATTTTGTATTTCATTTACTCTATTCTATAATCATTTGTAATGAATGCATTTGGTTTGAAAGCTTTCAAAACCGAATATGAAAAGTTTTACTTATTATAGAATGATTTGAAAGCGCTTTTGAATACAATTGTGCAGATGTCTAATATGTACTAATCGTTTCTATATTCATTATCATTGTGTATTTATTTTCTATCATAACTTTTAATAATTTTTTTTATTTTAAATTTACTTAAACTTTAGAACTAAAAATTTTTAATTTAACTTCAAGTTTTTAAGTTGTATATTATATTAAATCGTGGTTTGACCATAATTGCCAATTTTAAGTCGTTTAAAACTATAGTAAGTGATGATCAATAGATTATTTTAATAATTAGTAAAAAAAAATATTATTTGTATCCAATGTTATAACTTATAATTGTATATTCAATTAAATAACTATTTTGTTAAAAATTTTTAATTCGTATTCTGTAAACATATATCCTGACGTTTAACTCACCATGTACTGTAAACTTGTATTAAAATTAAAAAATGGTTATGGCAAATCTGAAATAACAATTTAATTACAGAACTCCTTTTTTTGTAAGACTAATAAGCAATCTTGCAATCTTAAGACTTTAACGTTTTAAATTTTTACAAAAACTTTATGTTCAAAATTTGATTGTAAGTCTGGAATTCTTCCTTAAAGTTCGATAATTGTACTTGCCCCCCTTACGCGTTTATAGTTTTTCGTCTTTTAAAATAAACGTTAGCTTTGCAAAAATTCTAATATTCATAATCTAAAGACTTCAACGCATTTATTTTAAAAACTTAATTTTAACTCACGAATTTCGAGTTCAGAACTTAATCTAGAAAATTCTAGAATTTCAGAAAAAACATTCTATATCCATAGTTTTTTATCCGTATCCATAGTTTTTTTGCACTTAAGGGTGTTAATTGCTATTTTTAAAACAACTTCTTTGTTTTTCAATCAAAGTTATATTCAAAATTACATGTGTGATATTTTCGTTAAAAAAGAAAAACTAATGAACTAAATTTCTAAAATATTGAATATGTATATATGTAATTAATATAATTAATATAAATTAATCTAATTAGGAAATAAGGTAACTTTATCTGGTTATCTATTATCTGATATTTATCATTTTCCCCAATTTACTTAACTAATTATTTAAAGTATTAAATTTCAATTCGAATATTCACGTAATTCAATAACTAACAAATTAAACTTGTAAAACAAATTATAGTTACCTAAAAATATTAAATACATATGTTATAATAAACCATTATTTCAAAATAATTAAATTAAATTAAACAACATAAGTAATAAAATTTTACTATATAGAAAATATCTGGGGAAATTGGATAACCAATTTTGTAATTTCATTTTGTAATTTTAAGGACAATAATTTTGAATTCTAATAATATCTTATAACATTTACTTAAGTTTTTATTAAAAAAATGTATATATAGACACAATATCTAAAGACATTTGTACAATTGTCATGTATTATCAATTATTATTAGTTATACAAAATGTTATAATAAAATGGAAATTAAGTATTCTTGTATCCGTTTTTGAATAAAAGAACAAAAAAAAAAAAAAAAAACGCAATAAATATTTAAGAGTTCGGGCTAAAAATTGAATGTTATAAAATTCCTTTGTGACCAATATAGAAAAATATTATGACCATCTGAAATTAATTTTTTTTTTTTTATTTTCTTTCCTAATTTTCTTATTTTTGTCCAGCACCTTCTGAATACATATTTCTTTAAGTTTATTTTTTTTTTTTGTATCTAACTCTATTGAATTACATGCATATGTTTGTATCTAATATACTTTATAGGTTCTATAAATGGCTATTGAATATCTTCAGTAGATTATAGTAATGTTATTATTCTATTTCAATTCAAAATTAAAATAATTATATAGGAATTCTTATATAGAATTCTGATAAAAATAAAACTAAATTTTTCCAAGATGGAGAAAAACATTAAAACCATTTGCGAAAGAAAATGTTACATTATTATATTAGTATAAGAGTATAATCATATGTTACATACTTTTGTATCTAAAGATATTTAAAGTATGGTGATAATAAAAAGCATGATTCTAATGTTTTTTTTTTTCCATAGTCCTTGAATATATTATTAACTTTAGCAATACGTATGTTATATACAAATTAAATTAGACAAAAGCAATTATAAGGGATTTACAATTATAAAAAAAAAAAAAAAAGATACAAAAGGTTCTGTATTTAAAGGTGTCAAATGAATTAAATGAGGGTGTTAAATTATATATATATACTTATATTGAAAAAAGTAAATCAAATTAATAACATTTTACTTTATTTCAATAAATATGTAACCATAGAGTGGAGGATTAAATTGGAGAACTGATTATTATTTGCTCAATTAAACTTCTACATATCTATATGTTTTTTTAATTAATTGATTTTGTGGTATATAAATTAAAGGAGCAAACGCCTACAACTAAACATCATTTGCAGCCGTTAGAGTGTGAAGATGTATGACAAGCTTACACAATTAAGGGCTGTTATTAGAAACTCTGGGCTAAAAATAAGGAAAAACTGTTGGATGGCAAGATGGGACATTTAAAATTAAGGCGAATCAGAAACATTTAAAAAACAGTCTTTTTCATAGTGCCGAATGCGGGCCAGGAGTTAAGGAGTTAGTAGTCCTGAGAAAATAGATATTAACATGAAAAACCAATGAGAATATTATATGAATACATAACACACATTATGATTGTAATATTAAAGTAAGTATAGAAAAATTTTATGAACACAATAGTTATATAAAACTTATTTAAAGAACATTTTAAAATTAAGATTACATGCTCTTATTTTATCATTTTTATTTAATCAAATAAATTGAGTCAAATATTTTATAAATACAAAGTTTATAAATTGTATCCAGTGTTTCTACTTAAATTGTTATGTTATGTTTAAAAAGAACGTTAACATTTTTCTTAACCCACTTTCACCTCAAAATTCTCAAAAGTTCTCTAATTTCCCAAAAAAATTATCACATCTAAATATTCAAAATCAAACTGTACATTTGTATCAAAAGTCCAATTCTAATATTTGATTTAAAAAGGATGTGATTTTAATGTGCTGAAGTCTCTTAGTATCTAAAGAAAATCCACTAGTCTAATGTCCTTTTCTTCCTTGAAGGATAATATGCGCCATTAAAAGAAAGCTACTAATATCATCTATCTTTGAGATATATTCATTTAATTCTATGCGGGTACAACAATTTCATTCAGAAGAACCCAAGTTCCGTTCCTTAAAACAGGTTGCTTTTGATCTCATCCGCTATCCCTTGAAAAAAATTGAATACCTAGTTAGTTATTAAATGTTTTTTAATGTATGTATTATGTAGTTCTTATTTATACTCCAATCAAACTAAATTTTAAGATAATTGATCAATAGTCCTTAAAAGAGTATACTTCCGACAGACCTTGTACACATAGATTTTTATTGATTCCATAAAATACTTATGAAAAAAAAATTACAAATAAATAAGTTCTTTGAAGTTATAATAGCGATCTACCAATCAATTTAACTAGAAATGAATCTAATGAACCTAAAAACAATATTAATTTTTTTTTTTTTTTGATTCTGTTATTAAGTATCTAAGAAAGTATAAAAATAAAATATAAAATAGAAAATAAATCGGATTTTTATATTGTGCTTTTTCATCAACTTTTACTTCTTTGATTTATAAATTTTCCAATATACTTTTGAATAATACTTGACCTCTTTTATTTCGTACTTTAATACAAAATCAGCACCATTTTCAATGATTATTATTAGTTTCTGTATTTTATCGTTAAAGTTATTATTATGTCAACAATATCATTATTAAATAAGTAACTTTCTATGTTATTTTGTTTTTATTTTTTGCAAAATTATTGCTTCAAGTTTTTCCTTCTGTTGATTGTGAAGCACTTTTTGGTTAAAAGAATATTGGTGTTCTTTTCTTATACACTGTTCTTTTCTAATACACACTGTGAAATACAATGAGTTTTTAAAATTAAATGCGTTTAAGTTTTCAGATATATTCGAAAATTTTTCTTTTTGTGTATTCGAGCAACTTTTTATAAACAAAGTTATTAGGTCAAGGGCTGTGTCATTAACTCTTACCGATTCTTGATCATTTCATTATTATTGTTGTCGATTGTAATTCTGTGAACAGGAAGTGTGCACTTTATAGCTTCTTTGGTCAAAACATGTGCATAAATTAAAGAAAAAACAAGAGCTTATAAACGAAATAAAAATATTTTCGGGGATTTCAAGACTTACAAGGCCTAATTTTTATAGAAATATGTGGAAACATTATTCTTTTTTTTTTAACTATACAATGCCTTCAAAATGGCTTCAGCTCCTATTGTCATCAAGTGAACGTTTAAATATTCTTCAGACCGTAACCTTAATTATTAATAGAATTGAATTTATTTATATGTATGTAGGCGATCGTTTAAGTGCCAGATAGAAATAAACGTTTATATAAAAAAAAAACCACAAGAATACTTTTAAATGCTCTTTTCGTCCTTAAAGGATAATATGCACTAATAAGGATATCATTTTTGGAAGCTGGTAATATGATCTATCTTGAGATATAATCATTTGGTTTTATGCGGGTATAAAAAACGTACTGAGAAGAGCCCAAGTTCAAATTGTATTTCTATATTTGGGTCATTCTTTTTTTAAACGACCATTTCAGTTTTGGAAAAAAAATTTTTTTTTTTCTTAATTAAGTTAAAATAATTCTATTTATCTTGTAGCTTATACCATTAGGAACAATAATCTAAGCTCAGCAGAGATGATTATTTTAATTTTATACATTTTATAGGGAAAAAAGCAAGTCAAGTTTCTACTTTTCTTCAACTCTGTTACCAATTAATTTTTTAATTTTTAAACGAATAAGTTTAATTAAAAATAAAAACTTTTATCGTATAATAATTGAACTCCAAAAGTATGTTTGAAGTTCTTTTTTATTTTTTTTTAATTATATAAAAATAATAAAAAAATTAACAAAAGAACACCTTACAATTCAAAATTTCATTTGGTGCATTATAAAAATTTAAATTAATTTCATAAATTTTTACATTCCACTAATGTAATAAACTAATTTAAATAAAGAATTTCATTTTTAATAAAATTAATTAATTATAATTTAACAAATCAAATATCACACAAAATTAAAATAAAAAAACTTAAGAGTAACATAGTGGAAGGCAAGGTAACATAGTAGAACAGTAGTAACCAATTTCATATATTTTTGGACTATAACATTTGCAGAGGCTTCTAGTATTATGCTTTGCACAAAAACAACTTACATCTCGACAAGCTAAATTATGTTCTGCCATTAGTATAATTTTATGAAGTTGCATAGTCCCTTGTAATTCTGGAATATTCTTTGGAATCAGGTTTTTCATAGCTTCAATTTCAATATTTTCGACTAAAAAGTTTAATTTAATCTCTAAGATAGGGTGAATTAACACCTTCGCCAATTGAAGCTTACATGAATATATTCTGTTACTGTTGGCGAACTGGTTGGAGCTGTTAAGGGCATGTTTTGTAAACGTAATGATATATGTATGATTGAATAACTTTTATACTCTGTTACTATTTTTTTCCATTCTGTTACCAAAAAGTAACGCAGTAGAACATTAACAGAGTGGAAAAAAATTCTTTAAAATCAAATAGATTTCTCTTTAGGTAATATTTTAAAATAAATTTGAATTTTATAAATTTGATTTTTATTTACACATATAATATAAATAATTTAATAATATATATAAACTTACTCACCAGAATTTTTACGTAACAGAGTAGAAATTGAATTTTGCCACAACCGAAATGTATACAAACTAACTGTTCGAATTTCGCAGTTATACTTAAAATCCAAATATTTTTTATTCCAAATTAATTGTAAAATTCTTGGGAACAATATTGGCGCGCTTTTTATATTTGAAATTTCAAACAACCGTTTTTTTTAACAAAAACAGAGTGGAAGTAACAGAGTTGAAAAAAACGTGGGACACATATATTTTATATTATATTTTAATGAAAAAATTAGCAAAAAAAAAATTTAATTATATTTTAATAAAATTTAAAACTATTACTTTATTATAAAAATCAAAGTTAAGAAATTTTGTAGTATTACAATAAAAAATTTGCCATTTAAATTTTAAAAATTTTAGCTGGGACATGCCAAAATTTGATACCTTCGGTAACATAGTGGAAGATAATTGTCAAATAAAAATAATATATGTATATATTAATAGTGATCTAAAATCTAAATATATTTTGCATTTCGTTTTTATTTTAATTTTTTTTTAATTCAGAATATTTTTCGAAATAATAATGTTTTTTTGTCGTCGCAGGCAAGTGGTCGCTTAAAAAAAGAATGACCCATTTGCTTTTCTTATACTTAAGTGCTATAGTAAAACATTTTATCTTTGATTTAATCTTTAATTTAATCTTTGACTAATGGCCCTATTGCACAAACCGCTTTTATTCAAATAATAATTTTTTTGATAAATGAATGTTTATTTACTAATCAAAGTTTTATTGAGTTTATTATCGTATATGTTTATTTTTATATGTTTTTTTTTAATTATCATTTGATTATTTAGTTAGTGATAAGTAGTTAAATGCAGTATTTAAAGAGTTCAGATTAACAGTGAAACACTCTGAATACTCTTAAAAGAGTATCAACGATATAAGTCTGTAATATACTCCATAGATTTTCAATAATTCTGATTTGAAACTACAAATTTAATTCTTAAAATGAATTAAATATAGAAAATTTTGATAAATAGTTATTAATTACTGAACTTTAATTTTATAAATAGAATTTAATTACAAAATAAGACTTGTTTTTAAAAAAAATATGTTTTTAATTAATTTTTTTTACTAAAATATCATACAATATATACTTATCAAATTATTTTGTTTATCAATAAGTTACATACCTACATATATTAAAAAATAAATTTATTATACTTTTGTTTTAAAGTCAAGTTATTTTTTCAATCTTAAGATACATTTTTGCAACATAAAAAATTATTTAATAAATTTATGACAAAGTTATGTTATTATCCAATAAATAAAATCAATTTAGATAAGGAAATGCTGTTTTTTGTTTTAATTTTTTTTTTTTTTTTTGAAAATATTTTCTAGATTTTTTGTTTTTCCATGTACATATTTATATATGTAATAAGAAAAGCCATTATCTTATATAAATTTTATATATTTATATTAGTATACATATATATGCATAGTATGCAAACAAAGTATGCTTAAATTTTTTTGTAAAAAATTTTATTTTAATATCACTTTTTTTTTTTTGGGAAAAATATATTTTTTAAATATTTTCTTAAATATTGTTTTTTTCTACCAAAAATATATATTTATTTTTCTTAAATATTACAAAACACAGATGTATATATACTATACGTATATTATTTATGTACTAAATAATGAAATGAATACAAAATCAATAAATATACATATATTATAAATATAAAAATATCTATACAAATAGTTAGAGTATACCTATAATGTGAGGATATGAACATAAAAAATTATATTATAAAAATCATTCATTCGTATTCCTTTTTTTATCCCTTTTAAAAATTTATTTTTTTTTTTATCCTATGTATATATACTTGTACATACTAGAATTAAAAAGTAATATAATGTTAATATTTAACATACTACATATTATTATTATATACTTAACTAGAAGAGGAAAGTAAAAAAAAAAAACAAAATTATTTATTTGTTTAAGGTGGAAAAATCCTTTCTAAATATTTATTTCCATTATCTTAAAAAATATTTAAGGTATATAAGATTAAGTTAGTTGATATTTTAAGGTAAATATACTTTGCGCAATATAAATTTTAATGATTTAAAAATAGGAACGGATAAAGTATGGACAGAAAAATGGTCAACAGAAATTATACGTAACTTCAGTACAAGTTTATACAATTGATTAAAGAATAAAATTTGTAAATGATAAATTAAAATATACGTAAGATTCATATAAACATATAAACTTGAGTCCTACAAGTTTCTTTTTTCAGACCGATGTTATGCTACGGCAGTGAAACGTTGACTATCAACTAAGCGACGGCAACCCTAAAGTAATAAATATTTTTTTATATCTCATAAGCTTTTTAGAAAGTTACTATAACTTTTGTAGGCACTTATATTTTAAAGTTTGCGAGGTATTGCAATATGTACATTTTTAAAGACATTTGAGAAATATTTTTAAAAATTAAGATTAATTCAAGTTACCATAATTAATTACTTATTCAAATAATTTCATTATTATTTAAATTATCATAAAAAAATTTATACGTCATACAATTTAGTAAATAATTAATAAAGTTAAAAAAGAAATAGCTAAGTCGCACAGTGGTTAGAGTGACGAATTTCTGGTAAAAGTGTAAAAACGTTCATACTTGTCTTGTCTATACTAAAATAAGTATATCTATAGTTTTGAAACTCGATTCAACCATAATTCGCCATTAGATTCAAATAAATGGAATAACCAAAAATTAATAACTACTTATATAGGTATTATATATTAAATAAAATTAAATAACAATATTAACAAATAATTTAAATTAATAATATAACTCACAGATATAGAAATACCTTATAATTTAATATAAAATTATTGCAATATAAAACCAAATAGAATTGTATCTATTAAAAATCTAAGACGTTTTTTATATGTTATATTAAAGTCTCTGATTATATCATGTTTAAATACTTATAAGTGGAATACATTAAGATCAATACTAATAAGAATGTAACATGCCCCGCAGCTCCAACATGTGCCCATGATATAGACGGGCTTATTAGCTTAACAGTTGAGGGAGGATTAACAGTTCGTACTTAGTGTCTATAGGTATGTGGATATTATATTTTTAATTCAAAGTATTTTATGGTATATTGTATTATTGTATTACTTATGTGAAAAATCTCCTTTAATTAAATTTTAGAACTAATATTAAAATATAGTATAAACTATAAGTAAGTATATATACTTAACTGAAAACTTACTGAGCGCGCATAGGGTTTCTTTCTCTTTAGCCGAACATTCAAAGACTTAAGTAAATCTAAATCATGTCTAACAATTCTTTAGTCATGAATGCAAGTTATATATGAACCCTAATTTTGAATCATAACTTTGTTAAATTAAATGTTGCAGACAGACAATTTTATATCTTCAATTTATTTATTTTAATTAAATTCTAACAAATAATGCCATTCAATTTTATGTTACTTTAAAATAAAAAATTATCTTTAAAAAAAACCCCCTTAAAAGATATATGAGAAAATGATTTTGCAAATGTTTGTAATTTGAACCTTAGTCAGCATATAAAGAAATTATAAAATATTTTTAAATCATTTCCCACATGTAAATTTGAAAATTTGTTTTCTTCGTAAAAATTCCTACAGGATTAAAATTTTTTTTTGTCTGTTTTTTTATCTTTTATTATTTTTTAATTTAATTTCTTTAAAAAACATTGTACTTGATTGATTACCTGCATGCTTCTATTTGACTGTAATAACAAATTTGAGATTTATTGTTTTTTTGGCTATATTTTTTTTTTGGTTAATTTATATTAAGATTGGTTTAAACGAGCTTGTGATAAATCATAATTGTATAATTATAATTGAATTTATTAATTTTTAATTATATTTTATTATTATTTTATTTTGTAAAATTGAATTAAAATTTAATACTTCTATGATAAACAATTAAACATATTTCATGCACTAAAGGGGAATGGTTCTTATTTTGCAAATTTAAAAATGGACTTTTGCTTTCCTTAAAGACCGAAGGTTGTAAAGTTTACTTCAAAAAGGTTGATAATATTTAATTACTATTTTAAAATTTAATAAATATTAAGTTATAAAATTTTGAATTAGTTATTAGATTATAAATATAGTTACTAACTTATTTAGAAAACTTTCTTTTCTTCTTTTGCAACCTATCTACTATTCAATGTACGTGTGCACTTTCTAGTTCCGTTGCTTATCATTGGTACTTTCTAGCAATTATTTTTTAGTGATTTCCCGTTGTCTGCTAAATAATTTACAGTTTCCTCTCTTCTGATTACACCAGTCTCTTTGGCATTAGATGCAAACCAGGGAGCCGTCCATTCTGAATCAGACGCTTATGGATTTGTACAGTTGCTTCCAATGAATAATGTTTATGAAGGGGTCTAGATAGCTATGCTATCGTACATGTTCTTGATTCTACTCTCTGCATGATCTATATATAGTAGTTTTCATGGGGAACTAACTGCTGGTTGAGAGATCGTATTCTCTCCACTAGAATGGCATGTGATTATTTATTTTGCATACACATAGGCGCAAACATATATGAAATTTATTAATTTATCTTTTTTTTACAGAATTTAATGTGATTGAATATATTCTTGAAAATTTTTCAATGTTATCATTTTGTAAATCTTTAGATTTATTCATTCAAAGTATTGATAAATGTGGTAAATAAATTGATTTATTGGTTGTTTAAAACACATACTTACCTGGCTATAGATACGAGTATTTATAAAAATAAAATTTTATAAATTTAATATCGGATATGGATTAATTATTTTGAAAAAAATTGATCTTTTATGGAATAAAAACCATAACTTTTATACCAAATAAAATTGTATACATAATTTGGTTTAAAAAAAATATTATTTAGAAACTTTTTAAACTTAATTGAATAACAGCCCAAGCATATATTAATAATTAGACGTTTTTAAGAGTAATAACTGCATATATGGTATTTTTAACCTGTAATAACTAAAAACCTTCATTTTTTTTTTACTTGAAATAAGGTTCTTATGCTTATACAAACATAAGTAAGTAAAATTATTTTTTATTTTTAAAAAAATATAAAAAAAAATGTTATAAGTGGTTTGAGGAACTTATTATAACAACAAGAAACACTCAAGTACAAGTTACCTATTTTTAATTGCAATTGCAAATAAAAATGTATATGTGAAGTAAAAAAATAAGTGTGACCGGAACTATTTAGAGCATAAGTTTTTAATGGTATCATTATACTAAACAAATTTATATATACATATATGCATAAATATATGTGACATAGAAATCGTGTTGGAAAATAACTTAATAAAAAGTGAAATAAGAAAATATGCAGTTCTTGACTTAATGACATAGTTACGCATAGCTATTACCATAATTTTGTATTACAATTTTAACATTAGTAATAAGTAAAAAAATGTGTGCACTAAATTTATTTAAATTAGAATTATAGGTTAGAATACTGCAATGAATAATTATACCAGTGTGACCATTCGTTTAAAGGTATAATAAATTTGCAACTACGTTTTCGACGCAGAGAAGGATGAGGTGAGTATAGAATCAAAGGAATGGATCGGATCAGAATCGAAATGTAAATCGATCTAACTAAGAATTTACGTTCGTCCTACCGTTTGTCCGAAGCAAGAATTTCTAAATTTTAAAAGAAAACGTATTTGGAAAAAACCAATCTCTTTTTTTTTTGCGAAGCCGTCATCGCTATTGTAATCCAGCCAGTTTTTTCAACGGAGTCGAGTTGTTCCATGAAACTTCATTTTATTATCACAATAACTCCATAGATACTTAATAAAGATGAGTATTTGAAATTTTGTCAAAAGTAGTTTAGTTTTATGGTCAAAGTTTGTGCAAAATATAGTTGGTGTAGTGGAATAGGTTCGAAGAGCTGTTATAAAACTTTTTATTTTATATGTAACTCAAAGTCTGATAAGTTGTGTATTTAAAATTTCGCAAAAGTAATTAAGGAATTTCATTGAAACATAATAAAATAAAAGTTAGAAAAGTACTTGAGTTTATTCGTGTTTGAATTCAATTCATAAAACTCTTAACGAAAAGGTAGAATAAACTTTGTGGAAATTTTATATACTTAATCAAAAAAATTTCTAAAGATACACACAAATTTTGGTAAAAATTTTTACAAAAATTTTGTAAAATCAAATTAATTGTAGATATTTTGTTAAGAATATCCCAAAAACAATAGGGCAAATCTTGTGTCATCGGAAACCCTCAGGAGTTAAAGCTCTTACGACAAATTTAAAATTTGTCAAATAAAACACATCTTTTTCTAAAAATATTTAGAATTTTTACTATTGGCGAATTGTCATAAACTTACTTCAAAAAATAAATCATTTGGATTTCAGTTCTATGTTTTTCAACCACTTAGTATATTATTTCCTGACCCTTTAGTATAAAAAAAAACATAAAATAATTACAGGGTGTCATATAATAATTATCTAAGTGTAACCATGTGCATTAATTAAAATTTTGTTTAAAATACCAGATAACTATTTGTCAGTTTTCGGATTTAAGCCCTTGTCAATTCTTCGATTATGAAAAACTTTAACTGCAGCTAGCTGCTGACACTTAAATTTTCTATGTTGTACAGAGGTGAAGGTGTTGTTAATTTTTAAAGTTTACGAAATTACTTTGAAGGCTGTTGTCTTGGAAATTGTTAGATATAGATCCCTCCTCCCTCCAGAATAATTTTTTGGTCATTTTGAACTCCTTTTGGAAACCCGCTAGTGGCACATCCAATATATATTTGTAATTATCACATTTAAATATGATGTCCTTAAATTGACAGAATTGGTTAAAAATAGAAATTTTTTGTATGAGTATTTAACTAAGTTTAAAGAGTTTGAATCTTCTGCTTTTATATTTCATATTTGGAAAGGTTCATATAATTTTATGGGCAGTAAAATTTTTTTGTTTTTGATAAAGAAATAACATAAAAAACATATAAAACATAATATCTATAAAAAAATGGAAGTAAGTAAAATAAAGGTAATGTATGTTTGTGTTTTTTCCTTTTTGCAAGGATCATAAAAAATATCATATTTTTGTTGTTAATATAATATAATTTTATTTTATTTTTTAAAGTTTTGTATATGTATAAAAAACAGCTTGTTTTTTTTTTTTTTTTTTTTTTTTTTTTAAGCGCTAACTGTTCAACTGTTAGGCTAATATGCCTGTCTATACCATAGGTACATGTTGGAACAGGGGGTCATATTATATTCGTGTTATTAGAATTGATCTTATTGAATTCCACATACAATTTAAACATGAGATAGTACTAGGCCTTATAACATGTAGAAACGTCTTAGATTTTCAATATTTACAATTCTATTTTTTGTTTATATTGTAATATTTTATATTTTACTTATATGGTATTCTATATCTGCGAGTTATATTATTTTATTAAATTATTTGTTTATATTTTGCATTTGTTTATATTTTTATATTAAAGTATTTTTTTATTAAAGATTTATAATTATTAATTATTGATTATGCCATTAATTTGAACCCAATGGCGAATGGTAGCTGAGTCGAGTCGAAAACCAGAAAAGTTTTTCACTTTCACTAGAATTCGAACCCGGGCCCTTCTGCATGAAAGGTCGGCACTTAACCACTGTGCCACCCAGCTGTTACGACACATATTTTTACATTCCTTAAATTTTTATAAGAATATTGATTTATATATAAATAATATACAAATAATATATAAATATAATTTATTTGTAAAGAAATAAATCTACGGACAATTAAAAGTTCTATTTTATTAAATTTAAAAAATGATTTGTTGACTACAGAATTTCATATTTCTTTTAATTTCAATTTAATTGGAATTGATATTGTAATTCCTTGCCTATAATAAAAAAAAATTATAAATTGACAAATTGTTTTTTGATAGGGGGGTTAAAATGTAAGTCTAAATTTACTATAGTTATGTATATAAAACTTTATTTCCTTAATTACTTTTAGTTAGTATTAAAAAAAAGTATGTATACTTGTATATAATAGGATCATTTTAATGGTAGAAAGATTTCTATTTACAAACATTCTTTAAGTATAAATTAGGACTTGAAATTGTCTAAGTATATTCGTTTCAATTCTTTTGCAATTGAGGTGTA
Source organism: Dolichopus griseipennis (assembly GCA_963082915.1). NCBI lineage: Eukaryota > Metazoa > Arthropoda > Insecta > Diptera > Dolichopodidae > Dolichopus > Dolichopus griseipennis. Next base: position 69,424,762 of record OY720445.1, read on the forward strand.
TTAGAAATTTGCATTTTAAATATTTGGAGGCCATATGTAATTAATATTTGAGAATAACATGTTAAGGCTCCTAAATAAAATTGTAAATATTTGAATGTAAAATAAAATACTAGCCTTTAAAATGATTATAAAAAATAAGCTATAGGCCAACTTTATAGGTACTCATTATATCAATAAGTGATTTTTATTCACAGAAGAGTAATAATATATTCTTTAACTATTTTTGAATAAAAAATGAAGACCAAAAACATACGTTACCAAAGCAACGTAGAATCTTGATCTTTATCATTATCAAAATTCAAATAAAAATTTTGATTAATATGTACACTTAATTGAAAAATTTACACCATCCTTTCAATTTATATATATGCAAATATAATTAACATGGTTTCTGCTTCACAATATTGACTATATAGCTTCAGACCAGAAATAAGTAGTATTTCAAGAATAATGGGTCATGTTAATCTAAACTACCCCCTAAGTTATAGTTCTTATCTTCGTACATAGATAAGAAGTGTGTAAGCATTGGGTTAGTGCGTGATTCGTGAGAATTTGGTTGACTAACCGATGGGGTTATTTATATGTATATTTTAAAACACTTATATAATTGTGGTCACCATAAGGATTTGTTAAGAAAAATTATATTTCAATTTTTTTTTTTTATATTCCAAAAAAATTCATGACCCGTACGGGAGCGCTTTCGATTCTCGTTTTATTTATCAAAAAATATTTTTATTTTACAAATCCCCATGGTGACCATATATAAGTAATTCAAAATAAAGAAGTAGGATATAATATAAACAAAATAAATAATATTACTTATAAATTGATAGAAAGAATTGAAAGTTCAGAAGGTTCAGAAAGTTCACAACGAGTCGCAAGTTCTACTTGTTAGGATGGCACATGTTATCTAACATGCTAATATGCAGTGGATGCTTTACGAGAATAACTATTAAAAGAAGTAAATACATGTATCTATATGTAAAAAATTTAATGAATACAAACGAGTACATATATAACATCGGCAATCTTTCCTCAAATTTTCCTCAATTCTTTTCATAAAGTTGTTTTAGGTAATGTAAAAGTCCAGTTTTATGTAATAATTCGTAAAACTAACGTATATAAAAGGTATATAGGAAACATTTAATAAATTCCACGAAATCAATTCATAAAGACTCATTATTGATTTGAATGATTTATTGTTCAGGAAGTAAAAGAAATGATTCCTTTCCTGGAAAACTGCTTTCCAAAAAGAATTTAAAAAAAACCATATTTTTATTTAATAATTAAAAATAAACAAGAAACCCCAATAAAAAGTTGTAAATATTTTTCTAAAATAAAAAAATTCCTTTTTAAAAAATTAAGTATTCAATAAAATTTTTACAATCAAGTACAAAGGTACTGTATTTAAATATTTGAAAAATACAATTTCTTTTGGTTTAATTAAAAGAAAAAAAAACCAATTTGATTTAAAAATATTTTTTTATTATAATTTCAATGTGGTAACAATTAAAAGAAGTAATTTGGAATTTTATTACATAATAATAATACATACTCTGAGAAATGTTTAACATAAAGTTTTTTTTTTCAAGAGTCTACAGTCTACACCCAACAATAGCATATTTTCTCAAAATTTGGTGATAAATTAAAAGGAATTACATTTTTTGAATGGCATAAAAGTAATTATAAAGGTGGAAACTTCCGTATAAAAAAATAATATAAAAAATAAAAATGGTTTCTTTTCAAAATTAACTTGTTTTGTTTTTATTCTTGTATGTTTATCTTGTTTTTCTCTTTTACGATGCTTTTAGATAATTTCCCTAGAAAATAGGGCCTAAATTAAATTGATTTGGTTCTCGACATGAAAATAAAGACGAGATTGTGAATTTTTTAAATTCCATTCCTGATAAGTCTTTTATACATATGTATAAATATTAATGAATTTATACCCAAATTTTGAATAACTAAATAAGTCTTACATGTTCTAATGCAGAATTTGACATATATATATAATATGTAAAAGAAACTTAAAAACGTATGAAAATCTGGATTTGGAATTAGCTATATTTTTCCACGCTCATTTATTTTTTTTTATTATTTATTTATTTTGTAAAAGGCCTAGTACTACCATACCATTTTTATTATTTATTTATTTTGTAAAAGGCCTAGTACTACCATAGTTATATATATTGTGTATATTTATTCAACTTATAGACACTAATTTATTCAAGTTATAAATGTCTATAAATAGAAAAATTTCAATTTTCGACCCCATAAGGCTCCTAAACGTCTTAAACGACATCACTAATTTCTGAGGATCTCTAACATCTGCCTTCTCCAAGATTTCTAGTTTCTAGCTTAAGCCATTCAGAAGATATAAGTGGACAAAAATTTTGCAAAAATTTAGTTTTGCATAAATGCATATTTTTAGGACAATATGGCAACCCAATACATGTACAATATATTTTTATAAAGCTAATAAACTGTCTATTACCTTTTTTAGATTGAAAATATATCTTATAGAACTGTTATTCTAACTATTTAAATGTAGAGCTCTTTCCGACTTTGGAAGGGTGTTGCTTCGGTACAGATGAGCCTACAGTCTTCCATGAAATTTTTTTTTTTTTGGTTTTGCTATACCCGTAGTTAAAATTTGACAGTCGAACGGACAGAGGACTATATGAGCACATTTTTGCAAAAATTTTGGAAAATGTGCTAAAAAGTGCATATAATCAAGTGATTTTAAATTTTTTGTGGCGCATGTTGTGGTCAAAGCGAAATAGGGAACTTTTCTTTAACACAAAACTTCCCATAAAGAGAAGTACATAATGTTAAGCATCTGCAAAGCTGAAATAAGAACAACACCACTTTGTTTTACCTTTCGATCATTAATAAGACGTGAATTAAAAAAAAAATCATCATTCATCACCATTGCGATTTCGAGTTAAATTAATTTGGAATTACAAAAATAAACTGATATTAGACATTATTTCTTTTGGTATTATTCCAATACATCTTCTTTTACGTCATTCAATCGTGGCTAGAAATAAAGAATTTCTATATATATTCCTTTAGTCTTATGATTGTTATCGGCTTCAATATCAGGGTCATATCAATCTAACAATGTATGTATAATATATATATACATATATATAAAAACAAAAAATAATAATTTTGTTTTTTTTTTTGCTTACATATAAAAATAAATTTCCGTTTAAAAAAGAAATGGTTAAAAATGAAGAGGAAAAATAAAAAAAATACCCAAAAGTTTTAACTTAATTTCCCTTCTTTTTTTATTTCCTTGGTGTAAAAAAATATACTTTTTTTTTTTAAAGAAATTTTCTTGTCAAAAACATCATCAGTTTAATAAATTTAAGATTTCAATTTGAAAAATGTGGAAAATTCAAGAAAATTGTATTTTAGAGCAGAAAATTTAACTTTTGTTATGTAGTAGTTATTGTTTATTCATGAGTTTTTAAACTAAATTAGGTGTTTTATTTCTTGTTTTTACATTCCGTTACTGGTAATTTCAGGAGGTTTATTTTAAAGAAGTAACTGGTAAGCTCAATAGGTTTATTTTACAGTTGTTCTAGGATATATATTACTAAGGGACATTGCCCCATCTATTTCGAACATTTTTATACCCGTATGACTATATAGTCAAAGGGTATAATAAATTTGCCATTACGTTTGTGACGCAGAGAAGGAGGGGAGGTAGATATAGACTCAAGTGTATGGATCGGTTCAGAATCGAAAAAAAAATCGATTTAGCTATGTATGTCCGTCCGTCCGCACGATAACTCAAAAACTAAAGGAGCTAGGATCTTGAAATTTTCGCAAATTCGTTTTTTTGCAATAGCCGTCATCGCTATTTAAATCCAGCCATTTTGGTCCATGGGTTCGGGTGGCTGCCATACAACTTCTTTTTTTATATGAGTATTTCTTAGTACCTATTACAGCTACGTGTCTGAAATTTTGGCAAAAGTAGTTTAGTCTTATGGCCAAAGTTTCTGCAAAATTTGGTTGGTCTGTTGCAGTGAGTTCGAGTAGCTGCCATATACAACTCCTTCTTTTATATGAGCATTACTCGATCCCTATTAAAGCTGGGTGTCTGAAATTTTGCCAAAAATAGTTTAGTGTGATGGCCAAAGTTACTGCAAAAATTTGGTTGGTCTATTGCAAAGGGTTCGAGTAGCTGCCATACAACTTCTTATTTTATATGAGCATTAATTACTCTATACCTATTGAAGTTGGGTATCTGAAATTTTGCCAAAAATAGTTTAGTGTAATGGCCAAAGTTACTGCAAAATTTGGGTGGTCTACTGCAGAGGGTTCGAGTAGCTGCCATACAACTCTCACTTTTATATGAGCATTATATTTTACCTATTAAAGCTGGTATGTTTGAAATTTTGCCAGAAGTAATTAATGTTTATAATAATAATGATATAATGTTTATATAACGGTCATACGGGTATCCCAGAGTTGACACAGTCTACTCTACTACACTCTTCCTCGTTTCATTTTAAAAAAGCTACAATTGTTTTTTTTTAAAGTTCTCTTAATAAACACCATGTACGCGAATCGCATATCATGTAACTTTACATGCGTGGTAAGAGATAGTTTTGTTCTAGGGCTTCTGGTAAGTCGTATCAAGGGTTCATAGTTTTACAAATGTAGGTGCTATAATTTATTAAGTAAGTAAAGGTTTTTGAAGCCTTTATCGTCTCTGTCACTAACTCGAAACAATATACTGTTCAACACGTGACCAAAGGTATCTATTAGTAAAGTTTAAAAAACATCTGAAAAAGCAGCCAAAGTAAAGTGTACGCCAGTTAACATAATGTTATTTACTTAAATTTAAAAATTACTACAAAATATATTTGATAAATTAATTTCAATAATTTTATATTAACCAAAAGTCAATTCTTAAATAGCTTTAGCTAGCCGCTTATCCTTAAATGTACTAGATTTTGAAAATTTCTCAATTAGAGTTCGCTGCAATTCTATTATTTTCATCAATGTTTCTTTTAATTGATTTTGGAACAGATAACTATAGACACTTGTCCTAAAGTGTACTAGATTTTGAAAATTTGAATATTATTCTATATTTAAAAGATCCCTTGACGTGTTATATTAAATAAATACTTGGGTACATAAAATTAGTTATTATAATAAATCATGGCACACATTATGAAACTCCACTCATGAAACTCGAATTTTATTTTATAAATTCAATTGCTCTCCATTCATCTATCTTTTCTTTTCTGATATATATTAATGTCATACCAACTGTAGTTCCATTTGTAGCATACAAATTGTGTCTGTAGCATAAGAAATGTCAAAAAGTAAATATTTGCATTTAAATACAATTAAACTTCCAGTATCATTCACAGCAATATAGAAACATTAAAAAATTCGAACGTTTGTAATTTTTTTTATTACCATATTCACTGTATGTATGTATATGGAATCCTAATGCAATACTCTTGTATAAAATAATCATTGTCCTGGGACAAGAATTCAATTTATGTAATTTAAACTTTTTTAAAAAATTAAAACACAATGTATAAAAAAAAAATAAAAAAACAATTTCAAAATTATATTCAAGTTAAAAATAACTGGGATAACTTGAAAAATAAATTGAAGTCCAAAAGTCAAAGTAAAATAAAAAATAACAAAAAAATAAAAAACAAAATAACAGAATTTGTCAAGGACATTTTTGTTCATTTAATAAATAAAATAAAAAACAGAAAGAAAGGATTAAAATCCTATGGAATTGTTTTTATGTCTGGATATTTTTATATATATACAATATATATTAAATGTATATAAAATTTTTAAAAAATATTGTATGTGGTGAAAAATGAAACAAGAAAATTATGGAATAGGGAATTGATAAAAGTCAATTATTATATATATATATGAATATTATTTAAAAAAAACCACAAAATGGAACATATGGGTATATGAAACACAGTAGAGCTTTTATAAAGAATTATAAGGACAAAGGTAATCGTTTTAAGTTAAAAATATTAGTAATAGAAATGTTATGTAGTAATTGAAAATTATCAAAATTAATTCTATCAGAAAGGGTAAGGTATGTCAATTCAATTTTTAGGTTATGATAATATGTATAATGGCAGGGCTTGTGAATCAATACATAATAGCAGAATCAATATATATGAAAAAGTCAAAACTTCAAAAATTCCTAATAAGAAATACAATACAGTCTATATATTGTACTCAAATCACAAAGTTGACAATTTTAACCTGAAAAAAGGGTAAAATTAAGATTCGAGGTTTCTTAAACATACATAAAGTGTATATTACAAGAGGTCTTTGAAAGATATGGTTGTTTTATATATATAAAGGAGCTTTTCATCCTTAAAAAAATTTCTTTGCAGTTATATGATGTCACTAACGGTTACAACTTACACAAGTAATCTTAAGTATTAAATTTATGTTCTATATTACTTTATATTATACTAATGTGAGTAACGAGGATTTATAATATTTATTTAAATTTTAAATCAGGTTCAATTAAATATTTGGTATATACATTATACTTAGCCGTTGATTACTCGGCTGTAGCTATTGTATATAAGATTATGAATAAGCAAAGGTTGGTTTTGTGTGCCAAATATTATCCTTCACTACAGTTATTTATATATTTATATTACGATATTTTTTATTAGATATATATTCTGACCGGGGTTTGAACCCGAGATTTTCCACATGAATGGCGACGTCTTTACCACTACGTCTTTGGTCAGATAATTATAAATAAAATTTATAAAATTAATTACCAATTTAGACAATACTGAATTTTCAATCAATCCGTTTCAATCCGTAATCTATCAAACTTGTTTCAATCCGTAATTAGAATATGTTTTGGAGATGTTAGGATTTAAAGAACTCTAAAACTCTGGCCAATTAAGCTTTTTTTTTCCTTCTGTTTTGAAGGGTTTTAGGTAAAAGCCGCTTTTTATTTTCATATTTAAATTAAAAATAACCATACAAGTTCTAGTAAACCTAGGTTCGAATGATTGTATTTATAATATAAATATTTTTTTACTAACGTGTATAATAATTTTTAGCAACGTTCAGCAACTTATTTAGCTTTTAAATCATGCACTCTTAATTGATCATTAATTAGTTCTATAATTAGTTACTAGTTTAATTAAATATATAAGTGAAATGTAAACGATATGAAGTATATGAAATTGGGTTTAAACAAACATTAAAAACATAAAACTCACTTATCTTTTCAATTTTAACACAAATTTAGTTATTATTACATTAAAACTTCATCAAAATTTTTATTTTTTCCAAACAATTTAAATATCATTTTTTTATTTCAAATTGCATTTTAATAAAATTTAATTTACAAAAAAAAATAATAAGCAATAGAAAAATTTAAAAAAAAAAAAAAAGAAAAAATTCAATGAAAAGTTTTAAACTTTATTAAAATGAAAGTATAAAACAAAAAAACATAATAACAACTCAGCGTTAATTCAATTGTTAGTTCACAGTTTTTATCAAAACATTCATAAAAAGTTTTATTCACATAAAAATTTAACTTAAAAAAATGTTTAGTAATATTTATTTTATCCTATTATCTGTTATTGTTATACGAGTATAACAGTTTATTAAAAAAATTTTTTTAAAAAAAGATGTCAGTTAAACTCAAGTTAAACTTTTTGATTTAAATTGTAGGTAGGTATATTCTTTCTTTTTAATCCTTATATTCACTTAAAAAAAACAACGGTCTTTTAAATTCTCTCAACAAACTTTAACAATCCTGTGATTAACTGATTCCTCCTTTTAATGATACTTGAAGTAATTGTAGACTGTTAGGTTTTCTAAGTTAAGACTATTTTACAATTTAAAAAGATTATTGAACGAGTTACACTCATCATTTTATTTATTTGTCAAATCTTATCTTAAGATTTTTTGACAACATCTGACGCTCTTATATTTTTCAGGAATATTCTAGCCATCATAATTGTATTAACGTTTATAGCAATGAATTTAAATTCGACTTTGAGAGATCTACATACATAACTTAATTTTTATATATCTCAAGATTTTAGAAGTTTCAATTAAATACCCAGTTAAAAACATATAAGTATTTCCTATACTTGAAACTATTATGGAATAGCGTTCATATACAATCAAGTTTTAGACAAATTTAAAATCTTAGAACTATCAAACTCAAGCTTAAGTTTATTTCTTTAAAAACTTTAGAAGCCGCTGTTATATACCGAATGAAAGAGGTATAAATTTCTATAGATATATAATTAGTTCCTATTTATTATAAACTATTGTGAAGCTTTCCAAATTCTGCAAATACTGCAAATTTACAAACGGTTTTATATTTTTTTTATTTTTAGTACATTTTTAAAAAATTTTAAAACTATATTACTCACTCTGTCCGTCCGTATTTTTTGCAAAACTCTTACACACACTTTGAAATTAAAAAAACCAAATTTTAACTGTGCATAGATATTGCAAAAAAAATAATTTCAAGGAAGAACTTTTTTATGTAGAACCACCCGTTAAACTCACCCGAAGCTACAGCGCCCTCCCAAAGTCGGAGAAGTCCTATTTTTGAACTTATAAAAAGAGTTCTATAAGGTATATTTTTAACCTGCAAACGGTACAAGATAATTGCTTTTATAGTAGCTACTTTTTTATAGGCATACCGTAAATATAAACACCTGTCCAATTTTTTTTTAAAGGTATATACTAAAATGAAAACTCTTAACATTATATTTTAAGCTGTGTTAAAGATTTTTTTTAATTTTAAAGGGCTTCCTGAAAATTGAAGAAAGTTTTTTAATATTTAATCATTTCTGCTGCAATTTACAATTTTATCCCTTGAACCTGAAAAGCTTAGGCGGGAGAAGAGGGGTTATATTCTTGAGAATTAGTACCTTTAAGTTTGCTCAGAAAAATATCGGAACTTTCCCATTCAAGGATTCAAATTTAAAAAATTTTCTTATTTTTAAAAATCGGTAACTTAGGTACCTGTTTATATATTTCAAATATTAATACATTTTTATACCCTACACCTATAGAATAGGTAGAGGGGTATATTAACTTTGGTATGGTGTTTGTAACCACCTAAAGGAAGCGAGCTAGATATGGAAAAGTATATATATTTGTGATCAGCTTGACCGCCTTAGTCGATATAGCCATGTCCGTCCGTCTTTCCGTCCGTCCGTCCGTAGGCACGATAACTCAAAAAATAATGGAGCTATCTTGATGAAATTTTAACTGTAGGTTACTAGGACTCAAAGTACGGCGGGGATTGCATATGGGCGAAATCGGCCCATGGGTTCGGATTTTGGACCTATTAATCGATCGAAGGGCTAACGAACATATATAAAAAATCACGATAACTCAACAACTAATGACGCTATCTTCATCAAATTTGTTCTGTAGGTTACTAGTAATGAAACTACTTCGGGGATTGCGTAAGGTCGGGATTGGATCATGGGTTCGGAACCTAGAACTTTTTGATCGAATTTAGGCCAAACGAGCATAATTCCGAAACCAATGAAGATAGAACCTCCAAATTTGGTATCAGGGTGTCCCTTCCTATTTCCTAAGTGTCTTGGGAATTTGGGCCCCATTGGAGTAGTGGGTCGGGGACCAGCCAAACATATCCGAAGACCTTAAAGCATATCTTTAAAATTAATAAACATAACAACTTGAAAAAATGTAGAAGCTTCCAATTTGCCACAAGGGTGTTCTTTACTATCTCTTGCGTGTTCCCTTAATTTGGGATCAATTGGAGAGGTGGTTAAGTACCCCTCTCAGACCTCCCAAGTTTTAAAAGCTTATAATCGAAATTACTAAAAATAGTTACTTAAAATTAAGATAGACCGTTCAAATTGTGTACAAGGGTTAACTAGTACTATAAGTAAAGCGCGGGCTGTATAAGGGCGAAATCAGCCCATGGGTTCGGATTCTGGACCTTTTAGTCGGTGTCAGGGATAACGAACATATATTAAAAATCACGATAACTCAACAATTAATGAGGCTTTCTTCATGAAATTTGTGCTGTAGGTTATTGGTAATGAATCTACGGCGGTGATTACGTACGGTGAGGATTGGACAAAGGGTTCGGAACTGAGAACTTTTTGATCGAATTTGGGCCAAACTATCGTAATTCCGAAACCAATGAAGATAGAACCTCGAAATTTGGTATCAGGGTGTCCCTTCCTATTGCGTAAGTGTCTTTGAAATTTGGGCCCCATTGGACTAGTGGGTCGGGGACCAGCCACTCAGTTCCGAGGACCTTAAAGCATATTTTCGAAATTAATAAAAATAGTAACTTGAAACAAATGTAGAAGCTTCAAATTTGGCCCAGGGTGTTCTTTACTATTTCTTCCGTGCCCCCCTAATTTGGGACCATTTGGAGTGGTGGTTCAGGACCTCTCTTAGACCCCCAAATGTGTAAAAGCTTATCATCGAAATTAATAAAACTAGTAACTTAAAATTAAGATAGAACGTTCCAATTGTATACAAGGGTTAACTAGTATTGAAAGTATGACGGGACTGCATATGGGCGAAATCGCACCATGGTTTCGGGTTCTGGAACCCTTGACAAGTTCAAGGACTAAAAAACATATATCTTAAAAACACCATAACTCAAAAAATAATGCCGGTATTTTGATGAAATTTAAACTCTAGGTTACTAGTAATGAAAGTACCATGGGAATTGGTTCTGGTCGAGTTTAATTTCAAAGCCAAAGAACATATTTCCTATGTCCTATGTGTCTCCGAAATCTAGACTAAATTGTAGTGGTTCAGCTATGTTCAAATGTACTTGCTGCATTTATGTAAAATTTATTTGAATATTTAAATGAATTATATGAAAAGGTCTAAATTTGTAATTGTATTTTAGAAATACATTTATTGCATATTTTGCGTTTATAAGCTTTTCTATTAGGTATATAAACTAACCATTTAAAATAATTGCAATTTTGAAAAATTTGGATTATTAAATATATTATGCTTTGATTATCTTTTTATCACAAAATTTAATAATTAGAATTTTTTCATTTTGTAATTGAATTGGAATAAATATATTTTCATTTATTTCAAGTTTGTTTGTTTTTTAATATTTTTAAATAGATAAATTAGTAAGAATTTGTATTATTTTTTAATAGATAGTGTAATTAGAAAATGTTTTTAGTATTATAAAGTTAATTTGGTTAGCTATGTCTTACGATCAAATTAATAACAGCTTTTATGGTGTTAAAATGACTTATGGATATGTCCTTAAATTTGAACCAAATAGGTGTAGGGTATTTCTAAGTCGGTTGCACCGACTGACTATTTCTTTACTTGTTTACATGTATTTTAATACATTTTAAGTATAGATTCATAATTAATAATGAATTGACGAAATTATCAATTTATTTTTAAGTATGTACTTATACGTTTTTTACCCAAAACACATAATGAATCATTGTGAAGTTTTTGAAATGTGCTCCTTCAGAAACCCTTTTCCCAATCACTTGTTTTAATTTTCTTTTATTATATAGAAAATATGAAAAAATTTTAAAATTATTTTTCTCGTGCTCTTCAAAAAAAAAAAAATTAAAATTGAAAAATTCAATTGTTAAAAATAGAAAATAAAAAAAAAATTAAATTTTTAAATAATTTATGCAGTGTACGAAACCAAAAAAATTTTTATTTCTAAGTGAAATGAGAATTACATAAGCAAAACAAAGACTTTTCATCTGTTTGGTGTAAATTTAAGCAAAATATTAAAAAAAAAACAAACAATTGAAGAAAAAATAGAAAGAATGATAATATAAAATAAATAAATAAAAAAGTAAAGACAAATAAACAATTTACGATAAACAGGATAAACATATAGAAAAACTAGGAAGAGTGTAGTATAGAGTAGACTTTGTCAACTCTAGGATACCCGTATGACCGTAATATAGACATAATATCATCCATGAACTTATTAGACTTTCAATTATGTACAAAGGAATATGGAAGGTAGCTCTTAAAACCACTTCGACTACACCGACTACATTTTATTCAGACGTTGGCCATTAAAGTTAACTACTATTGACATATAAAAAGAGTAATACCCATATAAACAAAAGAAGTTGTAAGGCTGCTACTCGAATGCACTGCACTACTTCGACTAATTTTGCACAAACCCTAACCATAAAACTAAACTATTTTTGGCAAAATTTCAGAGACCCTGCTTCATTAACTACACCGAGAAAGCAGTACAGATTGTCGCATTCGAATTTTGTGCCAATAAACCCAGTCGGCTCTGATAAATAATGATTATTAGTTTGCGACAATTATACATAATTAGTTGTGGAAACCGAATCAATTTGTATGGGTACAACTTTTTACGGTTGTTTTAACCGATTTATAACTGCAGCATCTGCGTTCATAAAGAGTTATGAATCGCTAATAAATTTCAAATATTTAGATAAATTTATATGTATTTTTTTTCGAAATTCCAATGATAATAATTCTCTAAGGCATATTAGTAACTTATATTCTTTCAATGAAGAAGGAACTAAGTCTATATAGGAAAAAAGGTAATAAGAACTTTCATTTCCGATTCCACTTTTTGCCTGATAACCTTAAAATTGACTTTACTTATTGAAATCGCAAATTAGAATTAAAAATTACCCTAACAGAATATTGTAGTTCTGACAACCGCACACGAAGTTACAAGAACTAGAACAATTTTTTGAAGTTGTAGTAAATGAATAAGGGTTATATCCAACGACTTATGGTTGCAAAAACTATAAAATCATTTTAACGCGAACCTTCGATCTAATACGATTACCGTCAAAGAAGTTTTCTTAACGAAATATATGCATATTATCAAATGAACTCTGTTTTCAGAACTACAAAATCAGTCGTTATTTCAAAATTATGGTCATTTTAAAACCAAACCACGATTGCTATAATCAGAAATCAGTTATATTTACCGAATTTTGGTTAACGTAACTGATTTTCTTATTTCGCTACAACCTCGGTCTTCAAAATCTTCGATACACTTCGGTGTCGGTGTATAGAGTAATGCTCATATAAAAAAAGAATTTGTGTGGCAGCTCCTCGAACCCGTGGAACAAACTTCAGAATCCTAGATCCTCTATTTTTTAGTTTTCGTGCGGACGGAAGGACGAACAAACATAGCTATATTGATTTACTTTCCGATTCCGATCCGATCCATACCTTTGAGTCTATATCTTATACCCCCTCCTTTCCTGCGTTACAAACGTAATGGCAAATTTAGTATACCTTCTTCACCTATAGTAATACGGGTACAAAAATATTTTATAAATATATAATTCGTTTTTTTTGGAAATATTTGTATTATATTTATTTTTTAAAAAACAATAGAATTATTAAAAATAAGTTTAATATTATTCAATTTTTATATTATGTACAAAAAGTAAAAAGATTTTCTTATTTATATTTTTTTTTTATATTGAGAAAATTTTTTGGAATATAAAAAAAAATCTGAAAATAAATCGATAATATGCTTTTTGGAATTTTTAAATTCAATTATTGGAAAAGAATGTTTTTGTTTTATATATTAACATATTTATGTGACTAAAGTTTAAAAGTCCCATTTATACAATTTTGAATGTTTTTTTTTTTCAATTTAATAGAATAGTAGAATATGTGCTTTTATATTATACTTATACTTTAAAAGATTTTGATAATAATTTTGCATTCTGTGAATTTTTGTAGAATGTTTTTTTTTGGCGGGAAACTACATGTTTCAATTCTATTATTCAGAAATGTTTTTGCAGTTTTAATTAATCAGATATTTTTTCGAGCTGTAAAATTTTTTTTTTTTTTTAATTTTATTTAAAAATAATATTCTTCAGTAATCAAATTAAAAAAAAAGAGATTAGAATTAAATTACTAGAAATGAGCGGAAACATTAGATACAATACTTACCCAAGAGTCAAACTATTGAGCTAGGGGTTTAATTCGAAGCACTTGACTTATATATTGACGTTTACCTTAAAATTTGTGATCACGGTATGATCGACGATTGAAAATCAAAGCCTTAAGTGTTCAATTAAAACAATGAACAATTATTTATTCCTATTATATAGAACTTTATTAAAATTTTTGAGCAGTTTAAGCTAAAACTTATTTATTGCGTAACAGTGTGTTGTGATATTAGACCCATTCCACCAAGATAATTCAACTGAAAATAGTTTGATTCAAGTTCAATTAAAATAAAACAACTTAAAAAATCTATTTATAACTATTTTCTTGTTACTATAGTTTGTAACACTACGACAAATAATAATTTCTAAGTTAATTCTAAAATTATTTAGGAAAAATTTGGATGCGCAATAGTTAAGTTCCCTGTTAGCATTTTTTAAAGAAATAAAAACTAAATATATTTAATATTTTAATATGAGTTGATTTAATTAGAAATTGTGATATTGAAGATTGAATAGATTGTAGTTAAAACCTATACTATAAAACTAATTTAACCTATAATGACATTTCATTCATACTGTATTTCTAATGTGATATTTTTAAAGTGAGAGAAACGTAGTTTGAGTGAAAAGTGGCATCCCTGTACTGTGACATCATTATATCAACAATTCGTGATTTACAAATATCACAGTTCAGAGTACCTACATTCCCACTGCCCTCTACAAATCTATATAAAACTAAATCTACATCTGGATTTAAAATCGTGTAAGCTTTTAAAATGGAAATGCAATATAAAAGTTTAACTACTATTTGCTTGAATTAGAAATTGTTGTTAAATTAGTTTAATCGAAGGGTAGGGACTCCTGTAACATTTAATTGTTTGCATTTATTATTAGATATCTATTTTGTAGATAAATGATTTTAATAATCTTCTTAATGTAATCAATTAACTAAAATATGTTCCAAAATGCTAACATTGGTTTTTTAATCTATCTCAGCATTTAAGTAAATCTGAAGATCCATAAAATGAAAAAAAACATTTCCAGATTCCAAAGTCTAGTCCATAAAATCTATAGTCCATTTTAAATTAATTTTTATTTAAAGCATTTAATATATAAGCTTCAATACTTTGCCTGACCTTTAACAATGATAAATTTTCTTAAAAAAATTTAAATTTTTAGATTTTTTCTATTTTTAAATTAGAAAACGTTTTAAATCAAAAAAACTAAATTTGAAAAAAATTTGGATTTAATCTGTCTGAATTCTAAAAGAATAACAAAAAAAAATAACTGTAACTTAAAATAAATAAATATTTTAAGACATCTTAAGTGTTATATATGGGTAACCTAAAAAAAAAACAAACAACAGAATAAAGAAATAAGAAATAAAAAAAAAGGATAACGTAAACAGATAAAATACTTACATATACATATAAAAAAAAACGATTTTTTCAAGAGTATTTACAAAGTTCTAAGAACAAAAATTAAAGGATAAAAAAAAAACACAAACAATATTAAACGCACAAAAAGGTCAATACCTACATTTCCATTTCGTTTTGTGAATGAAAATGGAAAATTTTTTTTATTTAATTTTTTTTTTGATTTTGTATAACAGTAATAAATTAAAAGAAAAAATAAATGTAAAGTGTTATTTTGAAGGATAACAAAGTTACAAAAAAAAAATGAATATGTATTTGTTAAAAAAAAAAAAAAGTTTTTTTATTTTCATTTTGAAGTTAAAGGGTTTATTTTTTGTTCCTTGATTTTCTTTTTTAGTATTAAGTATATTTGAAAGTATTAACAACACCATCAATACTCTTATAAATCTTGTCAATAATAAATGGATAATAACGAAGGCATACAAAAAAAAACAAGGCTCCTATGTATAAAATTGACAGGACATTCTTATTATTTTTATACAAATTTTTAAAAGTTGTATTCTTTTGATTTAAAATTTTTTAAATATACAATTTATTTTATTAGTGTCGATCTATTTGTTCATAGGTTTTGAGGCTTTCAAATGATTTTTTTTTGTTCAATATGATCAATTATATACCCTTACCTTTTCTTCAGTATATTAAATTTAGTATGACCGCTTGTTTCACCAAAAGTAAGGTTAAGTTCGTAAATGGACAAAATCAAACCAGGGAAATTCTCATAAAATTTCGAGAAATCCAGAGTTCCAATTGTCGAAATGAGTTCAAATTTGGTACGATCATGAAGATCAGCTTTCTTTCTAGTCCAATTTTAACTAATTTAGGATCAATTAATCATGCTTGATTACGTAACACAGAATATATATTAGTTTAATTCCGTTGTTTAAGTTAAAGTTTAATAACTTTATTAGATAAATTCAATTTCTTAATAAGCTTTTTAAAATATTTTTAAATCATAATAAAACCAACCTTTAGTTAAATAACTTTCCCTTAACTCAATGCGCTTAGTTCAATGCACAAATGTGGAAACAAATTAAAAAATTTATCGAAAATCCTGTAGAATCAATCAAAAATTAAAATAATTTATTTGAAAAGTGCTTATTAGAAAACATGATAAATAATTGATTGTCCAGATTTTTCTATTTAAAATATTTAAAATTATAAAATATCTATTCTCTTCACTTTTCGGTATCTTAAGTATTATTAAGCTTAAAATTAAATTCAATGTTTATGATTATTGTTTATTTGCTGAATTGATTTAAAGTATACCTTATATTAGAGCAAAACAAAATAACTAGTTCCTAAAATCAAAAGATTTTAAAGAAGTACATTTAAAAAGAAGATTATTAAGTATACATAAATCTTGAGTTTAAATTGATGGTATTAAGATCGCATTATTAAATAAATTGTAAATTTATTGAACTATTTTTAAGAAGAATAGTTATAATCAATAGATAATTATGGTTCAGAATAGTAATTTTCTTAACTTGCTTAAATTAAATTTGTAGTTAGAAGAATACTATCCCGTGCTCAATCACTTATTACTAATCAAAATATTTCTTTAAATAAGTGAGTGAAGGTTAAGTCAAGGTTAAGTGAAAATTTATTTAATTATTATCAAACAAGGGTTTATTGTAATAAAAGTTTTTAAAAAAAACTAATATTTGATAAGTGATCAAGTAGATGGTGTCAAGTTTCGTAAAATATTTTAAACTTAAGAGACAGACGGTGCGCCCTTTCATTTAGGCTTGAAACTTATTTTTAATTTTTGAAAAAACTTAAATTGTTTTTTTTTTTATGTACATGTGCTTAAAATGAATAATTGAATGGGATAAATAGATAATGAAAGCTAAAAAAAATTTTATTTGATCAGTACAAATAAATTTTAAATGGAACACAAACCCTTTTCTTCAAGAGGTTACCAGATAAAATGTTTTTTTTTTCTTTTCAAATTGATTAAAAGTAATAAATTATGCTCATTTTTTTTATTTTGAGAAATTTGTGTAGAAATTGAAATATTTTTAGACAAGAAAAAAATGTTTTTTTTTTAAAGAAGGTAAAGTTCTTATAATATAAAAGGGTATATGTATTCAATGTATTTATTCAATATATGAATGAATTTGATATTTGAAATATTTTAGGAAACGTGATATTTATATTACCAATCATTGATGCTATTTTTAAGTACACATTATTTACCAATATTAAAATTTTTTAATCAATACAATATTTAATGGATTAAAATAAATATTAGTATTACAATATATTTTCATATAGGTAAAAAAATGTTTCATATAGACATGTAAATGATAAGTATATGTATTATTAATTAAATTAAAAGATCTAGGATGTCCGAAAGGTGACTTATCTATTTCAGTAAATATAAAAAACTAATCATCTAAATTAATTTTATTTTTAATAATAAATTAAAAGAAAAATCATACGATGAGAAGTGATAGAATA
Source organism: Dolichopus griseipennis (assembly GCA_963082915.1). Taxonomy (NCBI): domain Eukaryota; kingdom Metazoa; phylum Arthropoda; class Insecta; order Diptera; family Dolichopodidae; genus Dolichopus; species Dolichopus griseipennis. The sequence goes on from OY720445.1 coordinate 69,442,625, forward strand.
AGCATGTTCTTTATGTTTTAAATTCCATTTTCTTAGTTTTTTGCTATAGCCTAAAATTTAATGAACTATGTGTGTATATTTCATACAGTCTATTAAATTTTGTCTTTATACTAAATCCTCCTCCTATTCTTAATTCCATTTCTTTTCTCTAATTGGGTATACTTATGTATTGCTAAAATTGGGTATACTTATGTATTATTAATAGAATCTTTAGACTTGTCCCAACCTATTGATTATACAATTTTAAATGTGAACTGCACACACTAGAGAATTTAAATTCCAGCTCTACTAATTAATTATAACTTTGTTTTTAAAATACCTTAGTAAAAAAACTGTTAAAATAATTAAAGAATTGTTACAAAATATTTAATTACTTACTTTTTAATTTAGGTGACTTGATTTAAGGTCCTGCGAAATAAATCCCCCGAGGTATTATTCTCTATATATATTATATATCCCGTTTAATGAGAATAACGTCCTGGGGTCTTCTCATAGTAATTGAGTAATAGAGCCCCGGGGTTTTATTTCCCTTTTGAGTTGAATGACGACTTCTGTAAGAAATAAAGTCGGGGTGTTGTTTCCCTTTAAATTAAATCTTCGACTTCTTGAAGCATATTATGTAGGTTAAAAAATCTAAGTTGATCCATTTTAAAGAGTATTAATGGATTAATGTATGCAATACTTTGGTTACAACATCTGGTTTATAAGTGTAGTTTGTAGTATAAATGTAGTTTAAATGTAAAATTATTATTCGTTCCTTAATTTCGGGAAAAGAGAATACCCCTGATTTCGATTTCAATTCTAAAATGTGTGCTAATTATTTTTGATATTATAGTTCAAGAAAATCTGTATATATTGGTACCCGTCCCTGATGTTATATAATTAAAATTAATTTTTTACTAAAAATATATGAAACCATTGTGGTTTTTTCATTTCCAATTTCAATTGAAATGGGAAATAATACCCCGGGGTTTTGTTTCTCAAAGAAGTCGACTTTATTTCCCATATTTTGCGGGTTTTATTCTCAATTACTATTAAATGGGAAATAACACGCCGGGGGCCTTATTTCGCAGGGCCTTTATTTAGATCACCGTTAATTTATTCGAAAAAAACTACTTACTTTCATTACACGATTCCAGTTAAAAAAATATTAAAATACACACAACTTTATATAATTGAGTGTCAATTAAATACTTTTTGGAATAAATTGAATAAAATTTCAAGTAGCACTTGAATTAAAATAATCATACTAGCGGAATGGTAGGATTACCATTTATTTTTCAAAAAAAAAAATCTTAAAAAATAATTAACTTTACAAACCATTTACTTAGCTATTAAATGTTCATTTAAATTATAAATACTTAACAAATTATAAATAAGTAAGTATTTGACTTTTCAAAATTTCCCAAATGAGTAAAAGTTTGGCATTAAGCTCTCTGAATACTTATGAGAATATCTCCCTCTCGCTTAAAACTCTTTCTGTAATATACTTTTAACATAATAACTTTTTTTTTTTTTAATTTTAATGAGTTAAACATGTTAATTAAAATGTTAAATATAATAAAAGTGACTTAATTATTGTATTTATTATGACAGGAATAAAGAAAAAAGCAAAACAAAGAAAAAACAAATTAAAAAAAAAATCAATTAGTCTTTAAAGTTTTAAAAGTCTCTTTTTTTTTGACATTTAAAACAAAGTAAAAATAATAACAAACTCTTTAAGGATTTTTTTTTTTGTATTTTGAGGTGGGCTGTCCTTTTTTTTTGCACTAATTTTAAATGAAAAACAATCTTTACTTATTTTTGTTTTGTTTTACTTTCAGTACTTACACAGATTTTTAAAACTTTTATAAATACAAAATCTTCTTATAAAAACTTGGTGTAGAGATAACTGTCTGACAATATATACATTTATATACTTGTAAACTAGATTTAATGAATAATGTGTAATTTATAGGTTTTTTTTTTGTATATATTCTGTATGCTAAAAAAAAAATATTCATGTCTTTATACCCGTGCATACATATATGACATCGGGTATATTAAAATTGCTCCTCCGTTTGTAACGCATCGATCTAGACGAGCTAGTGTCAAGGGTACGTATCGGCTCAGAATCGAAAAATAAGTTGATCTAGCTATTTGTGTCTGTCCGTCCGTCCGAGTGTCAGCACGATAACTCAAAAACTAAAGAAGCTACAGCTTATGAAATTTTCACAAAATAAATTGATATTGAGAGATATAATCATTATGAATATGATGACTATTATCTATCATGATGATCATTATATCAATATGATTATCTGACGCTAATTTTATTGAAAAATGAGAGCTAGAGATTTGAAATTCACACAAAACATTTTTTGGATATTTTTGAGTTTCCCTATTATTTTTGGTTAAAACCAGACCAAGGTTTCAGGGAGCTGCCACGCAACTTATTTAAACCAATATAATCTTCAAAACTAATTTTACTACGAGGATGAAAATTAAACACGGTTAGTTATATATTCAATCGAGCACTTAACACGGTTTAGTTATATAATGAAAATTACACACGGCTAGTTATATAATGAAAATTACACACGGTTAGTTATATAATGAATCTAGCACTTATATGAAGTTTCAAAATGTTACGGCCCCATTTTCAGGGGGTTGCCATACAACTTCTTTGCACCCATATGAATTTCTTCAAAACTAATTATACTACGAGGATGAAAATTATACACGGTTAGTTATATAATGAATCGAGCACATATGGAGTTTCAAAATGTTACGGCCCCGTTTTCGAGCAGCTGCCATACAAATTTGTTAATTCGATTACTGTGAATCTAATAAAGCTACGAGGTTAAAATAAAAACAGTGGGCAGATAAAGTAATAGGGCAAGTTAGTTGGCAATGTTGGACATCACTCGGACCAACTTTAAGGGTGGGCAATTTTGTTTTTTTTATTTTTTTATCTTTGTTTGTTTTTTTTTTTGACCAAAAATAATTATAATAAATTAAAATTTTATTTTTTCTTTAAGCAAAAATTATGGGAAAATGAGTTAAATTTTTTTTAACTATTGTACTTTTTAATATTTTTTTTTGTGTTTAGGTATAATAGCATAAGGGAAATAAATAACGGTTAGTAGGTATGCACGGGTATCTAAAAGTTGACAAGGGCAACTGTAATCTTCCTCGTTTTTTTTTATAATATTGTTATTAAATATTTAAAATTTGATATTTATTGATTATTTATAATAATCAGTACCTTAAATTGCAATTTTTTAATTCAGTACAGATTTTTGAATATTTAGAAACTGTTTCAACCTTATATATATCAAAATCATTATCAATTTGCATTATTCTAACATTATTCTACTTTATAAATAAATAATATTGATTTCAAGAGTTGTAACTTACTAATTCCAAAGCAATTTAGTGTGATAAATATGAAAAAAATTTGTTGGTCTCATTGCATTCTCTTAAAGATTTTCAACAATTCACATAAAAAAGAAATGGAATTATGTGAATGAAATATAGATGAAAATTAATCAATTCTACTTATTAATAACGTTGTGGTTGTGGCTAATAATTTTATAAAATTTAGTTTAATTTAAATTGTATTTAAGTTAAAATTTAGCTACCTTGATAAGGTACTTTTATTAACAATAAAATTTTACCATTTAAAAAAGAGGACACCCTAAAAAACAAAACAAAATTTTAATTTTTTGATTTCTTAAGAAATTTAAAAATGGTTGATTTATTTATTGATAAATAAAATCTACTTTAAAAGTTATTATACTTATTTGGCCCTGATTTTTTAAATCCATTTCCAATCTATTTAATTTTGAATTTTTTGTATATATATATATCAAGAAAAATCAACAAAGGACGAAAATAAAAAAAAAATCTGAAATTTTTATAAGAAAAACTTCTGACACTTTTGTTGATTTTTATTTTACATTATTTTTAAAAAGATATAAAATAAATATTTTTCTTCTCTTTCTTACTGTCTTCTTGTTAAAACAAAATTTTTTTTAACATCTGTTGGATTTTTTTATTTAATAATGAGTTAAAGAAAATTTTTCAAAAAAATTAAAATTTACCTTGAGTAAATTTTATAGCAATTATTAATTCTTTTCAAGTTAGATTTAATTTAAGTTTGATGTATTCCCCAATGTAAATGAATTTTTTGTAATTTTTCAATCTATAGGTACATGGGCTATTTTATTACTTTTTGTTACTAAATAAATAAAAACCTTAAGGCTTTAAACTGATTTTTATTGGAAAGGTTTTTATTTATTAATTACTTTAAGATATTTAAGTTATTGAACGAAGTTATCGTTGTTATTTCATATACTTAGTTAAAAATATTAAAATTATTAAGAATCCTTTCGTTAATTGAATTTTTGTATTAATTCAAGTTATAATTTTGTGATGTACTTACATTTATTTAAACTTTTATACATCGTCACCATTTATTTTATTTTTGAATTATTAAATTGACAAATCTTAAGCTGTTTTAAAAGTTGTTTAATTGTCATTAAAAATATCTAGAAAATAAAAATTTTTTCTTTATTCCGCTTTTACGATTCTCAAAAGTTAGTTTTAAAATAAACGAGGAAAAGTGTAGTAGAGTAGACTGTGTCAACTCTGGGATACCCGTATGACCGTAACATATACTTTATATCATCCGGTTAATTACTTTTGGCTTTATTAAGTGTAGTGGAATACTCATATAAAATAAAGAGTTGTATGGCTGCTACTCGAACCCTCTGTCGTAGACCAACCAAATTTTGCAGAAACTGTGGCCATTACACTAAACAATTTTTGGCAAAAATTCAGACACCCAGCTTCATTAGGTGGAGAGAAATGCTCATATAAAATAAGGAGTTGTATGGCAGCTACTCGAACCCTCTGCAGCAGATCAACCAAATTTTGCAGAAACTTTGGCCATTACACTAAACAATTGTTGGCAAAAATTCAGACACCCAGCTTCATTAGGTGGAGAGTAATGCTCATATAAAATAAGAAGTTGTATGGCAGCTACTCGAACCCACTGCAGTAGACCAACTAAATTTTGCAGAAACTTTGGCCATAAAACTAAACTACTTTTGGCAAAATTTCAAACACGCAGCTGTAATAGGTACAGAGTAATGCTCATATAAAAAAAGAAGTTGTATGGCATCTACCCGAACCCATGGACCAAAATGGCTGGATTTAAATAGCGATGACGGCTATTGCAAAAAAACGAATTTGCGAAAATTTCAAGATCCTAGCTCCTTTAGTTTTTGAGTTATCGTGCGGACGGACAGACGGACGGACGGACGGACAGACGGACGGACGGACAGACGGACGGACATACATAGCTAAATCGATTTATTTTTCGATTCTGATCTGATCCATACACTTGAGTCTATATCTACCCCCCCTCCTTCTCTGCGTCACAAACGTAATGGCAAATTTATTATACCCTTTGACTATATAGTCATACGGGTATAAAAATGTTTTTGAAAATGTTAATGACTTATTAGGGATATAAGGGAGGGATGCTTTGGCCGAAAGTTTTGAAATACTTTTCAATTTTTTAGGGAGCTTTTAAATGAAATGTATGAATTATGCGAATCATGCATATATCAAAAAAATTTTTGTTAAAACACAAGTAGATAGAACAAATAATTAAATATTATTTTGCATAACCGTTCAATGAATTCGATGAAAAAAAGTCAATAAAACGTCTAGAAGAGTTGGCAATAAAACTTTACAGATTTTATTAATTGTTCAAAATAACTAACAGACTAACTAACTTAATCAAATTATTTAATATCATTCGTAATAATATGAATAATAATGAATTAATTATGAAAAATAATGAAATTTATACTTAGAATATAATCCGCAAGCACAAGAAAGCCTGTTAACATGTGTCGAAATATAATGTTGGACCTTCAATCTTAACGTTTTAATTTGGAAATATATACAACAGTTCCAAAGTTACTGATTTAAAAAAATAGGAAATTTTTAAGTTCTAATAGACTTGAATGGAGATGGTTCCGAAAATTTTTTTCAGATTTTGGGAATTAAATTGTGACTTCCACCAAAATTTGAAATCAGTAACTAACTCCACCAAAAATTTCTTTTTTTCTCTGCATTTTATTATCTAAGCAAAAATGGTTAAAACCAAGATACACTTACTTCAATTTTAAGGACCACCTTTAAAATTAAGAAAAACTTTAACACATATTAAAATATACTGATGAAGGTTTAAATTTTGTATAGTTATCAGTTATCACCAAAAAAACATTTAGACTAGTGTTCAAATTATAAGTGCTTAGTGCAATTTTCGACCATCTACAGTTCAACAATGAATGGGCGTTACTACAAAAATTTTCTTAAAAGAGAAATACTATTTCTAAGAATCTAATAGCTTTCAAAATATCAAGGTTCTACCTTAAATCGTTAGAAGATATGAGGGGTCAAAAATTCTTCAAAACTTTAGTTTTGCATAACTGTTAATTAAAGTACCATATAGCAACGCTATTAATTTGAGAAATATATTTTTGTAAGGCTTATAAAAGCAGCTGTCGATTACCGTGTATACTTAATAAAACTTTTGTTATAACAGTTTAAATATAAGGATTTTTTCGACTTTGGGAGGGTGTAGCTCTGTAACGAGTGGGGCTATAAAACTAAGTTCTTTCTTGAAAATATTTTTTTTAAATACTTACCAGTAATTAAAATTTATTTTTTCTATTTAAAAAGTTTTAAAACGATAACGACGGACAGAGTGAAACTATATGGCACAAAAATGTGCAAAAAAATTTAAAATTTCCAAGATTTGTATGGTTTGAAAAATATGTTTTGTATATATATCTCTTACAATATCTCTACAATATTTAACAAATACTTTCTTACAAGAAATTGTGTGAAATATATATTATTAATATTCTTTATTTATTAAATAGAATAAAACATATTTAATATACTTGTAGTAGATTATATGCATAATATATAATATACATAATATATATACATAATAGGGAAAACTTTATTACGATTTATCTATGTCAGAGAATCATTGTTAGACTGGAAAATTGCTAAAATTTTTCAAATTAAGAATTAGAAAGTTAAGAAATATATATATGCAAAAACAATAATAATAGAATAGAATTCAATATATTTTAGAAATTTAGTTATCCTTTTGGAAGTCCATGAGTTAAGAATTAATATAATTATTTTTGTATAAAATAATTAACATATGTAATTAGAAACACTTATTATAAAGATTCTTTTAAGTGTCATTAAATTAGATTGAGTAATTAAGAAAATAATTTGCACATTAATTGCATTACAATATATAAATGTTCATGTGTTATTAAGAATTTTGTTTATTATATATATATATGTATATATTTGAACAAAGTGTTCGTCTATATAATATAAAAAATGTATATAGAGTAGTTTTGATCAGTTTCTTATTTTTACTATTTTTTTTATCTTTGCAAGTTATTTTTAATCATTTTTATTTTGTTATTACAGACTTTATACGTCATTGGAATACATCTAATTCTTTCTTTGGGTATCAATCCTCATATGATCAGCGCATCATATGATATTCTCAAATAATGATAAGAAAACAACTAGGAAATAATAAAATCCAATCTTGCAAGGTAATGTTTTACAAGGAACGCCTTTATTAATTTATCATATTACCAGATTAATTTACCAGATTAAATTTGGCGACTGCTTAAAGACGGACATAATTGAAAATCAAATTTAAATTTAACAAACAAAATTAAAAAAAAAATATTTTAAAGCTAATAATTCAAAAAGATTAAAAGTTTGTCATTGAATTCTTTTGAGTGCATTTTTAAAAAATATAATAAATATCCAATTCATTTTCATTCATTTTTTTAACATTTAACATTACTAATATTCTATATAATTTAATTCCCTCTTCAAGTCTAATTTTAAATGTTATTTAATAAATAAAAGTCCTCTCATCAACGTAAAAAAAAAAAAGAATAACATATCACGAACATATTCAAAAGCAAGTTGAGTCATGTTATTTCTGCAGCTAACATTTTATTTACAATGTTCTAATTAAAAATAACTCATTCAGAATGAGTATAAAATCTAAAAGGATGTTTTTTTTTTAATTTAATTAAAAGTGCGTGAATGAATTAACATTAGTTTTCATTTGGACTCGGTCGTGTCGGTAAGTAAAATTCTTTTAATAAAAAAAAAAAAAAAAATATTAAAGAGCGGATATTTTTTTTTTTTAATAAATATTTAGAAGTTAAGGATATATTTTTTTTTTATTTAAATAGAAGTGCGTGAAATAATTAACATTTATTTTCATTTGAACTTGAGTGGGCGTGTCGGTAAGTTAATTTCTCTTTTAAAAAAAAATACTAAAGAGCGAATATTTTTATTTATATGAAACTTTTTTGATGCAATGGTTTGTACTGTGCAAACTTTTGATTACAATAGTTTACAATGGTTTAATTTTTATTTATAATTGATACATATTAGAGTATATTTAAATTCTACATGATAAATATAGATAAATGTCAATCTTATTAAAATAAAATATTTTTTTAATATTAAAAATTAAAATTTGAAAGAAATATTATGTGTGAATTAATATTTTTGATTTTAAAAAGAAAACGTATGAAAAATAGGTATCCGGCTAGTTTATCGCAATAATAAATTCACAGCAAAGTTCATCGCAAGCAATTCATCGCAAGCAATTCATCGTAAGCAATTCATCGCAAGCAATTCATCGCAAGGAAATATTCATCGCGAAGTTTATTGCGATGAATATCCGATACCTAATGTAATATTGGATTTTAGAGTTGAATTCTAAATCAGGATTACCGCTTTTTCCAGAATATTTGTATGTGTGTTTGTGTATACAATGTTAGAAAAAAAAAATCGCGCGATTGTTCTGGCTACCAGAGTTAAATAATTAAATAATAATAAATTGCTTACGATGAATTGCTTGCGATGAATTGCTTACGATGAATTGCTTGCGATGAATTCCATCGCGATGAATTGCTTGCGATGAATTGCTTGCGATGAATTCCATCGCGATGAATTGCTTGCGATAAACGAGCCTAGAATCGAAAAATAGGTATATAGAGATATATATTTGATTTTTAATTTAAATAAAGATTTTTTTCATGCTTAACGGGTTTAATAAAAGATAAAGTATATTTAAATTTAGAATAATTAGAGATTGTTTTAAAATGAAAATTCAGTTTTAATATTTTTAACCGAAATTATTATATTAATAATATGTAATTAATAGTATTTGTAGTATTGCATTCTTTCCTGGTGATTAACCTAAAATTATAATTACATTAAAATATTTTTTAAATCGTTTTTTTTACAAATAATACTCGTAGAAGAGCGCTATTATCAATTTTCGCAAGTTTTAAATACTATATTATATATCGCTACAGGAAGTCCTAATTTTAATTAATGGAACAATATTATAAGCCTTCTGATTACTGAACGGCAAAAGAAAAAAACAATTCGGGCAAAAATACCATAGCGATAAGTAATCATAAAAAGAAAACTAAAAAAAAAGGTCTTTTAACTTAAAATCTCAATCATAATATAATATTATATTAAAAGTTAACTATGAGAAATAAGAATAAACCAGTTAGATAAAACTAAGATACTTTTTAATATTTAATAAAAATTGCGTGTGCGTAAAAGAATTAACATTAGTTTTAATTTAAACTCGGTCGTGTAGTTATTTTAAATTGTTCTAATAAATAAAAATAATACATTCATTTGTAGAAAATTCATTTGTCCAGAATTACTATTGGACTCGGTTGTCCCGGAAATTAAATTCGCTTTAAAAAAACCTATAAAAGATGAGTATTTTTTTTATTAAAATATTTTTAATATGATTTGATATTAAATTTTGTTTCAAAAATTTTTCTATAATGTTAAAAATCAGAAAAACTATAAATGAATATATTATTTTTAAGTTAAATAAGTTTATTAAATGGGAGAAAAAAGTGCGTGTTTTTTTATTTAGATAGTAATTAAATATTTAATTTAATTCCATAATGTTGTTAAAATCTTATTTTTAATTTCAATTATTATTAAAAATAATAAATAAATAAAATATAGGTATTCGTTATTTTTGTGTTAGAATTAAATGTAAATTTAATATATTTTTTAAAAATATTAAAATTGTCTTCTTTTTTTTTACGAAAATTAAATTATTTTTTTGTGTAGGCTTTTAATATGTGTATTAGAATATGAATCAATAATTTGATTTATTATCTAATAATTAAAATATATGTGGTTTATTATATAATATAAAAAAATTAAGTTTTTTATGCATATATTTATATATATGGGTGGTTTAATTACAATAAAAGTAAGTGTCCTAAGAAGAGGAAAGCGAAAATATTATGATTTGGTGAAATAAATCAAGAGGATTCCTTTAAAGGTAATTGTCAATTTATTTATATAAAATATAAATTATGTGAAAAAAATTAATTCCAAGAATATTATGAATTAATTATAGGTACAAATATGATAATTTAGAGCCAAAACAAGAATTTATGTATACTTACAATATGGGACAACTTTTACAATTTGTCTGAATTTTTATAAAATTTTTAAAAAAGAAAAAAAACAAAGTTTTTATTTTTTCCAAAAAATTTAGGAAAATTCAGAATTTTTTAATTTATAATTTTAAATTTATTAAAATAAAAGCTTATTTTTATATGTTTGTATCTATTTAAATAAAAAGTTAGATTTTTATACAATTTAATATTACTTTGTCCATTATTGTATTGTATACTTAAATTATATTCAATTTTTAAAATAAAATTATTATTACAATTTATTAAACTTATCTATAAATATTTTTCTCTAATTTCAGGTTAGTTATACTTTACATTTAATTATATTATAATTTTTAAATTTTATATCATGAAATTATTTAAAATTATATAAGCAAAATTAAATTTAAGCATTTATAGATGAACATTTTTGTATTGGAATGGGATCTTTTATCTTAAGGTATTTATTTAATAAAAACTATTAAATTTAATTTATTTCTATATTTTTACATTAGCAATTTTAAATAATTTTTTTTTAATTTTTTTCTAATTTCAGGTTAGTTATACTTTACATTAAATTATATTATAATTATTAAATTTCATTAAAAAATTTAAGTTATATTTAAGCATTAAAGTGATGTAGGTACTGTATTGAAATGGTAATTTTATGTTATGGTAATGATTTCAATTTTTTAAAATATTTCAAGGTAAGTAATTTTAAATTTTCATTTCTTTAATTTTAAAATTTTATTGCAGCCTTTTCGATGAACATTAAAGATAACATTTCTACATTATGATCTTGGTACGAAATTCATACATTGACTAGAAGATATTTTAAATTGAATATTTGGATAATTTCCTGTTAAAACAGTTTTAGTTATTATTTTCTGAATTTTTCTAAGCAGTATATCGCGTATTTGGTATACAGGGATAACAAAGTTTTTCTATGGTTTTAGAATATAATACCTGTACCTAAGTATCAAACCACGTATATATTTTATTAATTTTATTTCTTTGAAATGTTTGTTATATTAATATATATCCATTTTTATTTTTAGGTAACCTAGTTAATAATATTATTTAATTAAAGGATAAATTTATAAAGATAACACATAAGAAAATATTTCAAAACCTGGAAAATTAAGGTAGGAATTATTTTATTTTTACCTATATTATATTTAATTAAAATGATTTATTTATATCTTGTTAATAACGAATTATAAAAGAGTATTATTAATATTTTATTGTTACAAATTGTCTTTATAGTAGGAAAAAAATTTTGTATTTTGTAAGAAACAAATACAATTCCTTTCCTTATTAATACATTCATAGTTGCATAAGTATTTATATACATATACTAAAATATTTAATGTAGAAACTTAACTTTCTCATAGCTAAGAAATTTATATTTTTTAATCTAATTAATTAACTGTCCCATAGTTCTAATGGCTTTTTGTATTCCATTCTGCAGCGTATAAAGTTAGATAGGGGATACAGAATTACTAATAGAATCGTTTTTAGCGACTTATAAAGCCAAGTAAATAAATAATAAATCAATGAAATTAAATTTACCTAAATTTACTTCTTTAATTTACAAAAAAAAAAGAAATTGATCAATGAATACTCATTTTATTTTAATCAACCAATTTTTTTAAAATTATAGAAAACGAACAAACCAAATCTTGTAAACCTTTAGAATTTAGTTATAAAGTTTGAGGCTGAAAAAATGTATTTATTTTTATAAACTGTATTGGAATGAATTTAATAATTTAATATAAAGTTTTAGTTTTTTTTTATAATTCTTCATAAATTTAATTGAAGGCCATTTAATTGAAAACCTTTTGAACAAATTTTCATTTTATATTTATGTAAAATAATGTGGAAAAAATTTTTCTATGAAAACAATATTTGACAATAATATCAAACAACGACAAGCCATAAAACAATTTATATAGTATTTATTTCTATAAATATATATATACAAGTTGTATTTGGCCTTTAAAATTAATCTCCCAAACCCATTCTATTAAAATATGCTTAATAATTATTTCAATCAAAATAAAATTGTATACTAGTATCTTAAAGATGTTATACAAGTAAATATTATTTTTCTTTTATGATTTATTGACTGTGTTTAACTAAAAATTACATTGAAAAAAATATGAATAATAATGAAAAATAAATATTGATGGACTTCTAAGATAGTGAACATAATTTTTCTTAAATTTTTAAATTAATTTAAATTTTTTACTTTATAAAACTTATATATATTTTGTGGAAGATAAATTTTCAAGGCCCGTTCGGAAATCGAACTCACACCATCGCGGTTATTAAAGCAAATGCTTACGCGTAACACCAACTCAAGATAAGTTTTATATTTTTTTTTAGAACTTATCAATCTTATTTTTGATTAGCAAAATTTTAAAATTAGTATTTAGTGTTTTGTTTTTAAAGATATATAAAAAGAAATACTCTAAATCTACCATGACTATTATAGTTAGTGGAATTGTCAAATTAATATTTTTAAATGATACTATGTGTCTTAAATCTTGTAACGCATATACAAAACTGCAAATTAGTTTTGAATATTAACAAATTCAGAACAATATTTACAATTAAAAATTTGCAAAGAGAACCCTAACATAGGTATTTTAAATTTTAAGAATTATGTATCAAAGGAATTAAAGGAAAAAAGGGAAATTTTTTATAAGAACTGTTTATAGTGAACGTGGATATTAGAGAAAAAATAAGTTTTTTTATAATATTTAATAATGAATATACCAAAATTAAAATTAATTGTCAATTAATATAATAATAATAATATACAACTGACTGTTAAAATTATTTCTAAAATTTTATAATTTTTAGCATTATTCAGAATATTAAATATTTAGTTTTAAAATAAAACTGATGATTAGCTCTTGCTTCTACTTATAACATGTATTTAGTAAATAAGATTTGTTTATAATGTTTTGCAGCCTCTAACTTTGTATGCTATATTATTATTAGTAAAGTAATAGTAATTGCAGAGTTTAGGAATAGTGATATTCAGACTGTGCCTTTATAAATTCTTTAAATATTTTTTTTTTAATATTTCGTACTTTAAATTACAATTATATTATTAATTCTTGATGTTCTTTAAAATATCTACATTCAACAACATTTAATATGTATTTTCTTAATATAAAAGTATTAAGATACTTATGTTATTTAAAAATTATATGGTTAGTATTTTTATCATTTATTTAAGATTTTTTCTCTATCAATGAATTTCTGAAAATATAATTTTGTTTGGATAATTCAATAGAACAATGGTTTTCAATATTATATATATTATTATTTTGCAAGCTATATTGAAACAATAGTTGTTATTTGTTTTTTCTTTTTCCTAAATTTTATAGATGAATAATTATAAAAAGATGATATGTTTCAATTTTTTGACATATCATTCAATATATAAAAATAAATTGAAATTTGAGGAAAATATAAACGAAATAACTCAATTTATATCAATAAAAAAAAGTTTATTTTGATTGATGGTTTACAATGTGTCATTCAATTTGCAAAAGAAATAATTAATTTTATAATAAATTGATTTTTTTTAATCTGATTTTATAAAAAATTATTTACTATAGGAAAATGTTAAACTTCGGTGTTGTTCAAATTAATTTAAAGCAAGGCTATAGCTCTAGTATTTATAAAAAATATTTATAAGTCTATATTATATTTTTTCCTCAAAAATTTAAAATTTTTATTAATGAAGATAATCACTAATTTTTATTAATGAATACTAGTAATCACTAATCAGTAAACCCTCATCTTCGTTAGACATAAAAACCTATACAAAAGAGTAACACTGGAATGATTTAAGATAGAATAAGTATAAGAACTTAAATTTAATTTATATTGGCATCTAATTTTCACAATTTTAAAATTAAGTTACAGTCATTTTACAGTTTTTTTTTATATTGTCTTTCTATTTTCTATAGAAAAATTATGAAACTCCTAAATTAAGTTAAACATTATCATGTAATTATTTACAGAACTCCACGTTTCCTTTTTATAAAAATTTTATATTCTGTAATTTATTTCTATGATATTTTTTTAATAGTATTCATAGAATAAAGTTTTTTCTAAGCTGATTTCCACATATGTACATCTATACAAATTAAAGACGTACTTTAATACATTAACTTTTGTTGATAAATAAATAAAAGTTTAAGTAAACAAATGTATGCATACACTTAAGCTAATGTAAAAAAACATATAATAACATATTTTAAACGTTGTCACAATAACAGATAAAAATGTTAAAATATTAAAACTATTTTATTAAAAAGGAAATGAAAAATTCGAATCTGGTTATTAAAATCATATTTTTTTTGCTCTAACTCTGTTTTAGTTTAAAAAATGTTTCTGATTTTGTAAATTTCTGATATTTCTGAAGTATAGTTAGACTAAATGCGAAAACGTAATTATGATCATACATTGTGGATTTGATAGTTTAATGTTGACTAATAAATTTTTTAAGAATCTTATAATGCATTCATTATCTCTGATTCTTATGATGCATTCATTTTTGGAACATATTTTTTGAGAAAATTCCAAACTGTACAGCATTGAAATTTATTTTAAATCTTTGATTTTTGTGGTTGTGTCTATATATTCAATATTTTCAGTAGAGAATAAATTAGTATAAGTTACTTAATATCTATAGAAAATAAATTAACTTAAATATACCTAAATTAAAAAAGTTTTTCTACTAGTCTAAAATTATAAAATAGAAGACCTAATATAATGCATTGCTTTTGAATATTGTTTAGCAAATTTTTTATCATGTTTTTTCTTTTGAAAATGTTGCATAATAAAAATCTTTACTAGCTTTTGTTTAGAAGAACAAAAAGACGGTTAACAAATTATTATTTCTTCAAGGAAAAAATGTTTTTGCCTTAGTAAAAAAGAATTCCAAACTTACAAAAAGTTGTAAAATGACATTCTTTAATCTTCTTGACATAATTTTCACGCTCTTAGTAAAGTTTAATCTTTTAAAAAAATAGTATAAGAATGTTAGTTATTTTTGTTTGTTTTGAAAGAAAACTTTTATAGAAGAGAACATATTTTGCCAAAAATATAATTTTAAATTATACTTAGTTTTTCTTTTTTTTTTTTAATTTGCTTAAGAACGTAACTGAAACTTTTTTAAATTAAAATTTTTTAAGATTTTTATTTAAATGAATTTTTAAAATAAGTTACAACTTTTAACAATTTTTTTATTATTTTAAAATTCTTTAAAGAGGAAAATTTTAATTAAAAACTATAAAAAGGAAATTTTTATATTTACTTTTTTATTATTTTATATAATATGTACATAATTTAATTTTTTTATGACATATTCTAAAAACCGCATTGCAAATAATTTTTAAAATTTTCTGAACTTTCGGATGAATAATTTTTTATCATGTCATACAAATTATCACATATTTCTTTCAAATCTAGTGTAATTTTACTTGATAGGATAATCTTAGTTTTTGGCGTCAAACGACTTCGAGTTGGTATAAAAATCTCGAATGTAAAGATTTCATATTAATTGATTTCGTTGAAGTACGTTATATTCAAATAAAAAATACAACAATAAAAATTAATAATATTAGCGTTTATATCATTACAAGAATTCTTTAATGTGATACCTGTTTTCATGTATCATATGTTTTATAAACAGAGAATTTGGTTTGTAGTACATATTTTAAAACTTAAAATTTTCTAAAACTGATAAGTTTATTACTTATTAGATTATTTAATTTTAATGACATACTCTATTTCCATTTAGTTTAACTAATATATTACATATTCAAATATACATTCGATAAAAAACTTTAAATTCAATTTTAAGCCCACATGAAAATATAAAATTATTGAATGGCGCCAATAAATGTGTTAAAAATAAAACTAATAATAGAAATTGAAAATAATAGAAATATATTATAAGAGAACGTTAAATTTAATGTTCAACACTGAACTGCACTTTAAACAATTGGTGACAATGTTAATTTGAAAAATGTGATATAAATGTGTAAACTGAAAATTAATTTGTTCCATTGAAACAGAAAAGAAGATAAACATTTAATTTCGTAACCCTTAATATTATTTTTTATGGGTACGAAACAAGTATTGCAATATCTTTTTAATAAGCTCTTAAGGTTTTGCTATATTTCAGTAAAACATTGAAGAGCTTGTCTTTTCGGTTAGATGTTTCAATACCTGAGATGGGACACTTTTAACTATTTAAGAAACATCCATCAATAAAACTCTTGTGTTGTATATTTGTCTCTTGGAATTTCAGAAACGTAAGCCGTGACTTAAATACCATAGTCTAAAATATCAATTTTAATCTATCTTTAGAGATATTTATAGAAATATTTATAGAGTAAATAGTTATCTAATTTTTATATCAACTAAAGTAATTTAACATTCGATGTAAACTTTGTTAATAGCATTATGATACAAAAATAAATTAATTCAAATATTTGACACTGAATTATAATATTTAAACTGTATGATATTAAACACTGAAATTGGATGAATATTGTCTAACAAATGGTTTCTGGAAAATGTTTTAAAATTGACAATCAATTGACTGTTACATCTTCTCTTTCTTCGTACCGCTATGCAATTTTTTTAAAAAATACATTTTTTAAGAAAAATGCTAAAATTTAAAACCAAAATCATGTGGAAAAAAAAAGAAAATTGTAAGGATCAAATTAAATTAAGCAAATTTGATTTTATTTTTCAATTATTTCAAAAAATCAATTTCTTTTTTGTCAATTTTGTATTTTTATGATATTAATTTATGATTGTGAGAAAATTCAAGTAATAAAATTTATAATATTTCATGGGAACGAACATCGGGAATGTATTATTGAATCAGATTTAATAAAACAAATAAAAAATTACAATCACAAAATCACAAAAAATAAGAAGAAATTAAACTCTTTTAATGAAAAAAGAGAAAATATTAAAAAGAAGTAATAAAACTTTAATTAAATTTGTAAAATATATTTGAGCTGAATGTTGTATAAATGAAATAGACAAATGTTGTTTCTTTTATAGTGCAATAAATTGTGCA
Organism: Dolichopus griseipennis; assembly: GCA_963082915.1. Classification (NCBI taxonomy): domain Eukaryota; kingdom Metazoa; phylum Arthropoda; class Insecta; order Diptera; family Dolichopodidae; genus Dolichopus; species Dolichopus griseipennis. The sequence goes on from OY720445.1 coordinate 69,460,319, forward strand.
ACCAATGCAAGATTGAATTTTATATTAAATTTTATATTAAAAACCATTAATTTTTATAATTAAATGTTTTTCAAATATTAAAATTTTATTAAGTATTTGTTATGTTACGAAGAGTTTTATTTGTTTTCTCTGTAATACATCCCATTCCTTTGGGAGCACTTAAGCAAATATTGTTATGTTTAATAAGTTTTATATACATTAAGTTTGATTAAACTTAATTTTTAGAAATTAAGTTTTAAAGAGTAGGTAAAAAACTAACTAGGTGTTGCATTTCTCTGTTATTCTTTTGATATTTTTATTGTTTCATATTTTGTATGTTGCACAAGTTTATTTCTTTAAGTTGAAATATAAATATAGCCTGCATTATACATTTAGTCAAAAATTAAAAAATTCTTGTGACATGTACAGAACTCGAATCCCCATTCCCTGAATTGATAAGTCATGTTTTTAACCACTACTTCTACGAAGCCACTTTGATTTATAATATTTGAAAAACATAGCTCTGCTTCAACCTTTCACTATTATTCAACTTTAATTGATTTATTAATATTTAATATTACACATGTCGTAAGATTATTAAAAAACAATTTGCATACTTTTAGGATTATTGTGTAAACTGTATATTATTTAAATAGAAGGTGGATGCCTTAAATCATTTACCCATTTTAAGGTTTTCATAGTTTGTATATACAAAATTTACAAATAATTTAAATATACATATCCAAAATTTCTTTGACCATATATAATGTAACATGATAATGTTTTTTTGTCAATATTCACTTTTGCTTTTCTATATATATCTTCTATTATTATACCGGATATGCTATCATACAGATTACATTACATAAATATATACATATATTAAATTTATTTAACTTTATTATCTATATATTAGAAAATTATTATTGTATCTAAAACTATATGTAATACATTGAAGGTATTCCTTCAGTTTCTATAGAAAAAAATACTTTTCTGTATCCTTGTATTTAAATGCAAAACTTTTTGAGAAGGATATTATTTTTTCAGCTTTTGATTATGTATTATTATCCTTTTCGAAAGTTTTAATCGGAAATAATGAAAACCAAAAAAAAAAAAAAAAATGAATTATATTTAACATAAAAGTAGGAATGGTTTAAATAAAAAATGAAAACTGGAGATTTCAATTTGAATGTGTATTTCTTAATGTTAAAAAATATTAAATGAAAAAAAATCTAGAATATCATTTAAATTGAATCAATTTCTTGTTTTTTCCTTTTCAGAAAAAAAGGAGGATTCATTTTCAATAATCGGCTTTATTAAAAATTATTTATTGAGTTTTACATTTTATTTTAAAATTAATCTAATAGAAAATGGGACTACTAATGTTGCTGTGATAGTTTGTCTGTGGTATCTATATAAACTTTAATAAAAGTATTGTGTTTAAAGAATAAAATCTTCATTAGACTTTAGGTTTTTTTTATAATTATAATTCAACAATTTTATCCTATTACAGAATAGTTTTGATTATTAGCGAAAGTAAAAAATTTTAATGTTTAGTATTTAAAAAGGATAAAATAAGAAATTTCAAGTTTAATTTCTTTCAAGTTTTATTTGTTGGAAAAAATTTTACATACCTACTTAAATTTTCAGTCTATATTTTTTAATTTGTACCTGAAAACTTTTTTTTTAGATATACCTTTAAACTGAATTTATGCTATTAATACTTTGGAATAAAAACATTTTCTCATATAGTAGAATTTAGGTGGTGAAGGAAAGTGATTTCGCGTTGATTTAGACAAAGATTTGAAAGCTTTTTATTTCCGCTACTTAAAATTATTTTTTAATATCGTTTATGTTTATAAACCAAAAGTTGATTTTACATTTCGGGATGAAACATCGATTGTAATTTGCATCAACTCTATTTTGTTAAAATATTAATAATATATCATATTCAATTTTTAACTCAATATTCTACTTAACAACTAGACTTTATTACTACTTACATATTTGATGTATTTTTGATTTCTGTACTAAATTGTATAATATGTAAACCAATAAAAGTTAATAAAATTTTATTGCTTTCCACAGTTTCCATAGTAGTTCAGAAATGTAAAGAGAAAGTTGAGTAAACAAATTGAAAACTTAATTATAGAATTATGCTTAGTTTAGTTTTTCATAATTAAACTTATCATACCTTTTTGTTTTTTTTACCATTTTATAAATCTTATCTTTTCACTAATAAAATCTATAAAACTGAAATTATTAATGAATGTCCTTATCAATTACTATCGAATGACATTACAATATAAAATTCAAGAATATAATTTTTATATTGTAACGTGTTAATAAAAGGTTTATTTGTACAATTATTGTTTAAACTTTAAAATGCAGTTTGATTGAAGCATTTAATTAAAAATGTTTGAATCTTTTACATATTATTTTAGTTTCACTAATATTAACTAAATATATATAAGGGATATTTAACTATTTAAGTTTAAAAATATTATTATAAGTTTTAAAATCTAAACTATTTTATATATTCTTAAATCTTAAGGCACTATTGTAATTGTATATTGCATATGTAGTATATATAAACAAATATTTCTTATTCTTACGAAAAAAAAGGAACAAAACAAACCTATAAGCTTTGTATAAAAATTTATAAAAAAAATTTGTTTACACATATTTGTTTAACAGCATAAAAGTTATTCAAATATTTAATTTTAACTATATATAAGTTTTATACACAAATAATATGTATAATTAGTATGTATAAGTATAATATTAAAAATATACATAACGTATCTGTATTTTTTTGTATTATTTTTTTTTACTAAAAACGGAAATAATTAATCTTATAATGACGTCACATTAATTTTACACACGTTGTATGTTTGCAAGTTCTTAGTTCTGTTTTGAAACTTTTATGTAGATACAAGCTTTTAATAGTTTTTCCTTTCAAAAACTTTTCTCTCAAATTATTTTATATATTTTTGTGCTTTAGAAAATATTAAGAGAAAAATATTTTGACACAAGTAAAAGGAAGATTCAGTTTTATTTTGAAAAAACAAGTTGGGACACAATTTCAAATTATAAGGAATATTTTAATTACTTAATTAAAATATATTAATCAGGGGGTATGAAATTCCAAAGATACATGTAAGTAATCAATTTCAAAATATAACTTACTTATATATTGTTTTTTCAATCCTTAAAGTAATGATATTCACAGAGTACTCTTACCAAAGAATAAGCATGTCCTAAAAATAATATCATTAAGAATTAACAAGTTTTCTCCATTCTTAAATAGTTTTGTATTTTATTAACCTCTATTTTACATGCTTACAATGAAAAATGAGAAAGCTTGAAGATCTGTGTTGTGTACTATCCTAGTTTATTTTTTTGTTTGCAACATTTTTATTGAATTTACACTTCTAATAAATTTGCTTTTTTTATTTATATCAAAAGCAAAGCCATTTTAAATAAATTTCGGGACCACATGTAAAATAAAATACTACATGCCTAATATTCCTCAGAATTTTAAACTCACGTGTTACTTAACAATTTTAATAAAAATAGTAATAGTATTTGATAGTGGTTTTAGTTATCTGACAACATTTTTAATAAATAAAATTGAAATATTAGGTATTTTTGACAGTTATGAAATAATTTAAAGAAATTTAAAGATAGATTTTTTTTTGGTTAAATTTATGCACAAGTGTCTCTAAAAAACCAATAAACATTAAGTAAAAGTTCAATATAACATTTTCAATTGAAAATGTGGTTATGTTTCTAATAAAGTTAAATTAGGAATTAAATTGAATCGAGTTCTGAATAAATTAAGAATTGAACAATTTACAAATAAAGCTATAATAAATTTAATAAGAGAAATAAAAAAAAATAACAAATAAAAATAAAAAAGTATTCAATGAAATTCTGATTGATGTTTTTGTAAAAAATAAATTGAATTTTCACTTCATTCACTGTGTTGACCCAGTTTAGAATTATGTCATTTCATTTAAACTGTTTTTTTATCAACTGAACGTTATTTTTTTAATTTTTTTTTTAAACATTCTATATATAAATTAAATATACTAATAGGTATTCAATTTTATCTCTTTTATAATTTTCATTTGAAATACATATTAATAATGCCTATTTATAATAAGTTTTTTTCCAATAGTTTTGTAAATTTATATTTATTATGTTTTTTTATCAGTCTATATCCCTAAAAATTGATAAACTATAGGAAATTACTTCTTAAAGTATGTATTGTTAGTAATAGAATAATTCAGTCTAAAAATACATTTTCTAAGAATCTCTAAAAAAATGTTAAGCGATTTAATCATGTTATGCTTACAAATATTTCTGAGAATTTTATATAGAAACATTCTTATTAAGAAAAAGTTAAAATTAATTGTTCACG
>OY720445.1:69464923-69548195 GCA_963082915.1 Dolichopus griseipennis
CATCTATTAAAGAAATTTTACATTAAGTTATTCCTGTAATAGCGGTTGGTTCTGTGGTGGACACAGCATATTCTTTTTAATTGAATTAATTGCCATTCAAAAGGATTTTTTTTTATATTAATATAAAAATACCAGATTGAAGATTTTTTCCATGAAAAAACTAGATAAATAATATAATTCGTATAAGTAAATTAAAAAGTATTAGTAAAAGTTAAACATTTTTTTACACATTTCCTTTCTGGCTATCGATATTTTACAAATATTTCATTTAACTAGAATATCAATTTTTCCCCCTGATCCAATTGAATGTTGTATGGTATTGTTACTTTACCGGCTATTTAAATAATTTTTATGTTATAAACTGTTTTATGCTTAAGATTGTTTTATTTTTAACTTTAAATTTATTTTAAAATATTTTTACCTTTGTACTAATATCCAATTCATCATCACTACTTGCATCAGAATCTTTTTTTCGATGACGATAATCACGTCCTAAACTACCTGGTAAACTTCCAGTTGTATTATGGTGATGATGACTACTATTGTTATTATTGTTATTATTATTATTGTTATTATTACTAGTATTATTTGTGTTATTACTATTACTAATATTATTATTACTATTGCATCCTAATACATTACAAGTTTCAGAATCCATGATTTATTTTTTCTTTGGTTTTCTTTTATTTTCTGAAAATGTAATTTAAATAAAATGATTTGGTATATTTTTTTTGGCATTGGTAGAGTTATGGTTTATAAAAGAGCAGCATCCATTAGTCCATTAGTTTATTTTTTTTTTCTTTCGTTATTTAGTTCAAATATATTCTTTGTTCTTTATTCCATTTATCACAGTCTCTCCGTAATCTTTTACAATGTGTATATATAATGTATATCTTGTATTATATTATGTACATAAGTTATATTACTTATGTGTACCGAAGGTTGACATAGAATATATCCAATGAACTTATTTGAATCTATAGTTTTTTTTCAATTTTTTTTTTGTTGTTGGTAAAATTTGGAAAACTGATACTGCTGCTTAATGTTATGTTGTCCTCTTTTTAATATACATATTATGCTTATCTCATCATTACAATTCAATAGAATAGAAAATTAAATCTAATAATTGATATTGATTTTTTGTTTTGCTTTTTTATTTTTTTTCACTGTTGATTCCTTGTACGACAGGATTTTTTTCAGGACATTACTTATACTGTTATTTTTTATATATATATATGTTTTTTTTTAATGTTTGATATAAAAACGTTTAAAAAGCGACTAATTTATAATGTTAATAATATTTTATGTATGAATTTATGTATATATTAATTTATATTTTATTTGTATATATAAGAAGCAATTTATTATCTAACATGTATTTTTAAAATTATAAAACCTAAATTTAATTTAATTAAAACTATTTTTTTATGTTTTAATTATATTTAATATATGTATATATTTAGCACTTTTTTTTATTTAGTTACAATAATAAAAAAATATCTTTAAGATTTCAACAAGCAAAAAAAAAAACAAATATAATAAAAACAGAAAATAAAATTAAAAAATGGCCATATAAACTTCTTGCTTTATTGAAAAATCGACTTTTCTGTTCATCCAGGTATTTTATTAAATTTATTTTCACTCTCAAGCAGACTACCTTTTTTTAAGCGTGTTATTAAACTTTATATTAATTATATGTATATATATAATTTTAAATTTTATTTATTTAATTTTAAATAATTATATTTTAATCTAATAAAATACAGCAAAAATTAAAATAAATCACAAAAATTGCACTTTTAAATTAAAAATTATGATTAACTTTATTCACTCTTTTTCTTTTGTAATAATTTTTTACTGACTGACTTTGATTGACTCTTTAAGTTATTCATAAATTAGACCGATTAGTTTTAAGTTAATTATTAAAAAAAATAACAAAAATTTTATATTAAACTATTTTCTATTAAATTATAAATTCCAAAAAAAAAAATAAAGAGTTAATTATATTTTATTTTTAATAAAAAATAACATTTTATACCAAGAGTTATTCTAGGTATGCAATTAATTGTCAGTTCAGATTATACTTATTCCTTTTTTTTTGGTTTAGTGATAAGAATAAGGACTGAGCATGCCTTAAAAAAATGGTAAATAACTTTTTTTTCTAAAGATTGGGAGCCATCTATTAAGTGGGAAGAAAAGTGTATTATATCAAAGAACTTTTTTTGAAAGCTTTTGTACACTCTTAATTGAAGGTGTAAATTGTTGAATAACAAATTTGTAATTAAAATTGTAAATTGCTTGATTTTTTACTTGTTTTTTCCGAGGTGGTAAACATTATTTGTTTTTGATTTTACAATATGTATTAGCAAATGTCTAATAAGAGCAATGCAAGTACAAAATCACTGAATTTTGTACTTGCATCAAACATATTTATTTTATTTTCAAAGTTACATATATAATTTCTGTTAACGTGTTAAGAGACATCTACCTTTTCATTAATGAAAATATTTTAAAACCATTCAAAATTTAAGTAGAAACTTGAATCGAATTTTTCATCTGTTTTAAATAAAAATTGTTTAATAGATGTCTCTGCAATAGGTAAATAGTTAATTTTTCATTAACGATATTAGAATATTAAGTTTAATGTTTTAAGCGACATCTACAAATTAGTTAATCAAAATATTGAAATAATCCAATTAGTTTCCAATTGGATTTTTGAATAAATAGTTTTAATTAAAATTTTATAGGTGTCTCTGTAATTATTAAAATATATTCAATATTATTTTGTTTTCGATTTATTTTCTTCTTAATATTTTTAGCGACATCTATTAACTCATCAAAAAAATTATTTTAAGTTAAGAAATGATTTTGAAATGGAATAAAATGGCTTATTAAACAAATATTAAATTAAAATTTTATCAAATTCAAATTGAAATAGTAACAAATTTTTAATCATGGTATTTAAATTTTATTCCATTCTATACAAATCTATGCTAAAAAAACTTTTTTAATCGAGTGATGGATTGAGAACTTTTAATTCCTTAATTCATAACTGTTTAGAGGGTCTTTACAATTGATGTTTTTTGCTTTTTTTAAACTTACAGATTCATTTGTTTTGTATCATTTTCTTACAACGACTTACAAAGTTCTTTAATCAGATATCATTCCTAAACTATATATGGTGTTAAAAAAGCAACTTATTTGTATTTTCAATTATTAGGTATTTTTAATTTTTCTATTAACATTTTTTAACAATATCTTTTTGCTTAATTAATGCAAAGAGTACCTTTAATAAAAGGAATGGAATAAATTATCTTTTTATACGCAGTTAAAACTTGCCGTTTCAAGGATGCTTGGTTGCTTATTTGTTATAATCTTTATGTACCCTCTTAAAATACAAATTGTTAAAAAATTCAAGCCCTTGTAAAATAATTTAGAATTTTATTTGAATACGTGTTTCTGATAGGTTAGGTACCTATATAAAATATAGTTTAAAATTTTCTTTGTTATAATTAGTTAGTTAAGAAGACTAACTAATGAGAATTGGTTTCAATGGAAGTTAAATTAAATAAGTTCAGTTTAGTTAATTTTTACTAAAATTTTAACTTTTACTCACAAATAAATAGCCTTTAAAATATATAAAATTTTGTAAAATTAAAAGCAAACTAAATAAAAATTGTTATTTTAAAATGTTGAAATATCGAAATATTAATTTATCTCTTTAGTTTAAATGTTTTTGTAATTGAGTATTCAATCGTCTGCTTTAATTTAATTACTTTTCAGTTGTTTTGTTTTCTAATAGGTACTGCAATAGGTTCTTTATTTAAATTTAAAATCAGTTGCTTAAGTTTCATCAATTTTATTTAAGTTATATTATATTGATATATGTATTAGATTATAGTAACTTATTTCAGTTTAAATAATAATTAATTTTTTAAATATAAAAAATCCTTATTCTTTTTTCAAATTTAAGCGTCTTTTGCAAATTTATGAAAAAAAAAAGAAGAAATAGGATAAGAATATAGTCGTCACACCATAATTTACATACCTTTTACCATTTCAAGTTATTCATCTTTCAATTAGAATTAATTAGATATAATGAAAAAAAATTGAACTGTAAAAAATGTATCTATTTGTTTAAATAAAATACAAAAAAAAAAATTTTTTATTTAGAGATATATTTACCTTTAATACCTTAAAAAACCAGTATTGTACATCCCTGTTATAAACATCTGCGCAATTTTTACCAGTTGTGCCCAATTGAATTGAATAATAATAAAACATAAAAGAAAAAAAAAAAAAAACAGAAGAATACCGAGCTACACTTTTAAATCCTATAGTACTTACAATAATACAATCATCCTAGTGTAAATGAACGTACATATTTACAAAAAAAATATATACAGCCATACATACATTCCTGCTCATTTATACACACATTATATAAATATAATATACGTACAAAAACATTTCAAATATTTGAGGTAAAGAAATGAAGTAAAGAAACCTTCATATACTATCATAATAATTATCCGGTTTAGTTTATCAATATCGGAAAAAAAAAATAGTTTTTTCTTGTTCTCTCCCAATTCCATGCATGCCAAATACCAATTACAAACTCCTAGCCTCAATTTACCAAAAGAGAAGAGTAAATCTAACAAAACTAAAAGATCGCAAAAAAAAAAAACTTAATTATAACACGTGTTTGTTTGAATGTAAAAGGTAAAAAAAAAACCAAAAAATTATAAAAGAATTTACAATAAAACAAAAACAGAGAGAAATTTTTATACCACTGTGTGAACTGAACTGATTAGGGATAAAATGATGACCGTCAAACGAACCAAAATCAAAATCCATTGAATTTGAACTTTAAAATATAAAAGCAAAAAAAAAAACAGGGAGTTGGTTTGATTTTTAGTCTGAAATCTCGGGAATTTTTTTCTGATTCATTAACTATATATAATATATGTACATATTTCGAATTATGTTATGTACGATATACGATCATTATTTCATTTAACAATAATATTGGATAAAATAAAATACATATTATATACAAAGTAAGAGAGAAAAGAGAGTTTCTATATAGATTTGTAAAAAGTGAGTACATAATCCTATCTATCAGGTTTTGTTCAGACTCGGGTCGGGAGTACACTTAAGCACTCAACGCGCTGTACATACAGGTAATATAGATAGATATAAATATGGTATGAAAATGAAATCGACTGTTTATTTTGAGAACTGATAATATAATTACCTATTTTGAGATTCGACTTGAGTGAGAGTAAACTGAGAGCTGTTATTTTGGTTATGTATCTTAAGCTTTAAAATACAAAACAAGTATTAATTTTTATTTAAATTTTTTGTTTTCCTTACCAGCTGAGTTAATTTTAAATTCACGATTTTGTATTTCGTTTATTTTTTATTTATTATTTAATTGTATTGGTTTAATTCTTTAAAAAAGTGTATTTGTGTTTGTTTAAGTAAAAAAAAAAAAAAATGTGTGCTGGAATTTTTTAAAATAAAGATAAGAAGAATATAATAATATTAAAAAAAAAAAAATTGTTACTTGCGAATTGAAAATCGCAGTTTTGTTACTTATTTCTTTTTTGTTGTTGTTTTTCTTATTAAACTTTTATACAAAAATTATTAGTAAAAAAAAAAAAAATTCAGGTGAGATTAAAGAGAGAATTTGATTTACTTGAAAATAAATAATTATTTTTTTTTATTATTTATTTTCTAAAAATAGTTGCCTTTATTTACTCTGTTTTATTACTTTTTTTTGTCTTGTATATAGGTATATTTCTTGAAAAGTCAGTTTAAATAAAAGTAAAGGTAGTTAAGAAATGGACGTCATAAGAATCGGTTGTTTATTATAAGGAAACGTATGTAATTAATCGTAAATCGCGATATTTAGTTAATTTTTTGATTTTTTCTTGTGAATTTTTAATTACTTATTTTCAAATAATTAAGTATATAATAAAATTTTTAATACAAAAAAAATTTTTTAAAATTTAATTAAAAAAAAAAATTATTTTAACTGAAAATTAATATACCTACTCAACTTAATTAATTCTTAATTGAATTATTAATTGCATATTTTAAATAAATTAATTAAAAGTATTATTTATAATAATTTTTATTTTTCTTGTTTCTTTTTAATATACGAATTTTTTTTCTTTTTTAATAAAAAAAAGTTGTGGAAATCAATTTTTAATATAAAAAATTAAAAAAAAAAAAAAAATAGGGTAACATTTTGTCAACGAAAAATTGAAAAAGAATTTTTATCATTGGATACATTTTAAAACTATATACAACGAAAATAAAATAATAAATATATATTTACTTATTATTTATATAAAAGGTTTGGATACATTTTATATAATTTTAATATATAAAATATCGAATTTCTGGTGAAGGGTTTACTCTTATTTTTTTGCGATTTTTTAACAATTATTTCAAATATAAATATTTATATTGAACAACCATTTTTAATAATAGTTTTTGGTTACGATTTTTTTCAATATTTTTATTTAATTTTATTTTAATTTATTCAGTTCTATATTTATATTATTTAGGTTTTAAATTATGTGTTTTGATTTATTTATTGTTATTGCAAAATTATTTATTATTTAAAATAAGTAAGTTTAAATTTAAACACTACCGAGTATAATTCAAAAAAAATATGGAATAGACTTATTGAATTTTAATAAAATTAAAAATGGTACTGTTTCTGTTTTTTTTTTAATTATGTATACATATTTTAAAAAAAAATATACCCCAAGATACTTTATTAAAAAAAAAAAATTAATTTAAATGTTAATAAATGTTATGAAAGAAACTTAAGACTCAATATAGTTGTATTTATTATCGATCGGCACATTATCATTTTAGGAACCTATATATTTTAAATTTTTATTTATTAATCATTATGGTTATAACTCAATTTACAAAAAAAAAAAAATAAAAATCTAATTAGTTCATTTTAATTAGTTTTCTTATTTTAAATTCAATAAACATGAACTTAAATAAGAATTGATTGGGGTGCTTAATGTCTGCTATGTAAGTGCAATTAATGTCAACAATTAGAGATCATTAATAAATAATTTTATTTGTCTTTATTAAGTATTTAAAGAAAATGTAATTCATGTATACTTTTTTAAAGCTTAAACAGGGATTCGAGGGATTAAATAGTTATATTAAATAATATAAAAAATTGAAATATATCTTCGTTTTAAATAATTAAATAAAAATCAATTTGAAATAAACTCAAAATATAAATAACTTGTAGAGGTTTAGCCTAATATATATTATTAAACAAACACATTTAGTTAAAAATTTAGGTATTTTTCGTAGCATTTTATTATAAATTGAAAAAAAATATTGCCAAATCCATTTAAATGTTGAAAATTCATAATCCTTAACAAAATAAACAATATTGATATAATTTAAAAGTTTAAAATAAAGTTAGATAATAATAGTCTTATAGCGATTGAGTTTTTAATAACAGGTTAGACCAGGTTTACTTTTATTTATCCAACCAATTGTTTTATTTTTAATTCAGTATTTCAAATATATACTGTCAAGGGAAACTATTTTAAAAATAATGTTTCCTTTTTCAATTACTACTTTTATTTTGTAATCTTCTTTAAGAACCTTTAAATTTATGACATTTATCCTGTATTATTTTTATTGATTAACATTTTTACCTTATATACAAAACATAGACCGGAAGAAAAAGGTCATCTAAATATTAATATTATTTCCTTTTCGAAATATTATCTTTTTGGGTATATATTCGTGTCAAATTTTCAATACAACTAGGTAATACTTACTTTTATAAAATTTATTTTATAATTTCAACATTCGAAAAATTTTTTAAAAGTTTTCGTAGTAATTTTAATTATTATTTGCTTTTTTTTTTTGTTTTTTGTTTTTGGGAATTCTTTCACTTGATTTAAATTTCATATAGTCTATGAATATCAAATTTCAACACCGCATATGTACATACTCTAATAAATATGTTTCATATTTACAATTCCTTTTCATGATATTTTTAGTATTACATATTCTTATATATATAAATATATAAATTCCAATATATGTATATTAACATATATAAGTATGCATTTTTGTACTATAGCATGCTATTATAAACATACTTATTTTATTTTTTATTATATAAAAGAAAAAAGAGATCACACGAGTTTATAATGTTTTTTATTTTCCTATAGCTATATGTAGCTACTACACGGCGGTATTTGAAAATGATAATAAGAAATGAAAACAAAAAATTAAAAAAATAATAGTAACAAAAAAATTAACCTCATATGATAGCAGTTATTTTTTTTTTGTTTGTCATACAGTTGAATTTGGATAAGTCAAAACTTAATTTAAATCATGTTTTTTCACAAACAAAAAAACAAAAAGAAATTTAGACAAATGTTTTTTTGCTTAGATAATTTTTAATTGTCTTGATCGATTAATGTAGATTGTAGATCTCTGTTAATAACTAGTCATCTATAATTCCGTTCCTATTGAAAATAAATTTTAATGTGAGAATTATAACCTGTTATTTTAACTGATTTGTTGGTATTGAAATTAGTAAAAAATTGTTGAGTACATTTTCAAATTAATTTAGCGTCTAGAGTTAGTTCTATATAAAGTTGGGCATTTTAAAAATAAAGCTTTAGATTCTACATTTTGACATTACTAAGGTACATATTATATTAAATAATATATTAAATGTTATCTTTCTAAGATTTTAATCTTATTTATATGTTTATGCAAAAAATTGTAAAACAAATAAAGTTTATGTAAGAAAGTTTTAAAACATAATACATAATTTAACTAATTCAAGCATTTATTCCTATAGGCTTCTCATTGTTGTTACTCTTACGTCTTTCCGTAGTGAAGAGTTCATCACACTTATTTCGCATATGACTTTAAAATTTTATGCAGATCTCGCCTTTAAATATTAACCGTAATCTGATTGGTTTTCGAAATTTAAATATTTAGGTATATTATTTATATAATGTACTACTATGTGATGCTATATGTTTGGTTTTTAGGTATGCTAAAAATTTATGAGTGAGTTAGAGCATATCGTTTTTTTATATAGTACACCTTTTACGAACAATCTTCAATAAATGAATTAAACAATAATATTAATAAATTATTAATCTTATTAGTTTAAATAGTTATGTTAAATTAAAACTATTTTAGTCAATAAGAGAAAATTGCTTTTCCTAGCACCATATCAAAAGGTATTATTTATCTAATATTTACTGTACCATTTTACACACTGACAGATATATATTCACCAAGTAAATTGTAATATAATAGTGCATGAAGAAATAAAAATAGAAAAACAAAATTATAGAAAAGTAATATTTAAAAATGCGTTTTTTTTCCTACTTTTACCTCCACTATTTTTCATTTTGTTTAGAGATGACGATATTAGATTGTATGTACAAAAGTATAATGTAGTATGTAATCAAAATCCCCCATTACTGCGCCTTCTATATAAAAAAAAACAGATGCAATTTGGTGAAATTATTTTTATTTCAAGATTAAAATAATACAAAAAAAAACATCAATAACAAAAATATTGTAGTTAAATGTAATAGAGAAAAATAAACAAAATAGACAACATGGGAACATACAGATAGAAAAAAAAATTATAGAAAGACAGAGAAAAAGTTATAAAAAGCGGATATTAAAATAAAAAATTATAATGATAGTTGCATAAAGTTATTCACAAATTGAGAATAGAGAAGAAAATAAAAATTAAAAACATAAGAAAAATGTAATACAGAGTCAGTGAACGTTTTTCACTTGTTCTGCAATGCAAAAATTTACTAGTTTTTAGGCGTTAGATTTATTTTTTCTTCTTCTGTTTATTAGTATTATTATAATATTTTTTTTTCCTGATGTTATTGTATTATATAGGAAAGAAGTTTTTTAAATTTATAAAATATTAAAGATATAATTTGTATTTATATATATATACACAGATGTGAAATTATCCTTTACTAAGCTAATTTGAATCTAGTTCAAGTTCAATAGAAACTATTGAAATTGGGTGTATAGAAATAAAAAAGTAGAGATTATAGTAAAAAAAGTGGGTTTGTGTCTTTTATTGGCTGTTTTTGATTTTTATGTAGATTTTAGTTATGTATATACATTTTTTTTTTTTTTGCATTTTATAAATAATTTTTATTTAGAGTTTTATATTTACATATATAAGTATATTTAAATATACATATATTATGTATGTAAGAAGGTTGTTTGTTCTTTTATGTTTTGAATGTTAGCCTAAATTAATATATAATTAAACTTTTTTATATTTATAAATATATATATACTTAATTGTGCATTTTGATTTGTATTTAATAAATTCTTGAAATTTTATTCTTATTAAGTTCCGGGATTACTATATTTAAAAGTACTGCAAAGTGAAATCATTTAAATTATTTTACTTATTTATTTTAAAAAGATAGCTGACGTTTCTTTTACATAAATGTATGTATTAACATGAATTTGATAAAACAAAATGATGTTAATCCCTTTGATTAATATAACTTAATTGGGTTCAATATTAAAATTGAAACTAGGGTAAGATTTGCATAAGATTTAATTGTAGTTTGGAAATGCAAAATAAAAATATATTAAACTATATGTCTTGGAATTGTATTTTAAAATGAAAATTTTAGAATAAAAAAGTTGCAATTTTGATATTGTTTAATTAAAAAAGTTTATCCAAACTTTTTAAAGATTTTAGCTGCATATTGATTACGATGTTTTTTTATAACTGCAGTATATTGTGTATTTTTTATATATCTTCAGTTTAAATAAATTTGTTGTAACATACTGAAATATAAAAAAATATAAAATTATTAATTAATAGTTGAGCGTTTTAGTTGAGTCGTAGTAATTATTTCACTTTACAGTATTCTGCTATTATATTAGTATAATTACTATTTAAAATAAAAAAACTTATAATTAATATATGTAAAGTTTTTTTATCGCCAATAGTTAAAAGATCCTGACCGGATCTCTGTACCTATTTTTAGAGTAATATAATCAGAATTCTGTTAATTGAAACATCAAAATATAGCTTTCACTTTATAAGTCCGTGAGGGTTGCCTGAAGATAAATAATAAAACTGTTAATATCTTAATTTATGCTATATGTAGAGAAGTTATGTACACTTCATAAAATCAATTCATATTTTATAAGATAAGTATTGCTTTTTTTGATTAGTTTCAATTGAAAAACTCACGTTAACTTAAATTTTATAGGTGTTTAAAATGCATTTTTTTTTATAGTATACTTTCCTTTTTTATGCATTTTTAATATATTTTAAAATTTTTTCTGCTTAAATTAAATTAAGTATAGTCTTATTTTTTAATAACCCTTATATCTAGTATTATGCTATAAAATGATTTTTCATTATCTGACTTGCCAATAATTAAATTAAATAAAAGCATTGCAGATTAAACTATATAAAAAAAATGTGTAGTAAAAAAACACATTCTATCACTTGTGCACATACTTAAAACAAAATAAAAATCGTCTAAAACTTGAAGGACCTTTGAATCCCCATTGAATCTGGATTTTCGGAGCACACGAAATACATATTATAATTTTATTCATTGTGTGTTTTTAAACTTTTAATAAAATAGTTACCAATCAAATAGTTAATAATAAATGTGAACCAACTTGGTAATTGAAATTGGTAGTTTTTGGTATAAAGGTTATTAGGTGTCGAACTTTTTCAAGGGATTTGATTTTAGAATGCAAAATATTCCCAGTTATTCAAAGTTTAAAATTAATATATAGACACAGGTAACTTTTAGATTGAATCAAAAGGTACATTTAGTTCTCCTGGTATTATTTTTATATGTCCAAAACTTTAAACGGGTTTTATTTAAATTCAAAACCTAAAATTTGCCAGATCCGCCACTGCAACCGAGTAGAACGACATATTTTTTTAAGTAACCTGTGTTTTTATTTTTTAAAATCCTTGAACATATTAGAAAAAAAAATCGACATTTTTTGAAAACAAAATATTATTGCATAGATAATATTTTAACATTTTTTATTAACAGAGTGAAAGTATACGATTACAGTCTACACCATTAATTAAAAATTTAACATTACTAGGATATTTAGAATTTTAATATGCGGTATTAATCTATCTACTGTAAAGATAAAAAAAAAAAAATTAATTAAAATGTTATTTTATAATCGGCTGACTTTGTTTAAGCATTTTCATTGTCATCTAAAAGAAATTAAGTATTTGGAATATTTTTTTATGTATTTGTGTTTGTGTATATATATGCTAAAATGATTTATTTTAAATTTTTTTGATAAGTTGTCAGTTTGAAGGTCAATTACCTTGTAAATAACTAAATAAAATACCGTTCACCTAAGTTACCACCATTACTATTATTATTATTATTATTATTTATTACACTCTATTTTGTTTCTTAGTTTCTTACTATTTTTTTTTTATATTTTATTATTTTTATTTTCATCATTGTTGCTCTTTTGTTTTATAACATTTCTTTAAAATTAAATTTTTTTTTTACAAAAGAGTTCTTTTTTTTTATTTAAAAATTTTATTTTGACTTTTTTTTATGCAACCTTTATATTGTTACTGTTGTTCTGTTATTGTAAAACTTGTTACTGACTTTCATAGAAAAAAAGCAACAACAAAATATAAATCTAATCAAAAATTGTGTTTTATATGAACTTATGAAGTTTAAAAATACAAAAAATTTTTATAGTATTAGAAATGTCTGTTTAGTGCTTCTATTAAATGAGGTAAAAATAAAAAAAATAATAAATAAAAGCAAAAAATTGAAAGGTAAGATAAGTGACAGGAAGTAGGTAAACAACTTTACCGTTTTTAGAAGAATCGTGTTATACAGTCCCAGTAAAAGAAGAAAGAAAAAAAAAATAAACAGTAAAAAACAAAACAACAGTAAAAAAGAATAATGGTTCAATTTTTCTTTTTGTATTTTTATTATACATTTCTTAAATTGTTGTAATTCGTGATAATATCTAATGTAATAATCTATGTGATTTCATCAAAGTTAAAAAAAAAAAAGAAATTCTGAAAAGGTGTTAAAAATTATAATTAATTTTTTCTTTTTTGTTTTATATTATCATTTTTTATTTTATTTATTATTTAATTGTTCTTTATTTCATTAATATCTTTAACAATTCATTGAAATTACATATGCCCTCAGGAGTTTAATTAAAAATCGATTTTAAGATATTTTTGCGAAATTATTGCATTATAATAATGCTATACTTGATAATCATTCTTCACACTTTACTATCTGAATGTAGGTGAATATAATTTTTAATGTATATTAAACTTATTATATTTTTTATTTATACCAAATTATTTCTGAACGAAATATTGTAACCAGTTATCTAGGATAATTATCTAATAAATACTTAAGCTATTAGTATACAATAGAAGCGTTTTATATTTTTGGTACTCTGAATCTAATATGAAATAAATAAAACATTTTTTAAGAAGAAGAGAGTTTGGAAAACGTCGCAAACAAATAAACAACCATTGGTTTTTTTTTTTATTTTTGCTCGTTCTTAAGGGTCTTGTTAAATTAAAAGAACTATCATTCGTTGAAAAGATCTAAGTCATATTCACGAGAATAAAAAACAAAATGTAATGAATATTTATTTTAATTACGACTTGAATAAAATTTTAACCGAAGTGATATAAATTCGAAATAAAAAAAGGTAATCAAATTTACGGAAAATTAAAATTTATTTAATACTTCCTTATTAAGTTTATATTCTTTGATCAGAAATTATTTCTAATTAAAAATATAATATTTAATCTAATGTTCATTTTAGACTTTTAAAACTAGAAATGAAAAGCACATATTATACAAATTTGTCCATCTCTAGTCCATACCCTGTCTGTGTATATTACAATTGAACAAAATTTATTTTAAATTGATTATTATTTAATTTAATTCCGATAATTTTCTTTAGCAGAGCTTTAGGTAATCTTTCATTCGAATCATAGCATAATAAGATTGCCCTATCAAGTTGAAGACAACATTAAAAACCTCGACATAAATTAAGTTTTTTTTTTTTTTATCAAAACTGTTTTTGATTCATTATAGATTTAAAGTAATAAATATTCTCAATCTATTAAATTCAATAAAAATTTTGTTTATTGTTTTATTTTTTTTTTTATATTTTTGTTTTGAAATAAATTAATTTTCTTTTAACCGCCACCGGTGGTTGGTGAAAAAATAGAAAAATAAGAAAAAAAATGTCTTTCATTGCATTACAAGTAAGAAATAATAAAGAAAGAAAGAATTTTTTGTTCCCAAAAAAAGATAAATTGAATAAAAGTATATTTAATTGAAAAATTTCAATATATTATTGCAATTCTAATTTGAAAGTTTCCAAAAAAAGTAACAAGAAATATTTGCTTAACATAATCGGTCAGTTTTAAATAAAACGTGCAATCAATTTAAAATAATACTTATTTTTTTGAGTCTTTTAGTCGTATCGTTATTTTTTATTGAACAATTCCTTAATTTTTGTTTTGTATTTTAGTTGCTTCTAATAAAACTCAACTTCCGGTTACAATAAATTTCAATAAGAAATAGGATAAGTTTTTTATTTTGAAAAAGCAAAATGCCATTAAATTTTATTTCTATGGAAAAATTTTTTTTTTATTTAGAATCAAAATTCTTTTTATTGATTCATACGAATATATTTTTTTTGTAATTTAAAAATGGTCACTCCATGTTTGTGGAATATGTTCAAACGTATGAATTTAAATACTTATAGTCAGATTTTTTAGGAAAAAATGTTTTATCATAATATTTTGCTAGTGAATAATTTAAAAATTTAAAAAAAATTTAAACGAAATTAGGTTCATTTGCTCTTTATTGTGTTTATGTTTAAAACTCCCTGATGATTTATAAAAGTTTTATCGCATTCCTTTTACGATATGGTAACTATTTCTGTGTTCTATTATATTTTACATACGTACTTTATTATCGTTTATTAAATATTTAATTAAAATTTAAATGCAAAGATTTTTTCTAAGAAAAAAGATGATTAGTTTATATTGATATAGACATAAGAGTAATTAATTCATTAGTAATTTGGTTATTAATGATAAGATAAAAATTTTAAATCCAACTAATTAAATAGATGATTTTTTTTATCAAATAGTCAATGTTTTTAGACGAATTTAAAAAGAATTTTGATTATATTTCATTAAGAATGCCAGTAGTAGTTTAAAATCACATTTTATATGTTATATTATTTAATTCGTAAAGGGTTGTATTGTCTACGTAGTACTTTGGTGGTGGAAGATCTTAAAATATTTCTAGAATTAGGTAAACAAAAAAAATTTGCAAAATTTATTATTAAATTATGAGAAATATATGATGAATATTATATATATTACACTCTTCTTATTCCTACAAAAATGCTTATATAAAACAATTATAATTAAATTCCTAAAATAATTTTATAATTAAAACTTTGACAAAACAGTTCCATTAATAAACGAAAAGTATTTAAAATAATATATGATAACGTATTACATAATCTGATTAAAAATTTTTTTAGTTTAATGGTTTTCCCCATTAATTAAGTCATTCACTTTTTGTGATAGATACTTCAATTTATTTCAATTAGTTATTTACTATTAATAAACAAATTTATTGTAAGAATAAGTTCTTGATTACTTATTGTTATAATATTTATTTTAAAATTTAAGTACTTAAATTTAAATTCTTTTTACGTGCTATTTTCATCTATATGATCCATCCTCATTATTAATTTTAGCATATTATATAATTAAACAAATTAAACCAAAACTTTGATTACTGCAATAAAATACTTAATTAAATTAAAACATCAATTTATTTAAACAATGTTGTCATTCAATTTCATTATGGAATCGGTTCTGTTTTAAAATCGCCTGTCAACATAAATATTAAGTTTTTAATATTATCTTATCAATTGATAAATTATAAATAAAAATATTTTGTAATTATTAAAAAATTATCTTAATTGTTTTAAAAAAAAAAATTATCAGTTTTTAATTTATAATTGTTATAATAAATAAGTAAAAATTGTCGAATAAAGATATGAAATTTAATCAGGTTTGCCATAAATGGTCGCATATTTTTGTTTTTAATTAGACATTTTTTATACCCGTATGACTATATAGTCCAAGGGTATAATAAATTTGCCATTACGTTGGTGACGCAGAGAAGGAGGGGGGGGGGGGTGGGGGGGGGTAGATATAGACTCAAGTGTATGGATCGGATCAGAATCGAAAAATAAATCGATTTAGCTATGTATGTCCGTCCGTCAGTCCGTCAGTCCGTCCGTCATCACGATAACTCAAAAAGTAAAGGAGCTAGGATTATGAAATTTTCACAAATTCGTTTTTATGCAAAAAAACGGAATCGAGTTTTAAATTCAGCCATTTTGGTCCACGGGTTCGAGTACCTGCGATACAACTTCTAATTTTATATGAGCATTACTCTATACCTATGGAAGCTGCGTGTCTGAAATTTTGCCAAAAGTAGTTTAGTGTAATGGTAAAAGTTACTGCAAAATTTAGTTCGTCTACTGCTGAGGGTTCAAGTAGCTACCATACAACTCCTTCTTTTATATGAGGATTACAATACACCAAATGAAGCTGGGTGTCTGAAATTTTGCCAAAAATAGTTTAGTGTAATGGCCAAGGTTACTGCAAACTTTGGTTGGTCTACTGCAAAGGGTTCGAGTAGCTGCCATACAACTTCTTCTTTTATATGAGCATTACTCTACACCTAATAAAGCTGAATGTTTGAAATTTTGCCAAAAGTAATTAACCAGATGATATAATGTATATGTTACGGTCATACGGGTATCCCAGAGTTGATACAGTCTACTCTACTACACTCTTCCTCGTTTTTTAAATATTTATATCGTTAATATTTTTTATTTATTTTATTTAAAAAGGCTAATAAGTACAAAGTTTCAATATAATTTGCAAGATAAATATAGAGGAATGATTATATTTAGAAAAATTCGACCTTACAGATTGTTTATAGAAAATAGGTTTAATGTAAAAAATCATAAAAAAAATCATTAGCAGAAATTGTAGAAAACGGCCCAAACTAAAATTTGCAGGAATTTCAAAATTAAAATTTTTGTGTAAGTTCATTATTATAGATTTCCCTTTTTTTTTTAAAACAGAAACTCGATTTTAAGTCGTGAATAATTGTAAAAATAGTCGTTAAAGGACAAGTTACTGTAAATTTACTGTGCACCTAAAGATTAGTATAATCAAATTTATGCTTTAATATAGGCATTGTTGTTAACTTTAAGGTTTTTTCAATGATATAAGAATTGGTTAATTTTAACATTCCGTAAAAGAATAAAAACAGGTCGATTAGATAAGATGTGTTTTATTTTTTTATTTTAAGTCATAATAGGTAGAATTAAAATATTAAAAACAGTAACTGATTTTTAAAATATATATATACGCACTTTGGTTATCTATATATAGTATTGTCATAATTATATTTTAAATTTTTAATTCATTTCATATATTATGTAATTTTTGAGCTAGAACTTTTAATAATCATAAAAATTCTTAGAATAAATTCTTTTAAGTTCAATTGTTTAGAAGATAAGGAACAAAAATTTTGATAGAATGATTTAACAAATAACTTCTGATCTAATTATTTCAATATTCTATTCAATAATGTAATGTTTTTTCTTGAACAGTTTTCCTGATATAAAATAATTCCAGCTGTAAATAGTTGTAGAGTTCAGGAGTTATTGCATTTGGAACTAATAATTTACAAGTCATTCTATAATTTTTAATAGTTTTATTTATTTATTGAAATTATAATATCACATAATGAATTGAATTTTTTTTTCAAACATTTTTTAAAAACATTATGAATATTAAATTAATTATAATTAAAATATTTTATTTTACAACTATTGTATAATAAATGGTTCAAAACCTTTAACACTTTAATTTAAAATGTCTTTTGACCTTTACACTTTAAATACATGTCTATTACCTGCCAGTTCAATCGAGAGTTATATGATGGAAAATTTTATTTATTATTTTGTTTTTTAGTTGAATTGTAGTTAATCGTTCATTAAAGTTTAGTTTGAAGTGTCACACATAATTAAAATAAGTAAATAATATACAAAAAAAAACCATAACTACTTTTTATATACAAATTATTTTATATATTGTTACTTTTTATAATATTTATAAATAAATCACTTATTTTAATTGTTATAAACTAGTTATCAAATAATATATGTATATACTTATTAACTACTTTCGCTTTGCGTTTAACGTTTTTGTTTGCAAACTTCTTCTTTTTTTTACTTACTTCTATAAAAATAATAATTCATTCAATTTCAATTAATTTCCGTTCATTGTCTTCAAAATGTGGTATTGTTATATGACTAGTGGTCAATTTTGCAAAAAAAAAAAAATTATATAATTAGCTATAATTATTCATGTTTGTTATAAGTTATAAAAAATATGTAAAAAAATAAATATAATTAGGTAATTCCTCTTGTTCGGTATTTTTTTTTTAAATAATTTATTTAACAGCTTCAACTAATAACAATGTAATGTATATATACATATTCGTATTTGTTTAATAATATACAATTGTTTAAGCAGATATATTATAAAATATCTAAAATATCTCTTTTTAAATAACAAACACCATTTATGTGCTTAATCATTGATTGTCAATGAATATATCATTGTATTGTTCTATAACTGATTTGGAATTATTGATAATATGTAAAGATATTTAAACTAAAAAAAAATTAAATAACAAGATAAATTAATAAATATTGAAACTAGAAATAACTACAAAATTCAGTATACGCAAATTGATGTTCATTACTCATATTTTTTTTTTTTTAATTTGTAGTTTTTATTCTTAATAAAACTAAATCCGTTTATTAACAACAATATATCGTCATCTTTTGCTAAAATACAACCTGTTCATCATTCATCATAATATTTATAATTTTAACAAAAAAAAAAAAACGGTTACTTAACAAACTCTAATAACCCTTTCATTTAATATTTTGTATCTTTTAGTCGTATCCTTTAAGTTAAATAAGTGTGAATAGCTTTGTTTAGAATTTTGTTCGACTATTCCAGTCTATCGGTTGATCTATATCGGTTGTGATCCGTCCATGTAAATGTGTTATAATTAAGGTACATCATTTTATTTTGTAATCTTATGCCTTAGTTGTAATGTCGGCAGTTTGTAAGCGAATAGCTATTTAAGCATAATTGGTTCTTTGTTTTTACTTATTCATTATACATTATTCAATTCCGATTGCATGATTATATAAGATTTTCAAGTTTACTGTACAAATATTGCAGACAAATCAAAATGTTAACAGTTAGTATTATGGATCCTATAGCTTACAAATGGAATTTGATACATATATTTTAGCCAAAATTATGTCAAAACAGTTTAGACATGATTATGTCAAAATATTTTTGTTAAACCCTACGCCTGCATTAACCCTTTTACTGCAAAACTTTCAATCATAGTTCAAAATATTCAGACATATTGTTTGAATTTGTGGTTCTAGATTATTAGAACATAAAATACACTTATTAGACATAAAATATTTTTTAAAAACAAAAAGCCGTAATTGTTTCAATAATTAATTGTTTGTTATGAATGTTTAATTTAAACATTATTTTGTTTAAATTGTTGACGTTTTTTTTTTTTTTAATATTCTTAGAGTTTTAACTTCAATAAATTTTAAATAATATATTAAAACTTTTCTCCTTATATTTCCAAGGTAATTTTATTAAATATCATGTAAATTTTTATTCATTTAAATTTTTTTTTGCTGATGCAAAAAAATTTATTTTAATTTTGAGTCATATAATTAAAAAACTACATAATATCACATTTTTTGAAATAATAAAACTTTTCAACTTAGTCATTCTTTAAAATAAGTACATTATCATCACGATTTTGATTTTTCGAATTTTATGTTAAATCATTTGTAGCATTTTTTAAACAATGCAAAAGAACTTTCAGAATTTTTTAATTTATTTGCATAATTGTAAACTAGTAACAACTATACTTATTACTTTTATTTAGAATGAACTAATAAGGTTTTTAATAAATAAATTCTTTTACTAATTTCTCATAAATTAAAAAAAGTAGAAATAACATTTTTTTTTTCAATTTTCACCCTAATAAATAGATTTTAAATAAATTAAATTTTTTTTTTCTAAGCTATTTTATTAAAATAACGTTTTTACATTAAAAATATTATATTAGTTATTAATTTCTAGCTATAAAATTTCAGAGATTTATATAAATATTTTTGTTAGGTAATTAAAAAAGTATTAAATATTCTGTTTTTTTATGACTCGAGTTACTTGTTTTAGTAAGTGTCTAATTACGTCCTCTTCGTGACATAGAAGCTCATGGTAATTTGTTATAAAACTTTAAGAATTTCATAGGGTGGCAAAATATTAGCTTTCAGGCTTCAAATTGTTGAATGAAACAAGACTACAATCAAAATTTAATTGATAAGTTATATAAGTTTTTTGAAAAATTGTAAAGTGTGAAGCAATTTTGAAAAGCGAATACAATTAAAAGAACAAACTATATTTTTGTTAATAAAATTGTAAAACAAACATTACTTTCAGATCAATCAATTTCAGTATTTGAATTAAATATACTTTTAACACCTTCTTTGATTGATCACAAAGTTTTTTTTGATATAACTATATGTTTTATATGATCTTTCACATATAAATTGAGGCTTCCAATATTATAATCAAAAATTTTACAATACCCAATTGGACAAATAGACGAAATTATAAAAAAAAATATATTTTTCGTAAAAAACATGGATAACTGACAATTGATTTAACGATAAGTACTTATTTATTTTTTTATTGGTTAACATTGTTATCGCTCAATTTTTTTAACGTGTTTTGTGTATTTTGAGTTTGTATATTGTTGAGTAGGTCATCATTACACTTCAAAAGTAGCAAAAAGAAAAATAAAATAAAAAAAAAAAAGAAAAGTTGTCATGAAATCAAATATATAAAAACATTGCATTACACTTGAGGTAAATGAGCACCTATCAAGTACTCATCATATTAATTTTTTATATGCATTCTTTGAATATCTTTTTTTAACTCTATACACAATATGTACATGCATTTATTTATATATATATATACGTATAAAATATATAAACAACTGAGAATATCTGAGTAATCATTTTTGAATTAAAGTGTTACTTATTGCGCAGATAACTATGGTACAATGATGATGTCGTTATCGTTTTATTTTTGTTCTTCTTTTATTTTTTATATTTATATACTTCTTTTTATTAACAATATTTTTTAAAATAAAAACTTAACAATATCTTTTTATTGCTATTTTTTATAATTTAGATTTATATTATACTTATTTATATATGTATATAAAAAAAAAAGTTAAAATAAAATATATTTAAAAACAACATACTGACCGTTAATATGATTACAGTGCTAAAACTGACATATAGTCTGTACTGAACAGTATTTTTGATTTAATATGTATTAAATTGTAGGAATTGAAAGCATATTAAAGTAAGAGATGGCAAGATAAATTAATTCTAATCTTCAAAAATTCTTTCGAAACATAATTTTATTTATTAATTAAGAACTATGCCCCAGAAGAGCCTAAGGACTCGTATAAAATTACAGTAAATTATAATATTGTTATATAATAGTGTAATATTATAATAACACTTGTGCAAATTATTATACGATACAAATCTTAATAAATCATTTTTAGTCAAATCCTTTAAATAATTTTAGCGCAATCTATATATTTGACTATTTCTTAAGGACGCATGTATTTTAAGTAAGCTAATAGACGAACTAAAAATATTTAATAAGGTTGTAGGAAATATAAATTGAATATGAAAGTAATATAGTTAATCTTATTTAAAGAAATTAACTTGAAATTGCAACAATATAATGATAGTTACAATAACAAGAAAAACATGAAAATCATAATAATTGGAACTTTTCAGATTGTTTTTTGTTTATTTTTGTATTTTGTTTTCATTGAGTACGCAATTTTAATTCAGATGAATAGTTAACTAGAGTTGGAAGAATTGTTAGATTATATATATAGGTATATAATGTGATTTGATGAGAAAAAAAATTCGCTCTAATATGAAAAATGCAATTTTTTAAATTGAATAATAAAAACAAAACAACAGTGCTAATGTTAAAAAACAAAAAAAAAAAAAATCATAAGAAATATAGATAATTCCAATGTTAATTACTTTTAAGTCAAGGTAATATTAATTTAAAATACCTGCGTTAAATCATAGAGTTAAGCAATTCATAATGTATGTATCGTGATGGAATTGTTTTTTTTTTTTTTTTTTTTTTTGTAATTTCATTTTCCTTTATAAGATTGTATAAATTATTTCCAATAAAAAAATATAGCTCATAAGCCCAAAAAAGGTATTTATAAGTGTAAGTTATAATGTAATATTGAATTCTTAGTTAGTAGCTAATAATGTTAAACTAAAAATTATTATATATGTAAGCTTTTTTTGAACAATTAATTTTTCATACGTTCAGTACTGTAAATTAGGAAAATGAGTTTATTAGGTCTCTTAGGTAATATGTATATACAACAAAGTTAAATTATAATATGAAATAAAGCGTGTGAAGTTGGTTTTAAGTGGATTATTACTTTAAAATTTCTTATTTTTTCTCTAGCTTTGAAAAAGTTTAAAAATAATGTCATATTTAGAGAAGTTTGTGTTATTTGATTTAATTCCCATTCAATTAACAGAAAAATGGATTTAAAATATTAATAAAAAGATAATTATATTGATTTGTATCTATATAGTTAAAGAGAAGAATTGAAAAAGAATTGAAAAATTTTTAAAATAAGTGTAGGGTGGATAAGAAAATTGAAAATAT
Source organism: Dolichopus griseipennis (assembly GCA_963082915.1). Classification (NCBI taxonomy): domain Eukaryota; kingdom Metazoa; phylum Arthropoda; class Insecta; order Diptera; family Dolichopodidae; genus Dolichopus; species Dolichopus griseipennis. The sequence continues at coordinate 69,487,968 of OY720445.1, forward strand.
ATTTGCGGGAAATAAACTTGTAATTACACTCTTAAATTTATTAATTTGCATATATTAACATTGTCAACTTTAAAGGGCAAGTGTTGTGTAAAATAATTTCACAAGTCTCCATACAGTGTTCGACAATTCACCATGACAATAGACGGGGATCATGTAATTTTATTAATCTTAGCTTAATTTTTTTTTCTTTCGGGAATACTATATAAAACAGTGTAAAATTTCTTTATTAGATCCCAATTTATGAACTATGCAATATGTCTATAAATAAAGAATTTAACTATGTGATTTTTGTGCATACGATAAATTATTGGTTATTTAAATTTTATTACAAAATCATGTACTGAATAAAATTAGAAATTTAAAACTTAATATACAAGCATTGTAATATTATTAACACTTTATTTTCCTAAGAAAAATTTATCTTAGTAGCTATTACTTTACATGAATTTTATTATTAGGTTCAAATTGTCTCATTTTCACCTTACTTACAAATTTTTATTACTTTATTTAATTCAAATTAAATCTTAAATAATTCATTTGATTATTATTATTCTTTGAAAATTTATAATTAAATTCATATTAATATCAAAACACTTTATAATAATATTTTAAATCAAGTAATTTAGCAAAACGAAATCGAAAATTAAACTCTTACTTTAGTTACTTTATATGTAAAAAGTACATAATCTTATAAAATATTCACCAAGTTAACTTCATTTACTAAAAAGAAAATGAAATTCTAATAAAATGAAATCAACTGTTACCAACATTAGCATATATTATTATTTAAAGGATGACTCTTGTTAAGTTTCGCTTTTCTTTTAGCTTTTTTTTTTTTTTGTTGTTTTTGTATTTAACTATTTTCTATATTAGTCTTGCTATGTTAAGTCATCATTAGTTATCTAAAAATATATTTATATGAAATGTACGAGTATAATAAAAGATTCCTTTTTTCTTGGTAATATTAAAACGTTTAAAAGATACAAAGATACAAAAAGAAAAAATAAAAGCTAGCTAAGAACAAGAATAATAATTCCATTAAAAATAGTAAAGTGAAATGAATGTGAAAATAAGTATCAAGAAAAAAAAACTTTTATTTTCTTTCTTGTTTCACTTTTCCTTAAGATTTTGCTTGTTTTTCATTATACTTATATATAAATATATATATATATATTTACAGGACACTCACATTGAATACATGACAAAATTTTTGATATTAAACGCAATTGAAACAAGTTCTTTTATTTATACTCTTTTTTAAATCAACTATAATATAGCATTATAATTTTTAGCTATGGATTTTTTTTTTGCACCATTGTAAAAATATCATAAATTCAAATCGTACCCCGTTACTGTGATAAAAGTGCATGATTTACAAAAGGTTGTTATTATACTCTTTAATTTATATTTAGAAAATATTTTTTACAAGATTAAAATAGTTGTACATAAATTTGCATACTTTAAGGATTTGTCATTTGGTATTAAAAATTATTCACCTAGGTGCGATTTATTTGTTACAATTTATTTAGCAGATACTTTGGAATAATAAATTCTGATCTCAAAGGAATTTTTGAAATAAAGAAATTCTGAAGTCAGAACTAAGTTGATAAAATTTTTTGATATTAATTTTAGTCTATATTAAAGAGTTTGAGTTTATCCTTTTTTACAAGCTCTTTAATTTTTATTTTTTTGTGTCCATTTGTATAAAGAAATTGAATGTTGATTAAATGTTGATTAAATGTTCAAATTAAATTAACTTAAATGCTGTAGCTTATACTATATTCAAAATTGCACCCTATAGCACTAACCACTAGTCACAAAAAATACAATCAAGTATTCATAGATATGTTAGGGTTATATACTAATTAGTTCTATTTTTTTTCGTAAAACAAAAAATTTTTTAAAAAAATTGTTATTTGACTAGTGATAAATGATTAATGCAACTCTTACTTGGGCCCATTTACATCAACAAGTTATCACTTATCAAATAATAATTTTTGGGATAGTTTTTGTTACATCCATAACCATATTTTAAAATAATTTAAATTTTGGTTATTTGATAACAGGTAAGTCATTCGTGCAATAAGGCCCAGGTCTTTAAATGCAAACTAAAGCTCAAACGTTCTTTAAATTTTTTCAAAAAATTTCTAACTGATATCACTATTAACTTCTTATGGGTATAAGTCGTTTTCATAAGGTTTTGTGGATTTTCTATCTTAAGTTTTTTTAAGGACAAACAGACAGCTATAAAATAACTTTTTGAAAATGTTTAAAATTAGTAATCTTTTAATTAAAAGAAGTAACTAAAATTCTTTTTCAACAAAAGATGGTCTTCTATATCATTAAGTAAAAGAAAACAAAATAAAAACTTAATCGATGTATTAACTGAAAAAGGGATATTAAAAGGGTATTTTACTTAATGTTTTCTATTCTTTTTGCTTTTAATTTGTAATTAATTTCGTGATATTTTGCAACAAAAATGAAAGTAACAAAAAATTAAATTAACCTGTTAATTGTAAATCGTGTACTAAATTAATTTTTTTTAAGTAATAAATAACTTTAATATAAAAACGTATTTTTAAATCAATTATTTGGTTTTTAATTAAAAAATTTTTCGAAGAAATACAGTACATTGGATTAAAATACATTGGAAGTGTAAAAATTCAATTTAGTATAATTATTGCAATAGAATTTTAAACTATTTTTAACTCTTTATAAACAAACTAAAAATTATCAATTAGAATAAGCAGTTGTACACGTAACACATTTTGGTGAAAAATAAATATTAGTTTTTGGTAAAATACTAATAGAGTTTTATCATATATATTGTATACAAATTAATTTATATATTTTATTATATTCATAAAACAGACTTTGACAATTTTGCAATTAAATTTTAATTATTAACTAAATTTATTTAAAAGACAGTTATTAAGAGGCTTAGGGACAGCTATTACAATTTGGCAGAGTTATTTAATGAATATATAAAAAAAAAGTTATTGTCAATCATTTTACAAATTTTCTTAATTATATAATAAACAATAACTTTTTATTAAATAGTAAATTTATATCACAAAATATTGTTTTGTATATAAAATTTTATTATTTCAAAAAGTTTTTGATACAGGGAAATAAAGGTAGAAACCCTAGTTATTAAACAGACTGTAGTTTCTTTTCTTTTGAAGGACATCATTTAGAGTACCAAGTTAAACTATAAACAAATTTAGTTAAAATCTAAATATTTATTAATCTTATTAAGCTATCTTTTGTCATCCGATTGAAGAAAACAACAACTAATTATATGATCTCATCTAAAATTAATATGATTCAAAGATTTTAATTCTTAAACTTCTATATATATATTCATATATATTCATAATTTCAACAAAATTAATAAAATTCCTTTCACAAACAATAATAATTTAATTTGAAAATATATTTAAATTCACATTATTTCCCTATTATATTAAGATTTATTTTAACAATCAACTATATTTGGAATTTTTTGAAATTTTGAAAACAGATCTTTAAAAAATTTCTAAGATAACAATATAAGTAAATAGTAAAACATATAATATATAAAAATTTTTTTGCGCATTTTTTTTTTACATATCTTACCTTAAAATGAAGCTTTAAAATATTTTTAAGGTAATGTTATGTCAAGTTCTTAAGAAAACATTCGGTCTGAACTCTAATTAAAAAGAAATTAAAAAAAAAAAAACAAAAAATATAAGATAAAAAACCCATCAAATATGGATTTATTAATAAAATTCCAGACATTTATTATTTGTTTTTTAGAACTTTTTAGAACTTAAAATAAAAAACAACAGAAAATTAAAAAAACAAGTATAGCCTATGTATTTAACGAACAATCGTATCTATAGTTATTTTAACTAAATAAATAAATAAATAAATACTACTCTTTTTTTTGTGTGTCATTTGTTTTGTTATCACAATTTAATTGGTTTTAACTAATTAGAAAAATATTTTTAAAAATATATTATAAAATAAAAAAATTAAATTGTCACTCGCTTATTCTGTAAATATACTTACAGGGTTAAAATAGTTTTTATTGTTATTATTTAAAAAAATTGTAGTTAACCCTTTTAAATCTAGCAAACGAACTAAATAACTAAGAGAGATTAGATAATTTTTTTAATATTTAAGTTTTTTTTTGAATGGAAATGATTAAATATATCAAAGATGAATAGGAGTACTTGTTATATGTTTATTTGATTTTCTGCACGCTAATATACCGAAAGGGTTAATAAATATTGTGCATAAGTATAATTTTTTATATTGTGTAAATGCAATAAAAGATAAAATCGTGTTTATATATATTATTCCATCACAACATAAACTAATCTAATGGTAGCTAGCCTTAATGGAATTTGAGCAATTAGCATACACTTTTTTAAAAATAAGAAAATATTTTTAAGCATTACTTTTAAATAATTAAACGACAATCGATACAATTTTCATTATAGCAAATTAATGTATAAGAAAAATGCTTGACAAAAAATAAACCGCGGATATTAAAGTAATAAAATTAAATTGTATACAAAAACAAATATGTTATTCAAATACTTTAACTGATTAAATTGTAGTAAATTCAGAATAACGAATACCCTTATAATGAAAAATATAATACAATATTATGTTACCTTAAAACGTTAATTACATATTTCTCTACATTTTTTTAAATTAAAATTACAATTTAAATGAATAACTTCTAAGAGAACTTTGAACTTTAAAAATTAATATTATGTTTAATTTTTTAAAATTGAAAGTATTTAATCTTTAAACTCTTAAAACTATTATAGTAAAAAATAACTTTCTGCAATTTTTTATATATTTTTATTATTTTTAGATTACAATAAACTCTTCAACTTTTCTTCGCGTAAAATCCCAAATTAATATCTCTTTATATTCTATTACTAATTCTTATTTGCGTCAAAAATAATATTTTTTTCCTATAATAGTTAATTAATTGAATAGTTTCTTTAATTTTAAGTTGTTTAGTTTTATTTTAACAAGATGGTGGGATGAAGTGCTACTTAAAATAAAATTTTTCAAATTTTTTTTAGCAAAATATTTTACTAATTTTTAAAATTCAATTCAAAATATGGTATTTATGTATTTATTATTTATGTAAATATGGTTTTAAATTTTTAAATTAGAAAATAAATTGGCTTAGAAGATAAATTGTTAATAAATTTTTTATAGATTTTCACGTGAAATTTATTATTAATAACCGGAATATTGTGTTAAGACTAATTTTTAATTTTCATGTCTATTTATATTATTTGTCGGATGTAGTATATATACCTATATCTCTAGTTAAAATTATTATAAATTCCTTTGCACACTTTTAAAAATTAACAATATTTCAATAACAAACAATTTAATTGATAAATTTTATTTAATTTTATGAGTAAATTATATCTAGGCTTTGATAAGTGATTTTTGTTTAAAAAAATTTCTATGCATTCATAAAATCAAAAGTTAGATAAATTTTTTATTTAATTGATTTCTTGACATAATTTTAGTTTTTTAAATTTAAACATTAAATTTTTAATCATCAAATAATGTTTTATTAAAATTTTAGTCATTCCATTTTTATAAACTTAAAACCAATATTAATAAAATTTGAACTAAAGAATTTTCAATTTTTGTTATGAAGATCTTAAGATACACAAAACCATTTAAAAGTTTGTTATTTATCGATTAAATTTTATTGACAACCTTGCAAATTACTAGTTATACTCATTTATTTTGCATTCGAATTAAAAAAAAACTTTACTATGAAATTTAAAAATATATTTAATATAAGTATAAATTACCTTTTATTTCATATTTTATTTATAAATTATTATTATTATTATTTTTGTATTTATAAGGACATTATTAAATTCAATCTCAATTGATTTTTGTTTATTTTTTTAAATTTAAAAAAAATGTCCACAACAACAAACGAGATGATGAAGGTCATTTTAATTGATTTTATATTCGTCAATTTGTACGCATTTTAAATAAAAACATTTAATATAATAACTTTTTTATACAATAAAAAACAAATTATGTAATAAAATTTAAATTAATTTTTTTTTTATTTAATTATTAAATAATGGATAAGTTTTGAATTTTTTTTTGAAAAATAGTTATTAAATTTATAGGCAATAATACTTATGTAATTAATTCTTTAAACAAAATTTAATTTAAATCCAATTTAAATGAATATAAAATTTTTAATGAAATTCCGTGGTTTAAATATGGTATACCACTTAATTAATTCAGTAGACTTATAGTAACAATTAATATTATGTTAATTATATTTATTGTTATACAATGTTAGTTTTTAAGGGGACAATAGGGAAAAATCATTAAAGGGAATATCTATAGGTTCTTTATAAGTATGCTTATTATTTCGATATTTTTCTTAACAGTGTGATTGCATGTTATTCACAGCTTTTATGTTTAAGATAATTTCAAAATGTTTAATTAATTAAATATCTGAATAAGTTCGAGCTCTGTACGAAATGCATATTCTGAATACATTGAATTTTTAGACTTTATTTTCTATTAAATCTTTGTAGTTAAATAAATTTCGTTGAAAAATTCCACAAAAAAGAAGTATTTTAAATTTACATTTAAATTCAATTGCAGATTATGAATATTTTAATTAAAATCAGATTTATTGTAATTAATGTATTAAAAGCATACATATTTCTTTTATTTTAAAATTCAATTTTACAATATTTTTTTTTTTGCAATTTATTATTTTGATTTTATGATTTTTAAAAATTCCTTAAAACCAAAAATCATAACTTATTAACAAAAGTTAATTTTATTACAATTTATTAATGAAATTCTGCAAAAAATATTATTAATTAAAATACAATATATGAGTATAATTTTCTTTTCCAAATTATATTATATTACTGATTAAAAATTCAATGATTTGGGACGATTCCCCGTTCCCATAAAAATCATATTCATACAAAATTTATTATTAAAGTAAAATAAATCGACCAAAAATCTCATCTGATTGCGTACCTAAATATATATTAAATAACTTTAGGTATATTTATAAATAAAATTTTAAATAAAAATATGTATGCAATTTATTCTCATAAAAATTTACTACTTTTCTTTTAACAACAAACAACATTAAAAAAAAAAAAACTTGGATTCATGTCACTGTGACAACGATTGCATGACTGCATCATTAATATATTCGATAATTTTCACAATCCAATATATAACAAACAATATACCTATATATATTATATTTATATCGTCTATAGTCTATATTATATACTTTATCGTCTATAATATATTCAATTTCCAAACATTTTTATATTTGCAAAAGATTCCTGCTTTTTTAAATAAATTTATTCGGTACCATAACATAGGAATTTTATTTAACAATCTTTTTTTTTGAAAATTTTTTATTTATTTGTATAAATTAATTCAAATTCTTTGAAATGAATTTTTGCGCGTTTTCCAGTTAAAGTGAAATTGAAAAAGGAAAAAAAAAAAAGAAAAACACAAAAATAAAAGATAATAATTGTAAAAATTAATTTTAAAGGTGAAAATAAATTTAAAGATTAATTGTCTTCTTTTATGGGCACATCAAATTGAAACAAGTTTCATTTTTCTCATTATTTTTATCCAATTTTATTTTTCTATGACAAGTACTTTCTGTGACTTTATTAGTATTTTATTAAGTTTTTTTTATTTACGATTTTATTCTTTTACGAACTTATTGAAAATATAAAATTCACTTGATTATAAAAATTTATTTTAATGGGAATTTAAGTTACACATATAAGTTATATTTGACTAGTTGACACAGCCATTTTTAAAAAAGGTTCATATTTTTCTAATTGTAAGGATAAACACTTAAATTAATTTTTTTGTAAATTACTGTTTATGAAGCCGATTTTTTTAGGACGCCAATGTTCGACAACGGACTGTAGCGCCATAGAAGAAGAAGAAGAACCTGATTATGTATTTACTTTAGATTTAATAGGTTCTTATAGGCTCTTTTTAAATTGTTATCAATTAAATTGTCATACAATTTTTTATTGGTTTTTCTTGTTTAGTGTGAATCCTATGAAAATCCTATGAATTTAAATTAGAAAATTCAGCTTAGTTTTATTTTTGGAAATATATAACACTTTGATTATAACTTTTGAAAGACATTGAATAATATACTACAGTAGATTTAAATAACTGTTGTCCGAGTTATTGAAGCACACTCTACATTTACATATCAATAATAGAAATGCTTAAACTTAAAAATATGTCTCAAGAATTTCTTTTAAAATCCTTGTTTTATAATATAAATTTCGAAAACCTAACATAAAATCTAAGATTTTTAAATAAAACTTTTTGTTTTAAAGTGAAAACTAAGATAAAAAAAGTATAAATTGGTTAAGCAAAGTATATGAAGTTAATTAAACCTATTTTTATTTTGTTGCAGTATCTTAAATTGAATTTTCAATTGCTGTAAGTTTGAATTAAATATTTATTATTTTATATTTTGAATTATATGTTTCCTTATTTATTAATTCAAATGTGTAATTGAAAATTAAAAAATAAAAATAATTATTTTAGATTAGGACAATTGAAAAAATTTATAACCACATATCATAAAAATGCAAAATGGACTATTTAACTAATGATTTGATTTAATAAAGAGATTTAATTTAAGCTAAAGAATTCAGATGCATTAAATAATTACCAAATACTTAATCAAATAACAAAATCAATATTCTAAGTAAAATCTCTACGCTTCATAATTATAGTAAATTAAATATTTTATATATAGGCTAGTTAATTTTTTATTCATTTATAATTTTTGAACCAATTTTTTATTCATTTATAATTTTTGAACCAATTTTAATTTAAAATGATTATAGACAAGGAAATTGATTTCCTGCTCTCATATATAATCGGAAACTTCTACTTATATACACTTTTACTTATTATTTTTCGTTTTTAATTTCTTTGTATTTTCTTGCGTGCGTTATTAATTTTTTCCAATTATTTTTTTTTTGTTTATCAATTTCCAATATTTATATACATATTTCACTTTTGTTTGGACACATTTATACCAGATACATATCTACACGATATACATAATGAATAATTTTATTTTTTAAATCTAAATAAAATAATTTTTACCATCAAATTTGAAATTTACTTCCTAGGAAATTCTTGTAAAATTTAAAACAAAAAAATAAAACCGTAAATTAATAACAAAACAAAAATAAGCAACGAAAATTATCACACCTGTCTGCAGTCAACAGGTAGTAAAAAATATATATATATATATATATATACAAAAATAAAGCCAAATTAAGAAATATTTTCTTTAGAAATATAAACTAAAAAAAATCCACTCATCTGTATCGTGTATAACGAATAAACGTACGAGCTAACAAATAAGCGATCAAAAACTTTTAAAAGTTTGGTTTTTTTTTTACAATAAAAAATAGAGTTGTAGTGTAGCGGCAGTGACAGTTAATTAAATATTTATATCGCAATGGAACAGTTAAATAAAAAAAACAAAAATACAAAAAAAAAACATAAGAACAACAAAAAAAATTAGTCAAAATATAATCAACTTATTCATCCAATTTAAAATTCATCTAGCAAGTGAATGATTTAACAAAAATCTCGTAATTCTGCTTCATTTTTTTTTATTTTTGGTTTTTCTTACCTGTATTTTTGCATAATTATGTAATATGGTATATGAAACAATTCTTAACTAAAAATTAAAAAAAAAACAAAAATAAAAATGAAATAAATAAATAAATTATAGATTGAAACATTATGGTGCTATGAATTTAAAATGATGTTTATATTATTTTGGTTGTTTTATATTATTTTGAGGTTTTTATTGGTTTTATATTGAAATAAGAAAAGAGTAATCATATAGTGAAAATATTGTCAGTGAGGTAAACTTTAAAATTACAATCTGATTACATAACTTGTTTTAGATAATAAGTGGTCTACTACCATGAGTGGCCTCGATTTCGATTTTTAATTTAGAAATTTCAATTTTGCAGATTTTTTCCTTCCGTCTTTTATCAAGTAAAACACGAAATATCAGATAAAGGATCTACCCTTGGTTTATGTATGTAAGTTGATTTATTACATAAGTTTTCGTGATTTACAAGACATTTTTGACCATCGTGCTTTAAAAACTGTATATTGTGTAATCATATATAAAATTTGATACATTATCTTGATTGTAAAAAACTTTTATCATAGGTAATGATAATTTAAATCAAAATTCAAAAATAATGAACAACAAAGTATTTATAAGAAATCATAATATTATAACTCAAGAAAAGGAAGTATAATTTAAACAGTCCTATTTCTAGAATTTTCTGTCATTAATATGCACACGTTATAATGTATCTATATCTTAAAAGTTTTTTGTCTCTGGAAGAGAATTTTGAAATTATCCTGGACTAGAATTTTATTGTAGAATTTTATTCCTACTTATAAATTAATTTTATTTCTACTTACTATTTAATTTAAATATACATACCTAAACAAGTCACAGGATATTCGGTTAAAACAATATAGATAGAATTAAATTGATTATTTATTTTAGAAAACTTTGGTAATCTCTCACATTTTAATTATTCAAATTTCAAAAATTTATTTTAGATTAAGTATTTATATTAGATTATGGAACTTGAGATATTTTTAATAATTGTTATTTATTATACTTAATAAAATTAACAACCTTGTAATGTCCTTTTAAATAAATCCACTTCTTAAATAAATCTACCTTACAATTAATTTATCGATATTTAATAAATTTAAATATCTCTTTACAAAAGTGGTAGTGATTGTCTATTTTATACTCTATGTGACTTTATTCCAATATGGTTATTTTATTAAAAACTCTAATAAACTAAAGATAAAAAAAAATTAATAAAACACTTACCTTAAAATAAGTACATAATATCAAAGATTATAAATATAATAATGCAATCTATAAATTTATATTCTTTTATAGTATAAAACTGTTAAATAAAGTACATCAATTGAATACAACCTATTTTCCAAAAATACCAATACTTCAAATCATATTATAAATGTCACATGATATAATTTATCTTAAAGATTGCCCCATTTCTATATATTATTTATTCCGATATAATTGGTTTCAATTTCCAATTCATCGAATATCACTTTATAAATTAGTCATGTATATTTTGTCAATCACCACTTGAAATATTTTTGCATTTTTGTAAAAAAACAAAATATTTTTTTAAAACTTTTTTTTTTCTGATAAAAATTTTGTTAATTTTTTTTCGCGATAAAAAAAAAATGAAAAAAAAATAAAAAGAAAAACAAATACTTTGTTTACATTTTTAAGATTCCTATTATTGTTGACAGAATCAATTATTATGTCTAGGTCAAATTAATAAAATAAAATAAAAATTATACATGTAAAAAATATACATAAAAATAAAAAAGGTAAAATATATAAGCTAAAAAATAAACCTGAAATAATTTAATTTTTTTTTTTTTTAATATACATTTTTGAATAAATTATTTTTACAGATACATTTTGTTAAAAACAACGACTAAACAAATTACTTAATACAGGAAAGGAATAAAAAAAACTTTTAATTTATTTTTATTGATTAAATTTTTTTGCAAAAAAAAAAAACTTAAATATACATATTAATTATACATTTTTGTATAATATTTGTTTTTTTTTTTATTTTATTTCAATTAAGTTACAATTATAAACTAAAGTGGGTTGAACATTATTTTACTAAATAATTTAATAATTAAAAACTGGTTATATTCAATATAATTTTTTAATTTGTGTTAATCTAGAAAATTGTTCAAAGTGGACATTGGGATTTGTTTATTTATATAGATATTTTAAGAAGATATTTTTTTTTTTTTTTACCTTGAAAAGAAAGTTGTGGGTAAAAATAAATTAAATTTATCTAATTAGTTTTATAATAAAGTTTAAATGTTTTTTAATATATATTTCGATTTCTAGATTTTTGAAATATTTTGAAAAGATACGTTTTGTATAGATAGAGCGCAACCGAAATTGGCACAATAGTTTTTTCTTAGTATCCTTCTTAAATGTCCTTTGAGAGAAACTAAGACATCAATCGTACAAGTAACAAGTAATTATTGTTCTTATTATAATAAATGACCGTTTTTAACATATTAAAACTTAACAACGATGAGTTATTTTAACTTCTATATAAAAACTAGAAATTGATGAATATTAATTAATTATTTAAAAATATTAATTCTGAATATTACATCTTAATATCAAATAATTAATAACTTAATAGTTTAATAGTAACCATACTTTTCAAATAATTATGTACTTATTGGGTTAAACTTATGGTACAATATATATGTTTCAAAATACATCTTAGCATTAAAATCAAAAGTTCAGTTACTTAAATACCATATACGTACTTAAGAGCCAATCGTTAAAGTTATAATAAACGAATTATTATTTTTGTTTTATGTGTAATATTTTTATAAAAAAGTTTCTAAGAGAAGCAGAAGATTCCAAGTTTCAATTCAAAATAATTTGTATTTTATGGTATAATTCGAATAATTTCATTTATACGTACAAGTATTTTTCTTTTTTTTATGAAAAACAAAACTTTTTAATTATGAAAAATAAAATAAATTATCATTTCAATTTTTGTAATATATATATACAATATAATAATAATAAGTAATTCAATTTTCCGTTTTATAATAGTTTTTTATATTTTTTTAAAGTACTTTAAGTATTGGCTATTAACTTTTAATTGAAAAAAATAAACATACGTACATATAAAAAAAACCATTCGCAGATCAAAAAGATTCACCGCTTTATTTTATTTTTCACCGCTTTTTTAATAAAATTTTTTTTACTACAAATTATATCAGATATTTGATTTCGAGCAAATTACTAGTATATTACGATTATTTTATTACTATACCTATATAATATAATACTTAATCAATAATGTATTTTTAGATATTTTACTACTTTAAAGATAAAAATGGAGACTGAAATTAGATAGTTTTATAAAATAAATACTTTGATAAAAGAATAAAACGATAATAAAATTTTAATTTTTAATTAATTTTTGAAACTAAGTTTTTAATTGATTCTTTTAAGTTGAATTTAATTTAAAAGAATTAATTTAGTTAATTTAAATATATACAAAATTTAATTCCATACTCTTTTCAAATCTTCAATCCTTATTACAACCAAATGACCACTATTTAACTTCCAAATTTTATTTGCAGTACTTAGACCTCGTTCAAAATGGTTACCTCTTGCACTTGGTTACTTGTTAAATTAATACTTTGCAAAAGTGTAGTTATCAATTACCAATAACTTAAATCCGGTAATTATCATATTTTCAGGACAACCCTAAGTAATTAATTAAGTACATACGAATTCTGTAGATATCATGTACGGATCAAATATACCTGATAGCATAAACTCCCAATACTAAAATTTAATCGAAATTAAAACAATTTTTGCTCACATTAATTTACTATGTCACAGTAAGCTGCAAAATAATATCAAAATATCCATTTAATATCACATTAAGTTGCAAAATAAAAACTTAAATAATTAAATTGTTAAAATAAGGAAAAAAGTAGAAAAGTTTTAATTATTCTTAGAAACTATTTAACAAAAAAAAAAAGAGGATTACAAAATATATTAATTATTCATCTCAAAACCATATCCAATAAAATTGGTTCCATCGATTTATAAAATTACAATAATTTTTCATAGAGAGTTTTTCAAATTACAATTTTTCTCCTGAGAAAAAAAAAAACCGAAAAATACAAGAAATAAAATAAAATATTTTTAAATTTACATAATTTTTCAGTTCAATTACTTTTTAAAATTATTTTACTCGTTACTCATAATTTAACTTTGTTTATTTTTTTTTTCCTTTTATTTCATAGTTATTTAAATTTTAATTTATATATTTTTTTTGACAGTTAACAGTTCACTTGAAGTATATGGGAGAAGTAAGGTTAAGAAAGATATTTCTGACCCTAATTAATTGATTATAGTAAGGTTGAGTGTTAAGGTTTTTTTTTGTTTTTATTTAATGAAATTCTAATGAGTTATGAAAATCTTAGGTCATATTTTAAAATTATGTTGTAATTTGAGTTAAATTTTTTTAATGTAGCAAATAAGTATGTGTATATATATGCAATTTAAATGTCTCTTGTTATGTTTTATTAGTTTTTAGTAAAATGGAGTGTAATTATATTTTCAATTTAATAATTATTCGATTGCTCAGTTAAAAATTTTTAAAATTGTTTTGTTTTCAAGTTAATTGAAAAAGTTTGAATTTGTTTCTTAAAACAGACTGGATAAGTACGCCATTGATAACACTCAGATTTAATTATTTTTAAAGAGCAGTGGTGAATATAATTTGATGAGAGTGATGTATATGTTTAAGTTTTTGATTATACGTTAAACATTTGTGATTGTACAACACCTTAATATTAAAAATTTAATGTTTGACGAACAGTTCTTTTACCTCTTGTTATTATTAGGTACTAGTTTGGATTAACGAGTATTTGATGAAAAAAGACAAGTGACAGAAAATTATTCAGAAGCATGATTTTCTTTTAACACAGTTTAGCCATATGTCCAATTAGGGTTGAACCAAGGGTCATGTACTAAAAGGCAAGCAAATCTGAGTTTGGACTTTTAATGAGAATAAATTACATATTATTGTAGTGTTATCACATACTTATTGTGCATTTAAAGTGCTTGCATAAAATTTGTTAAATTATTAGCGCATTATTTGAAATTGCTTTGTTGCTAAAATTTGTAGCGGTGATTGTGTTTTTTTAGTTAAATGACAGCTATATTTTATATTAAAGTCTATTTAGAGCGATTTTATCATTGTTTTTATAAAATGACGACTTTATTTATATTGTTTGATTTAATTTTAATCATAAAATTAAATTTGTTTAATTTACATAAAAGATTACTTGGATTAGAAATGTTTTATAGTAATTGTAACAGCTATATTTGTTAGACAATCAAAAACTAAAATCTCTAAATCCAATTGTTTTTTTCTATTATTAATAATTAACAAAATAATCTTTATTTATTCATTATCATTTTGATTATTCATTTTCATAATCAGTTTGCAAACAAATTTTTGTCACTAATACTATTTTTTCAATTTATTTTTGATTTTTTTATTTAAACAAAATATGAACACTTTATTTATTATAATTATAGAATTAAAAGATTTTTTTTTATGGCTGTCATTTTCTTTTTTTGTAAAATTAAAATTTTTTTTTAAGACTTACTTTGTCTCAAGACAAACATATCAAAAATTCTACACACAATTATTTTACAATTTTTTATATATTTGCCTTTTATTTCATTTTGTTGTCATTTCTCGGTCATTAACTTTCCTTCATTTTAAAACAACTTTAGATATGAACACCTCAAAAAAAAAAACATTTAAAAGAAATTAAATTCGACAATAAACAAAAAAAAAGTATAATAATTAAAAAATTAAATAAATAAATACAAAACAAAATAAAAAATCTGCATGAATAGAGTTTTAAGAGAAAGAAACACCATCAAATTATTTAAACACACAATTTCATACAAGAAATCTAAAAAAAAATTTATAAAGTTCACCTGAAGGAGAATACCTAAAGAGGTGAACAAAACCTTAAAAAACTAAAGAAAAAAAAAAGTCAAAATAAAATGAGGCGGAAAAGTGGTAAAAAAATGTTTTATTTTATATTTTTATTTCCAAGCAACTTAAATTCCATTTTAAATATACACACACCTCAAAGTTGTATTAAAAAAATCATAAAAAGTTGATATGTGTAATGTATGTAGGAACCTTATATGGTATTTCCGATAATTAAAAAAAAACTGGGAACGTATATAATGATCTAATTTTTTATATACAAATCCTATTCTACCCTAACACTTACAGTCCCTCGTACTCATAATCTTTAAATGAAGGGTCTCACTAAAACCCCATTCTTCTAAATTTATAAAACAGGATATATAAAGGATTTTGTGTTGCTATAATTGATAAAATTGATACGAACTATATAATTAATAATGAAGAGCATCTGGTATGCCTGTATTTTAAACGTGAATTATCATTTGTTAGTACATATTCCATTGGAACAGAATAATTTCTTGAATATTTATTAAGTATATTTGTTTATTCGAGATTGTAAATTTGTAGACATTTAAATGTTTGATTAAGGGTATTACTTTTGGAAGTAGGAGTATTATTTTTTTCTAGAATGTATTAATTTTCTATACATGATAGTCAGTCAAACGAAGTTCTGCATGCGTTCATTTTAGGAAAATTAATAGCTGAAAAGTAGCTGGGAGTAGTTTGCAAATGGAACTGTAATTTTTGTGTAAGAATAGTTAGAATGTACTGCCATATGAGAAGTTTATTATTTTTAATATATTTAGATATTAATATATTTAAATAATATTTTTTAAAATGGAAGTAATAATTGCTTAAACTAAATCTATTAAAACGTATGATTTAATATAAGAACTTATTCACATTAAAACTCATATATTATGAAACTTTTTTGTTTTTTTTTGAATAAATATAGTTTTGGTATACTAACCGCAGTCTTGTAATAAAATTGATTAAACTTTTCAAGATACTTATAGGGACTTTAGGACCCGATTATATGTTAAAATTAATCACTGAAATATTCAATATAATGTGATAATTTCTTTATAAATAAAAACTTCGATTAGATAAAATCTTTTATAAATAACCTTTAATATTGTATTAAATTCAGATGGGAATTAAAAATATCAATAACATAACAAAGTCAAAATTCTTATAATAACACTCAACAAATATGTGTGAAAATTTATTTTTAAATAAACTATAGTCAGACCACTGTTAATTTACGGTTTATACAGTAAATCAAACCATTATATATAAATTTGACTAACAGTCAAATGACAGAATTTATTTATTTAATAAATTTTTAAAATTTCGAACAATGTTAAAAATTGCAAAATTAATAATTTAAAAAGTTGTTTTTTTTTTTTCTTTAACATTCCACAAATATTTACATATTGATAAGATTTTCTTTTAATAATATTTTTATGTATTACCCTTCTCTTCTTAACTACATATTTTTCCTAACATGTTTTTTTTATTATTATTTATTTTATTAGCAATAAATTTTTTTCTGCCCTTTTTTCTCTCAGATATTTGCCATTTTCTGGTTATAAGCTAAATTTTAAAATGTTATAAAAACGTTATTTATTTGATTGAAAGAATGTTTTTAGGTGTTATAGTGTAGGTGAAAAAATTATTATTAATCCAGATTTAGTTTTTATAAACTGTCAATCATAAGTCATAATCAGCAAAACTATATAAAATGTTTTAAATTTTTTTTGATTATTATTTCTTATATGTATGTAGACACATTTGTTTAACTATTTAATTTTTTTTTTTCTAAAAAAATTCTCCCTTCAATCATATGACATTCCAGTCATTTATAGTATTTAAGTATTTTTAATAATCTTTTTTAATTTCAGTTTTTTTTTGTTTTTAAATAATGGACACCAAATGATTACAAATAAACTCAAATCGTAATGAGTTCATTTTAAATTGTTTTTTATTTTCAAAAATTTCTTTTACTTCCCACTATTATTTTTTTTTTTATCACTTCACTGGAATCTTCTCTAATTAAAGTCTTGAAAAAAAAAGCGTTTGGATTTGCCGCATTTAGCACTCAAGCTTAAAAAGCAAAGTTAGGCGCAAAAAAAATTTTTGAGGAAATTAACTTTAAAAAAAATTGTGTACATCGATTATACCGTAATAGTGCAAAATAGTTTATTTTTTTAATACTTCAACATTTTTTCTTAGTGGCTATTTTTATTTTATTTAACGACTTTTAAATATTTGTTAATTGGTGGAAGTTCTCTTTTTTTTCACCTGTATGGCAATAAAAAAAAAACTAAAAGGTGTTATAAATTTGAATTTTTTAAGTATGTGGTCTGCTAAACAAAAAAAAAAAACCAAGATTTAGGAAAAAATTTTTAAATTAAAATTTGAACACAAAAAACTATGAAAACTTTTTGTACTTAAAATTTCTTTTGAAAGGAATTAAAATAGCTTAAGAGATTTAAAAAATTCGAAATGAAATAACCTAGCAATGTACCTATTGTTTGAAAATAATTTTAGAAATGATGTAGTTAAAGGGATTAAAACTAACTTTCCATTTAAAAAAAGTTATGTTTTTCATTGTAAAATAATAGTAATCTTTTAATTATGATAAAATTTAAAATTAATGTTAGTTATTAGGTGCTGTTAGAAGTTTTTGATTAGCCAATTTGATTAGATTTTTAAATTAAATGATTTTTATTTGTTAAATACTGGTTGTATTAAGATAGAAATATTTGATGAGCGATGAGCTTAGAATGATAGGACGCGTTCCAAAGTATATCTACAAAAAAAACAATCCAAATTCTAATATTAGAAAAGATAAGATATCTTAAAGTTTCCATATGAGTTTTATTCTTATTAGCATATACCAAATATTTAATTCTTCAGTTTCAAAAAAAAAACATATTTATTTCAAGTCAAAAAAAAAAAATAAAAATTAAAATAAACTTTAAAATTCACTTAAGTAGACTAATAAAAACTAATTTTATCGCATTTACATTAAGTAAAATATCGTGTAATAAAAAAGAAGTTGTATTAAATTTAACAAAATATAAACCTAAAAGTTCATTTTATTAAAATTATAACATTCTCAGAGATATTGTACCTATATAAAAATTTTTAACATTCTGGTAGAGACATAAAATTTTTAATTAAAAAAAATAGGTAAAAAAAAACTCAATTGTTTTGATATCACTCCAATTACATAACATTTTTTAGTTGTACGATTTCAAAGCACTTGAGTTTTACAGTTTTCGGAAAATTTGCAAATTTTCTATTTCAATTGTATAATTATGAAATTAATTAAAATGTGCAATTCAAGAATATTATTTCCCGTTTAATGGTTTTGTAACTGGTATTCACTAGTAACTATATTCAGAAAATTGTTATTGTGGATGCAATTATATTTTCATTACATGTAAAGTTTTTTTTTTTCTTTTTTCACTGCTTTAAGGAGTATAGGGCATTCATCAGGTCTATTTAGACTAGGCTTCAGTTTCTTTAATGGTTATATTCACTAAGCCGTTGATTACTCGGCTACAGCTTTTGTATAGGATTATAAATACACAAATGTTAGATTTTTGCGAAATTTCTTTCTTACACAACAGCTATTATTATACATATATATTTATTTTAAGTAAATCTTATTGTATGTAACGATATAATTATACAATTTTAAGACATTTTTAAATTGGATATGATCGGACAGGTTTTTGGGTCCGAGATCTTCCATTTGAAAGGTTAACGTCATAACCACTACGCCATTGGTCAGATACATAATATCTTAGGTTAATTGAACCTTTTATGTCCTTCATATCATTGAGAAACAAAAGATATTCAATAACTATATTACACTGGAGTTCATGTTATTAACAACATCAATTATAATTTTTTTAAGACGATAATCACTTGTCTGTAGATATAATATGATATCTACTTGTCTGTAGATATATTATATATTGTATCTATTGTCTGTAGATATATACAATATATAACACATATAAATGATATAATATATAATATGAGCAAGCTATATAAATGAAACCTGAGCGGGTTTTGAACTTCAGACAATTTGATTCTCGGAATGATTTCTCGGAATCTTAGCCTCATATAAATAAACTAAAATCTTAACGTTTTTCTAACAATTTGTAGATGCAGTTTTAAAATGTGATAATCATACAATCTTTAAAATGATTTTTGAAATAAAGAAAAAAACTCATCATGTAAATTACATGAATACTTTAATCAAAATATTTTTTCTAAAACGTCGTTTATATAACTAATTTACTATCAATTTAAATTCATTTTGTTCATATTAATAACATTTTGTTATAATTACCTTATCTTATTACCACTATTAAATTTTTCAATTGTATATATATTATATATATATATATATATACATGTAATCACTTTCTTAACAATTTAAAAAATCATCTATACAAAATGAAAATGAAAAATTTTAGGCATTCATTTTTTAAAAATGTATACAAAATGTATCTTAAATACCTGCGGTTTAACAAATAAGCTATAATTTTGTATAATTTTTTTTTTGTTGTGTTTTGCATCAGAAAAAAAAGCGCCATTGTTACAAATATACACTTGTTGTTGATGCATCGCAACTCATATAAAACCACTTGATGAAAAAATTATTACAAAAAGAAAAAATCATCAAAAACCAATGTTAGTTAATCACTTGAAGCGAAACGTATTTATTAGATACATACAATATAACACAATACAATGTTTTTTTTTTAAAGATTGGGTTAAGTAATAATCCAATAGACACTTTAAATACTATACAATACCAGGTATTTACCAAATGAAATGATGATGAGGAATCACCTCGGATACGACTCGAAAAAAGCATAAAAAAAAACAAAAAAAACCATCAAAAATAAATAATTAACAAAGTTCATCAAGGTCAGAACTTTGGCTCATTATTACACACATAGACAATGTATGTACAAATGGAAAAAAAGAAAAATCAGTTTTCCTATCATCTTTATGGAAAAAGAAAATATGAAAGCAAAAACAAAATAACAATAAAACTTTGAAAAATGATTCATTTTTCATTCTAAATATTTGTTTTATGATTTTCAATTTATCAAAAAGTTTTTGAAAAGTTGAGTGTTGTAAAATTTTGTTATTTTTTTTTTAAATTACACAAACAAAAAAAAAGAAGAACTTAAAATTAATTTATCTTATCTTATTAAACCTTAATTTTGTTTTTTTTTTGTCTGATACAACTTTTTTGACTGTCTCAAAAACATCTTAAACCAACAAAACATCATTTTAAATCTTAAAATTAATTGTGAATGAATCACCTTAGTTAATATTAGCATATACGCAATATTATTATTGTGATTTAATCGGATGTTTACTTTGCAGAATATATTTTTTTGCCGAGAATATATGTATAGAATATACAGAATATACAGAATATATTTTTAATTGCTATTAGTGTATTATTACGTAGGCAGTAGAATGTACTATGGGAACAGAAACTTTGTAAAACTTCTAGTATAATAGTTGCACTGAAATACGGGTTGAATGTTATAGTCTCATACAAGCTTGGATCTAACTATTATTATAAAGCATTTTTGACTTTGGATAAAACAAAAGCATATCACATACAAACCTAGACTGAACAAATTTAATTGATTTAATTATAGTATATATTAAATTCATAAAATTATAGTAACCTAGTATAATTATAGTAAAATTTTAGCCGTAACTCTTTTTATTCTTTTTTGATCGGCATTGGTCCGAATAATTTTATACTAATTATTCAATACAGTATTTATTTCAGTATTTGTGCTTTTTGTAGTATCAATTTTGTAGTACATATTATGCAAATTATTATTAGCTAATTAAATTAACTTGTATTTAGAATGGAGTGTTGTTAGTTATTATAGTAAGTGTTAGTTACGTCACTTAAATGTCATCGAAGAACTTTTTTTTAATTATACTTTAAAAACTGATTCTTTAACATATGCATATGTTATATTTTCAAGTTTTTATTTTGGAACTTAATAATTTCTGAGGAATTAATATAGCAAATGAAGAATAATTTTATAACATGCTGTAGTCTATAGATCGATGCGCCATTAAGATTTTATTATAAAACTCGACAAAATTTCGTTTAACATTAAGGCAAAAGAACTAATAATTGTAGCATGGGCAGTTGGTTTTGCAATATAAATTTGACCACAATATTTTGTCATTAATTTTGTTGTAAATTTTTATTTTATATAAAATTTCATTTTTCAAAAATATAATAAACTTATTTGAATCACCTTAAAAACATTTTTATGACATTGCAACAGTTTGTCTTCTTCTTAAATTTATTTATTTTTTGTTTTCTTTTTCAATATTTCTTTAGACTTGACTTTTTTTAAAACTTTTAAATTTTTTATGAGTTCATTTTTCCTTACCACCATGATAATGATGATCATCAAATTTATTTTTTTTTATATTTTATTATGTAAAGTTAGTCATGAACTAAAAGATTAATTAGTTAAATAAATTAAAAAAAAAAATGTATCGATGGAGTAATAGAACCTAATTTTAGATGACTTTAAGTCATAAGAGATCAATTGGTGGCTCCAAGCATTTCCAAGGTAAAAAATTAATTAGGGTAAAAGCTATTGTTCTATGAAATATATATAAGAATTTAAAGCATCATTATAAAGATGTTAACTACATTAAAAATTAAATAATGCAAGGTTTTTGACACATTTCATTGTAAAGTGACTAGTTGTCATAGTAACAATTTAAAATTAAGTTAAGATTTTTGTTAAGTTTAGCATCAGAAACAATATAATAATGATTACTAAATTCAATTTCAATTTCACCGATGTCTTATATGTTTCTTATAATTATAGTTTGTGTGATAATTAAGAAATCTCTTACAGATCAAGCTTAAGAATTGTAAACGTAAAATGTCCGTAATTTCAAGTTTTCCAATTTTTTTTTGTGTCATTCGGCGAATAAAATGGTTTATATACTGTTTTTAGAGGATCAAATAAAAGTTTAAAGCGATTTATTTCAACATGTTTATGTATAATTAAATAATTTTAATAAAATTTACTATAAATAATTTGAATTCCTAAAACTGTATGCTTAAAAAAAATTATAAAATTTAAATCATTTAATAATCGCAAATCGTAAAAATAAATACTCTACTAAAATGTTGATGATTTAATTTTCAAAGAATTTATTTTAATTTTATTATTTTAATTACAAAACATGTAAACGAATTAAAGTCAGTGTTTACAAAATGAATAAGAAAATATAAAATGTTTGTTGAAAAGTAATAAATGTTGTCACTTTATAATATTCATATTAATTTCCGGTCTATATATAAAGTTTATCTATATATACAAATTGTTGTATTGGCTCCAACATTGAGCTATTAAATTTCATCATATGGATTGCAGTCTGAACAAAAAACAATCTTGAATTTCAAATACATATACATATCAATTTTGCAAAACATGTTATTGATCGTTTATTGAGTGCAGATCATATAATGCTCTTTATTACCGTCTATAATGAATTTGTTAAAAAAAATTTAAATTAATATTATTTAATATTTTAAAAATTAAACTTGCAAAAGGTTATACATAATATTACTTAAATAAAATATTTTAAATAATATAGCTTTTAACAAAACTTTTTTAAGAAATTACATACTTTTCACTTTAATTTCGTGAGAATGTTATTAACATATAGGCACACCTTAAATGATTCCGGTTCTTGAACCATTTCATTTATTTTCTAATAAAAAAAAATAAACCACCAAAGAATCCATTATAAAAAACAAATTAAAAGAATTATAACTGAAAAAAAATACAAAAACTTAAATGATTTTTTTTTTGTTAAAAAAACAAATTATAAAAAGATTTAATATTATTAAGCTTTTGCTTTAAAAAAAAAATAACTTTAAAGTTAATTAAAGATAATTTATTGGAACTTCTTATTCAATTCGTTCTTGAAAAAGTATAAAAAAATTTAATTTATAATTTTTACATTTGTATCCCATAAAAAGTAAACAATATTATAAAAAATTAAAGTTTTTTTTTGACTTTATATTAAATTAATCTATAGATACATTAATAAAAATTTTATAGTGAATCTTTAACTAAGATTTTAAAAAAATTTATGAGATATTCTATATAAGAATAAACAAAGTAATGCAAGATTATGATACATTACTTCTTTTCTTCTTTGAATTTCAAAAGATATTAAATTTTTTAAAAGAAATGTTCTGCTATGTTATTTCTTAACTTTTATATTTTCTTACGAATTGTCGGTTAGAAATGCTTTGTACAAAAATTGTCTTAAATTCTTAATTTAATTCTTAATTTAATAGTCCTATTCTTAATTTAATTCGATTCCATTATAGATTATAATACAAAATAGTTTAATTATCCAGGTTACATATATAGAAAATTTTACGTAGATATTTGTTGAGATTTCTGAGGATGGATCTGCAATAATCTTAAATTGTGATATTTTGTACTAGTACTAAAGTTTTTATACAAATTTATAAGGAGTTAAAAAAACAATTATTTTTGAAAATTTAAAACTTACTATGGCAAATCAATTAAAAAAAGTAATCTATAAACAATGATTTTGAATTAAATTTAATGTCTTAATTTTAATTACATTTTAAAATTAGCAAGTTAATATCAATTTAAATTTTACTAATGATGAAGTAATCTGTTCAAAATCACAGAATCATGTAAATATTTTTAAAATCATTATTAAAATTTATATATATGGATAATGTACTAAATTAGATTTGAGGTTTACATCAAAAAAATGGAATAAGACTAGTACTGTACACTAGAAGTTGTCTATTTAAAGTTTTAAGACATTTAATATAAATTTTAGCAACTAATAAGTATCAATAGTTCCGTTTTTTCAACGTAGAATTGCTCTTGTATAATAAGGAGCTACCATACTGTGTGACGTTGATATATCTGGATTTAAAGTTAACAATTTTGATTATTATTTTAAAATATTACCCTTTGTATTTTTGAAAATACATATTTTTTTTATAAAACTACATTTATAATAAGAACTCCTGGGGCACCGAAAAATTAATTTGGTAAATTGATTTAAAAATCAACCACAAAAAAGGAATATAAAAAAATATCTTTAAATTTCAAACTTCTGGCTCAAGATGAGTATTAAATTGAATTTAGAATAAAATTAATATGTAAACATGTTGCGAATGTGCTAGAGTGACTAGATTGAAATACAATTCAAAACGAAATCAATAAGAAGAGTATAGTTGGGAAGAAGAGTTAAATTCTAAAAAATACATATATATTAAAATATGGATTAACATTAATAATATCTTAATTGACAGCAAATGAAGCTATATCATTTTATTATTAGTAATAAATTAAAGACTATTTTAAAAAACAATTATAAGAATATCTAAATAGGAATATTTCTGTAATAAAATTTAGAATTTAAAGATCGTTCCTTTTAGAATCTTATAAAATATTTTTTTTTTCATAATTCATATTTTTAATCTATAAAAAATTGTTTTGAATTGCTCATAAATTGGTTTTTAAATTTTTTATTGAAAAAAAAAACAACATTAAATTTATATTTTGTTATTAATGAAGATATTTTTTATTTAGTTATTTTCTTTATACACTAAACTAAGTTCTATTCAGTCATTAAAAAACTTTTCAATTTGCTAACAAATAATATGTAAAAATTAAATCATATGTGTGTATATATTAATAAATTAAATACAAGTTAAATACAACTTAATAACGATTAGAATATGGCGTAATTTTTTTTTATTATACAAAAATATTATAGCTTTTATGACGAGGGTACATTTAAAAAATTTTTAAAGAGAAATGTTAAATTAAATCTAGATTATTATATAAAAGTTATTAAGTTAAAAAGTTGAAAACAAGTACTTTGAATTATGGTTTTAATTTTGACAAATATATTACATATATATTTTACATAATTAATGTTTTTGTATATATATTTTTTGTGAATATAGAATACCTAGTTTAACTGTTATATTAGAAAACCATTTAGACGTGAATAGGAATTAAAAGGAACTTACCTAACAGATTAAGTTTGAATTAACGTTTTTAATATTTATCAAGAATGTATGTAAGTGTTCACATCCCTATTATTTAATCCCTCTAAATCTTTGATGTAAACATGATCGTATCATTTTTAACAATAATACCAGAAAAATAAAAATTGCTTTCAAAATTTAAATAAAAATTAAAAATATTTCAAAATTTGATAAAGGGACTTCTTTGCAAAATAACCTCTATTACAGTAAGGGGCAGTAATTACAGTAATCTCTATTGTTATATTTTAAGTAAATTGGTAAATTAAATATGAATACTATAAATTTCATTGAAATGTGTATTAGACTTGCAAGAACTACGAAACTTTTAAATAATCCTAAATATATATAAAGAATATTTTTACCAGACGGCGACGATGTTCTCGTGACGTTTCGAGATGTCAAAAAAATAATAATTTTCATGACTGTGTCTCTGACAGAGTTAAAGTAGATTCATTTATTTTATTAAAATCGTTGTGCATGCACTTTAGACATATCGAAGTGTTGCAGGAAGGGTCAAATATATTAATAGCATAAGTGTTAAGCGATTTAAAAAAGCTAGTGGTAAATCTTTTAAAATTAATTAATTTATTTAAATTTTTTTAAATTAAACAGTGTAGTTCAAAAGTTAGATTACAAAATTTGCAAATAGGATTTGAAGCGTTATGATAATCAAAATAAAATCCTTTTAGATTTAAATTATCTCCATATAGTGTTATAGTGTATCATTCCTCGTACATTGAATTTATTAAGCTTTTTGTTTTTTAACTACATATATTTACTTTGTATCCGATTGAATATAAAATCTCAAAAAAAAAAAAAAAAATTAAGTCGTATCTAAATTCTTGTATATTGATAAACAAAAACACACGTATCTTCTTATTGTTCATATTTTGTTTTGTTGTTGTCGGGTTTTTATATAATATTTGTATAAAAGTTTAATTTCTATTAATAAAATAATTTAATTACGATTTATAGCTTTAAATTGTTTTTATATTCTATATTTCATATTACGTAAGATATAATATAGAAGTAAAATTAAAAATTCTTTTCTTCTGAATTAAAAAGTTTTATTTTTTTACTTCATTGAATTAATTTTTTCACCTATAAAATACCTGTAATCAGTTTTTACATATTATAAAGTAATCTAATCTTTTTTAAAAAAAAATTGTTTTTGATTGTAATAATATAATGATAAAATAGTTATAGTTAATGATAAAAATTATATTTATGATTATTTAATTATTAAAATAATATAATGATAATTACAAATAATGATTATTAAAATGATGATAATGATAATATATATTAATATACTTATATAGTAGTGATCAAGATTAGAATGCGTGTAAATTTTTCAATGGTAATTGTATTTAAATATATGTATAGCAAAAATAAATATTTATAAGATAAAATTCAATAATATATAAAAACTATTTATTTATTATATTTGTTTTTTTTTTTTTTTTTTTTTTTTTAATGGAGCAATCCTATATAAGAAAAATTGTAATTAAATAAAATAGAAATTTTAATAATTATTTTTATTAATTTATATTATTAGAATAATTAATTAATTTTTATGATCAAATTTAAGTATAAATAAAAATGTAACAATGCACATGCATATATTATTAAATATAGTATATCTATTTTGCCGCAATAAAAGTGCATGTATTATAAAGTTTGCGCATACTTGATATTCAGTACACACTTTTTTTTTCACGCACTGTAACGTAATGCATTACTTTCTTATTTAAATTTTGGGATTTACTTATTTCAATTTTAAAGCTTGTCTTTATAAATTTTTAGTGGTAGTGATAGTGAATATAACTTTTAACGAACTATAACTTTTGGTTTGTGGCAAGTTTATCTGGAATAACTTTGATCATCAGTTCTTTATTATCATTTTGATAAATTTTGATTTAATATTATTATTAATTAACATAATTTATATAACAACAATTAACATTATTATCGTTATGTTAATTAGTTCTTGATTTAAAATGGTTCATAAATAATATTGTATCCATTCAATATTATTCAATTTCTTTTTTATATTATTTGTTATACAAACTACTTTCAGTTTCTTAGACCATTTTCGAACCTATTTTGCGCTTGCATACAGCTTTATAGTTTACACTTAAAATCATTTTAGATAATTATTTTGTTACTTTTGATAATAAAAAACATTGCCGTTCACTTGATTTGAAAAATGTTCCTAATATGTTAAATTCTATATATATATATATATATATATATATATATATGAAATACTAAAACACAAGCTGTTGTTTTTCAAGTTATGATTTATGAAGACTATCAAGCTGAATGGAGTATTGAATTCTACTATAATTAATTACATTTAAGCACTTTTACCTAAGTTTTACTTTAATATCAATTAAATTAATATCTACATTAAATAATTGGCAAAAGCTCAACTCTCCTGTCTTTAAAAAACTAATTACAATTTAATTTAATATATAAATACTAATACTTCACTCGATGGCTCTTTTTTTATACTATATAGAATATTAGAGTTTTATGATATATAATATATAAATTATATATAAATATATAAAATATAAATCTGAAATCTCTTAATATAATATAAATATAAGTTTTTAAATTTTAAATATAAGATTGCCCCAATTTGTTGTTAACAAAATAGTTTTATGTATATATATATATAGTATTATATACATTGCATTGAAAGTTAAAAAAAGCTACTATTATTCAATATCTTACCTTTATTACTAACTGGTTATCAATCAAACTTAACGTTTTGTTATTAGAAACATTTTTTTTATTTTTTTTTTTTATTTTTTGCCAGGAAATATTTTTTTTTTGTATTTTTTTTTTTTTTTTTATTTGTTAAAATATTAGACGGTTAAAGTTTTTTTTTACTTGTGGTCAGTATATCAGTTGTAATAATAGTAAATAGTAGTATATATCTTATATTAAAAGGTGAATTTCGTTATGGATATAAAACTGAAACTGAAAAAAGTTATAGGTAAAAATGATTTTGTAAAATATATATATATATATATACATATATTAAAACACAAATAAGAAAAATATCAAAAAACCGAATTGAACCGAATGAAACGTTGAAAAATTGTACATTCAAGACACGTGCAATACTTAAGTTTATAAGTCATACATACATATTAACTTTTGAAAATAAACTTTGTAAAATTTTTTCGTTTTTCATTGAAATTGAAATGTTAGTTGAAAAATTAAAAAAAATAAAAAAAAAAAAACATAATTAATGGAATGTTAGTTATGAAAACAGTAATAAATAGTTACATTGGTTAAAATTGAAAAGCAACTACAGAAAAAAAAAAAAACGTTTTAGGAATTATTATTGCTGAAAATGCAAAACTCATATAAATTAGTTATGTGCAAAGTACGTGTAAGTTTGTACGATTTACTAATATATTAATACCGCACGTTCATTTATATACTTGTGGATAATATCATATATACGTATACCTTTTTACCTTAATATGTATATAAAATCATCACCATATTTTGTTCTATGTATCTTATAGGTGTATTATGGTCTAAGGTAGATATAAAATAAAAAAAAAACGAAAAACGTTATTTAATTTTGCATTTATTTTTAATTTTTTTTGTATCTACAGATATATAAAATAAAACAGTTAAAAAAAATTAATTTGTTTTTACAATAGTTTTAAATGAATTTTTTTTTTTTTTTGTTTTGTTTTAAAGTTGAAGACAGTTATTTGTTTATTTTTTTTTTATTTATTCTTTTTTAAAAGAAAGATAACTACTATTTTTCTTTTTTTTTTTAATTTAACTTATGATATCTAACTGTGTAAATATTTTAATTATTTTTTAATTTTTTTTTTATTTATTTTTTTTTTTTTGTAATATAAATTTAGTGTAAATAAAAAACACTAACAAAATATCTGGACAAAATTTTTAGAGTAATATTGTTGTTTTTTAATATATAATATGATATTTTACAGGTGACAGTTTTGTAAATTGAATTTTAAAATTATTAATGACTAATATTTCATAATTTCATAATAATATTTATGGTAGAACCAAATGAAAAACTAAAATAAAATTTGAATTATTATTTAAAATTGCTTTTTTGTATCTATATGCTATAAAGATAAATATTTTTTGAATACCAATTGTTTAGATATTTTTGAAAGAGTTGGGAAGAGCGATAGTGTTATAGAAAATATTAAATATTGTAATTAATTATATGTTTTATGAATAAAATTTGGGATTCAATTTTTTAGTCATTTGATTCTTAAATCTTAAAGAAGCATTGAATGGGAAGAAGTTATTTTGATCTTTTGAAAAAATAAAACTGAAATAGTAAATCTTCAATTCCTTACATTTTTTGATCTATTAGTCTGTAGATTACATAGTACGATATAGTAATATTATTACTAAAGTAATTGTAATATTGCGAAATAATATTTTTACCTTATTGCAATATCATTTCTTAGGATACAAAGTAAACTTTTTTAAAATAAAATCCTTTCTTAAAACTACCCGTATCAAAATCCCTCAGTTTTCTTGTTACAATATTTTTGATTTTGTTACGATCCTTGTTAAGGGTAAATTTTATCCGATGCTATATTTTCCTTTACACAAGTCACATTTTAGTGTTTAGCCATAGTTATTATTTGGTTTTTATGTTTGCTATTGTTTTAAATTTTTAATTAATTTATTTCGAAATCAATATTCCTAGGTTCTTAATTGTAAATTATTCAAAAAATAAGGTTATGAGTAGATGCACATTTTCGATTAAAGAAACCTGCATTTCAGATATTTAATTAAACTTAAATGAACATTAAATCAGTTAAATCTACTGATTAGATGTATTCCTTTAGGTTCTTTTGTTTAAATTTGTTTATCAATCCCTATATTTATAATTTAAATATTTGTTTTTAATAATATTTTTAAGAACTTAGCTTAATTTTCAATATTATGTTTAACTAATAATTATTTTCTAAATTTTATAATGTACATATTATGTACATTGGTTTTATTTTTTGTAATTTTTTTGTAATTCGTAAACTTCTTTGTTCAAGTAACTAAAAAAAACTACTGCAAAAATAAAAACAGATAATATCTAAAAAAAATTATTAATTTTAATTTTGAAGCAAATTCAAAATCACGATTTTCTTGAGAAAACCGCACAACAAATTATTTTCTGTTTTTAAAAAATATTATTAGTTTATTTTAAAATGAAAACGATATTAAAGCTAATTTGACTACCTACCTATAATAATACTACTTGTATTTATACCATACAAAAGTGCCAAAATCAATTAGCATATACTTAATAATTTATAAAAACATTAACAATAATTGCGGAAAACTAATTCTTTTTTTTTTTTAAATTTCTATTTGTTACTATACTTAATTGTATTTAAATATATAACATTTATTGATTTTCAATACAGTTGAATATCGATTTAAGTGAACTTGCTTACTTTTTTAAATATTTTTATGATTTTTCCTTTTTTTTTTATAACGCGGCATATTTGGATACCAACTCCAGTTTTATTATTATATATTAATACAATATAACTAATTTTCATCATTATATTGTTAGTCGTTATTCATTCATTAACATTTTTAAACAATATAATGACGATTTTTATTATCATTAGTGTTATATTTTAAGATATGATATCGATACATTTATAATATCGTGTTTAAGGGTTATAATATAATAATAAATTTAAATCGTTCTTAAAATTTACAATTTATATTTTTTTTTACTCTATATAAGTACGAACTAGCTATGTAAATATTATACATATACAATTATGCTAAACAACTTAAGTATGTAAATTTTAAGAACGTAAAAGATTAATTTTTTAAAAGTAAATAATAAAAATCGAGATAATTAAATAAAAAAATGTTTACTTATTAAAATATTAACTCTAAGTGGAAAAAAAAGTTAAGGTAATCCCATAATTGATAATAATTAATTAACTTTTGTGTTTTTTTTTTTTGTTTTAATTTACAATTTGATTTTTTAACACGTGCTATTTAGTTATTTGAGTTTATAATATTAAAAATATAAAATCATTGAATATTACAATTTAATTAATGAAAATAATAATGATTAACAATATTTTCTATCATATTATTTTGTTTTCTAACTCTTCTGAATAGAAAAAGATTTTGAAGAAAAAAACCTGTACTGTAAACTTTATATAAAACATTCATAGAATGTTATATTTGTAGTTAAAAGAACTCTACGTTTTCAATAAAACGATAAAGCATTCAAAATTTTTAAATATTCTATTATTTAAAATATAATATTTAGTAATAATTATTATAATTGAAAATGGCTGTTAACAAATTACATTATTTTTAAACTTTAATTAATGTGATCATAAAATAATTTATAAATTATTAAATAAATAAAAAAATTACAACTTTATTCTTCAATTTATTTATATTATTAATATTATTAATATTATTAATATTAATTTTTGAATAATAAAAATTGAAAGTTTCAAAACAGTTTATTAACACTTTAAATAATTTAAACTAACTTAAATTAATATATTTTTTAATTATATATCATAAATTAGCTTTTTCTTTATTCATATTCTAAATATAATTTCTTATAATTAGTTAGATGAGAAGTATCTGACTTTGAAATTTTGCATATCCATAAAATATTGTAATATTAATCATATCATTAAATTCATATGAACTATTATTAGTACTCCCGTTTAAAGGTTTTAAGTTGGATTTTTTGTTATGCAAACTTAAGAGGTTTAGTAGTAATATCATTAATTTAATTTTCATTTAAGAACACATTTTATTTAGGAAATTTTAATGATTTAAAATGTGTTCCCTCCACAGGAATCCCGGCACACAATATTTAGATTCTGTTGTATTATAATATAAAAAACTCGATTATTGTATATCCATTACATTACATCCATCACCAGCTCTTAATAATTTCACTTATTTAATATTTAGTTAGTAATTTGCATGGAAAATATTTTTTTTTTATTATCTAATTAAAAAAATATAATAACTACAATTAATTAAATATTAAATTTTTATTATTATTATTAATATTATTGAATTGGCTTATTAATTAAAAAATATGAAATAAAAAATGGGTTATTAATTATAAATTATATTTTTAACTATAAAATAATAATAAGTAGATATCTTAATTTCTTTAAATTTTTCTGAATGCATCATAAAGTTTAATAACGTATATTAAAAGAAAGTTATTATCTATTTTAGGAAATTAGCATTTAATTTATAAAAAAATCAGTTAAATAATTATTTAACAAAAATATTAAATAAAAATAAATTTGTTTTCACTAAATTTTATTATTTACGCGAATATGAAAGTTTTTTTTATTTTAAAGCATATTTTTTAAAAAATTTAACTTTCGTTTGGCTTTACTCATCTAGCAATTCGTTTCTCTAGTTCACCTCTACATTCATCCTTTCAAAAATCAAATTCACATATGAATCATATTGCATTCGTTACAAAACTTCAGTTCTTAAAGTTCAAATGATTTTAATTAGGAAAGGTTCATTTCAGTATACTTATGAAAGTTACTTTAATAAAATTATATAATATATAAATAGGGAATTAAGGGAAACAAAAGTCATTTTTAATAAATAATTAATATCTAATAAATACTTAATAACTTATCTTATGTGTATAAAAATTGCATTTTACATAAAGATATAGTTAGGTCATTTTGAAATTGTTTTATTGTAATTTATATTTTAGGGGACAAGTTTTTAAAAGCAATTAAACAAGTCTTTAAACAATTAAGTATTAAAATTAATCTATGAAATGCACATGTTACTAATACTTCTAGTTTCATTTTAAGAATTATAAATTTTTATTATCATTTGAATTAATTGCAATAATGTGCAACAACAATACATTTAAAGTTTTCTAATTATAAAATTAATATTTTAATTATTTAATAACTATAAACAAAAAAAAATTAAAATATTTATAAGAAAAACTTTACGTAAGATTGAAACATGAGTATACTCAGTCACCAAAGTATCTCTAACTGAGTTCATTAATTTTATCTTAATAATATCTATTATATTCAAACTATATAAATGATCTTGTTTATATTTTTTAATTGAATTTTTTTTTTCCATTGGGATATTTGATCAATTTAATTTAATTAAGTATTTTTAGTTAGTTGATCTAATCTTGAACCCATATTTGTATCAAAACATTAGAAAAAGTTAAATTCGTTTCTAAATTAGAACTTTATAATTGGAATTAAATTAAAATTTTAAAGTTTTTATAAGTTAAAATTATAAAATTTAAGTTAAAGTTTTTAATTTACTTCAATTAGTTACGAATCGGTTTTAAAAGTTTTCAATTAAAGTTAAAGGTATAATAGTTTGAATTAATAGTTTTTTAATTAGCTTTAATAGTTTTGAATAAACAGTTTTTCCAAAAAGGACTAGAAAGTCCAATTTTTTTTAAAGATTAATTGCACCACAGATCAACTAGAAATAGTAAACAAAGTTTTTGGTAGCGGTAAAATCAGTTCTGACGTAGAGGCAAGACATTTTTCGAAACACTTTTTTGGTAGGAAGATAAATATTAGTTTTCCGTCCTTATCTAAGCTAGCATTACATAATAAATATGCAGTATAATATGCAGTGTTTGGTATAAGTTATTCTCTTAATAAAACTTTAAAATCTGAATTTTAAATTGTTTATAGCAACGCCAACTAAAATTAAATATTTCGAAATATTTGTAAAATATTACCGAATAGGCCCACCCGAGACCACACATAGTATGGTATTTATCTCAAAAAAATAGTTTATTAAAATTCTATAAGAATTTTGTAAACTATTATACAAATAATGCATATTTTTAGATAATTGCATTTTGAAATGCAGTTAGAACATTAATTTACCTTCTTAGTTGTTTTATAAATTAAATATTCATAGTTATAACATAATTAATTAATTACATGCAAATATTACACAAATTAAAGCTACTACCCTGAAATTTTTTACCTATATAAATTTTAATCTTTTATTCTATCAATCATAATTTTCCATATAAGTAATTTAAAGCCTACTACATTATAGTTATATTTAATTTGAATCTACAAATAAAAACAATTAAACAAAGAAAAATCTAATTTATTCTATATTAATTGCACAATCTGAAGAATAAAAAAAAAACTTAACTATTAACGTCATATTCGCGCATAATAAACACTTTTTTTATTTATTTTTCTTTTTTAATATGCAATTACAGAAATACAGAATTACAGAAATATTTACTTCTTCCTCCTTATATTTTGTAATTTACAAATAAAAAATACCACACACTTTTATTAATAATTTTTTATATTTACCTGATGTAAAGAAAACTCAATCAGGTAAAATAAATAAATTACAGTTTATTTCGCAATTTAAGGGAGCAGCAGCAGCTCCCTTATAATAATATTTTTAAATAACTTGCTTGTTTTTTTTTTTTTTACTTGTTTTGAAAATTATTAAAATTGCGTGGAAAATATTTTACTACAAGTATTTTGTATTTGTAGGATTTTATTTTTAAAAGAAATTTAAATAAAATTCATTTTTCAATCATCTTCATTAAAAATCTTCTTTAATTTTTTTTTTGTATTCGAATATAAAAAGAGGGTTCAGCATTTCAAAAAATTTGTCGGTATCTTAAATTGAATTTTTAATTTAAAACATTATTGATACATATGTACATAATAAAAAAATGGAAATGTAATATATGTTTTTTTTCTTATTAAGGGGTTTTGTCATTGGTAACTAGAAATATACATATTTTTGAAATATTAAACTTTTTTATTTTTAATTAATTACGGCTCATTTTAAATATTTTTTTATTCATATTTTATTAAAATTTTTTTTTTGTTTTTTAAGAATTAATGAATAACTATTACTTTCATGGATAAACTGTGGGACATGTGGAACATGTGGGACATGCTTAGCATATTAAAAAAAAAATCTAAATACAAAAAAAAAACCAGATAGAAGGTTTTTAATAAAAATTTTTACATCACCGCATAACTCATTTATATGCCAGTTAACATTCAAGACTGCTTAAAATTCTATATTTGAAAAGACTAAAAAAAAAAGCTTCATTTACTTAAAAAATTTGAGTTTTAATAGTTATGACTTACTTCAATCATCCTATTAATAATTTGGTTTTTTGTTTTTTTTATTTAATAAATTACGTTAAAAAATTAAAACCGTGATAAAAAAAAAACAAATTTATTTAAAATTACGCCTAATTAGATATTAGAACGCCGTGAAGATTCTTAATTTGGTAGGTTTTTTTTGGGTTTTTTTTTTGTTCTTACTATATTTATATTGACGTCATTATATTTAAGTTTGATAAATAAAATCTTAAAATTTTATTTTAACCGTTTAGAATATTATCAATGTTTTTTTGATAATTTAGTAAAGTATAGAAAACTATGAAGTTTTTTTATTGGAAAAGGGTTCAATCAAATACGTTTGAGAAGAACATGTTTCTTTAAAATAACCCATTCAATTTCCCTCATCCAGCAATCCAAGAATATTATATTCTCTAAATCCAAATTGCTAGTTATCTTTTATTACCATATCCTCAATACCAAGCTGCAAATTTGTATCGCAGGTCCCATCCTAAAGGGATGGGTTCAAAAGGTTTTGATATGTTAAGGTCGTACGATAGAAGGTTTTAGCTTTCGGAGCTTTCCATGTCCCTTGTAAAATAAAAAAATTTGGAATATTTTCAAATTGTTTTAGTGGTAGATCTGCTGTTTAATATTAAAATCAATGTACTTTGTTTTATTTACTGTGTGTTTAGTATCGTATCAAAATATGTATAACTTGCACATGTGTTTAAATTTTAACATAAGACTCTTCAATTTTTTTTGTTCTGTTTATCAGTGTTCACTTGAATCTAAAGAGCTAAAACAAATTAAAGAAGCTCTCTTTCTTGTAAACTTTCCAGTGGATCGACATTATACAGCAACAATACTTAAAAACAATAAAACATTTGTTATTACTATTATTAGTTATTATACGATCTTATAAAATTTTAATTTTAAAGATTGCATTCATTTACTATATAGTTAACAAAAAAAAACATTGTTTTCTTCCGTTGAAGCAAAACGTCATATCCATTATGTGACCATCATTATAAGGTCAATGATGAATCTGTTTCAAAAATATGGTATTAATTTAAATGAAATAAATTTTTAAATGCTAAAAATTAGTTTCAATTAATTTTTTTATAGTTAATAAACTAAAAATTTATAAAATGCATATATTAATGAAATTTACTATAATTAAATATTATTACCGTTGAAATATTTAGTTACTTTGTTTTGTTTATTTATTATTATATACAATTATGTAATATTGTGATTTTTTTTTTTTTTAAATATTAATTTCTAGTATTGAAATTTATAAAAATAAAAATTTTAATTAAGATATTTATCTCTTTATAACAATGAATTTTAATTTAATTAAATACTTATAGTATGCTGTGAATAATTAATTTTTGTTTTTTAATTTAATTCTTTATAAATTATTTTTATATTATTAAGAATTATTAAATTTTTTTTTTTTTTTTTCAAACGTATATACAATCATTAATTTTTATTTTATTATGTTGAAATAATTTTTATCATTTTTACTGTCTTATTGTATAGATATTATTTTTAAGATACAATAAGTACAGTTCAAGACATATGATTTTAAGATTTTTTTTATATTATTAATTATATGTAAAAGTTAAGATAAATTTAATTTTGTAGTAACATATAAAAAGTTAATATATAATATTTATAACAATATCATTACAATTTAATCAATATATATTAAATCAATTTACAATATCATATCAGCTCTTGGAATTATTTTAGCAGATTAGAGAACTGTTTTGCTATTAGAATTATTTAATAATATGAAAATTTATTTTAAAATACATCATTGTTTTTTATCAATTTGACTATCTAATTAAAAGAAGGTGTTTGTAACTTTTTCCTTATGTGGCGTATATTCGATTCAAATATCTATTTCAAATTAAATCAATTAGAAATTTAGTTGATACTCAAAAATATATTGCGAAAATCGAGTTAACTAACGTTATCTAAATCAGAGCTTACGAATTATAAATTTTTACATATTTGTTAACTTAATGTCAATTTATATACAATTCAAAAACATAAAACTTTGTACTTTTTATAAAAATATACCTAAAGAGTTTGACCTCCGCGTACGCGCCCAAGGCGCCAATATTAAGCACTAAAATGCCAAATATAAAGATGATGTATAGTTGACAAAACTATGAATTTTAGAACTTTTATTTTTAATTATTTCAAACATTTATTGATTCTCAATTTTAAATAAAATAACCTCTAGCACTTGCGGTCAACATTTAAACTTTATGATTTCCAAAACATTTAATTATCAATTTCTTATCATAATTGTTTCCAAGAAAAATATAGAGTAATTTTAATAATGTTAAGTATAATTGCTCATAAGTGTGAAAACAACTAATTGCTAATAGAATATTGTTATCTCTTATCATTACCCTAAATATTTGCTCAGGGCTATTAAAAAATCAAGTATTAATTTTTTTTAATAAGTTTTTGTTATACACTAAATAAGCTTTGCTTTAAGAAAACAGCTACTTATTAAATAAATAATTATTTGATTATTAAATAAGTGTATTGTGCAATAAGTTCGGAAAACTTAAATGAAGATTTCGTGATTTTTAAAAATAAAATTTTATTTCCATAACTGTATAATTATCATCTGTGTATAATGGAATTCTGTAACTCCCATATAATTCCTTCATTATTTTACAGATAATTTTATTTTTTTTCTTTTTATAGTAGTTATTTCTCTTCATAAAGTAATTTTGAATCCATTATTATATACAAATAATAATAAAAATAATAATAATATAAAAAAAAAAAAGAAATTATTGAGAATTTATTGAACATATTTTTTATTGTAATTTTATTTTTATTTTCAGTTTTAAAGTTTCATCAAAAGTAACAACAAAAACATAAAAAAACGTAAAGTAAGTAAGTAAGTAAGTAACTTACTACACATC
Organism: Dolichopus griseipennis; assembly: GCA_963082915.1. Lineage (NCBI taxonomy): Eukaryota > Metazoa > Arthropoda > Insecta > Diptera > Dolichopodidae > Dolichopus > Dolichopus griseipennis. Next base: position 69,526,951 of record OY720445.1, read on the forward strand.
AATATAATCAATGACATCATCAACACTTCAAAATCGTTATTGTTGGCGCATTAGCAATTTCAAAAGTTAAATACAAAAAAAAAAAAGGCAGCGAATAAAATTTGTTGATAAAATAAAAAAAAATAAAAAAATTATTTTAAGTAAAAATAAAAAAAAATAGAAATCATCATATAATACGAAGTTAGTTAAGAATTAACTGTTATTGTTGTTGTTTGTGTCTCCTAAATTATTGAACGAATATTTTAAATATTCGTCATTAAGCAGGCACTTCAAATTTTTTTTTTTTTTTTACTTTATGTTATATTCTTTTGAATTTTTTTTTTTTTAATTAATTATCAATAAATAATTATTTAAATTTAATTTATAACATCAATAACGTTTAGTCAGTGCGTTTAAAAAAAGATTTTTAAATTAATCTGAGTCCAATATGAGTAAAGAAAAATTTGGTTTTTCAACTTTGAGCCGATTATTAGGGAAAAAGAATAAAGGTAAATAAAATTAATTTAAAATTAATTAAAATTTTTTAAATTTATTTAAACTTTTAAATTAATTTTGGATTTTTTTTTATTTTTACAGAAAAAAATATTATTAAAACTCATAATACTAGTCAAGATGTTAATAATACAATAATAAATAATAAAGGACAACAATATCAAAATCAAACAAATAATATAACAACAATGACAACAGTATCACCTAATAATACATTATCACCATTGCATGGTGCAACAACAAATGCACCATTTGAACAAACATTTCGTATAACAGTTTTATTACCACGTGAACAATTATATGTAACCCGGTTAGGTGCTAGAGTTAAATTAAAACATTTAATGCATTTAGTATGTGAAAATAAATTATTATCTGAAGAACAATATGAATTTTGTGATCCAAGTATGTATATATATTTAATTATTTTTCCAATTAAATAATGTTTTTTTTGTAAACTTATAAAAGTATCTTAAGAATTGTCAAATACCATTTTCAAAACACTTCGTATAACTAGGATCTGAATTATATAACTGTAATATAACTAGGACATGATTTTTTAACTTTTTTTTTGTTTCATTTATGAACAACGGATCATTTTTTTTATAAATATAGACGTCCAGTGTAATATTGATGTGATTTTGATCGGAAATAGTTATGAAGAATCTGTCAGATTTTTTTTAAAGTGAATTCCAAATGATTATGCATAATACTTAAATAATTTTATTTTAATTTAGGGTATTTTATGATTAACCAATGATTCAATTCTATAGATTTTGATAATTTTTTATAAATACATCATTGCATCATTGGTTTTTGTTGTGCAACAAATCGTTAAAATATTTAAGATTGTTTTAAAAAATAATAAAAAAAAATAAATTCAAAGAAATTATAAGATCCGCCTTATAAATGATTTTTTTGCACAACGAATGGTAATTTACTGAAATTTTAACTTTTTGTTAATTAAAATTTCCATGAGTAGAAGTTCGTATGTACTCCTTCAATTTTTGACGAAATTTTTTTGATATTTGGCTAATGTTTTTGAATTTTAACCTCAAATCTTATATTTTCTTATAGTTACAATATTCTCAAAGCAATTTTTGTTGAAAATTTTTTGAATATGAATCAGTTATTTCAGAAATTTGATAAAATTTCTCTTGAAAATATTTTAATCTTTAGATTTACAGATTAGAGAATAAGTTATTAATAAAATTATTCACTGTATAAAGAAATCAAAATATGCAGATTCCTCTTAAAACTACTCTTGTTAAAATTAATAATTTTTTACTAAGATATAATTTTTCAATAATTTACCACATAATGGTAATCATATTTTATTTATGCTATTTCTAAACTCTATTAGTATTCTTTAGAATTATTTTATAATAAGCTATTTATACTTATTATTTATTAACAATGATTATTAAATATTTTAGAATACATAAATGATGAATTGTTATTTTAAAATCTTAAACTATTTTTAAACTACATAACCTTCATTAAAATTTTAATTTAATTATGAATCAAATATTTTTAACATCATTTTAATAAATTATAAAAAAAAAAACATTTTTATTGAATGACGAATTTTAAAAATTAATGGATACCTACAATAATATAAAAATTTTAAGGAAAAACCACAAGTATAATTTTTCTATATATTTATTTATAAAATTTTATAATTTATTCAATTAAAAAATACTTATAATACTGAATGAATTTTATATTAATTTTTATTTATTTTATATGAATACCAATTAAATTGAATTAATATTTTTTAAAAGTTTTATCACATTTTTAACTTAAAGTTTCTAATTAATTATTTTAACATTGAACAAATCGTTTATAAATTTCTCTAATGTGATTATTATTAGCAAATAGAAATTCTAAAATTTAAAATTTCACTTATTTTAAAAACTAGCCTATTATTGCACAAGAGTCGGTCAATCTTTCATCAATTATATGATAAAATCTAAATTTTAGAAGCTCCATAATTCAATAATTTGAAAAAAAAACTTGTAGATGATCTTTTGTTGGAAATAACACCAAAACGTGTTTACAAACTCCAAAATTTACTAAATTTTTAAAAATCTTATACTGGTTGGAAGACCGCAGACTGCATTTTTATTTGCTTCCAAAAGAATTTCCAATAAAACTTGTTGCAGTAATTGTATTTTGTCTTTGTTGCAGTAATTTAAAAACAAAATAAAAAAAAAAAAATAATAATTATTAATAATTTATATTTATAGTAAATTTTCATTTTATTTTAAAAGTTTTTAAGAAATTGTTTGTTTACTTTTATTTAACATCGCATTAAATTAAGTTTTTGCTTACCTTATCGACTTATAGATTGTATTTAAGTAACATACAAAATTATAGACCAGAAATCAGAGAAGAATTTGTGTAATTTCATTTATTCCATAATATAAATTATATATCTAAGATATAATTGAAAATTTTACTTGATAATAATTGTAAGATAATTTTATGTTTTGATTGAAATGCAATTGAATTACAATTTAAATTTAATTTGGTTTATTTTGAAGTTAAATTCAGATACATTTTATTTTCCTTATATGTATGCGATGCTTTACAGATGAAGTGATTGAGAATTAGGAATACCGTTTTTTGTTCAATAATTATACTTTTTTCAAGAAATCGAATTTTAATTTGTATTTTCTTAACTTAGACACCTTCCCTGTTCGAAAAATTCAAAGTAATATATTAAGTATTTGAACAATTATAAAATTAACCACTAAATAACATTTGATAAATTATATTTTATTTAATGCAAGTGGCAAAAAAAGTTTTGAAATTGTTAATAATATTAAATGTTATAAAAATGGTATCAAATAATTATTATTTGTTATATCTCTTTTTTTTTCTCCTTAAATTAAATTATTAATTAAATTTTTATTTATAATTTTTTTTATTTTTTTATTTTAGTTGATTCTAGTCAAGTTTTCGATATGGAATCAACAATTGGAACAGTTGGCTTATCTGAAATACGATTATGCCATAAAAATGAACATAAATATAATAATAATTTTAATTCTGATGACATTATTAAATTGCGGAATCAAACATCAACAACAACTGGACGAAACTCTGTTACATCATCTGAACCGAGTAGTAAAAATTCAATAAAAATAATTCCAAAAACCAGTCCATACAGTTCAACAAATTCATTAAATTCAGTTGATTCAACTGGACTTTATGCAAATTATACAACACCAATTACTTTACCACAACCTACAGCAACTTCTTTATCACAATCTACTACAACATTAACAACAATGACTTCCAATGGCATGTCACAAAATAAACCTCCAGTTGCACCAGTTCGTAAGAAACGTGTAGCACCAAGACCACCAAGTCAAATATCAATAACAGAAAAAGAAATTTTACCATCAATAACTGAATGGAAACGTCCAAGTCAAATATCAAACCGTAGTCAAATATCTAATGGTAGTAACGGTAGTAATCAACAGGAGTTAAATTATGAAAATTCATCTGCAATCAATGGTAACGGATTACAAAGAAAAGAATTTTCATCATCTACACCCAATTTAAATGCAACAAGAAATGGAAACGCTAATTTAGCTGTTTATGGTGAAATTGATTTGCACGAAAGTAACAGATCAATTGATTGTAATGGTAATAATCAAACTAGTCAGAAAAATTATAACTATACAGGACATCATAATGGTAAATCAGATTTTGAACAAAATGAAACTATAAGTCGAACTATCAATAATCGTTCAATGTCTATACAATATGGAAACGATTACGATAAACATTATTTCGGAAGTGTTCAAAATTTTACATCAACACAAATAACTAAAAATTATGATTCCGGTAGTTACTTAAGTCTTGATCAATATCCAGAAAGTTACCAAAATGGAAAAGAATTCCCAAAACCAAGTCCACGTAGAACAGTTAATATTAAAAAGAAAACTGTTGCACCACCACCTCCAGCACCTAGAACAATCGCACCTTCAAAACTTGTTGTAACACCAGAAGAAACAATTTCAAATCCTTTATTTGAAACCGTTAATCGTAATAAAAATATTGATGTAGATTCAAAACATAATTTCAATAATGCACCAATTTTACTTTCAAATGGGAAAGAAACAACAGATAAAATTTCTTCACCAACATCCGATCTTGCTTCATATGATGGTAGCCAAACAAGTGAAATTTCTATAGAAAATGAACACTCTTCTAGAACAGCATCTACATTATCAATGGCATCACAAAATACTTCCATATTAGAAGAACATACAATTAATCGAAAAAATTCTTCCAACGAACAAACTATTCCAAAATTACCTGAAACTGAACCTCCAATGTTTATTAAATCATCAGCAAATAGTTTGGGAACTATTTTGGTAGAAGATGAAATTATGAATGAAGATGAAACAGATATTATATTTATACCAGCTCCATCAATATTTGCTGACGAAAAAGTTGAAATCCAAAGTAATGATATTGTTAGTTCACCTGATGTACCTAAAATGGAAATTGCAATTGGAAAATCAAATGATTATAAAAATGAAACAGATTTAATAGCAGAAGCTTTCAAAGATATTGATAATATACCAGATGAAACTGGTGACATTATTGAAGAATATAAAATGGAGGAGGAAATTATTAGGGTTGATATTAAGCCACCAATGAGGCAAGAAATCAAGGAAGATGTTATTACAATTAATTCAGATATTGAAGATGGTTATCAAGGTAACAAACTTGTCAGTCAAACACCAATTGAATCAAAGAAGGAACTTGAAAATGGTTTTAATCACATTTTAAACGAACATATCGAAGCAAAGAAAGGTAATTGTTTGTTTTTAATCTACATTAATTTAGTTAATAAATATTTTTAAAATAATTTTAGTTACGACAATAATTGAAACACAAACTTCACAAGAAAATTCATTAAATGAAAAAAATTCGGTTGCTCATCATAATAATATTTTAAAAAATAATGATTCAAAAGAAACATCGGCGGTTTTAGAACTGAAAACCGAACCTTATACTGATTATAAAATAAAGAACGGTACTGTAACACCAAATGAAACATTTAAGACATCCCTAGATTCACCAAAGTCAGAAATTTCTCCGGTTGAAATTCTATCAACACAATCATCTATTGAAGAAAAGCCTGTTGAAATTAGAGCAAAATCTAAACAAAATGAACGGCTATATGAAAATCGTATTACATTAAAATTATCCAATTCAATTAAAATTCGTAAAAGTATTGGACGTTCAGATTCATTTCATGCAACCAGACATTATGAAAATTCTGAATTTGATAAAGAAAATGATTATGATGAGGGTAATACAGATTCACGAAGTTTATCATTTTTATCATTGTTAGCAACACAACGTCAAGAAATTCGTTCACAAAGCTTATATCCAGAACAACGAAAATTAGAAAATCGTAAATCAACTAGTGATTTAACAATTGGTGAACTACCAAATTTACAAAGTTTAATTGTTATGAAATCAATTTTAAGTTCACAAAATAATTTAAATAAATTAAATCAAAATGATGACAATAATTTTAATCAGATGAAAACGAAGACATCCGAAATTGAACAGGATATCGTAGAAAACAAATATAAAAATAATTTTATTACAACAACAATAACTGATAATAGTGATAATAATTTACAGAAAAATGAAGATAATATACCAAAGATTAGTTCAATTTTAAGAACAAGAAAAGATAGTAATGAATCAAATCATAGTTATAAAGAAAGTAATTTTAATGAATCATCAGAAGATGAATCAACCAATACTAAAAAATGGAAATATCAAGGAAGACCGAATATTAATTTATCAACGTGGAACGAACGACCAAAACAAACTAATGATGTAACGATTAAAAATGAAGGTAAAAATGTCAATGAATTCAAAAGAATTTTTCTTATAGAACGCAAAATGAATGCAAATCGCTATGTGTGGAATAAGTTATGCAATGAGAAATAGTTTCCTAATCAAACTTTGTTTTCAGTTTAACTCAATAATAACCAATCAGTAATCATGTGACATGACTGAATAAGAATCTTTTACAAGTCCACATAGTATAGTTTTTCTTATTTTTAGATTTTTTTTAATATTTACTCGTTTTCTTAAATTATTTTATAAAATTCTACCCCATTACATGGTAAATTATTTTTCTAGAGAAATCAAAAATTCAAAAGTTCTTTCACGTCAATTTATTCACATCATACCAGCAAATTAAAAATATTTTTATTAATTAATCTTTAAATTCATTTTAAATTTTAATTTTATTTCCAGTAATATGAAGTAGTTTATTTTTCAGTTTAATTTATTTTTACGTAAAACATTTTAGTTTAACTATTTTAAGAAACTTTAATTGAAAAACTACCTTATCTATTCATGAGGAACCCAAAATTTAGATTATTTAAAACTTTTTACATAAATATAAATGAATTTCAAACTTTAAAGAAATTTAACCAAATTGAATTAAAATTTTTAATTTAATTAACACTTTTCCAGTATTATTTTTTGAAGGGTTAATAAACTTAAAAAAAATGAAAATACCCTTGTTATATTTTACTTAAAATAAAAGTAACTTAACTGTGAAAAATTAAGAAGGTAGATTGTGAATCTACCCATTATTCTATTTTTTTTCTATTTTTTAATGCCAAATAGGGGAAAAACATAGAGAAAGAATACAAGGAGTAATGAAGAACAATATTTAATAGTATATTCCTTTACAAAAATCTAGTTATTAATTATTAAGTGTTGAAATATATATACATGTATGTATATATATATACACAAATAAATATATATACACAAATATTATAATATTTTGTAAAAAATTATGTAAGGAGTAATATTTCTATTTAAATTTTATAAACGTTTAATAGAAAAATACATTTATTAAATAGTAAAAATATTAAAATTCATATTTTAAATTTAATTAGAAGAAAAATATATTCTTTTACTGTTACTGAAAGTTTTCACATTAAAATTGAATAATAGATTATAATATTTAACTTTTTTAATTCCATGATTTTAATTTATATTAATTAATATTTTAGGAGATTATATATTTGGTGGAGCAACTGTTAAAAGGACATCATCTATTAGCTCAATGCAAAGGAATCGTATGTCATTACCTGCTACCACATTTTCAACATCAAGAATTCAACCAATAAATTATTCTTTAGATCATAACGGTCATAAACGTCAAAGTATAGGTGATATTAAATTGAAAAAAGTAACCGAAGAACCATCAAATTTTTCAACATCACCTACACATACAACATCACATAATAAACATAACAGTTATTCAAATAATACAGAATTTCCAGATTTTCGAAGTACACTCAGAAAATCTGAAAATTCTGCTAAATTATATAATATGAATAATAGAAATGAAAATAATTTCTCTTTAAATCATCAAAATGATAATTATTCGAAAATTCAGTTAAATGATGACAATACTGATGTAGAATTATCTGAAAAATCATTTAAAGAAAAAACAAAATCTTTTGGTCCTGTTGTTGCACTTAAAACAACCGGTTTGAAGGAACAATTGTTGCTAAATGGACAAAAGCCAATAATAACAACGACAACTACAACTAAAACTGCAGCTGCCAACAAAATAAATCAAGATGATAAACAACAAAAATCAATTGTAAATGAATCAATAAAAGATTCAAATATATCAATAAATACACAAAAAGATTTCACAATGCCTTTTAAATTGCATATCAATGAAAAAGCACTCTATGATAATTCAGACAATTCAAATTCAACGGATTGTGATTCAAGACCAATTATACGACCATTTTTAATTAAACAAAATATGAATTTAAATATGGGAAAAAGATTAAGTTTAAATCAAATTAATCCGAATCAACCAATAACACAAAATACAATATCAGGAGTTACAACCCCGACAACACCAAAATCAGCACCACCAATAGCAACAAATACTCAAGTTTCTAAAGCGGATTTTTTAGCAGAAATTCGAAAATTTAATAAAAAAGATTTAAAACACATATAAAAATTTTCGAAAATATTACTAAAATTAAAAATTGGAAATATGGAATGGGGGGAAAAAAAAGTCAATAGATGAATGAGTCAAAAATTATATATATATATAGAGATTCATTCATATATAAAAAAAAAACAATATTTATAATATAATTAATGATAATTTTTCATTGAAATAAATAATTTTTAATTTTTATTTTTTATAATTTTTATTCACATTTTTTGTACATTTGATATTATCAGAAACCAAACAAAAAAAAAAAATTATTGGAATTTAATAAAAATACACATATGTATATTATTTAATATAAATATAGAAAACAAATTATTTAAATTAATATATAACCATATTATAATAAATGTTACAAATAACAGTAATAACAATTATATAATTAGAGAATTTTAATTAAAAAAAAAAAATAAAGAACATTAAATTAGATTTTATTATAAAACTAATAAGAATTTTAAAACTTATCATGTGAAAAATTATAAATCGATTATAATAGAATTAATTCTAAAACTATGGAAATCATTTACTAATCAATTATAAATTAATCTTAATTTACAAATTTAACTGAAAATGGTCAAAACATTTTTATCACCATCCTAAGGAATATAGATGCATTTCGAAATTTTCATCTGACTCTTTTATTATATTAAGAATATAAACGAAACTAATTCGAAATCGAACTTTAATTCAAATTAAGTAAAATTACTTTTTATAAAATCATAAAATCTTAAAACTAAAGAAATCAATTTTTGAAATTTAGAATTATTTTTGTTATAATCAAGTTTGTTTTTTATTTGCATAACTACATACTTATATAATATATTCATACTTTATTAATTAACTTTGTTACTGTTGTTCAAAAAAAAAAAAAATTTAATTTAATTAAAGTCTGTTACTATATTGAAAAATTTTTTTTGGTTTTTTTTTTTTGTTTTTATATTTTTAATATAAATTATAATATTAAAAAATTGGATATTAGTTAAAAATCTATATAGAACACGTATTTTGCTGTAAATAAAATATCAAAAAGTTTGGAAAAATTAGTTAGCAAGAGCTTTGATGATATGTAAGTACATATAACTTAAATTTTTCTTATGCAGCAGGTTTTGCTTAGTAATGCTAAGCTTGTAAGTTTTAATATTTAAAAAAAATTGTTATTTATAGATATTTTTTTTAGATATAATTAGCACTACATCTGAATTACTGCAATTCAATTTGAAGTACTGTAAAATACCAGTTTAATGTACAATTTTCATGTTCCATTTTACATTAATTCTACTTATTAATTTATTCTGTGTTTTTAAGATGTTTTACTACATATTTTAATTGATATTAAAAACGTATAAATGTGTTCGTTGAATTTACTTTAATTAAATCTTAACATTGAATAAATTTTAAAATAAAACGAGGTAGAGAGGTAGGTGTAGAGTAAAGAGTGTCAACTTTAAAATACCCACATGAGCGTAATGTAAACGTTAAAAATATTCGGTTAATTACACAACTAATTAAATAGCTTCTAAGGTATTTATAAAACAAAATATTAGTTGTATTGCAGCTATTCGAATCTCTTGCACTACATCAACTATAATTTATGCAGAAGTTGGCCGTTAAAGGTAACTATTTTTGATAAAATTCCAGAAATAAAGTTTTACTAAATATTAAATTATGTTTACATTAAAAAAGAAGTTAAATTAAATAATATGGCAGATACTTGAACCTTAAACAAAATTTACGCAAACCATTTGACCATAAAACTCAATTAGTTTTAGTTAAATACCCAGCAGATACCCAGCTTTATTAAATATATATAATATAAAGGTATAGAAAATATAATTTGAATTACAGCGTCTTGAACCCTGTTATATTTTTTAGTTTTTAAGTTACCTTGCAGACGAAAGAACGGATGTGTACATATAGCTAAATTTATAAACTTTCCGAATCCCTAGAATCTATATCAGCATTTGAACTACGTTCATATATCGAGTTTAATTATATTTTTGGTTTTATTTTGAATCAAATTTAAAATTTATTTTTTAATTTAGAAAATTATTTAAAGTTGTTAGATTTTTAAACGATTTCTATTTTTTTTACAGTTAAATTAAACTGTAGTGAATATAAAAAATTTTGTTGACAATCAATTTAATTTGAATAAATTTTTTTTCTGTAATAAAAATAGTTATAAAAACAAAACCATTTTTTTTTGATTTAACAAAAAACATAATGTTTTATAATGAATAAATTAATTTATAATTTTATTTAAATAATTCAAAAATTGTCATTGTGTCAAAATATGAGTTTTTAACTAATAAATTGTTATTAGAATGGGAAATTATTTAACAAATCTGAATTTTAACTTTTAACAATTAAGTTCATTGTATTTGCAAAAATAAATTAGGTTCTACAAAATTCTTACATTCTTCGAAAGATGGGAAATTTTTTTTCGTGAACAAGCATAATTCCAAAAAGTTCTCATAATAAAATTTATTTCTTATCTAGTTAAAAAAAAGCATACTTTTAGGATGTTCAATGGAAATTATATAGTATTACACTTAACATATAATAATAATATTAATCATTAATAATGTTGCCAGCACAAAAATCTTTTAATTAATTGGATTTGTCTAAACACAAAAATAATTTAATTAATTGGATAAATTGATAATAAATTTTCTTAAGTAATTTAAAAAATATTCGATTTGGAAGAAAAATATAATATGATAAATCACAAATTTCTATAAATAATTTTAATAAAATAAGGTAAGTTATGATATGAATGAAGGAGGTAATCAAACTGGTTCACCACCAATTTTAATATTAAATTTGACAAATGGAGGAAAAGTTTAGTAGAGTTTAAGACTGTTCCAACTCTAGAATACCTGAAAGAACTTTTTGCAAACTTTAAAATACACAATTTTATAGTAGACTGTTTTGACTCTCGAGTATCTGTATGAATTTTTGGCAAACTTTTAAATACCCAATTTTATATTCTTTGAGTTATATATATTTTATTATAACTGTACTTTATTTGGAAGTTGGTTATTAAAGTTGATTATTATTGGTAAATTTTCAGGTACCCAGCTTCATTAGAAATTAAGTTCTAATTCGAGCTACTACTCGAGTCCGTCGAGCAAAGTCGCTGGGGAACAAATTTGTAAAAATTTATATTTTTGAGTTATCATGGAAACAGAAACATTTACATAGCCAGATTGATTTAATTTTCGAATTTGATCTGATCTATACCTATAATCCTATATCAACCCCTCCCCACCTTCTTCTCTGCACTACAAACATATTGACAAATTTATTATACCCAGCCCCTTCGATCTATGTTCATACAGGTATAACAATTACGAAATTCTATTAAATTTTTTTATATTTTAGATAAAAAATTTTATAAATTTAAATTGAAATAAAAAAAATATACAAATATAAAAATATCTTTAAATATCACACAAAAACTTTTTTAAAAAATTATCAAGGATCTCTTCAACATTTAATATTCTCATTAAATTCTTTTAAATAATAAATTATAAAATATAACACCTAACATAATATAACCTTCATGCAAGTCAATTGAAATTTAAAATATTATTTCTTTTATTTAAAAAAAACTATATACTTATTACTTATACACTATTACAATAAGAACTGATATTTACATATTTCCTTCATACTCAAAATAAAAACGCATTATTTTATTAATTATATTTCATTAACAGATAACAGAAATTTCTGAGAAAATTCTAAGTATTTAAAAATATTAAACGCAATTTCTTTTTTTTTTTGCTTTTTATTTTGTTAATTTATCCTTAAACAAAATTACATACAAATTATATTTAAAAAAAAAAAAAATTCTTACAATGCATTTTAATATATACATACATTCATACCTCCATAAATAACTATTAACCTAACTTAAATGTTATTGCACTTATTTACTCATTAATGAACACAGAGAGAGAGAGAGCAGGTGAATAAAAATAAACAAAAACTCTCTCCAATTTCTTTTATTTTGTAATTGAATTGAAATGAAATGAAAATGTAAAATTTTAAATGAAAAAAAAAAAAAAACTAAAACAAAAAATAATAAAATTTTGAGAAGATCTCTCTTACTGATAACAGATAAATAAAATGCAAGATTTTTTTAATTTGATGCTGTTTTTTTTTTTTTTAATTTTATTATTATTTTATTAATTCTCTGTAATATTATATGAGTGACTCTAGCTAGTATAGTAATGTTTTGTTGTTGTGTTGTACTCTATTTCTATTATTACGAATTGAGTACTTTTTATTTTTATACGATAAAAATAATGCTCTGGCTGGCCTCTGGCTGATATGACTTTTGGTGAGATTTTTAAAATATAAATTTCTTGTTGTTGTTTTAAATTTCTTTTTGTTCTTTAACAGCTGCTGCTCTATACGCTATTTTAAAATTTTTAATTTAATTTTTAATTTTATTTAGTTCGCGTAGAACATTCATTTGAAAAAGTTCTTCTCTCATTTTCGGAATCGAGTAATTTTGAGTAAAAAAATTAAAATAATATTTTAAATAATCACGTATTGATTAAAATAAATATTGTTTATTTTTATTGTTCTATTTTTTTTTTTTTGTGTTTTTTTTTTTTATAAATATATACTGTGAAACGGTCAGTCAATTTTTTTTTTTTGCTATATATATATATTATATTTGATATTTGTCTTCAATCGGTCAAATACTTTTTAAATAAATAAAAAAAAAAAAATAAAAAAATAAAATATGAAAAGAATTTTATTTATTGTATTCGGAACGCAAAAAGAAATAATTAAAGAAAATAATAAAAACGCAAATAAAAAAGAAAAGTGATTGTTTTTTAAAACAAAATAATATATTTCATTAAGTAAATATATACATATATATATAAATTTAATAGATAAAGATAATAATTTTTAATTTAAAATATAAAAATGTTATTAAAATTTGTGTTGATTATATGAATTTTGTTGTTTTTCTTTTTTTTTTTTAATTTAAATATATTTTTTATTATTAAATGTATGTAAAAAGGAAAACACAGAATATACAAGTAGAAAGAGTATAATAGAAAAATTTTAATAAGAATTAAAATAAAAAGTAAAAATTACTTAATATAATATAAATCAAAGCTTGATTAAAATAATATATTTAAAGTAAAAAAAAGCAAAAAAAAAAAAAACACAACACAAATAACAGAAATCTTCTATTATATTTAAAGGGTATTCACAAAAGTACGTTTATTCTTTTTTTTGTTTAAATTTTTCTAAAAATGGATTTTTTTTTATTAAATTCTGTTAGAATTCCTAAGTAAAATATCTCAAGTATTTTTATACATAATAATACTTCTGTTAGAACCTATAGAACCCCCCATTTTAATCCACGTTTATAATTTTATCCAAATTTCAATTAAACAGAAGTAAAAAACCATAATATAAGTTATAAATTTCGATTACTAACTATCCAAAATTCCAAGACAACTTATAGACTTACAGACTATTGTAACAATCGTTGATAAAAATCGTTTTTAATTAAATGTAAAATTTTCAAAAAATAGAAAAATTCTTAGAGAAAATTTACAACATACATATTCTGAAAATCGAAATTGTATAATTTCCATTTTTTTCAAAAATACTTCGAATTCCGCATTTTCAAATATACAAATACGAACATTTGTGAATACCCACCCGATTAAGTTTGTATATGCTTACATAAAAACTAATATATATTAATATAAAATAAATATAATAAATTAATACACACACATGTGATCTCTTTCTATCTTATGTATATTTACATAATAATATATAAAAAAAAAATTTCTTATCATAAAAATATTTTAAAATTTTCTCTGTTTTGTCATTTTTTTGGAATTTAAAAAAAAAAAAAAAAAAAAAATACAAAAATTTAGAATGAAATTAATAAAATTATTAACTACTATAATTTATAATAATATAAAACTATAATTTAAAAAATTGATTTTAATTAAAAAATTTTAATATTAAAAATAAAAAAAAAAAAATAGATAATATGATTATTAAATATATATTTTTAAATAATAATTTTTTTTAAAAATTTTAAAACTTAAGATACTTAGTGATGAAAAAAAATAAATTTAAAACACATGTGTATAGTTATGTAATATATACCTATATAAATATATATAAATTTTGTACTTTTATTACAAAACAATTTATAACAATATTAAAATAAAATAAACATAAATTATATTTATGTACGTAAGTACAACATATACTTTAAAAAAAAAAAAAAAAATTATAGTTTGCTTGTCTTATGTGTTTTATATTTTATTTTTTTTTTTTTTTGTTATTTTTGTCGTTTTATCAATGAACTCGCGCAGATAAGTTTATCGCACATCTGAGTTAAGAATTAGTTTTTTTTTTTTTTTATTTTATTTTTAATTTTTTACTTATTTTCTTTTTAGTCATTTATTGTATTTAAATTTTATTTTTTTTTGTTTTTTTTTTTTTTTTAAATAAAAACTAGACAAGTTTAAAGATTTATATATATACATATATACATATCTGAATACACAAGCAATTTTTTTTTTTTATATTAATATAATATCATTATATTATTATAATAAATTATTAAATGTGATTAAATATATATATATAAAATGTGTATAAAATAAAATAACAGTGAAAAATAAACAATAGAAGAAGAAGAAAAAATAAAAAAAAACCTAATAGATACAATTGTGCAGTTCAACAGATACAGAATATATGTATATGTTTATAGATGTAATTAAATTTAAATTTTTTCAAAGTAAGTACCTATTATTTTTATATTTCTTTTACATATATAATATATACTTAAATATATAAATACATTTTAAAATATATATAAATTTTGATATTATATTGTATATATATATACAATAATATATAAATTTTTCTATTTAAAAATATATTTAATTTTTCTAACATACATATATTTTTTTTTTAGATTAATTTTAATAAACAAATAAATTACTATTCATTTTTAAATAAATATATACATAAAGATACGTTGTGTTGTGTTGTGTACTATATAGATATTCTTATTTATATACATATAATATAATGTACTATCAAGTTTTTGAATTTAATATATAAATATAAAATATTATTTCTTTATTTTAGTTTTACTTGTTTTTTTTTTTTTAGTTAGTTTGACAAAAAAATTTATTATTTAGTATAATTTATATATATATATATATATATATATATATATATGTAAATATGTTTATATAGTTAGTATCTCTATGAAATGTCATTGAGTAGCTATATATATTTAAAAAAATTATCTTATTATAAACAAGATATTCTTGTACTCAAAAAAAAAATTTAATAGTGTTATTAGTTATTACAATAATTTATAACAAAACAAATTATTTAAAATTTTTGTTTTTTTTTTTATTTTTTTTTACTGATAGCTGATAGAAAAACAATTTTTAATAAGTTTTTTTTTATTATTAATGTAAAAATATGGGTAATCAATAATAATAAATCCATGCTTAATTTGTAAATTTATTAATTAAATGATTGTAAAAAGTTTCGATTTAAAATTATTAACCAATTCTTTACTCGTAACAGCTAACAGTTTTTTTGTTAGTCTGTTTACTTTTAGCTTTTACAAATTTTATTGAATCATTTAATTTTAATTTTTTTTTTCATATTGTGTTTTAACACTTTTTCTTCTGTTTTTAATTCAACACTCTTTCGGACAACGAGTAGTACCTATACTTGTTATGATAATTTTTAAAACAAATTATCAAAGTGTTAATTAGAATTTTGGTATTTTTAAAAAAATGTTAATAAATTTTGGGGGTTAATCAAATAATATAATATAAACTTCATATTAACTGGTTTTAATCATGCTTATACTTTTTTTACAAAATAGTTTGAAAAAAGTTTTGAGTTTGTCTTAAAAATTAACAAAATATGTTCAAAAGTCTAGTATTATCCCATGTTTAAATTGTATGTGGAATTCATTAAGATTCAAAACGTGCAATGCCCTTATTCTGAAAAATTGACTTAATGATGCATTTTTGCAGGAAATTATAAATTCTATCTTTTTTTTTACCATTTTGCGATTCAAAAGCTTAATGTGGGGTTTCTACACTAAAAATAATTTTACTTTTCTTTTTGGGAACTTGTTAATATTTATAGGCTTCTCAAACTTTTTTGAAGACTGACAAAATTGTTTCATATGAACATTTCACGGTTTGAATCTGAGCTCCTCAATTCTAATAATACGAATATAAAATATCCCCCTGTTCCAACATGTACCTATAGACTGGTTTATTATTCTAGCAGTTGAACTGTTAGAGCTTAAAATATAAAAAATACTTTCCTTGTATTAACCTTAAAATCTACCGCATGGGTTCTGAAGATTTATAATAATAATTCCTTGTACGTTCTCTATACGGAATTACGGTATTTTACAATTAATATCTCCGAAATATCAAATATGTTCATAATTTTATTATTTAAAAAACACTTACAAAATTTTTCGAGAAAAGTTAGAAAATAGTCTTGGTCTGAGTAACTTAGTAAATGAGAACCTACAAAAAACAACTGCCCTCAAAACTTAACCCTCTATTCTCCCTCTGTGCTAACAAAAACATTAGACATACTTAGGCATTATACTGGCAGACCTACAATATAAAAACTTTTTTTTTAAATCAAAAACCATTTAATAGTTTCATACTAGGTTTATATTTTTAAAAAATCATTTTCAATAATCTATATTTTTATTCCATTTAAAATAGCAAACCTATGATTGGTACATATGTAATCCAATATATACATAAAGGTTAATATAGTTGTTAAAATTATTTTTGAAGTTTTATTAAACTAAAAGCAGGTTTACACATTGTTGCCTAAGAGCATGCAATTTGAGCTGGACATTTAAAAAAGTTTATACCCAAAATCTTTGCATGAGTGTACTCAACAACTTCTTAAAGTTTCTTGGCGATCAGATGAACAGTTGAGTAATGCATACAGGACGGATAGACAAATCTAAAGCCAGACATACTTTCGTTTTTATATATATAGATAGACACTAGAAACTCTATATTAACCCAAGTTTATTTTATAAAATTTTTGTATCAGAAATATTAGATCAGGTATCATTGTATCATTTTTATTATTATTGTTATTATTATTGTCTGCTATAGATCTATTGTTATTCTAGATATTCTTAAAATTCTTAGACGATTACATTGTTTTTTACGTCTATATTATGTTCTACTAAAAACCACACAATAAAATTTTAATTTATTACATTTCTTTTTTTTTTATTAAAAAATTCATATCATTTCCTTAATAATCATTAAATTGATAAAGAATATATTCTATTGTATACTTATGTATATATATATAAATATAATATATATTTCTACAAAATATGTATAATTTAACGCCACAATTTGGTTTTGAAAATTAATTTGTAAATATTATAGAGACAAAAAAAAAAAAACAAAACAAAAAACAAACAATTGTTTATTATTTTTTGTTATTTTTTTTTTGTATATAATAACCACAATTTGATTTAGTTTAATCTTTTTTATTATAGTTTTCTTTTTTAAAATTGAAACCTTATAAAAATCTAGAAGTGAAATAATGACACTTGACAGTTAACAGTTTGTTTAATGTAGTGAAAATGTCTGTGGTTATTATATTTTCTTTCTTTCATTCTTATTTATTCATTTATTTATTTGTTTATCAATTATTTCACCACAAAATTATATTTTTATTTTTTTTTTTGTTTTTTTTTGACATTTTAAATAGAATACAAAACATTAATTACTTATTTTTACAGTTATAAATCTTAATTAAACAAAATTTTAATAGGTAGAAATTAGTTGTATAACAAAATATAGTTATTATTAATTTATAACTAATTGATTAAAAAAAAATAACAAATTTAAAACAAAGTATTAAAATCAATTAAAGCTAACTAACGATGTACACTTAATAAGTTTGCAATTAATTTTAATACTTAATTATTTGATACATGACCTTTGAAGTGACCATACCCACTTCAATTACAACTTAGTTTTTAAAAGTTTACTCAAAATTTTTCTAGTTAGATCTATTAATTGGTTTGAAAACTCTTTTAGCAGTCTTGGTGAAGAGTTGACGAATTTGAGTATATTTGGAAGACTTAAAATTTTAAATTATTTGCATGTACTTGGAATCTATTGAAGTATTTCATGCAGTCACGGTTTCTTATCTATAATGTCATAATCATTTCGAATATACTAGCGTTCTATGTATCTAGCTTTTAAAACTCTGATGGATTATAAGCTATTTATGATTTTCGAATTTGAATTGCTAAGGCTACGTGTCTAGTGATGAACGGAGTCATATAGAAAATGTATTTATTATGATTTATGAATTTGAATTGCTGAGGCTACGTGTCAATCGATGAACATCTGGAGTCACATTAATATTTTTTGGAATTGAAATTTTGTTTTTAAAAATGTGCAATACAATCTGCTATAGTAAGTTAAAAATGTGCAATATAATGTGCTATATATATTAAAGTGTAATGTATATAATTTGTTCCATTTGATTTCGCTCATTGACCTTAATGTTATTATATTATCCACCTATTTTTGTGCAACACATATTATTATGATAAGTGATAAGTTGATAATTTTCATTTGTATGCGTTTGTTATAAATATTTATTCATTCATTTAAATTTATATAATACACATACTTTGTGATTTTCTTTTTCTCATTTACATAAAAATAATATATAAAATTTATTACTATATATGCATGCATGTTTTATGTTTTTTAGTTTTTTTTTTTTTTTTTTAATTTACCA
Organism: Dolichopus griseipennis; assembly: GCA_963082915.1. Classification (NCBI taxonomy): domain Eukaryota; kingdom Metazoa; phylum Arthropoda; class Insecta; order Diptera; family Dolichopodidae; genus Dolichopus; species Dolichopus griseipennis. The sequence goes on from OY720445.1 coordinate 69,546,341, forward strand.
ATAATATTCTTAAATTTAACTAAAAAAGATAACATTTAACTTAACAAGTTGAATAAAGTGGTCTTTTCCGTTTTTCAATTTAATATATAAAAAAGTATATAAGAAAAATCTTAAATCTGATTCGGATAGTTATAAGAACTTTTTTAATATCTTAATCTTGTCTATCTTTTTATTTACTTCTATAAATTTAAAAACCATATTTAAAAATATTTTATAGAGTCCCTAGTCAAAAGCTGATTAGTGTAGTTAAGCCCAAATAAGAATTGTCACTTTATAAAACTTATATAAACTTTAGCTATCCTTTGTTTGATTGAAAGTTAATTAAAAATATTTGTTAATTTAGTATTTGAATTTGCCTGGGAGTTTTTTTGTACGATGAAGATTCTAGGAAGCATTTATGTTTATTATTAATTAAATATTTACCTTTAAGAGAATTTAATTAGTTAAGATCAAAATATGATTAAAAAAAACAGTAGCAAAAAATATTTAAAATTAATTTTGTTTTTTGATTGGTAATTAGTCAGCGTTGTTAATCTGAAGTTCTATATTAATGTTTATTTAATTAATATCAAAATTTTAATTGCTATATTATATGAATTTATGTATTAAAAGCTTTTTATTTATTTTTTAATTTTTATTTTTTATTATTAATATGGTATTATGGAATTTAGTTATAAGTTATAATAAGGTACAAGGAAATAAATGAAATAATGTGGGGTATGCCCCGAAAATGTTTAAAAATCCTTCACAATTTTAAAGCATTGGAAAACAAATTTATTCAAAGCGGTTGATAAGTTCATTAAATCTAAAAGCAATTATTTCTAAATATTATATCTAGTAGATAATATTTTTCACACATTAACATTTTAAAACTATTAACTTAGCTATAAACGTTTAATAAATTGATGATCTTAAAACTATTAACACAAATTTTTTTTCTTTGAAAAATCAAAATCACTACGCAATTTTTAAATTTTTTAATTATAATTACTAACTTTTCATTAAATTATCTCAAGTCCAAAAGTGTTAAAATGCTATTTTTTTATCAGTAATATTAAAAATTTTAATCTTGTTTCAAATATATAATATAATTGTATATATATATATATATATTGTTTTCTACTCCCACTTTTTCGAAATCTGATTTTCCATTAATTATTTTTCAATTTTTCTTTGAGAATTGAATATATACATATATATAATTTAAACTTATATTAAATATATATATATTTTAAATTTATTTTAATTATATATACATATATATATATAATTATATAAAGTTCATATACATTTATATAATTTCAAAATATAAATATATAGTAAAAATTAAATAAAACGAAAAATAATAAAAAATAAATTAAATAATTATAATTTTTTTTTTTTTTTTGATAAGAAAACAATTAAAAATGAATGAATTTTTTATTTTTTTTTAATTATAAATTATAATTATACAAAAAAAAAAACATATATTAATATTTATAACCATATAAATTAATTTTTTTTTTAATTTAAATAGTTTATTGAATTTATATGAAGTGATTGATTAAAAATGATTGATTAGAATATTTTAATGTCATACTAAAAAGTGATTTTAAAAAATTTTTAAGGTATATAGTTAGTTTAATAGCACTACGAACCTATACGATCCGCATTTGAATGGAAAATGACCAAATTGGCTCATAGAGTTCTTTTAATAATATAAAAGTAATAAATTATTTAAATAAATTAATATATTCAAAATTTCAAATTTTAAATATTTATTTGTTTTTAAATTGCGCTTATAAATTAAAGTTGCGCTTTAAACTATTTTGTTCATTAAATAATAAGTATTAAAACTAATCAAGTCTGAGTGCTA
>OY720445.1:69548395-69591709 GCA_963082915.1 Dolichopus griseipennis
TAGCGGTTTTTTTTTTTTTATTTTTTTTAATCATAACCAAATATAATATAATATAATATATTATATATTATAATAATATATTGTGTGCAAATATTTATTTTATTTATGATTTTTTTTTATGTTTTTTTTTTATTAATTTATTTGTTTCATTTTTGTTTTTTTGTAAATTAGAATTTTAATGCAGGATTTTAATGTTTATATATATGTATGTGTGAATATAATATACATAAAATAGATACTATATATATATATATATATATATATATATATGAATAAATTAGGAACAAAAAAGAAATATGATTTTTATATTAGAGTTACTAAGTGTAAATCTAATCTTTTTAAGGTATATTTTAAGATATTGAGGTGGAGTATGCTTGAGGTTCCTTTCATTTAATTTAGGGCCTGTGTACTTCAAAGGTATTCATATTTCAATTGTATTATACCAAATTGCATGTTTTAGGGGACATTTTAGGAAATAAATCATTTAACATAATAATATTGTTTAAAAATGATTTGAGTTTAAAATCTAATAACTATAACATTTCAAAATTGATATTCAAATCAATTATATAGAATATAAATAATGATATATTTAAAATTTTATAATATTGAGTCTTTTAATATACATAATGCTTTATTACATATTAAACTAATTCATTCTTTCTAAATTTTAAATGCACATGTCTGTTTTTTTGAGATGTTGTAACAACACACAGGTGAACTTAATAATTTGTCAAATAAAGGCATTTGTTAGATCAAAATTTATTTGGAATTTTCTGGATTAGTTCAACATTTTATTTCTTTTCTCTTTATTTAGTTGAATGCTTTTTTTTTTACACTTGTATTACCTGATTCTTTAAAGTATATCTTAAGGAGTCCAAAAGTGTTAGATGGACGAAAAAACTCCAATTTGACTTAATTTTTGGAAGTTTTCTTTATGCTTGTAATCATGTTTAAATGCATTCGGGATTAAATGAAATTTATATTTGTATTTATGTATTTTTTTAAGTATTAAATATATTAAATAATATTTAACTTATAAGATGTTTAAAATTTTCGACTCTGAAAACTCTAATTAAATGATTTCAACGAATTTTTAATAACTCTAGTTCCTTTATATTTAAAGAGTTCGATAGGTTTTTATAATTTAAGTTAAGGTTTTTATAATACTAAAGTTTTCGTATAATTTTTTATGATTAGTGAATCTACTGTAGTTTTTATGATTAAAATTTATTTAAAATTGAATTTTGCATAAAAAATAATATACATATATATATACATATTCATAGAAAAATTAAATATAAATTAAAAAAAAAATAATATACTTATATTTACTAAATTTATATTCCAATTATAATACAATATTCCAGTTAATTGATGTTTTTTTTTTGTCACTCTTAATTAAAAAAAACCAAAAAGTAGAAATTTGTAATATAAATCATTATTCATTAGTTATTTATTACTATTTCAAATGTATGTACGTATATAATATTAGTATATAATATTATTAAAAAAAAGTAATTCCAAAATATACATATATATTTATCAATCATTTGCATAATTTGATTTCGATTACAATTTTGTGGAAAAAATCGAAAAAAAAAAAACCAATTGATATTTATTAATAAATTCAGTATTAAATTAAAAAAAAGTGAAATTCTATTGAAAATAAAAAAAAAAAAAAAAAAAAACAAACATTAATTGTGTAAAATAAAAAAAAAAAAATTCTAGAAACATACTAGTTAATATTTCAGATAATATATATTTAAATCAATGTGAAAAAGTTTATTTAAAATTTTAATAATATATATATGTAAAATAAAATTATTAATTAATAAAGAAAATATAGTATATAATAGAAAAACATATACTAAATTTAATATATATAATTTTTATTATTATTTTTCTGAAAATATATATTATAATATTAATAAAAAAGTGCAAATAAAATTTAAATATGAGTATATATTTTTAATATGATTAATTTAAAATAAATTTAATAAAACTAATAAAAATGTAAATAATATAATAAAAAAAAAAGTTATATTTAACATAATTAATTTAATAAATTATAAATTCAATATAAAAAAAAAATAAATATAAATTTTTTCTTATATCATACATTATTTTTTTTCATATTTGAAAAGATTATTTTAATATATAAATTAAATATGTATAGTAAATATTTAAAAAAGTGGTTATTTAAACTAATTAATTTGTAGCAACAATTTAAAATAAAATAAAAAACAAAATAAAACAAAATTAAAGAATATTAAACAAATATTGAGATTATAATCAATTATTTTACTATATACATATATATAAGTAAATTAATTGAATTTATATTTTTATTTAGTACGAGTGTATATTAATCTAATTTTTCAATTTTGGAAATTAAAATTGTGTATTTGGTTCTAACAAATTTTTTTACAAATACGTACACGTATATCAGCAATTTGAATGGTTGTTGCTTTTTAAAATGTATTTTAAATGTAAGTTGGTTTTTTATTTTAATTAAATAACATTTTTTTTTATAAATTTTTTCCTAAAGTTTTAAATAATATAATTTTATATTATTATATTTGTTAAATTATAGTGCTACATAAAATTAAACAGAATATTTCTGTATTAGAGTGCAAATATTCTAATTTTTGTAACTAACAATTGGAAATATTGTATATTATTAGTCGTTTTCCCGATATCAATTGCAATACGTTCTAAAGTACAGATTCATCGTCCTAAAATTCAGAAATGAATGTTCAATCTTCTGTAGATCTGTAGAGGAGTTTATTGTTTCTTTGATTAGTTTACAATTTATCCGATCGGTTGTGTAGTAGTTAGAACGTCGGCTTTTCAATCGAAGGGTCTCGGGTTCAAACCCTAGTCGGGTCTTATCAAATGAAAAAATAGAATTTATAATTTTTATCATAATAGCTTTATATTATAATAAAAAAAAATAATATATCTGTCGCACCTGAAAAGGAAAAGCTAAATCACTCGTTTTCTCATTACATTGTATGTGGTAGGGGACTGCATGCAAATAAATATATTTTTATATTTAATTAAAGTGCAAAACCTTTTTTTTCTAAATTCTAAATAATTTTGCACTATATGTATGTACAATTCAAAATAAATTTTTAAATAATGGACAGTGACTAATTAGTAATTGATTAACTTTAAATATCGTATCTTTGGAGGATTCTATTTTAAAATTATTAATTATTTTATATTTTGATAACATGAAATATTAGAGACAGATAAAGTTTTAATATTCCGTTAAAATTGAAACTGAGTCTATATATATATATATATATATATATATATGTAGATTTAAAAATAAATTTTCAAATATTTCAAAATAAAATTTAGAATAATACTAAATTAAATGTTATAATAAGTATATTTAATAATTTTAAATAAATGCAATGTAATTTTATAATATCAAATATCAGTTTAATTTATAATAATTCTTATATATATTTTAAATTTATTTAATCGCATCTCAAGATAAAAAAATAACATTCAAGTACCATTAAAAATTATTTTAAAAAAATAAATAAATAATATTTTTTAAATAAATCAAAAATTGTATTTTAAAAATATAAATACTCGTAAATAAATAAAATTAATTTTTTAAAACTTAAATTTAATTAAAAAAAAAATAAAAAAAGTTTTCTCCCACAATATAATTATTATATATATATAAATTTTCTTTTTAAACATAATTATAATTAAAAAAAAACTTTTTAAATATATATGAAAGTTAAATATTGGTTTTTAATTTTTTTTTTTACTTAAAAAAAGTAAATAAAACATTATATCATATATTTAATAAGTATAATGATTTCTAAAAAAAAATGTTAATTAAATTGTATTATTTTAAGAAAATTAGGATGAAGTGAGTGGGTTCAAAATTAATTAACACCATGGGAAAGATTGAGATATAATCATTTTTTTCCATATCTATTTGCAATCTCTTTCCTTTCACATTCCTTTTTTTTTTAAGTGCTAACCAATCATTTGTTAGGTTATTAACCCTGCCTATACCTTATGTACATTTTGGATGCCATAGGTACATATGGGGTGACATACTCTTTTTATTAGAATTAATCGTAATGAATTCCACATATAATTTTAACATGAGATAGAACTAGATTTAATAACATGTAGAAACTTTTTAAATTTAAATTTTAATTTAATAGATTCAATTCTTTTTGTTTTATATTTTAGACTGTGAGTTATATTGTTCAATTGAATTATTTATTTATATTTTTATATTGATGAATTTTTTTTATTAAATATTTATAATTAATAATAATTTCAATAATTTGAATTCAATAGTTGACTTGAGTTGAAAAGTAGATAAAACTTTTGTGATTCATACTCGGGCTTCTCTAATGGAAAGTCCATTGGAAGAAAATTTTCACTCTAACCACTTTTCCACCCAGCCAAAATAAAGTCAATAAATCTAATTTCCCTAAATCCTAGATTTTATAATTACAAAATCAGTTCTACAATTTCAAGATTATATACTCGTAGTTGCAAATTTAAAATTTTTTTAAAATTTCGTTTATTTCTTAAATTAAACTTTATGCAAATGGGGGGAGGATGGGAGAAACTCAATAAAAAGAATTCTATATGTTTTCTAAAATATAAATTAACATAATTTAAGATTCTTAGATTACTAAACAAGGCATCGCTTTGAAATTTCTATTAGAATGGCTTACAATACCACCACCTTTCATAATTTTAGATATTGGTGAATGCACATCTTGCAATTATATAATTATGGAAGATGAAATTTGGGATTCCGGGATTAGAAATCTTACAATTATAAAATTCTTTTACTATTTTTCTTTACAAGTTTTTTTTTACAATTCATAAAATTATCAAAAAAATTTAAAAAATTCATTAATAAAATACAAATTCAACAGTTCTTTGTTTAAATTCAATATGTCAAATACCTACATACTATATACTCGTATTGAGTTAAATTTATATTTACATATACACATTCCTAAAGTTAAACATTAAGTTATTTAATTTTAATAAATCTTACTTTTTTTTTTTGATTTCTTAAGAATTTAAAATTAAAAAAATTATAATTAAACAAGTGTTTATTTATATATTTATTAATCAAATATATATTAAAAATTATAAAATTCTTTCTAATTAATTTTAATTACTGTTAATTAATTTGAAAATTAAAATAAAATTTTTCTTTAAAAAAATTTAATATAAAATTTGATTTAATAATTTATAAAGAAGTATATACATTATTTGTATGTATGTAATACATATATAAATAAAAATAATTTAATATTTAAATTTTAAGTGTTATATAAAATATTCCAAATATTTTTTGAACATAATATATATAATGCGTATATATTCAATATTTATTAATATAAACATATATATGTACATATATATATAAATCTTAAAATTTTTAAAATAAAGCTTTGGAGATTTATTTAAAATTAAAGTTTATTGGTTAAAAAATTTTTTATGTATATGTATTATATATATTTATGTATATGCATGTATGTGGTTGTATTTTTTTTTTTATTATAATTATAATTTTATACACCTGTCTTAATGAAAGCAAATTAAATATTTAATTTTTTTTTCCATTTGAAACAAGTGCTAAAAAAGGAAAGAATAACACAAAGAAAAGTATCTTAAGATATTAATTAATTAGTTGATTCAGATTTAAATAAGATTTTAAATATAAAATAAGAGATTGCAATTTATTCTTTCTTTGCATATCCTTTTTAAAATTAATATATTAAATTTACTGTATAATTGTATTAAATAACTGTACTTAGTATTCAATTATTGGTGTTTATATGAGTTTTATCAGATCAATCCCATTTTTTAGTGAGATCTAATGTATAAAAATTTTAATAGTATTGAACTTTATTTTTAAACTATAGGTAATTTGAAGTTTAATCAAATTGTATTTGAAATAAGTTCTAATCAACCAGTACATCTATTCATTATTTTACTTTTAATTAAAATATTTAAACTCTAGTTGAAATAGTTTTGTTTTTTTTTTAAACTAAAATTATACCTGATAAGTGATAACTTTTTAATTATCTATAGTAGAATTTTTTTTGGAATTCTGAGTATCTTTATTCTCTTACATGATTCTTAAATAGTAATCTGAATCAACATATATATATATATATATACATATACATACAACATATATTTGAAAAATTTTTTTATACAAAATTTTATAAAATATCTTTTTTGATGTTATTTTATACTTGTGAATGTGTATATATATTGATATATAAATAATGTATGTACATATCAATATACCTATATAGATTTTATCGAAATAACAGTAAACAAAAAGTTGAAATACAAATATTTGATGCATTTAATTATATGAAACCTGGTATTTTTCAGAAATTACTTTTTTTAACTATTGTAAACATTTTGCTATTGTTTGGAACAATTACCGTTAATGCATATATATATATATATATATATATAATATGTATAAGTATAGCTGTTGAATATTTTGAAAATTGTTATTGATTAAAATTTAAAATATGTTTATACATATATATTTTGGATTTTACTATGAATTTTGGATTATAGAACATTTATCTGAAAAATTTGCTCAATAAATATTTTGATAAAATTGTAGCTTTATAGTAAATTTCTGATGCTTTTATTTTGAGGGGAGGGGGAAAAATGTTTTAAAAGTAATTTTAAATTATTTTGAAATTATTTCGGAGTAATTTTGGATGCTTTTTAGATTTTCTTTAGTATTAATTCTATATTGAAGAAAGTGTTATTTAAAGGGTTAAAAGGAAAAGGATGAACAAAAAAAATAGGATGTGTGTGTATGGTAGTAGGATATTAACTGGCATATTAACCGATTTTGTTGAAATTTTGTATACGAATACTTCTTTCGGTATGAAATATAGTAAGGTTAAAATGGGATAAATCGAACCACGGGATCGTGATAACGATTTCCTAGATGGGCCAAATCGGATTCCGGGATCGGGAGGTATTCATACAAAAACACTAGACTTTTTCAGAAATCTCGAGTTCTAATCTTCGAAATTCGTTCAAATTTGGTGCAAAGTCAATTTTTTTTTGGTAGGCATGAAAAGGAGCTTTCATAAATTGTTTCAAGTGTTCTAAGGTTCAGAGATTTTTCAGAGGTTTCCAAAATGTTAAGTTAAAATAATTCATTAAAATCTCAACCGATTTTAATAAAATTTGGTGTGAATGTTTGTTTTTCCAAAAGAAATTATTCATTCGCATGTGGACCAAATCGGACTACGCGATCGGGGAGATCCTATATTAAATACTATATATATACTATATATAGACTTTACAAATATTTTTTGATTATATTAATTAATATTAATAATATATATAAATATAGTATTAGTGATAAGTTGTTGGTGCAATAGCGCTCTGATGCTCTTTAATAGATAGATAATTATCAAAGAACACCGAATTGTATTTTTTTGAAATGACACAGGAAATTGGAAGTTAGACTCTATGTTCAGTGATAGCATTTTAAGTCAAAAAGTATTGGAATCTTATTATTTGTTATTAAGTATATCTACTTCTTTCTTTCAAAAAAATTTTAATTAAAATATTGTATAGGTATGCAGTTTACAAATTTAATTAAAAATTTAAGGTCTCCTTTTGTGTCCTTTTAAATTAAAATTTTACAAAACAATCAATTTTCCTCCTATGGCCGAAGGGTTTAAGCATCCAGTTACACATATTAAAAATATATTGAATACAAAATATAATTTTATAAATGCTGCCCGCTGCTACTGACATAAAAAGAAAATTTTAAACTTTAAGATAATCATTGTAAAATTCTTCAATAATTTTTCCAACTAAATTTCATTTTTTTAAATTTTAAAAAATTTCTAGACAATTTGTTTAACAACGAATGGTTTTGTGACCAAAACAAATATTTATTTTAAAACAAAAAAAATATTTTCAACCATTTCATAATTTTTGACAAGATATTGATTGTACTTTGAAATAATTTTATTATAACTTTGTTTTATATAACATGAATTCATAAAAGATTCAAAAAAAAAAAACATTCTGCAGACATATCGAAATATATTTTTTTACATAGAATTTAAAATTTTGTTATCTTTTAGATTTATAAAAAAAAATACAGATTTTATCTAAAGATATTTTTATTTTTATTCTTTTAATAGTTTTTTTTCAAGAGTTTTTTTTAACAAGGGTTTTTGAAAAGGCACATTTTTAAATATAATCCCATTGCAGTGTAGAAACCTCTGAACGAGTATCAAAGTATAATATTGGAGCTTCAATGTAAAGTTTTAATTTTAGACTAAGTTACTGATTTATAAAAATGGTGCTTCAATGGAGAAGGTTCCTAAATTTTTACCTAAGCAAACTTATGCTGATTCTCGATGATTTAAACCCACCTCCCCAAGCGCACAATGTTCAGGTTCTAGCTTCTAAATTAATAAAAACCTTTAATGCTTGTTAAAGTATAATTTTGGAGCTATAAATTTTGTATTATTAGTAATATAAGAAAACAATTTTGACGGGTTTTTAACACCTTTAAAGTTACACGTGTTAAAAAATATTTTTTAATTGATTCATACTAATTTCTAAGATATAGTTGCTTCCAAAATTTTAAGTTTCAAGCTTGAGCTATTTAAAAGATATAAGAGACCAAAAAATTTGCAAAAACTGAGTTTCTTATAAAGGTAAATTTTAGTACCGTATGGCAATCTTATACATTTGAATATTTGATACATTTGTACGATATATTTTTATAAAGCTTATAAGAGGATATATCTTTTACCTTTTTTTACAGATTTTTACAGAACTCTTTATATAACAATTTAATTATAGGACTTTTCCTGACTTTGGGGGGCTGTATCTATGTAACGGCTGTGGCTTCAACAAAAAGTTCTTCCATTAAATTATTTTTTTTTTGGCTCCATAATTATAATTTCTTTTCTCTATTTCAAACGGTGAAACGGTCAAAGAAAAAGTTTTTGTAAACAAGCGAACAAATAGATGAACGGACGGATGAAATTAAACTATATAAGCACATTTGTTTCAAAATCTTTTGAAAATGTGCTAAAAACTAGTCATAAAACATGACAAAGGACAAATAAACAACTCAAAGAAAAAAAGGATTTTCTATTCTATTAAAACTTCCTGTATTGTAATTGTATAATACATATATACATACATACACAAAATTTATATACATTTTCTTTTTAAAATTGACTTTTGAAAGAAAAACTATTCTTAAAATTTGTATACTTTTGAAAAAATTTTTATATTACTTTTTTGAATAAAAAAACCCTAAAATTACAAAAATCTTTTCTAAAAACTAATTTGATTAAATTAAAATATAAAATACTATATTCTGTGTATAGTTAGTATAGAAGTTATATCTAAAGATACTTCTTAAAAAATAACAGAATTTAATTTAAAAAAAAAACTTTTCTGCAAGACTTAAAATTTTAAAATAAAAAAATTTCTTATAATTATTTTGAAATAAGTCTAGGAAAACTTGACCCAAAATATTTAAATTAAAAAAAAATATTATTTTTGTTAATTATTTTTAAGAGCGTTTTTTTTTGTAAGGTATTTAAATTTTTTTGAAAGGAAATTACGTGATTTTTAAGAATTTTGTTAATAAACTTATCTACTTGCTTTTTTAAACTTTTAATAAACTTATTTAATTATTTTTCTTAGCTAGGTATAGCAGAGTAATTTCAATTTAATATTCAAAAAAAATATTCTGTGTTCACCACAGAATCAACCGCTATTACAAAAAAAGCTTTTTCTTTAATATATTTTTTGCCTAAATGTGTAAAAATTTTTATAAATGCGAGATTTTTAAAAGATTCCACATATCTGAGGCTGACATACATACATACATACACACAAACGTACATAATAAAAAAAACACGTTTTAAAGGGTATCTGCACAAAAGAGTATTGCGTATACGCTAAAATCTAAGTGTAACAGTGTTGGCGAAACAATACCAAACGCTTATTATATTTCATGTTAGCGGTTGGTAAAACATTAGTTTAGATTTTTTCAAAAACTCTAAAATATTTTTTAGTTGACAAATTTTGAATGAAAGTTGAACTTTAAATAATTAAAAAAAAAAAATCTATATTAAATTATTCTTTTAGTTAAGGACATAGTTATGTGTTTAGTAGAATTTTGTAGAATTTGTAGAAAAAAAATGAAAAAAGATATAAAGATGCAATTAAAAATAGTTTCTAAACTAAAATTATGAATGATAAGTTTTTAATTATCAATAGAAAGGTTTTAATATTCTGAATACCTTTATTTTTAAAAATTAATTATTAATTAAAACTCGGTATTTTTTTAAGAAATTATACTTTTAATTTTTAGGCTGCTATTTGAAGCAATTGTACTTAAAAGTAGTCTTCAAAAACATATAAGTACAACTAACTTTTGAAATTATTTAATTCCCACTATAAGTTGATCATAAAATTATAAAGGTCTATCAAGAACTAATTAAAAATTAAATATAGCGCCAGAGGCTTTGCTCTTTATAAGGCTTTCAAATATTTCAAGCTCATTTTGCTTCTCTACTCTTTTAAGCACAATTTCAATAAATAATTCAAAATAACGGACGGGTGGTACAGTTTTTAAAGTGCTGACTCTTTATTCAAAAGTCCCGGCCGGGTTTGATTCCAGGTAAAAGGGGAAAAAACTAATATCTCTTTTTTTAACTCGATTTGAACTTCCAATTGCGTTCAAATCAATAATATAACCAATGATTAATAACTCTATATATCATTAGTAATGAATGCATATGTAGCAATATAAATAAATTCAAAATTGGAATTCAAATAATTTAATTGAATAATATAACTCACAGATACAGGAATATACCTTGAAAATTCATATATAAAATTATTACAATATATAAAACAAAAATAATTGTATCTACTTAAAATATAAGTCGTTCCTGCATGTAATAAGATCTAGTACTATCTCAAGTTTAAATAATATTTGAAATTCTTATAAGTACTAAGGTTGAAATGTCTTAAAAAAAGTTTTCAGAACTAAGTAGTTGAATTGTGTGTCAATTATCATAATGTGTAATCTATCTTCTCAATTACCTTAAATACAAGAAACTTATTATTACTTAACTTAGTGTTTTTCAAACTATTATAAAAAAATTTATAACAGTATTATTTTTTATAAAAATTATGCAATCGATACAGTTATAAACCTCCTCATTATATAATAAATTTAAAATACTGTCCCACTTCATCTTAAACATAAATATAAAAGAAAAAAAATTTTATACTTGACCACTAAACCATTAAATTTCTATAAAATTTATAATAAGTAACTATAGATACTTTTTTTTACTTTGTAAAGTCCTATTAAATATAAATTTTCTAAGTAACACTAAAAAAAGAAAAGATATTATTTTTCTTATTTATTGCCTGGAGAATATCATTAGATACTTATTTTATTTTTTTTTTCCTCAAATAGCTTCCTGAATTCAATCATAATTTTCTTATTATTATTATTTTTTTTGTATAAAATTTCAAAAGAAATTTATTCAAAGGATTTACTTTGTAAAGTACCAATAGGAAATTAAAAAAAAAACGTGTGAAAAACTTCTTTTAAGAAATTGAGATTTTTCTCAAATATATAAAAAATAAATATATTTTAAGATTTTGGACAGAATTTTCAAGATTTTAAAAATTAAATTATAAAAATATGATTTTTTGAAAATTCAATTTTAAATTTGATTTGGTCATAATATCTATGTGTTGCAGGAACTTAAATTAAATTAAAAATTTAATGATATTCATTCAAAGGATTCACTGGGTTTTGAGATGTTGGAAAATTTAATGAAAATAATCACGTTTAAATAGATAAATCGAATACTTTTGAGCCAAGTCCGGACTCTATTACTAGTATAAGTACGTAAAAACGAGTTTACAGATTATTTTATTTTAAATATGTGAGTTTATTAATGTTTATAGCAGTTATGAACGTTAAACTCCTCAAATTCTTTGAAAAAAATCAACAAATATAATTTGCATACTTTTAGGGTATATTATATTTTTATTCAAGTATCTTGTTTCAATATTTTTTATTATACATTAATATTATAACAACTTCATAAAACATACGCTGGTGTAAAAATCAGTTAACCGTTATTTCACCCTGAAGTTCTTCAAAAAATCTGAACTATCTTTCATATATATATATAAACAAATTATATGCATCTTTGAGAGGTTCCAGTTCTGACTAATAATAAAAGCTAATAAATATACTGAAGATCTTTTAATTTTAGTCTATAATCTAAAGAAATAAGTTTAACTAAGCTTGACTTTAATTGATAAAAGTACTAAAGTATAAGTCCAAATATTATATCAGAGATCTATAGAGTATTATAGAGATCTTTCAATTCTATGTTAGTTCTAACTTCTATAGAAGTACTATAATACGATTCCTTTAAAGTACGTCTAATTAAGGTTTCATAAAATTCCTTATGGATAAGTTCAGGAATTATTCACTAAAAAACCTTTGATTCTTTGATAGTTTTAGCTGCTATAACTAAAAATAAATTATAATGAATTGGATTTTAAGGATCTTCGTAGTTAATTTAAAATATTCCCAACGTTCAACAGTTTGAAGTCCTTAAATTCAATACAGTATAATTAATTTTAAAATTTACTAATTGATTTAAAGTAGCTAAGTTTTTATTCAATTAGCTATTTTAAAATTAATTTAATGGCTTTTACTTCTACTTATTTTTATTCTTTACAGGACTAAATGAGTTTCATGCTATTTTCATATATATAATCTTTTTTATACAAACTGAATTCATTTTCTTCATTTACATTATTAATATTATTACAATGACTTTAGTCTAGATTCAATAATCAATATGGTTTTCTTTCAACCGTATATAAAAAATGATAAAAGAAAATTTAAAACATATATTAATTGAAATTAATTGATCCAAAACAAAAAAACCCATATAATGTATGAAATCTAATATTGCCTACTTAATTGATATAATTAAAAATAAATTAATAAAATGAAATAAAACTGCGGATATAAAAACGAATTTTGTCAATTACTTTTGATTTTTTACTTTTTTATTGTTTTTTTTATGAATGAAGCCATGAAATAAGTCCCTGCAAAATAACGACCTCAAGGTGTTATTTCTCATTCAATGGGTAGATATTCCCAAAATTTTGAATCTAACTTTTACATCTGTTCTAATTATGTATCGACCTACATACATATATATTCTGGAAAAGCCGAACATTCTGATTCTTTAATTTTTTCCTTTAAAACTATCTTATAAAAGGGTATTTACGAATTAAGAATGACACCCCTTTTTCAGTAATAAATCCTTAGGGTGTTATTTGCTTTTCATTTGAATTATTGAAATCTGGGGCTTTATTTCTCAAGAAGTCGAAGATTAAATTGAAAGAGAAATAAGGAAATACAACCCTGAGGCATTTTTTCTCAATCAATGATACATAACACCTTGGGGGCTATATTTCCCACTTTCTATGATACATAATGGGGTCTAATTTCACAGGGAATTATTTCATGGCTCCATGACATATACACACATCTATAAAAAATATTAAACATTGAATTGAATATTTATTTTCTTTGGTTTTTTCCATCCAGTTTTTCCTCAAAATGATGTGACAAAAAAAAAACTTTCGAAAAGGTGACGTCAATAATACATTAAAAAGCAAAAAGTGATAGACAAAAAACGTCATTCCTTTTTTTTTTTGAATAAATTTAGATAAAATTAAAAAAAAAATGTTTTTATATTCTTTATTCACATCAGATTTTTATTCTTTTTTTTTTGTGTTTTGTATGTGTATGTATCTGTTGTCTTTTTTTTTCTTTTAAATAACAAGAAAAACCGTTAAAAAGAGAAAGATATAAGAATAATAAAATAAAATAAAAAAAAAACATACTTCATTTTCAATTTAAATTATATTAAAATCAAAGAAGCAAAGGACCTTCAAAATGCAATTTCAATTTTGTATTTTTTTTTTATATTCTATATTTGTATTTTTTTTATTTTGATTCTTTTTGTTTTTTTTTTTTCGAGTCAATGATTTTCTAATTAACGTTTCAACTTTTAAATGTTTGTTATTTTTTGGTTTTTGATTCATGGTTTTTATTTGTTTGTGCTATAGCAGTTTATTAAAATAATTTTTGAACTTTTTATGTTTACACACAAATTTAGAAAAAAATCATATCCATGGTTTTTTTCGATTTTGATTTTTTGTGTCTGCATGTTTACATTGACAACAAAATTGTTTGTGTGCACTAGGCTTTAAATTATTTTGTTTAAATTTAATGTTTTCAATATTTTAAAGTAGATTGATATGTATTAAGTCTTGGCAGCATATAATTCTTAATAGAATCTTTATATTAATTAAATATTAACTATTCTAGTATTGTCAGAGGGTACTGTCAGCTATATTATGCTCTGGGTACTTAGGGGGTACTCTTTAAAATATCATTTAAGCCATGAGCACTCCTTGTAATCAAAAATTTAAATTCTTATTAGGAATCTCAGAACTAAAACAATTTTTATTTCGTTAAAAAATTCAGAGACCTAGTTATGCACACAGCTGAAATATTATACAGTGCTTTCCAAGAAATCATCATGTACTTGTATCTTTTTCTGAAATTTAAATCAGAGACTAACTATTATAAGAACATCTATCAATTTAAAATTTGTTCGTTTTTAATGCTCGTTATTTAAAAAAAAAATATATTAAAAATATTCGACTTTAATATTTTTATACTTTTTTTTCTTTTCATACTATATAAATTTAAAGGAATGTATCTAATACTTAAGATTTTTTATGAATTCATTTTTGATGCCCTCTACTTCAGATGTCTTTTAATTAAAATTTCAGAGAACATTAAAAAATGCGAACAATTCTTTAATATTTTTCTTGTTTTTTTTTTTTTTTTTTTATAATATAGGGGTGAATATAATATATAACTACATAAAATATATATATTATATAGCGTATGCTTTTAATTAATATAAAATATTCTTTTATATACCATTATTTATTATTAAATTTAAGTCCATTTTAATATATAAGCGTTTTATTATACATTACATAGCAAAAAAAAAAGGTATACATATATTAAAATATATATACTTAGATGTTTAAATATGTAATGTACAATGACTTTATTTCTAATTTGTGAAACTAACAGATGACATTCCGATATATACATATTGTCTGTCTAATAAAGGGAATTCAAGATATTTTGAAAGCCTATTGTATTTATTAGAAAATGAGGAATGGGAGTTAATAACAAATGTATGCAGTTCAATGCTCTAATAATCTTTGAAATAATAAATTGCTCAAAAATCATTTGTATTAAAAATTTATGAAAGTAGGACTAAATTTTAAAATTAATTCAAAAGCTAATTTTTATAAATAGGAAACTGCTGAAACTGCTCTAATATTTTCAAACTGAAAATCAAAAAGTGTAAATTGCATACTTCTAGGGTTATTTATACTTTTATTCAAATTGCTTAATATTTATGTATATAAATGTAATAAGAACTTCATGAAAACATACAACTGTTATAAAAACCGTTAACCGTTATTTGATACTAATATTTTCCCAAAAACATCAATTATAATTTTTATATATAGACAATTATGCATCTTCTAAGGAACTAATGCTAAAGCAATTAAAAAATTAAATTTAGATCAAGTTTGTATATAGATCGTCCACGCTCTAGTTATTTGCTGTAGCTTATATTTGTTAGATCTTTCTATTTTATTAACATAAATACCACATTTAAATATATTCAAAGAATCTTCCGGTTAAACTAAATCCTTTCACTGCATACTAAATTTGTTACATTATTTGGTATTAAAATAAAACTTATAAGTTCACTATAAAAAAAAACTGTCATTTAAATAACGGTTAAAATTATAGTTTTATTTTTTTGTATAAATATTATTTACTATATAATACTGTATTTTATTTAGTCTTTTATTTAAATTGTAAGAACATACTTTCCTCATAATGAAATTTTATTTATACATATATATATATATATATATATATATATACGTTTTCACATAAATTCTACAATATAATTTAACATATACTTTATTTAACTATATTAATTTAAAAATATATATATAAATATGTATAGAAATTTATTTATATACTTTTACATATCAATTTATGTATATAAATATATATATGTTAGTATAGTTTATATAAATTGATATGTCCTCATTTAGATTTTCCTTGTTTTTTTCATCTTGTAGTTCAAAATGTACCATAATTAATATTTAAAAGGAGTATACAAGAAATTATACTTATTTTATTTGTTTATTTTTTTTTTTATTCTTTTATATATATATAAATATATACATTTATTTTTTTATTAATTAAAAATGAAATGATGATAAAAATCAATAATATTTAACAATAAAAGATACCTGAATAATAATTACAATACAAAAAATAGAATAGAAAGAAAGATACAATCAACACAATGACAATAATAATAAATAAATACAAGTAAATACAAAAAAGAAAATATAGAAAAATACAAAAACAAAAAAAAATAAAAAAAATAAATTATTAAGATACACATATTTACACAGAATATGTATAAATTTTATCTATTTCAAAAAATCTACATAAGAATCAAGAGAACAAAAACAACAACAGCAACAATAACAAAATAAAAAAGATGAGAAATAAAAAAATTAATAAGTCGAAGAGTCGACCATATTGAAATTATCAAAATAAATACAAGAAAAAAAAACAAAAGAGAGAGAATATGATAAAAACTAATATGAGAATTGAGAAAATGAGAGGAAAAATGACACATAAAAAACATTTGTTTATTTTTTGGTGAATATTTTATTGTAAAAATTAGAATGAGTATAAAAGGATATTATTTTATATATGTATATTTATTATTAAAATAATGATTATAATTCTTATTATTATATTTATTTAAATTAATATTTATTATTATATACTTATATAATTATATTATAAAAAATGTTTAAAAATAATAATAATAGTAATAAGTATACAAGTAAATAAATTCAATTTGATAGTTTGATTTTGATGATTAAATTTTTAATTTAAGGATTACATTCATTTTTACTTTGATTTTTATATTATTTAACCGTTATTAAATATATATATATATATATATATATATGTTTTATTTTTCCATTGTTGTTTTTGTTTGATTTATTTATTTGTTTTATTGTTTTTATTTTTTTGATTATACAAAGGATAATACTTTAATACATTGTGCTTGAAAAAATAACCCAAAATCTAATACAATACAAATATACAAAATATAATAATAACAAGTAAAAAACCAATAACAACACAAAACAGACCTAAAGAATAAATATCAAAAACGTTGGGTCGGAAATTCATTTGATAAATTTTGAAAAAATTTGTTTTTATTTTTTTGAAAATAAAATTAACAGAATAAGAAAACAAAAAATAAACAAATTGTTGTTGATTTCTAAATAACTTGGGGCCATTTTTTTTTATTTTTTATTATTGTTTTTTTCTCTTTCTTTCTTTTTTTTTCTGAAATATTATAACCGTTTTTCTCTCTCTCAGTGTTTTTTTTCTTCGATTCTAATTTTTTCGATATTTCGAAAAAACAAAAGGAAGTTATAAAATAAATTGCATAATTATGGGCGTTATCTTTTATTTAAGCTTTAAAAAAATCATTGAAGTAGAAATGATTATTTTATTAACTGTATTTTTTTTTGTTTTTGTGTTTTTTTATTATATAATATATTTAACGATTAAGAAGATCAATTTTATAAAAAAAAAATAATAATAATAATAATAAAAATAAAATAAAATTTGAATTTGAAAAAAATAAAAAAAAAAATAATTTGTTAAATAAGTTATTAAGGTATTATTTAAAAAAAAACAAATACAAAATAAATAAATAAAATTAAACAAATGAAAAATAAATAAAGGGAAAAGATATAAAGTCTTCAAAATAAACTCAATAAAAAAATTAAATTTGAAATTTCCTTGATGAAGATTTTTTAATTAAAGAAACACGCTTTTGAAAAATTATATTCAGTTTTATTTTTTTATTTCCATAGCGCCTAAAAGTTACAATTTTTGCAATATATTTTTCTCAATATTTAGCCCTCTCCTTATTTTTGACTCAAGTTTCTTTTTTTTTGAATACGTCCAGTTTTCTTTAAACCATTCCGCTTCAAGATGTCTTTAATTTCCGAACACTTTACCCTTTTGAGGGATTCTACTATTGTGCTTATGTGTATTTAACAATGGAGGTATGCCTTAACAGTACAACTTACATTTCTGAAAGTGTTACTCATTCATTTTCATACATATTTTATTTGTTTTGACCCATACGGGCTTTTGACTTGCAATTATTATTAGTCCTGGTTTGAGGATTCATTACTCTCAACAAGTTATTCACAATTACCTGTATGCATTTTTCGTATTGTTGCTCCTAAATATTAACTACTTGCGATTCTTCAACTATTTACTTAGCCTTTGGATTAGACTTTATATATATATGTATTTTTAAAACCTTGTTCAAAATACATTTTTCAATTCCCCAAAATAATTTGCACACATTTTGATCTCATTATTAATTAACTCCCTTGAATACCTATGTTTGTTATTGAAATAAAAATCAATCAATTGAATTTCAATATTCACTGCACACCATACGACAAAATTCATACATTTTAAAACATATTTTTCAAAACATACTTCAAATATTCAATTTTTTTTTTTGATTTTCTTCAATTTTCCACTCAATTTAGCAATATTTAATTTTATCTTAAAGTTGAAAAAAAATAAAATCCAAATAATTCTTAAAGCAAAAAATTTAAAAAGAACAATAACTAAGTCGAAAACATTAATGAACGAACCCTTAGTTAAAAAAATTTTTTTCTGTTTTTATGCAATTATTTTTGTTTTAATTTTGTACAGAAAAGTTATAGTTACTAATGAACCACATTAAACAATTTATTTTGGCCATATTTTTTCTTATTATTATTTTTGTTTTTTTTTTTTTTAAGGACGAAAAAATTTGTACACGTACATAATATTTTTGCAACATTGTTTAAAGTAATATTAATATGTTATATAAGTAAATGTGAAATAAAAGAGAAAGAGATGGTAAGAAAATACAAAATAATATTGGGTTCTGTTTTTTTTTTTTTTTTTAAGTTTTACTTTTACAGTTTCAGTCTTTTAATTTAACTGAAAAAAAAATCTTTAAAATAACTAAAAATAAAATAAATCAAGTTATATACAAAGTATAAACTAAAGTTTTATGTTTCTTTTTAGTGGAAATGGTTTTGCTTTTACTTCTTTTTACATTTACTTTAACTTGGTAAAAGTTTTCCATTTTTGTTTTTTTTTTTTTAAATTATATAAGTAAGTTACTTTGTTTTTTAAACAAGTTTTTTTCTTAAAAAATATAACTTTATACATTTGGGTTACATATATTAGAGTATATACTTATTTGTATATTATATACCAATATGCAAAAGTGTGTTTTTTTTTTAAACAAATATTTTCTTAATTTAAGTTCTTTAAAATTTTCCAAAGAAAATGAAAGAAAATTAAAAAAAAATAAACACAAAAGTAAAAGTACTCGTAAGTTTTTTAAAGGAATCAACATATTTGTTTACCTTAAAACCGCAATAATATTTGTGTAATTCGAAGAATATGTAATAAAATATATTTTGAGGTTTTATTTTCGTCCTTGCTGGTTCTTTTATGAGACAGAAGGCACTTTAGAGTCCCATTAGACATAGTTTCAGTATTAAGAATTGCTATTTTTACTTAAAGTTATTGATTACTTATCGATAATCACTATAGAACATTATGAAATATTAATACTTGACGCGCCAATTAATTTTAATCGGCGCGCCACTTTAAATTTTATTAAAGTATTATATTCATTTATTAGTTATTTTATGATGTACACGTTTTATTTTATAATATATTATATATTTATACATATATATATTCTGTTGTATACATATATATATATATACTCTATTTTGTTGTATTTTCATAACACAGATAAAGTAGTATTGTTACATTAGTTTTTAAAAATAGTTTTAAATTTAATTGGTTTTAATATGTTATAAAGTATCACACAAATAATATGTTACAAATTTAATTCATTGTTATTTAATATTTTTTCCTAATTTTATAACCTTAGGCATACGGAAAATTTTCTATCATAATACTATTATTAAAAAAAAAATTTATAATAACTAATATTTAAATCGAAACCAATGATACGTAACAATTTAATTTGTATTGTGGTCATTGAAATTATTACGAAACAATTTAATTAAAATTTAATATTTAATATATTTATACCTTTAAAATATTTTTAACTAAAATTCAAATTTGATTTTAGATATATGAAAACAATAAATTTAAATAGTTATACTTAAAAAAAAAGTTAAATTCTTAGGTGTTAAAGGTGTTAAAAACAAATTTATAAACTTCGGTACAAGGTGCGATCGAAATTTCTATTTTTGAATGAAATCATTTAAAAATATAAAGTCCTGATTACTTAAAAGAGATTTCTTTCACTTTTGTTCTCTTATGACATTAGGTATTTATGTACAAATTATAGAAAAATATTCAGGGGTTTTCAAAGCCGAGTTTTAAGATATTTGATTTTTAGAGAAAGATGTTAAAAATTTTCTTTTTTTTTAAACTTGTATATTTTCAACTTTTAACTTTAATATCTTTAAAACGGCAGCAGTTATCTTCATGACGTAGAGGTGAAAATATTCCTAATTATTCGCGTAATTTAATGTATTTATATGTATATATATATTTAACAGATTACCAGATATTACGGTTTATATACAAACAGACCAATTCAACAAGGATATTTTTAAATGTTGTTTTCGCCCTTAAAGGACAATATGCGCCACTAATGATATATATTTTTTTGAATCTTAGACATAAACATTTGCTTCTACGTGGATACAACGAATGCTTCAGAAGAGCCGAATTTCTTTGTACATAACTATGTGAATAGGAAATAAGAAATTGAATGGATAATAGAACAGTAGTTTTAGGGTTGGGTTGATGGTTGAGGAGGTAGGTTAGAAAGGAACTTATATATCGATTTTTTGAAGCATTACTATAAATTTATATCAGAGAGCATATTCTAACAGTTCGCACAATAAATGAGTTTCCATAATCAGTTTTGAACCATCTAAAAATTTCCACTGTGTACAAATAAGTACTAAAGACCTATTTGGTGTTACGTTAGAATTTAATTTGATTAATTTTATATTTAGATAAATACTTTAAGTTTATTATAAAATCTTTCAAATATAGGGGGATGATATTTTTTTTTGGGATATATTAAATACATTTTAATTAACAATTTCACCCCATAAATTTTTGAAATAATTTCAAGCTATTTGAGGCTGTGCCAAAATATTTAAGGTTTTATTTAAATCATTTTAGTACAAAAAACCAGATTTGTTTGTATTTGTTTCATCATAGAAGATTAAAAAAAAGAATCCACATTTTTTTCTTCCTTTTAATTAGGATCTTATAAAAGGATTAAATGTTTTTTCTTTTCTTTGTTTCTTTAAAACAGGATAAAAGTTTTGCAACAACAACAACAACAAAAAATAAGGACGAGATTCTATATGAAAAACATTATATATGTATCTTCTTCATATTTTTTTAAGTTAAACTGTTTGAATAAAGAAAATGAAAGAATTGGAAAGCTATATACAGTAAGGTTTTTTTTTAACTTAGTTTTCTGAAAAAAAAAATTTCCATATTTGAGTGTTTTTATGCTTTTTTGAGTTTTTTTTTTTTGAGTTAGGTTTTTTCTTTTCTTGCAAATCAGTTCTTATTAAATTAAAAAGAAATTAAAAATAATTATGGTTAAAAATTAAATTTGTTACAAGTTTTGTTTTTGTTTCTAGTTCTTACTTTGCAAGTATAGGTGAGCATTTTCTTTTTTTTTATAAAAAGGGGGTAAAAAATACTCAAAATATCAAAAAAAGGGGTTTTTTTTTTAATAAAACTTAATCCATTTAATGAAAAAAAAATTATAAGTTTTTTTTTTTTTTAACTTAATACTATATTTGGGAAACTTTTTTTTTTTTGGAAAATGTTAATCCAATAAAGTTTTACTGATTTGTACCAACTAATACGTACGAAGAAGAAGGATCATTACCGTTATATATAATCCATATATAATGAGAGCAAGGCAGTTTACCTAAATTTAATTCGCGAATAGACATTTGTTAAGAATCAATAGTTTTGAAATGTCCTTATAGTTAAAAATCTTTTTGTTAAGAGATATTTTATGATAAGTCTTTTTTTCAAATGGTACTAGGCAAAATGTATTTGGGTCATTTGTCATAGTTATCTATATAATATATTTATTTTAATTTAAGAACTGTACAAATAATAAAAACTATTAATAAAAATTTTTTAAAAACTTTTTATTTTGGAGCAGTTTAGCTTGAGTTTTAGACCGTAAGAGTTACTTATCATAATGAATAAGTATATTGTGCAATAAAAAATCCAAGGTTGTCTGATGCTTTAATACAAAACTTTAATGATTGTTTTTTTTTTTTGAATAAATAATTAGAAAGTAAAGTTTTATAGTTTTTATTTTTTGTTTTTTTTAAAAACTCAATAATATTTTATTTTGAATAGACTTAATGAATCCTACTGAACAAATAATCATATTTTGATAAGTGAGTGTCTTTTATAATCCAGCTGCTTTCGTTGTCTATAAAAATATGGTTTTAGATCGAAATAAACAGAATAGATACTGTGGGAAGGTGGGAAATTCATAAACTTTGGTTCGTATAAAATTTTATTGCCATCTAAAGTCTAGAACACATGAAGGTCTAGAATCATATTTAATATATAGGATAGTTTGCTTTTGGCCATGAGTACTTAGAGAGTCTTTTTGGTGTTAATTGGGTTAAAACTTTTGGTCTTAAGATCTTATACTTGTTTATATGTATATGTATATGTAAAAACTTCTCAACTTCTTGATAAGTTTAATAATTTTAAATGTTTATAACTTTTGAAATAAAGGTAATTGGGTATATAAGTCCTGTTTAAGTAAGCATGACCGTGTGCCATCTGAGCCTTGGAACAAAATTTATTAATTGTTAAGCAGTTTGTTAAGTAACAAAAAAAAATTTATTAAGACCTAAAAAAAGACAAAACTGTCCCATTATCCCCAGAACTGAGTGAAATAAATCTCTCCATCCAGAAAAGTCTGTTGTCAGTTTTAAGTATAGAAATACATACTATAGTAAGTTAAGATAAAAATTAAATCACACTGTTTAAATGTTACTTCTATAACGTATTCTTTTATTCTAATCAATAAGAAAATCTGTTCTTTTTCCTTCATACGACTTTTCTCTTTAGACTTTTCCATAAGTTTTCAATTTTTTTTTTTGTTTTTCTTTATTTTTTGTTATTTTTTTTTTTTCGAAAAAAAAAAAATCATTTATTCATTAGAAATTCGGATATATAGTTTTTATCAGATCCACACCTGTTGAATTGTTTAACTTTTGTGTGTGTTTTTTTTTTTTTAGAATAATATAAAGGGATACAAGGTCAATATAAAGGATAATAGGTCCTAATTTAGTTGATATTATTATTACCATTATTACTTATGTATGTATATGTATGTATATGTGTATGTATATATATGACCTTTATCAAAATTGAAAATGAAAATTATTTTTGAAATCAGGAAAATAATTTTCTTCCTTTTTTTTTTTTTTAAATTAAAACACATAAAAAGGATTAAATTTTTGTTATCCTCTTCAATATAATTATATTCATTATTAAATTAACCTTGTATTATTCTTGTTTTTGTAGTAGTAATTTTCCTTGAATAATTTTCAAGAAAAAAAAGTTCTAGAATCGCATGGAATTATTAAGAATGTGTTTAAAAACATTTTAATTATCTTAAATTATCTATTTTAAAAGTTTGCATATAGATTAGTTCTAACATATTGGTCCTTGAAATATGGGATAAAAATTTTAAAACAGTTGTTCGTAAATTTTAATTGTAAAGAAAGTTTTAAAGAAAGTTTTTGTTGTCTGAACTAATTTAGTTAATTGTGAAAGTTTAAATGTTTTGTTAAATAATAGGAATGAATATTTAACAATATTTTATTAATATTTGATTTTTTCTTAAAAATATCGAAGTATTTTCAAAATTTTCTATTTAATTGTTTTAATTGAAATTAAAGGATTTGAAGGACATCTGAATATAAGAAGCTGAAGAAGGGTATATTTATCCCAAAATTAGGGGACACTTTAACTAGGTGCAATATATAAACGTTTTAAATTATCTGCATACTCTATTTTCTTCTATCAGGGACAGAGGAGTGCATCGAAATTAAGTCACTAAAACTCTATACAGAGTTTCCAAAAGAATTTAACATTTTTATCCAAAATACAAATTCAAATGATTAAAAAATAAAATTTGAAGGACCTCAGCATTTTTTAAAATTGTTGATTTTTGCATTTTTGGAGACAGTGGAAAGTATGGAGTAAATTTAGTGTTGGGAGATTGTGACCTAATACACTTTAAACATGCCCCTTTTAACTAAGTACCTTGTACATTTTCAAATTTTATTCCATAGGATTTTAATTTATTACAAAAAATAGAGGAATTGAAATTAATGAGAACTTTTCCGAGTATCTGAAAAATTAATTAAATATTTAAAAAAATTTAACCCAGACTATACGGAAATACTTTGAATTTTCGTTTTAAGTTTGCTTCCTGGGAATTGGTTGCCTTTAGTCTTTAAGATAATACGAACTTGTAGATTGGTTTGGAAGAATGTTGATTTTCAAAGAATAGAAGCTTGAGATTTTGGATTTGGGAATTATGTATCATATAGGATAAAGATATCATGTATATATAGGATGTATATAGGATGTTTCTGTCTTAAAACAAACCATGTATTCTGATTTTATTTCCATTTAGCCCTGTTTTAACACTCCCTTACACTTTTTTTTCTAATTAAGAACATTTTAGAATAAATTTAACATTGATTAATTTGAAATGTGAGTAATAATTCATAAAATTCGAATTATTCTTAAAAAATCCAATTAAAACTCTTAAATCAAATATAAATTCTAATGCATCCTAAAAAGAACTCTTTCTTATTTGATTTCAGTACTTGAAATGCCTTAAATACAAATATTAATAAATTATTTACTATATCATAACTTGAACTACAATACCACACAAAAATTTCCTTAACAAACAAATAACTCAAAATGTTATTGACAATGATATTTTATAATTGAAATTTTTGGGTAAAATAATTGGGTTTTTGTTTGTTTTAGTTTTTATTATAAGTGCAGCAAGTGTATACCAATTTTTGAAAAACCCTAAAATTTAATATTACATTCCTTTTTAAATTAACATTAACATATATATATATTTATAGAACTTGTGTTTATAATCGTAAGTATAAAGAGTATAAAACCACATTTCAAATTTACAAATGTAATTAAAATGCATTTAAGCAAATACCACAGGATACAATATCCTTTTTAATAATACAATAATGATATCCAAAAAAACAAACAAAAAAAAATGTTTCTGGAAAATTTAATAGCAAAAGCTATTTTACTTTGAAATTGTATTTTTTATAATGTACAAGTATATAACTTGTATACGTTAATGTAAAACTTATTTGTTGCAATTGTATTCTGATTTGAATTCATTATTGAATATATATTTATATATATATATGTATGTTTATAAAATTGTCACTTAATTATTAGTTGCATGTGGTTTAAATTATACATTGTGTAGGCGAATCTATTTCTATAAATAAAAATGTAATTTGGGTAAATATATATACATATTATGTATGTAAAATAATTTCAAATGTGCCAAATGGGTAAAATATAACTTGAATATTATATTTTGCAAAAAAAAATTTTTTTAAATTTTATAAAATTTAATTTTAATTCCAAAATTACCACATTAATAATATAGTATTATTATTGAACAAGTATGGGTTATATTATTAGATATTATCTTGAGATTAATATTGATATGAGTTTTAAAAACAGTATTAAGTACTTCAATTCTATTGTTATTTTCCATATAAATTAATTGTTTCAATGGTTTTAGTATGGTATCAGACCTTGGATTTTATTTCTGAGTTATTTCAAAAACTTAAAAAACTTTTTAAAAACCAAAAATCGAATATGTCTCAACATCTCGTACACTTGAACTTGCGGTCTGATTTTAATATGGATATACACATTTTAAAAATGTGTATTTAATATAAATTTCATAAAAAATATTCAAATAAATCTTAAGATAAAACGAATGGTAAAAACCGCGTTATTATTTTACATTTTTAAATTGTATTTAACAGGAATTCCCTGAAAAATATTAAAATGAAACTTAAGATTCAACTAACAGTAAAAAACCGCTTTATTATACATTATTACAATCCAAATTATAGGTATTTAATACAAAATTTCATGAAAAAAATTCAAAATAAATCTTAATATTTAACTAACGGTAAAACCACGTTATTATCTTGCATATTTAAAGTGTATTTAAATATAAATTCGTGAAAAATATTAAAATCTATCTTAAGATTCAACTAACGGTATAAACCTTGAAAAGCTTTCAATTATTAGATATAATTTTTAATGGAAAATGAATTTGAAAATTTTACCGAATATCTTTGAAAATATTAATAAACATATACATACACAATTTACATATACATATAAGTATATATACTTAATATGAAACATGATTGGAAACAAATAATTTAAAATCTAACCTCATGTATTTATAGATACTTATACTTAACACAAAATGAAATTAAAAACATAACCATATAAAGCAAAAACAAAAACAAAGAAAAATGCACACACAAACACATAAAATAAATACATTATAAAAAGATGAAATGATGAAAATTGCAACATAACACAAATTAGCCACTAGGCTGATGAATTCAATTAAAAAAGAAAAAAAAAGAAAATTCAAAAAAAAAAAAAAAAAAAAAAAAAAAACTGATGGTTACAAAATGAAAATTGACGTAAAATTGCAATATTGATTCAATATTAAAATCAAGATAATCTATAACAGATATAAATATATATACACCTATATATATAGATATATTTTTAAAAAATTTACGTATATATATTTTTCCATTTAAAGTTATGAGTTATGACAAGTTATATTTTTCAATATTGTTGATTGTTGAATGCGGGGGTGGTTTTGGATCGTATACCATTGAAAAGAGAAGGACATAAATTGGTTTTCAAAAAAAAAAAATGAAAAACTTTAAATTATTTTTTTTCTTTTTTCCTTGAAACGTTACACTTGACATCCACACAAACAGACATATAGTTTTTGATATATTTTTATATATGCATGCAGGGTGATTCTCTTACGATTTTGGAATATTTAAATTTGAATGAAATACATTTGGATATGATAAAAAAATGATTGTGTAGGGGGGAAGGCACAGTCTAACCATTGGTTATGGAGTCCATAGGATCTAAAATTTATTCTTAGATAGATTTATTTTAATTTCAAAACTACTAGTTATTATGTTAAACACCATAAATCGTTTAACTTTAAAATTTAAAGCTTGAATAAGATAAATTTGGTGGATTGAAATGAGCAGTGCAGGGGGGAGAGATCTTATTCTCTTGGAGATCAATTGGACCTAAAGCTTTTATAAGATTTTATTTAATCTGTCTATATATCAAAAACAGTAAAACTAATTAATAAGTTTTACACTATCAGAAAGCTTTGCAATATTTCAATAACATTCAGAGGCCGAAACCGTTTAAGTGGTGTATCTAGACAAGCTAAAAATTCCTATAATAGTGATTAATATGTTTAAGGTAAAAATGTATTGAAAGTATTGAATTTATTTGAAAAATGTATTGAAAAATGAAGATCAAATCTTACTAATTACAAAACTGCATCTAATTCCCTTTTTATTCCGAGAAAATCCGCGTAGAAAGAAAATCGTGTAAAAAAGATCATTCCATTTTTGGAATGTCAAATGGTATTGGATCGAATTTAATCATGTGTTTTAAATCGCGTTATTTCAAATTCGATCGTGTAAAAAAAGAAAATTTAATCCTTTTTTTCAAATGCGTATAAAAAAAATTCGCGTAAAAAGGGTATTATGTGTATTCACACAGGGAGTTGTGTGTATATATTGTACAGAATTTATAAATTAGTTGCGTATGCTTGCAGCTACTAATAAATTAAAATAAAATTAAGAAAAACTTTAAATCCCCTCCTCTATCACAAGAATTGATGCAAATATTCTATTTTCCAAATACACTTAATAAATAATCAAAACCTAAATAAAATAACCCTGTATATACATATAAAATATGTAACCCTTGAAAAGGATTTTATAGCGAAATAATAAAAAAGTAAATAAAAGATATTCTATCTCTTTTATACAAGTACATATAGTTGAAGTCTGGATTATTATTATATATTTCATAGGATAACAAAAAAAAAATACATCTCAGGATATGATGCACTTTCAGGATGTTTCCGTAATTGAATTTTTCACAGCAATTTTTTTTATTTTGAAAATTTTTCACAATTTTTTATTTTTTTTTATTTTTTATTATTTTTTAACGCTTTTTTTCGCTTTCATAGTGTACGTAGAATACACATATAGAATATATAGTATGTACATACAAAAACAACAACAAAAAAGAAGAGCTTTTCTTCTATGAAAAATGAAAAATATTTTTAAACAATAGAAAGCAGGTTAAAAAAAAAGGTATAAATAAAAAATATAGGAGATGATTTTGTGCCTTGGAAAAAATGATAAAAAAAAGGTGGTCGTGAAATTGAATGATGAAATAATAATAACAAAAACTGACACAAAATAAAGAATGAAACAAATACATTTATATATATATATATTCATACATATATATACAAAATTAAAAAAAAAAGGATGAGAATACTTTTTTAAATTGGTTTTCTATTAAAGTTTACGAGTGAGTACTTTATGGTTACGTTTATATTTTAAATGTTAAAAAAAAAAATATAAATAAATAATTTGTTGTCTTTTTTTTCTATTTTTTTCCATTTTCTTTCATTAATGTTTGTTTATTTGTTTGGAAAAATTCTTTTAAAAAATAAATGTTTTTTTTTTTTCCTCCATTTTTGAACCACTTTTCAATTTTTAATTTTTCTCAAAAAATAAAAATGATACACAAATTTGATTGAATTTGTGGTATTAATTGAAATATACTAAAAAAAACACAAAAAAGTTTGTGTTCGTCAAACGTTTTTTAAAATTTTAAACATTGTTTGTGTATTAAAATATAGAATTGAATTAAAACTTAAAAACTTTGTCCATATATAAATTGTTTTAATACAAATAGTTTTTGAAATTAATCAATTTTTAGTTGAGTATTTTTTTACTTGGATATGATATTTGTAATCACTGAAAGGATTCAAAGGACATATTTATAAGTGTATGTATATATATATATTTGACAAATGCCTGATGTCTGGGCTTTGGTTCATATGTCCTGTAACTCAAAAGCTCAAACATTTTGAGAAAAGGAAGTTATTAGAAATAGGAATTGGCAATGATTTTGGTATCTAGAGGTTTCTAAACGAACCTAAAAGCTAATTGTTTCATATTCCTGATTTTTTTTTGATTTATTGAAACATTTTTTATTTTAAGATGTCTTTATCAAAAATCACTTTTTTAATTAGCATTTTTACTTTGCATTTAACTTATTTAAATATCTGAAAAGTTAATTTCACTTAAGATAGGGTCATCCTCCATAATTTAAAAATTCAAAATTTCTTAAAACCAATTCGTCAAAATCCTTTAATATCCTGGTGATTGAAAATAAACGGTGCATTTATCTCAGGTTTCACCATAAAGTTTGGCTCAAAATACATTTGGGGTGTGAATATTTAGGGGTCCTACTTTTATACGTGGCTTTCAAAACATTATACAGACCTTTGTAAAAATTTAATAAACTATATTCATTTCATTTTGAAAAAATATCCAAATGCGTTTTTAGTATTAAAAAATATTTGGATAAAATATCTTAATAAATGTTTTATGTTATTTTATTTATTAAACTTATTTAAAATTTCTGAGAAATTTATTTCAAACAGATTGGAACATCCAGTGCAGATTTTATTTATTATACTTTAATATACTTTTATTTAATTTTTTTTTATTCAAAAATGAATTCTAGGAAAAATGATCACGTTATTTTGGAATTTTTTCCACAAAATTCATTTAAAATATTAATTTTTTTGTGCATTGTTGCATTCTTTCGTATTCATTGATTCAAAAAAAAAAAGAAATTTAATTGAAATTTTTTTTGATTCTGTTTAATTTTAATGTGATTTTAAAATCTGGGGAAGAACTAATTTAGTAAATTTTTTGCAGAACAAACTTTAGCGTTTACTAAGAGTTGTAAAAGTTTCAAAAGAGTTCTTTGATTTTGTTAACCAATTGTTTTAAAAGTATGAAAATTTTTTAAATTTATTTTATTTTTTCGATTTTGATTTTCATTGACTATTTTTGGAAATAGTCTAGAATGGAATATGATTATAGAACTTTCTTTTATAAGTTCCATCTTTGGTTATATTATTACTTATCATTAATTATCAAAATATTAACAAAATATTCAACTAATATAGGGTAACTGTATAATAATATAGAATCTAATCTTGGAATCCCTATAAATTAATTATATTTTAAGCATTGTTTTAGAATATCTTTCAATGCAATTCTATATTATGACGTCATTTTAATTGGTTAATATATTGCTTCCTTTAATATAATTTTAGTCTACTTAATTTCTATTTTAATATTTAATTTATCAATATTCATTGGAACTGATGTTTTACTTATCAAATTAAAAGAATTTTTTTATCAATTTCCAATCCTTTATAAAGTTATTAAATATTATTTCATTTTTGAAACAAATAAGACGTTGCTTTTAAAGTAGAAAAGGTAAGAAAAATAATTAAATATGTTTAGTATTCTATAGATATATACATATTTCTATTTATATATATACCAATACTAATTCTATAATAATTGTAGAACATTTTCTTTCTTTATATACTTACATTATATCATAACTATTTTATATAAATGTCTTTACTTAAGTTCCAAGACGTAAATAGAAGCAGAAATTGTAAAAAGAAACTTAAGATAAAATAAATGCATTAATTTTATTTTTAATTACATTAAAATTAATAAAAAAAAAATTCTATATATAAATATTATATACGCTCTAAATGCTATCATTTGTAAATTTTTTTTTTAACTTTTTAAACTTAATTATACGAGTATAGTTTTTTTACTTTTGAATATATAAGTATCCCATTAATTTTATTAGATGTTTGAAAAAAAAAAAATTATTTATTTTTAGAGTATCTGACAATAATTTGTGAAAATATATAATATATATCTGTGGAAAATATCCAAAACTTGATAACCGCAAAATTACAGTTTTTCAATAAACGTGTTTGAAAATTTTTAAAAATATTTTGTGACACAAAATGTTTATTTAAAACATTATTAATAACCATAAAATAACTTGCTGTTGGTTTTGTAATAATAGATTTTTGGAATTGATGTTTTGTTCTTTTTTTAAGTTGATTTAGCTATTTTACTAGAAGAGCAAGAAGGTTAGAAATCATGTTTTGGCAAATTATGAAAATTATCTTCCCATCTTAAGTCTCCCATCTTATAAACTTTTGAGGGATTTTTAATTAAATAAACGCTTATTTATTGTTGGCAGTGCAAAGATTTGATGTTAAACAGTCCACTTCAAATGTTATCTCAAAAAGGGAAAAATTACGCTTATCAAGTTTTGGATATTTTCCACAGATATATGCACATATATAATATAAGTGTTTGAATAAAAAATTTAAGTTTATAAAAATAAATTTTTTGAATTTATTAAAAGTCCTTTATGTATTTTTAACGTTTTTCATCAGTTTTAAGTACACAGCACATCTTTAATTATAAGCATCGAACTATTTATAGAATTGGAACTATATTTTAATAGTAGTGTTATATTAATTCTAATTATTTCATTTAAATATTTATCTCTTTTCTTTCAATAAATGAAAATGTCTATCTTTAAAATAGTTTATTTCAAAATTTCATTAAGAAGCCTGAAAATATGCAATATACTCGATATACAATATTCGTTACTGTCCTTGGGTTTTTAGTAGATTGACTTACATTGGAAGTTAATGGAAAACTAATTAATTAATAAAATTAATTAAGTTAAATTTTCCAATTATTAAAAAAAAAAACAAAATTTGAAATTTTAACAGAAAATACCAGGCGCCCATGAAAAATTAGCAAGTAAAATTTTATTAAAAAATCCCAAAATTGTTTAATATGTACTTTTGTATTTGACATTTTCATAAGTTTAGGATGATATTTAACAAATTATGTAATTTGAAATTATTCGTCCTGAAAGTATGCAATTCGCCGAAAAAAAATTGCTTAATCAGAGTCATGAACCGATTTTTACTTCTGGTATACATGTTTTCAATTTTAAATTAGTACGACATCTAGTTGAAACTCATAAACTAAAATTTATCCGAGTCATAAAATTAAAAAAAAAAATGCAAATAATATTTGCTTTCTGATAAAATTTGAATCTGGGCGCCTAGTACAATTAATGAATTTTACGAATGATTTTTTCGGTTCAAAGGCAAGGTCAGAGTTTTAATTTGTGAAAAGTGCAATCTCCTAAAATCCATATTATTATTTGTTGTTGGGTTTTTTGTGTACTAAAACAATGACGGAGACCATGAATCAGATAAAAATAACACATCTCAACTAAAATCAAAATTATATTAACTTAATTAAACTGAATTTTTTTTTGTAAACCTAAAAATATGCAATTTTTTCAAAAAATTCAAATTTTACAAAATATTTTGGTTTTATTCAATATTTTTCATTTTAATTCAAGGAATTTTATAATTTTGAATTTATAATTTCAGAATAGCTATATATGTATTAATTAAATTTGGATTTCTAAAAAATTTACATGTATATATACACTATAATATATATGTAAAACAAAAGTTATGAAAATGTATTTAATTCTTTTAGCAAAAAACTTAATATAATTTGTTTTAAATTAAATTTCATATTTATGATAAAAAACCTAAACTCAAATATATATAAATTATACACTCATATAAAATTATTTTTAAATAAACATACATACATATATAAACATAATTCAAAAAAAAAGTTTTGCAAGTAATTAGAGAAGTTCATTGTCGTAACTTTATAAAAGATTAATTATCAAAAAATTAATTTAGAAATACTTCAAATCAAAGTCAACAGATAACCTTAACGATAGAATCGTTTATTTTTTTTGTTGTTTTTTTTTTTTATATTTTTTAACAATTTTTTTTAAATACAACCCTTTAAAAATTTTTTTCACTCGTTTTTTAATTAATACTTTTTTTTTCAATATCTTTTAAGTGTATATGTACGTAACTTATATTTTTTATTTTAAACTATAAGATACAGATAAGATATTTTGTTACATAGTTTTTTTTTTAACCTTTTCTTCTTTTTTTCCTAACAGGTGTAAAAATTTTTTGTAGTTTTTATTTTCTAATCTTATTAAGATAATCTTAAAATATAAAATAATTTTTTTTTAATTTCAATACAAATTAAGTTTCATTGTCGGACTTTATATCGATTATCATGATAAGATTTATATCATAATGATGTATTTGTATGTTTATTAAAAGGGTTGTTTAGGTTGATTATAAAAATAATAATTACATTTTTAATTACTTTAAAATTTAAGTTTTGGGTCGAAGTTTAAACACTGAAATGTTGTATTGCCTATATAGTTATTCATATTAGTTGGAAATTGCGTAAGTCATTTAAGATAGCATAAGTATCTCTTAGTAAAATCTGTTAGTAATAATTGCTTTGCTCTTTAAAATTATAACTGGTTTTTGGCAGTATTAAAAAATTACTGGGTTTTTCTGATATAACTTTTGGACTATTAAAAAATTTATTAAAATTAAATTTAAAATAACAATTATATATTAGCACGTATTATCTCCCTGCTAGAAATAGTACACAAAATACATGTGAAACCATTGTACTTAAACCCATACTAAATAAGTTTAAAGGTTAAAACATTTTTTAAAAGAAATTGGTATAAATATGTCTAAAAATAATCATGAAATGGTAAAAAAAAAAAATTATAAACACGTGTTTCTTGAAAGGAGCAACATCATTTAGTGTGTGATCCTGAAGATATCCATTATACCCATTATATTCTTAATTAATTACTTTAATTTTTTCTTTTCATTTGAAATTAACAACTACCTAACACGCATCTCCTCCTTAGCCTAGGTGGTTAGAGCGCAACCTCGCAATCTAAACACTGTGGCAGTCCCGGGTTCGAATCCTGGTGGGAGATAACATATTCAATAAAAATTATCAATTATAATAAATTAATATATAATAAATTATAATATAATAATTCTATACCTAAAAATATAATAATAAATAATTAGTAACAAATAATATAAAAATATACCTATAATCGTGTTTCCAGCTTTACTCTATAATCTAATAACTAATACTGAATAAAATAATAACCTATATGTGCATATGATCAGAGATGACATATGTGACAGAAACAACAATGTAATTGCAATTGTCATATGCAATTACAATGGCAGTACGCACCTAAAAACATGACACGGTTTCTCTACTTGACCGATAGATGACACTAGGGAAAAAATTAAGAAGCGACATCTTGTAGATAGATTACAGTAGACTAATCATTTACTTAATTGAAAAAAAAGGAAAAACGATTCGAAACACAAGGCAGAGCCTCGGATACAATAATGAATTCACGGTAACAACATTTAATGCAGTCAAAAGGACAAGAATAGGACAGTGGAATGTCAGAACGCTACGTGAAGCATCCAAACTGGCGCAAGTAGAACAGCAAATGAGCAAATATAAATTAGATATCCTCGGAATTAGCGAAATGAGGTGGAACAAAAGTGGAGAAGAAATAACATCAAAGGGGAACAAACTAATATACAGTGGAAAAGATAGGGGTGGTGAAAGCGGAGTAGGTATCATAATATCAAGGAATTTTCGTAACTCACTAAGCAGTTGGAAGCCAATATCAGACCGAATGCTCATGGCACGATTTGCGACAAAAAGTAAAAGTGTAACGATAATACAATGCTACGCTCCTACAGAAGACGCAGAAAACGAGATTAAAGACGACTTCTATGAACAACTAACAACGGCGTTAAACAGCATAAGGAAAGGAGATATTACGATACTAATGGGTGACTTCAATGCTAAAATAGGATCAGACAATCAAGGTATAGAAGATACAATAGGGACACATGGCTGCGGAGTTAGAAACAATAACGGAGAGAGACTCATAGACATATGCCAGACATTCCAATTAATTATCGGCGGCTCGTTATTCCCCCATAAAGACATACATAAGTATACATGGACCTCACCAAACGGTCAAACGAAAAACCAAATTGACCATATATGTATCAGCAGAAAATGGAGAAACACACTGCAAGATGTCAGAAACAAGAGAGGTGCAGATATAGGAAGCGACCACGAATTAATAACCGGAGATGTAAGAATATGGCAGAAATACAAAAGAAGATCCAGAAGAAACATGAGAAGAAAGATAAACCTCCAAGAACTCCGTAACACTGAAATAAGAAATAACATCGTAGAAACAATACGCCAAACCCTCCCAATAAACCAACCACACACATGGGACCACATTGTCGAGACCCTCAAAAACACAGCAGAAGAACACCTAGGGACAATTCAGCCGCAAAGAAAGATATGGATTTCCAATAACACCTGGAATCTAATAACACAAAGAAATAACCTAAAACAGCAATTGAATACCAATAACGCTATAAGACAACAATACAATAATATAGCTAAACAAGTCAAAAGTGCTGCAAGAAGAGATAAAAGAACATACTTTAACGATCTCGCAAATAAGGCGGAAACGGCTGCCATACACAACAACACAAGAGAGCTACATAAAATCGTAAACCAGCTCACTGGCAGAAGAAACAACAAAAATCACCCAATCAAGGATCAAAATGGTGAACTAATAACATGTCCCGAAGAACAAACCCGAATATGGAGACAACACTTCGCAGAATCCAGTAATAACAACGACCCCAACCTAGAAGAAACCAGACCAGAAAACCGCACAAATAATAACAATTACAACATCAGAATAAATAAACCATCCAAAGCAGAGATCAAAGAGGCAATAAGAAAGCTAAAAATAAACAAAGCAACAGGCGAAGATGGGCTCCCAGCAGAAATTATAAAAATAGATCCAGAAACATCAGCCGAGCTTTTAGAACCTCACATCACAACAGCATGGGATGAGGGCAGACTACCGGTCACATGGAAAAATGGAATAATCATCAAACTTCCAAAGAAAGGTGATCTGACCAAGTGCGACAACTGGAGAGGCATAACAGTGCTAAACACAATCTACAAAATTATGGCAATAATAATACAAACAAGGCTGCAAGAGAAACTTGAGAACCAAATAAGAGATGAACAAGCAGGTTTTCGTCCCCATAGAAGTTGCATAGACCAGGTTAATACGCTCAGAATCATCGTTGAACAGTCAATAGAATGGCGAGCCCCATTATACCTGGTTTTCATCGATTTCAAGAAAGCGTTCGATTGTATAAGCAGAAAAGCCATATGGAAAGCACTTAGAAACCGAAATGTGCCGGAAAAAATAATAGATATAATACAGAACATGTATGAAGAGACACAACTCTCAGTACTCCACAATGGTAATACCAGCGAACCATTCACCACCAACATAGGAGTAAAACAGGGTTGTCCACTGTCACCAATCCTCTTCACAGTAGTGCTAGATGACATAATGAAAGAGATTAGTACCAAAAGAACTGGATTAACATGGAATCTCTTCAGGCAATTAGAAGATCTGGACTATGCCGATGACATCTGCCTGCTATCACACACAATAAATAATATGCAAGCTAAAATAGACCATCTAGCAACATTAGCTCGAAGTGTGGGCCTGGAAATAAATATCGAAAAGACGAAAGCGATGGCCATTAACATCAACAACCCACGCCGTCCGGTGATAAACAACACACCAATCGACTATGTAGATAATTTCCACTACCTAGGCTGCATCATAAATAACAGCGGTAACATAAACGCCGACATCGAAAGCAGGATCAAAAAGGCCAGGGCAATGTTCGGTCGCCTGCAGCCAGTATGGAAAAGCGCACAAATGTCCAGGGGGACAAAATTAAGGATATTTGGAACCTGCGTAAAGACCACCTTAACATATGGAAGTGAAACCTGGTTAGTGACAAACAACATCACACAGAAACTACAGGTCTTCATCAACAAATGTCTAAGGATAATATGCAGAATATACTGGCCGAACATAATAAGTAACCAGGACCTATGGAAACTTGCCAAAACAGAACCAATTGGGCAAGAGATCAAAAGGAAGAAGTGGAAATGGATAGGGCACACACTGAGAAAACCGCAAGATAGCATAGCAAGGGAAGCACTAGAATGGAACCCACAAGGAACCCGAAGACGAGGCCGCCCTAATAACACCTGGAGGCGAACGATTTCGGAAGAGCTAGTTTCAATTGAGAAAACATGGGAGGATGCAAAGATAACTGCTCCAAATAGAGTCAGGTGGAGATGCCTAGTAGATATCCTATGCTCCCAAGAGGAGTAATAAGGAAAAAAAAAAAAAAAAAAAAAAAAAAACACGCATTCAAATATATATATAGATATATATATAAAAAACTAGGGGACTCTTAATCAACTATGAAAGTAAGGGTCATTCAACTTTGAAAATTCTATAAAAAAAAATTTTTTAAAAAAATATATTTAAATTATTATTAAATTGGGTTGTCTGAGTATTTTAGGTTGAGTAAAAAGATATCTTATGATTTTTTGGATGGGATGTTAAGTAATTTAAACAAGCTTAGGGTATATATATGAAATTTCATTATCCAATGATTAAACCGTTTTTCTTTTAAATTTTCCAAAATTAATTTTAATTAAATAATAATAAAATACTTTTTTCGAGTGGGGTTGGACGAAAATGAACATTGTGCTACGTTGTAGTCAGATGAGCTTAAAAGGAATATTAAATATACTAGAAAAACTTAGATTTTGAACTTCAAAAACTCTAGCTCGTTTATTTTTTTAATATTTAGATTCTTAGAATTATTAATATATTTTTAATTTTACAACAAAGGTACTCTTTTGGAAAATAATATGACATTGATAATATAATAATAATAATATAAAAAAATATTATCATTGATTAATCTGACCGAGAGCTCAGTAGTAAAGTGGAGGTTTTTCAATCGAAAAGTCTCGGGTTCAAATACTTATGCAATTATATCTAGTAAAAAAATATAGTGCATATTAAAAGAATTTAATAAGAAGTCCAAATATCAAATAGGCAAAGGATTAATATTATCAGGCAATATGTACTATTGTCTGGTACTACAAATAAATAAATAAATAAATCATTTATTAGTTTCACATTAACTCAAATTCTACACTCTTTTAACTGAATAGTTTTCGTATTAGATACAATTAAATAGATACTATACTATTCTATAATTTAATAGATAGAAAATTAAAATATAATCTAGAATTCTAACATATCTTGTCCAAATCAGTTTTTTTAGTAACTACTTATTGAAAATATCTTTTATATTCAAAAAAGTTAAGCAGGTTTTTTATTAGATACCTTTTGTTTATACAACTCTTTAAAATTATACAAGAATATGTGTTAAATTTTTAATATAAACTTTAAGTAAATTCCATTTAGTGAGTATTATATTAATCAATTTAATTTAAGAATTTTTTTTTATCAGATAACTTATAATACAAGTATACAATATATAAAATAAAAAATTCTGAATATAAATTATATACTAACTACTTTTTAACAATTAAAATATGTTAATAAAAAATAAAACAACCTTAATTTAAAAGTATTTAACTTGATTAAGCTGTATTTAAATGAAAATTCAATGAAAATTTATCCTGTTTTTGTTTTTTTTTTTTTATTTTGCAAAGTGATAAGTTAAAATTAATTTAAATTCGAAATAAAAATTGTATTATTTTAATTAAATAAATTTATTCAATGTATCTATTAGTAAAAAAAAAATATCAAAATAAAGTTACAGGTGTTTATTATGCATTGTTAATTTTATGTAAGTAGACCAAGAATTTATTGATAAAAAGGGTTTTGTTTTTTTTTTTATTTTATTTGATTAAATTATTCGGTAATTAAATAACTTTTTTTACACAATACATTGTGTATTAATTTATTTTAATTACAATTAAATTATATGCATAACCCAATTACATTTTATTATTTTTAAAATAATATTTTATTTAATATTTTAAGGGCCAGATATTTTATTTATTATATAATAATGAATAAAAAAACAAGCAATTAAAGTTAAAAACATATGTAGGTACTCTTCAAGTCCCGAACTAGTGAGTCTTTTACCAACTAAGTACTCTAACCTTTTAAGAATAGATATTCATACTTAATTAAATTGAGCCTAAAACTTTTAATATTAAAGCTTGTGGAATTGTTTAAGTAAGTCCTGTATAAATTATGCGTAAATCTAGTTGTTTCCCCTGGAAATCATTCTCAGTAACAGTCTGATTGAATGATTACTTATATGTAGCTTTAAATGCCGACTACTTTCAAGAGTTAGATTTTAATATACTTTTATATATCAAAAACTTTCTGTTAGACATCTGATTTAGTTATTAGTACTCCTTTAAATACAAGTGACATGTCTCTCAACAGTTTGTTAAATGCTCTATTTGTTTTGAATTACTTTTAACTTGTACCCATTAAACCTTTAGTTAAATACTTTTAAGTTTTAGTAAAGTTAAAATTCTTTTCAAATTCAAATTAATTAATGTGTCAGAAATATTAAACTCTAAGTAATCTAATTCTCCCAAGTTTTTAAACTTTACATAAGAAATTAAAAATAGTAGCTTAAAATTTCAATATTATCTAAAAATTCTTAAGAGTATTATTAGAAATTTGTTAATCTTTCTGTCCAATTAATTCAACTAAAGTACTTTTATATGAAATATATATATATATAACAACTGAAGTGACACATACAACAACTGAATACATACTCAATAAAAGTATATAAAATAACTTAAAAACTAAATTCTCTTTTAATATTTCCTCAAACTCTTTAAAGCAACTAAATTATACAATTAATTACTTAAAGTAATCATATACATAAAAAAAAGTTTTCCGAACTTACTCACAATTTATGATTATAACAATTATTTATTGAAAAAAAAATTCTTTGATAATCGAATATTTAACTTAAGTAAATAAGTATATCTAATTTATTATTTATTTAATTTCATTCATTTTTTTTCCATTATATATATTTTTCCATTGTATATATATATATATACGAGTACATACGGAATAAAATATCAGCACTTCTTATAAAGAATTAAAGAAATATGAGTAATTTATAAAAAAAAAAAAAAAAATAATAGATAATTATATAATTTAAAATTAATATACGTATGTTTGTATAGATACATATATATATTACCATGTGAATACTTAAGAAAACAAACTTTTTGTATTGTTATTTGTTGTTTTTTTTTTTTTTTTTTGATAAAAAATAGTACTTAAAATTTTTTTTTTAAATAAGTTTTTTTTTATGAGTAAAAAAAAAAATATTTGTATACAATATCACGGTTTTTTGATATCTTCAATACCATCAGTAATTGATATAAGAAACGTCAAGTTAATAAATTTTATGTATATATATATATATGTATTTTGAAGTACTAATTT
The DNA here is from genome assembly GCA_963082915.1 of Dolichopus griseipennis. Classification (NCBI taxonomy): domain Eukaryota; kingdom Metazoa; phylum Arthropoda; class Insecta; order Diptera; family Dolichopodidae; genus Dolichopus; species Dolichopus griseipennis. The sequence goes on from OY720445.1 coordinate 69,589,500, forward strand.
GTTGTTAGACATAATATACAGTGTTGGACACAAAAAAAACCTTTTCTAAATTCGAGAAATGAGTAATTGAACCTGGATTATATAGTAATTTTAAATATGGAAAGATATTGCATGTAAAATTAAAAGTAATCGTTTTCTTTAACGAATTTTTAATTTGTTTTTTACATTCATTGTACTTGTATACTTTAATAGAGTCGATCGACTTTTGATAAATCTCTGATTTTTGACATATACTAGATGCTAGTAGGTTTTAAAGAGTTTTTTTGATATTATATCTGTTTTCAAATTCAATTACCATCCCAAAGTATTTGTAATCTAAATTTAATCTGAAATGTACAATTGAAATTAATTTGAACTCAACTAATAATTCCTAACTCATATTGTTATTAATCTATTGAGTTTGTATAGAATCTTAGAAAAATACTCTATTGCAAAAATTGTTACTCTCAATATAAAAACAGTGACTTTTAATAATTTAATAAGTAAAAAATAGATAATAAATTATAAGTAATCGAATTTTGTTATTTAGTTATATTTTCAATTAAAGTTATTTATAAAATTCTAATTTATTTTTAATAAAATTAAGTAATTGAAACTTTTTAGCTTTTTTTGACCTTCATTGTACTCTTCATAAAATTTTGTTTTTAATATAACTTAGGTATATATACTTAGTTATATCTTATTAATTGATATCAATATTTTGTTTTAAATCAAAATAATATTTAATTTTTTTTCAAGTATGTACTTTTCAATCATTAAATAATCAGATTTTTTTAATCATCAGATTTTTTAATTGAAAAAGTACAAAAAAAACAAAAAAAAAAAAAAAACAAGTAATATAACGAATAGATTAATAGGTAAATTTTGATAAAAAATAATAAGTTGTAAAGTAAGTACTTGTTATAATTGCGTAAACAAATTATTCTTTTCCTTATTGAAAATTCTAAGCAAATTTTAAATTAAATTTTTGTATTTTAGAATTTAATTTAATTAATTTTTTAATTAATTGAATTTAGTTTATTCGATTCAATAAAAAGCATTTAAAAGTTTTTTTAAATATTATATTAGGTCTTAATTAATTATTTTAAAATTATTTAAGTAATTATATTTATATTTTAAGTAATTATAATTATATATATATGTTTAAAATAGTTATTTTAATATATTAATAGTATATATTAACAAATAGTTATTTTAATATATTAATAGTATATATTTATATATTATATATTTTTATATGAATTAATCAAAAATTTTGCGTAAATTAACGGTACAAAAAAAATATAACGGTACATATATACATTATTTTATTTAATTTATGCTAATTAATATTAAATAGTAAAGCTAATTATGTTGATTCGGAATTAATTTTTTTTTTTTTTGTAAGTAACAATTTGTTGGTTTTTAATCTAATTATAAATGTAAATTAGTACAGTGATTCTATTTAATTATATAAAATTTAAACTAAAGCCATTTAAAAAAAAACTCAATTTACGGTTATATAAATGTTTTCAAATGTGTATATAAAATGACTGGACATAATTGTTAAAATTGGTGGGTTAGAAGGTGTGCTAATTAAAGTTGTGAAAAAAAATTGGATTACCTTTCCTAATTTTGAAAATGGATAATAAGATAATTGAGTCTAGCAGTTAGTGTTCCGTTACTTTCATTTGATGCGATTTTCTTTAAGATTTGGCTCTATAATATACTTTATTTTTTTAAACTTATATACATACTGACATTTCCATATATTTATTTATTTATTTATTTATGTCCAGTCCCCTACCACATTCAATTTGATAAGTGAGTGAATCTGCCTTTCCTTTTTAGATGTAGCAGTTAAATTTATTTTATGTTATGGTATAAACATTGCTATATAAATTATATTTTTTTATTAGGTATTATATGGCCAGGATTTGAACCCGGGACTTTTCGATTTCCATATATTACATTTGTTTTTATCAATTTTATATTGAAATTTTTAGAATTTTAAAACTCTTAAAGTAATCTGAAAAGTAATTCTTAAAAATATTTAAAAACTACCCAGGCTTGGAAAAAGTAGTTTCAATTCTATAGTTTATTACTTAAATTTATTATATCAGATAGACTGGCCTGTATGTTTAATCGCGTAATCCACGGGTCATTGTTAAAGTCTTTTATCGATATATGTCCAAAATTATTGGCCTTACAGGCATTGTTATAACCTTCCC
>OY720445.1:69591909-69797257 GCA_963082915.1 Dolichopus griseipennis
GCTACGTTTAACTAAAGCATCACTTTATAGTTAATACCTGTACTAAAGTATAACTTGAAATTTTATTCTATAATCTATAAAGATCTTTTAATTTTATTTTATAATCTAAAGAAATATGTTTAACTAAGCTTGGATTTAGTTGATTAAATTATTAAAGTATAAATTCAAATAATTCTATGAACTTCTATAGAAGTACTAAAATACGATAAATTTAAAGGACGTCTAGTTAAAGCTTAATAAAACTCCTTATGGACAAGTTCAGGAATTATTCACCGAAAAACCTTTGATTCTTTGATAGTTTTAGCTGCTATAACTATAAATAAATTATAATGAATTGAATTTTAAGGATCTTCGTAGTAAATTTTAAATAATCCCAACGTTCAACAGTTTGAAGTCCTATAATTTAATATAATGTAATTAATTTTAAAATTTACTAATTGATTTAAAGCAGCTAAGTTTTTATTCAATTAGCTATTTTAAAATTAATTTAATGGCTTTTACTTCTACTTATTTTTATAGAAGTAAAATACAGGACTAAATGAATTTTATGCTATTTTCATATATATAATCTTTTTTATACAAATTGAATTCATTTTCTTCATTTACATTATTAATATTATTACAATGACTTTAGTCTAAATTCAATAATCAATATGGTTTTTCTTTCAACCGTATATAAAAAATGATAATAGAAAATTAAAAACATATATTAATTGAAATTAATTGATCCAAAACAAAAAAACCCATATAATGTATGAAATCTAATATTGACTACTTAATTGATATAATTAAAAATAAATTAATAAAGTGAAATAAAACTGCGGATATAAAAACGAATTTTGTCAATTACTTTTGATTTTTTACTTTTTTCTAGTTTTTTTATTAAAAAAAACCTATACATTTACGGAGCCATGAAATAAGCCCTTGCGAAATAAAGCCCTTAGGGTGTTATTTCTCATTCAATGGGTAGATACTCCCAAAACTTTGAATCTAACTTTTACATCTATACTAATGAAGTATCTTACCTACACATATATATTCTGGAAAAGTCGCACATCCTGATTCTAAAATTTTTTCCTAATTTAAAATCTTTCTTATAATTTCTTTTGAATTAAGAATGCGGAGTATAATTTTTCATCAAATGTAAAGTTAATCTCTATTTTCAGTAATAGAGCCTTGATGTATTATTTGCATTTCATTTGAATCAATGAATTCTGGGGTTTTATTTCTCAAGAAGTCCAAGATTAAATTAAAAAGGAAATACGACACTGAGGCATCCTTTCTCAATCAATGACACACAACACCCCGGGGTCTATATTTCTCACTTACTATGAGACATAACCGGATCTTATTTCACAGGAAATTATTTCATGGCTCCATGACGTATACACACATCTATAAAAACATTGTCTATATTAAACATTGAATTGAATTTTTATTTCAATAATACATTAAAAAGCAAAAAATGATAGACAAAAAACGTCATTCCTTTTTTTTTTTGAATAAATTTAGATAAAATTAAAAAAAAAAATGTTTTTATATTCTTTATTATTATATTTTTTCTTTATTCACATCAGATTTTTATTCTTTTTTTTTTGTGTTTTGTATGTGTATGTGTCTGTTGTCTTTTTTTTTTCTTTTAAATAACAAGAAAAACCGTCAAAAAGAGAAAGATATAAGAATAATAAAAAAAAATAAAAAAAAACATACTTCATTTTCAATTTAAATTATATTAAAATCAAAGAAGCAAAGGACCTTCAAAATACAATTTCAATTTTGTATTTTTTTTTATATTCTATATTTGTATTTTTTTATTTTGATTCTTTTTGTTTTTTTTTCGAGTCAATGATTTTCTAATTAACGTTTCAACTTTTAAATGTTTGTTATTTTTTGGTTTTTGATTCATGGTTTTTATTTTTTTGTGCTATAAAGCAGTTTATTAAAATAATTTTTGAACTTTTTATGTTTACACACAAATTTACAAAAAATTCATATCCATGGTTTTTTTCGATTTTGATTTTTTGTGTCTGCATGTTTACATTGACAACAAAATTGTTTGTGTGCACTAGGCTTTAAATTATTTTGATTAAATTTAATGTTTTCAATATTTTAAAGTAGATTGATATGCGTATTAAGTTTTGGTAGATACATATACGTATTAATTATTTATAGAATCTTTATATTAATTAAATATTAACTATTCTAGTATTGTCAGAGAGTACTGTCAGCTATATTATGCTCTGGGTACTTGGGACACTCTTTAAAACATCACTTAAGGAATGAGCGCGCCTTGGAGTAAAAATTCAAATTCTTATTAGGAATCTCAGAACTAAAACAATTTTTATTTCGTTAAATCATTCAAAGACCTAATTATGTACACAGTTCTGTACACAGTACAGAGGTTCACAAGAAATAATCATGTACTTGTATTTGTTTCTAAAATTTAAATCAGAGACTAACTATTATAAGAACATCTATCAATTTAAAATTTGTTCGTTTTTAATGCTCGTTATTTAAAAAAAAAATATATTAAAAATATTCGACTTTAATATTTTTATACTTTTTTTTCTTTTCATACTATATAAATTTAAAGGAATGTATCTAATACTTAAGATTTTTTATGAATTCATTTTTGATGCCCTCTACTTCAGATGTCTTTTAATTAAAATTTCAGAGAACATTAAAAAATGCGAACAATTCTTTAATATTTTTCTTGTTTTGTTTTTTTTTTTTTTATAATATAGGGGTGAATATAATATATAACTACATAAAATATATATATTATATAGCGTATGCTTTTAATTAATATAAAATATTCTTTTATATACCATTATTTATTATTAAATTTAAGTCCATTTTAATATATAAGCGTTTTATTATACATTACATAGCAGAAAAAAGGTATACATATATTAAAATGTATATAATTAGATGTTTAAATATGTAATGTACAATGTCTTTACTTCTAATTTGTGAAACTAACAGATGACATTGCGATATATACATATTGTCTGTCTAATTTACCTTTGAAGATATTTTGAAAGCCTATTGTATTTATTAGAAAATGAGGATCAGAATGGGAGTTAATAAATTGCTCAAAAATTATTTGTATTAAAAATTTAAGAAAGTAGGACTAAATTTTAAAAATAATTCAAAAGCAAATTTTTATAAATAGGAAACTGCTGAAACTGCTTTGATATTTTCAAACTGAAAATCAAAAAGTGTAAATTGCATACTTTTAGGGGTTTTTATACTTTTATTCAAATTGCTTAATATTTATGTATATAAATGTAATAAAAACTTCATGAAAACATACAACTGTTATAAAAAATCGTTAACCGTTATTTAATACTGATATTTTTCCAAAAATATAAATTATAATTCTTATATATAGATAATTATGCACTTATAAGTTCACTATAAAAAAAAAACTGTCATTTAAATAACGGTTAAAATTATAGTTTTATTTTTTTTTTATAAATATTATTTACTATATAATACTGTATTTTATTTAGTCTTTTATTTAAATTGTAAGGACATACTTTCCTCTTAATGAAATTTTATTTATAAATATATATAATATATTCTAGTTTTCACATAAATTCTACAATATAATTTAACATATACTTTATTTAACTATATTAATTTGAAAATATATATATGAATCTGTATAGAAATTTATTGATATACTTTTACATATCAATTTATGTATATAAATATATATATGTTAGTATAGTTTATATAAATTGATATGTCCTCATTTAGATTTTCCTTGTTTTTTGCATCTTGTAGTTCAAATTGTACCATAATTAATATTTAAAAGGAGTATACAAGGAATTATACTTATTTTATTTGTTTATTTTTTTTTTTATTCTTATATATATATATATATTTAATTTATATTTATATATATATTTTATTTATATACATTTATTTTTTTATTAATTAAAAATGAAATGATGATAAAAATCAATAATATTTAACAATAAAAGATACCTGAATAATAATTACAATATAAAAAATAGAATAGGAAGAAAGACAGATACAATCAACACAATGACAATAATAATAAATAAATACAAGTAAACACAAAAAAGAAAATATAGAAAAATACAAAAAAAAATAAAACAAAAACAAAAAAACATAAAAAAATAAATTATTATTAAGATACACATATTTACACAGAATATGTATAAATTTTATCTATTTCAAAAAATCTACATAAGAATCAAGAGAACAAAAACAACAACAGCAACAATAACAAAATAAAAAAGATGAGAAATAAAAAAATTAATAAGTCGAAGAGTCGACCATATTGAAATTATCAAAATAAATACAAAAAAAAAAAACAAAAGAGAGAGAATATTATAAAAACTAATATGAGAAATGAGAAAATGAGAGGAAAAATGACACAAAAAAAAAATTTGTTTATATTTTGGTGAATATTTTATTGTAAAAATTAGAATGAGTATAAAAGGATATTATTTTATATATGTATATTGATTATTAAAATAATGATTATAATTCTTATTATTATATTTATTTAAATTAATATTTATTATTATATACTTATATAATTATATTATATATATAAAAAAAAAATGTTTAAAAATAATAATAATAAGTATACAAGTAAATAAATTCAATTTGATAGTTTGATTTTGATGATTAAATTTTTAATTTAAGGATTACATTCATTTTTACTTTGATTTTTATGTTATTTAACCGTTATTAAATATATATATATATATTTTATTTTCATTGTTGTTTTTGTTTGATTTATTTATTTCTTTTAATATTATTGTTTTTTTTGATTATACAAAGGATAATACTTTAATACATTGTGCTTGAAAAAATAACCCAAAATCTAATACAATACAAATATACAAAACGTATAATAATAACAAGTAAAAAAAACCAATAACAACACAAAACAGACCTAAAGAATAAATATAAAAAAACATTGGGTCGGAAATTCATTTGATAAATTTTGAAAAAATTTGTTTTTATTTTTTTGAAAATAAAATTAACAGAATAAGAAAACAAAAAATAAACAAATTGTTGTTGATTTCTAAATAACTTGGGGCAATTTTTTATTTTATTTTTTATTATTGTTTTTTTTCTCTTTCTTTCTTTTTTTTTCTGAAATATTATAACCGTTTTTCTCTCTCTCAGTGTTTTTTTTTCGATTCTAATTTTTTCGATATTTCGAAAAAACAAAAGGAAGTTATAAAATAAATTGCATAATTATGGGCGTTATCTTTTATTTAAGCTTCAAAAAAAAATCATTGAAGTAGAAATGATTATTTTATTAACTGTATTTTTTTTTTTTGTTTTTTTTATTATATAATATATTGAACGATTAAGAAGATCAATTTTATAAAAAAACATAATAATAATAATAATAAAAATAAAATAAAATTTGAATTTGAAAAAAATAAAATAATTTGCTAAATAAGTTATTAAGGTATTATTTAAAAAAAAAATAAATAAAATTAAACAAATAAAATAATAAATAAAGGGAAAAGGTATTAAGCCTTCAAAATAAGTTAATAAATAAAATTAAATTGAAAATTTTTTTTGATAAAGATTTTTTAATTAAAGACACACGCTTTTGAAAAATTATATTCAGTTTTTTTTTTTTATTTCCCTAGCGCCTAGAAGTTACAATTTTTCCAATATATTTTTCTCTATATTTAGCCCTCTCCTTATTTTTGACTCAAGTTTCTTTTTTTTTTGAAGACGTCCAGTTTTCTTTAAACCATTCCGCTTCATGATGTCTTCAATTTCTGAACACTTTACCCTTTTGAGGGATTCTACTATTGTGCTTATGTGTCTTTAAGAATGGAGGTATGCCTTAAAAGTATCACATACATTTCTGAACGTGTTAATAATTCATTTCCATACCTATTTTATTTGCTTTGACCCATATTAGCTTTTGACTTGCAATTATTATTAGTTCTGGTTTGAGGATTCATTAGTCTCAACAAGTTATTCACAATTACCTGTATACATTACACAAATTGTTAATCCTGAATATTAACCATACTTGCGATTCTTCAACTATTTACTTAGCCTTTGGATTAGATTTTATATATATATGTATTTTTAAAACCTTGTTCAAAATACATTTTTCAATTTCCCAAAATAATTTGCACACATTTTGATCTCATTATTAATTAACTCCCTTGAATACCTATACTTGTTATTGAAATAAAAATCAATCAATTAAATTTCAATATTCACTGCACACCATACGACAAAATTCATATACTTTAAAACATATTTTCCAAAACATACTTCAAATATTCAATTTTTTTTTTTGATTTTCTTCAATTTTCCACCCAATTTAGCATTATTTAATTTTATCTTAAAGTTGAAAAAAAAAAAATCCAAATAATTCTTAAAGCAAAAAATTGAAAAAAAACAATAACTAAGTCAAAAACATTAATGAACCCTTACTTAAAAAAATGTTTTTCTGTTTTTATGCAATTATTTTTGTTTTAATTTTGTACAGAAAAGTTATAGTTACTAATGAACCACATTAAACAATTTATTTTGGCCATATTTTTTCTTATTATTTTTTTTTTTTTTTTTTTTTAAGGACGAAAAAATTTGTACACGTACATAATATTTTTGCAACATTGTTTAAAGTAATATTAATATGTTATATAAGTAAATGTGAAATAAAAGAGAAAGAGATGGTAAGAAAATACAAAATAATATTGGGTTCTGTTTTTTTTTTTTTTTTTAAGTTTTACTTTTACAGTTTCAGTCTTTTAATTTAACTGAAAAAAAAATCTTTAAAATAACTAAAAATAAAATAAATCAAGTTATATACAAAGTATAAACTAAAGTTTTATGTTTGTTTTTAGTGGAAATGGTTTTGCTTTTACTTCTTTTTACATTTACTTTAATTTGGTAAAAGTTTTCCATTTTTTTTTTTTTTTTTTTTTTTTTTAAATTATATAAGTAAGTTACTTTGTTTTTTAAACAAGTTTTTTTCTTAAAAAATATAACTTTATACATTTGGGTTACATATATTAGAGTATATATTTTTTTTTGTATATTACATACCAATATGCAAAAGTGTGTATTTTTTTTAAACAAATATTTTCTTAATTTAAGTTCTTTAAAATTTTCCAAAGAAAATGAAAGAAAATTAAGAAAACAAATGTAAAAGTACTTGTAAGTTTTTTAAAGGAATCAACATATTTGTTTACCTTAAAACCGCAATAATATTTGTGTAATTCGAAGAATATGTAATAAAATATATTTTGAGGTTTTATTTTCGTCCTTGTTGGTTCTTTTATGAAACATATTGCACTTTAGAGTCCCGTTAGACATAGTTTCAGTATTAAGAATTGCTATTTTTACTTAAAGTTATTGATTACTCATCGATAATCATTATAGAACATTATGAAATATTGATACTTGACGCGCCAATTAATTTTAATCGGCGCGCCACTTTAAATTTTATTAAAGAATTATATATTATTTATTAGATATTTTATAATGTATACATATTATTTTACAATATATTATATAATTGTACATGTATATATATTGTATTGTATACATATATATATATATATACTCTATTTTGTTATATTTTCGTAACACAGATACAATATTATGCCTTAAAATTTTTTAAATAAGTTTTAAATTTAATTGGTTTTAATATGTTATAAAGTATCACACAAATAATACGTTACAAATTTAATTCAATGTGATTAAATATTTTTTCCTAATTTTATAACCTTAGGCATACGGAAAATTTTTCATCATAATACTATTATTAAAAAAAACATTATAATAACTAATATTTAAATCGAAACCAATGATACGTAACAATTTAATTTGCATTGTGGTCATTGAAATTATTACGAAACAATTTAATTAAAATTTAATATTTAATATATGTATACTTTTAAAATATTTTTAACTAAAAATTTAAATTGAATTTTTAATATATTAAAGTAATAAATTTATATAGTTAAACTTAAAAAAAAGTTAAATTTTTAGGTGTTAAAAACAAATTTATGTATAAACTTTGGTACAAAGTCTGTTCTAAGTTTCTATTTTTAAATGAAATCATTTAAAAATATCAAATCCTGATTACTAACAATAGATTTCTTTCACATTATTTCTACTAAGACTTAAGTATATATGTACAAATTATAGAAAAACACTACAGTTTTTTAACAATGTAAAAATATTTAGGGGTTTCCAAAGCCGAGTTTTGAGATATTTGATTTTTAGAGAAAGATGTAAAAAACTCATGTTTTTTTTTTTTAATTTAAATATTTTCAACTAAATATTTTTGAAATAAGGCTGCAACACTTATCTTCATGAGGTAAAGGTAAAAATATTTTATAAACAGTTGCCCTAATTATTCCCATAATTAAATATGTATATATATACATACATATTTAACAGATCGCCAGATATAACGATTTATATACAAACATACCAAAAAAAACAAGGATATTTTTAAATGTTGCTTTCGTCCTTAAAAAACAATATGTGCCACTAATGATATATATTTTTTAAACCTGGCAACACTATACATCTTTTAGACATCGTCATTTGTTTCTGTGCGGGTACAACAAACGCTTCAGAAGAGCCGAATTTTTTTGTACATAACTATGTGAATAGGTATGTAGACTAGGCTATGCGACAAAGAAATTGAAAGGAAAATAGAAGAGGAGGGTTGATAGTTGAGGAGGTAGAAAGGAACTTATATATCGATTTTTTGAAGCATTACAAAATTGTGTAATGGTAAATTTATATCAGAGAGCATGTTCTAACAGTTCGCACAATAAATGAGTTTCCATAACCAGTTTTGAACAATCTAAAAATTTCCACTGTGTACAAATGAGTACTAAAGACCTCCTTGTTGTTACGCTAGAATTATACTTATTTTAAAAATTTTTATAAATTTTATACTTATATAAATACTTTGAGTTTATTATAAAATATTTTAAATATAGGATGATGATATTTTTTTTTGGGATTTATTAAATACATTTTATTTATATATTAAATACATTTTAATTAACAATTTCACCCTATAAATTTTTGAAATAATTTCAAGCTATTTGAGCCTGTGCCAAAAAATTTAAGGTTTTATTTAAATCATTTTAGTATAAAAAACCAAATTTGTTTGTTTTTCCTTTTTCATCATAGAAGATTAAAAAAAAAAATCCACATTTTTTTCTTCCTTTTAATTAGGATCTTATAAAAGGATTAAATGTTTTTTCTTTTCTTTGTTTCTTTAAAACAGGATAAAAGTTTTGCAACAACAACAACAAAAAATAAGGACGAAATTCTGAAATCATTTATATATGTATCTTCTTCATATTTTTTTAAGTTAAACTGTTTGAATAAAGAAAATGAAAGAATTGAAAAGCTATATACAGTATGGATTTTTTTTAACTTAGTTGTCTGTAAAAAAAAATTTCCATATTTGAGTGTTTTTATGCTTTTTTGAGTTTTTTTTTTGAGTTAGGTTTTTTCTTTTCTTGCAAATCAGTTCTTATTAAATTAAAAAGAAATTAAAAATAATTATGGTTAAAAATTAAATTTGTTACAAGTTTTGTTTTTGTTTCTAGTTCTTACTTTGCAAGTATAGGTGAGCATTTTTTTTTTTTTTATAAAAAGGGGTTAAAAAATACTCAAAATATCAAAAAAAGGGGTTTTTTTTTTAATAAAACTTAATCCATTTAATGAAAAAAAAATTATAAGTTTTTGTTTTTTAACTTAATACTATATTTGGGAAACTTTTTTTTTTTTGGAAAATGTTAATCCAATAAAGTTTTACTGATTTGTACCAACTAATACGTACGAAGAAGAAGGAGCATTACCGTTATATATAATCCATATATAATGAGAGCAAGGCAGTTTACCAAAATTTAATTCGCGAATAGACATTTGTTAAGAATCAGTAGTTTTGAAATGTCCTTATAGTTAAAAATCTTTTTGTTAAGAGATATTTTATGATAAGTCTTTTTGTCAAATGATATTAGGCGAAATGTATTTGGGTCATTTTTCATAGTTACCTATATAATATATTGATTTTAATTTAAGAACTGTACAAATAATAAAAACTATTAATAAAAATTTTTTAAAAACTTTTTATTTTTGAGTAGTTTAACTTGAGTTTTAGACCGTAAGAGTTACTTATCATAATGAATAAGTATATTGTGCAATAAAAAAACCAAGGTTGTCTGATGCTTTAATACAAAACTTTAATGATTGTTTTTTTTTGGAATAAATAATTAGAAATTAAAGTTTTATAGGTTTTAAATTTTTTTTTTTTAAAAACTCAATAATATTTTATTTTGAATAATCTTAATGAATCCTACTGAACAAATTATCATATTTTGATAAGTGAGTGTCTTTTATAATCCAGCTACTTTGATTGTATATAAAAATATGGTTTTGATGCAACAGAAACTTAACGAAAAACTGCTTAATTGATTATTTTAGAGTGATAAGTTGTTGGTGCAATTGGGCTCAAATCGAAATAAACAGAATATATACTGTGGGAAGGTGGGAAATTCATAAACTTTGGTTCGTATAAAATTTTATTGCCATCTAAAGTCTAGAACACATGAAGGTCTAGAATCATATTTAATATATAGGATAGTTTGCTTTTGGTCATGAGTACTTAGAGAGTCCTTTTGGTGTTAATTGGGTTAAAACATTTGGTTTTAAGGTTTTATACTTTCTTATTATATGAAAAACTTCTCAACTTCTTGATAAGTTTAATAATTTTAAATGTTTATAACTTTTGAAATAAAGGTAATTGGGTTAATAAGTCATGTTTAAGTAAACATGACCATGGGCCATCTGAGCCTTGGAACAAAATTTATTAATTGTTAAGCAGTTTGTTAAGTAACAAAAAAAAATTTATTAAGACCTAAAAAATGACAAAACTGAAGATCCTATTATCCCCAGAACTGCATGAAATAAATCTCTCTCCTCCTTCCAAAACAGTCTGTTGTCAGTTTTAAATCGTCAAATACATCGTATAGTTAGTTAAGATAAAAAGTGAATCACACTGTTTAAATGTTACTTCTATACCGTATTATTTTTAATCAATAAGAAAATCTGTTCATTTTCTTTCATACGACTTTTCTCTTTAGTCTTTCCCATAAGTTTTAATTTTTTTGTTTTTCTTTATTTGTTTTTCTTTTTTTTTGAAAAAAAAAAATCATTTATTCATTAAAAATTCGTATATATATAGTTTTTATCAGATCCACACCTGTTGAATTGTTTAACTTTTGTGTGTTTTTTTTTTGTTTTAGAATAATATAAAGGGATACAAGGTCAATATAAAGGATAATAGGTCCTAATTTAGTTGATATTATTATTACCATTATTACTTATGTATGTATATGTATGTATATGTGTATGTATATATATGACCTTTATCAAAATTGAAAATGAAAATTATTTTTGAAATTAGGAAAATAATTTTCTTCCTTTTTTTTTTTTTTTAAATTAAAACACATAAAAAGGATTAAATTTTTGTTATCCTCTTCAATATAATTATATTCATTATTAAATTAACCTTGTATTATTCTTGTTTTTGTAGTAGTAATTTTCCTTGAATAATTTTCAATACTTAAAATAAAAAAAAGTTCTAGAATCGCATGGAATTATTAAGAATGTGTTTAAAAACATTTTAATTATCTTAAATTATCTATTTTAAAAGTTTGCATATAGATTAGTTCTAACATATTGGTCCTTGAAATATGGGATAGAAATTTTAAAGCAGTTGTTCGTAAATTTTAATTGTAAAGAAAGTTTTAAAGAAAGTTTTTGTTGTCTGAACTAATTTAGTTAATTGTGAAAACTTTAACTGTTTTGTTAAATAAGTCGAATGAATATTTAACAATATATTATTTTTTCTTAAAAATATCGAAGTATTTTTAAAATTGTCTATTTAATTGTTTTAATTGAAATTAAAGGATTTGAAGGATATTAGAATTTAAGAAGCTGAAGAAGAGTAATTAATCGACATTAAGTCACTAAAACTCTATACAAAGTTTTCAAAAGAATTCAAATGATTAAAAAATAAAATTTGAAGGACCTCAGCATTTTTTAAAATTGTTGATTTTTGCATTTTCGGAGACAGTGGAAAGTATGGAGTAAATTTAGTGTTGGGAGATTGTGACCTAATAAACTTTAAACATGCCTTTTTTAACTAAGTACCTTGTACATTTTCAAATTTTATTCCATAGGATTTTAATTTATTACAAAAAATAGAGGAATTGAAATTAATGAGAACTTTTCCGAGTATCTGAAAAATTAATTAAATATTTAAAAAAATTTAACCCAGACTATACGGAAATACTTTGAATTTTCGTTTTAAGTTTGCTTCCTGGGAATTGTTTGCCTTTAGTCTTTAAGATAATACGAACTTATAGATTGGTTTGGAAGAATGTTGATTTTCAAAGAATAGAAGCTTGAGATTTTGGATTTGGGAATTATGTATCATATAGGATAAAGATATCATGTATATATATAGGATGTATATAGGATGTTTCTGTCTTAAAACAAACCATGTATTCTGATTTTATTTCCATTTAGCCCTGTTTTAACACTCCCTTACACTTGTTTTTCTAATTAAAAACATTTTAGAACAAATTTAACATTGATTAATTTGAAATGTGAGTAATAATTCATAAAATTCGAATTATTCTTAAAAAATCCAATTAAAACTCTTAAATCAAATATAAATTCTAATGCATCCTTTAAATAACTATTCCTTACTTGATTTCAGTACTTGAAATGCCTTAAATACAAATATTAATAAATTATTTACTATGTCATAACTTGAACTACAATACCACACAAAAATTTCCTTAACAAACAAATAACTCAAAATGTTATTGACAATGATATTTTATAATTGAAATTTTTGGGTAAAATAATTGGGTTTTTGTTTGTTTTTGTTGTTATTATAAGTGCAGCAAATGTATACCAATTTTTGAAAAACCCTAAAATTTAATATTACATTCCTTTTTAAATTAACATTAACATTAACATATATATATATATTTATAGAACTTGTGTTTATAATCGTAAGTATAAAGAGTATAAAACCACATTTCAAATTTACAAATGTAATTAAAATGCATTTAAGCAAATACCACAGGATACAATATCCTTTTTAATAATACAATAATGATATCCCTAAAAAAAGAAAAAAAACTTTCTGAAAAAATTAATAGCAAAGCCATTTTACTTTGAAATTGTATTTTTGTAATGTACAAGTATATATACTTGTATACGCATATGTAAAACTTATTTGTTGCAATTGTATTCTGATTTGAATTCATTATAGTACATATATACATATATATACATATTATACTTATATGTTTATAAAATTGTCACTTAATTATTAGTTGCATGTGGTTTAAATTATACATTGTGTAGGCGAATCTATTTCTATAAATAAAAATGTAATTTGGGTAAATATATATACATATTATGTATGTAAAATAATTTCAAATGTACCAAATGGGTAAAATATAACTTGAATATTATATTTTGCAAAAAAAAAAATTTTAAAATTTTATAAAATTTAATTTTAATTCCAAAATTACCACATTAATAATATGCTATTATTATTGAACAAGTGTGGGTTATATTATTAGATATTATCTTGAGATTAATATTGATATGTATTTTAAAAACAGTATTAAGTACTTCAATCTATTGTAATTTTCCATATAAATTAATTGTTTCGATGGATTTAGTATGGTATCAGACCTTGGATTCTATTTCTGAATTATTCCAAAAACTTAAAAAACTTTTTAAAAACCAAAAATCGAATATGTCTCAACATATGTCGTACACTTGAACTTGAGGTCTGATTTTAATATGGATATACACACTTTAAAAATGTGTATATTTAATATAAATTTCATAAAAAATGTTCAAATAAATCTTAAGATAAAACGAATGGTAAAAACCGCGTTATTATTTTACATTTTTAAATTGTATTTAACAGGAATTCCCTGAAAAATATTAAAATGAATCTTAAGATTCAACTAACAGTGAAAAACAGCTTTATTATACATTATTACATTCTAAATTATAGGTATTTAATAAATAATTCCATAAAAAAATTCAAAATAAATCTTAATATTTAACTAACGGTAAAACCACGTTGTTATATTGCGTATTTAAAGTGTATTTAAATATAAATTCCGTGAAAAATATTAAAATCTATCTTAAGATTCAACTAACGGTATAAACCTTGAAAAGCTTTCAATTATTTGAAATACTTTTTAATGGAAAATTAATTTGAAAATTTTACCGAATATCTTTGAAAATATTAATAAACATATACATACATACATATTTACATATACATATACGTATATACTAAATATGAAATATGATTGGAAACAAATAATTTAAAATCTAACCTCATGTATTTATAGATACTTATACTTAACACAAAATGAAATTAAAAACATAACCATAAAACAAAAACAAAAACAAAGAAAAATGCACACACAAACACATAAAATAAATACATTATAAAAAGATGAAATGATGAAAATTGCAACATAACACAAATTAGCCACTAGGCTGATGAATTCAATTAAAAAAGAAAAAAAAAAGAAAATTCAAAAAAAAAAAAAAAAAAAAAAAAAAAACTGATGGTTATAAAATGAAAATTGACGTAAAATTGCAATATTGATTCAATATTAAAATCAAGATAATCTATAACAGATATAAATATGTATACCTATATATATATAGATATATTTTTAAAAAATTTACGTATATATATTTTTGCATTTAAAGTTATGAGTTATGACAAGTTATATTTTTCAATATTGTTGATTGTTGAATGCGGGGGTGGCTTTGGATCGTATACCATTGAAAAGAGAAGGACATAAATTGGTTTTCAAAAAAATAAAAAATGAAAAACATTAAATAATTTTTTTTCTTTTTTCCTTGAAACGTTACACTTGACATCCACACAAACAGATATATAGTTTTTGATATATTTTTATATTTATATATGAATGCAGGGTGATTTTCTTACGATCTTGGAATATTTAAATTTGAATGGATTGTATTTGGAGGATCAATATGAATAGAAATAGATTCTATAGAGGGGGAGGCAGAGTCTTTTATGGTCTCAGTTGTTTATGGAGTTTATAAGACCATAAATTTATTCTTAGGTTTTATTTTAATTTATATTAATTTCAAAACTGTTATGCTTAGCACCACAAGTCGTTGAACTTAAAAATTTAGCTTCAAGAAGATGAAAAATCCGCGCAAAAATAAATCGTGTAAAAAAGATTATTTATTTTTAGAATATCAAATCGTTTTGAATCGAATTTATTCCTGTGTTTTAAATCGCGTTATATCAAATTCGATCGCGTAAAAATGAAAAGTGAATAATTTTTCAAATCAAATAAAGTTCAAATCAAATGCGTGGAAAAAAAAATCCTTTAAAAAAGGTATTAGGAGTATTTAAGCACGGAGTTATGTGTATTTATTGTACAAAATTTATTAATTAGTTGCGTATGTTTCCACCTACTAATAAATTAAAAGAAAATTAAGAAAAACTTTAAACTACCCTCCCCTCATCGATGCAAATATTCTATTTTCCAAATACACTTAATAAATAATCAAAACCTAAATAAAATCACCCTGTATATACATATAAAATATGTAACCCTTGAAAAGGATTTTATAGCGTAATAATAAAAAAGTAAATAAAAGATATTCTATCTCTTTTATACAAGTACATATAGTTGAAGTCTGGATTATTATTATATATTTCATAGGATAACAAAAAAAAAAAAAAAACAAAAATACATCTCAGGATATGATGCACTTTCAGGATGTTTCCGTAATTGAATTTTTCACAGCAATTTTTTTTATTTTGAAAATTTTTCACTATTTTTTTTTTTTTTATTTTTTATTATTTTTTAACGCTTTTTTTTCGCTTTCATAGTGTACATAGAATACACATATAGAATATATAGTATATGTACATACAAAAACAACAACAAAAAGAAGAGCTTTTCTTCTATGAAAAATGAAAAATATTTTTAAACAATAGAAAACAGGTGAAAAAAAAGGTATAAATAAAAAATGTAGGAGATGATTTTGTGCCTTGGAAAAAATGATAAAAAAAAGGTGGTCGTGAAATTGAATGATGAAATAATAATAACAAAAACAGACACAAAATAAAAAATGAAACAAATACATTTATGTATTTTATATATACACGTATATATAAAATAAAAAAAAAAACAAAAAAAGGATGAAAATACTTTTTTAAATTGGTTTTCTATTAAAGTTTACGAGTGAGTACTTTATGGTTACGTTTATATTTTAAATGTTAACAAAAAAAATATAAATAAATAATTTGTTGTCTTTTTTTTCTATTTTTTTCCATTTTCTTTCATTAATGTTTGTTTATTTGTTTGGAAAAATTCTTTTAAAAAATAAATGTTTTTTTTTTCCTCCATTTTTGAACCACTTTTCAATTTTTAATTTTTCTCAAAAAATAAAAATGATACACAAATTTGATTGAATTTGTGGTATTAATTGAAATATACTAAAAAAAAAACACAAAAAAGTTCGTGTTTGTCAAACGTTTTTTAAAACTTTAAACATTGTTTGTCTATTAAAATATAGAATTGAATTAAAACTTAAAAACTTTGTCCATATATAAATTGTTTTAATACAAATAGTTTTTGAAATTAATCAATTTTTAATGGAGTATTTTTTTACTTTGATATGATATTTGTAATCACTGAAAGGATTCAAAGGACATATGTTTAAGTGTATGCATATATATATATTTGACAAGTGCCAGATGTCCGTGGTTTGGTTCATATGTCCTGTAACTCAAAAGCTTAAAAATTTTGAGAAAAGGAAGTTATTACAACAAGGAATTAGCCATGATTTTGCTATCCAGAGGTTTCTAAACGAACCTAAAGACTAATTGTTTCATATTCCTGATTTTTTTTGATTTTATTGAAAATTTTTTTATTTTAAGATGTCTTAATCAAAAAACACTTTTTTAGTTAGCATTTTTACTTTGCATTTAACTCATTTAAAATATCTGAAAAGTTACTTTCCCTTAAAACTTATCTCCATCCCCCATAATTTAAAAATTCAAAATTTCTTAAAACCAATTCTCCAAATTCCTTTAATATTCTGTTTATTGAAACTAAATGGTGCATTTGTCTTAGGTTTCACCCTAAAGTTTGGCTCAAAATACATTTGGGGTGTGAATATTTAGGGGTTCTACTTTTATACGTGGCTTTCAAAACATTGTTAAAAATTTAATAATTTAAAAATTAAAAATTTTAAATGCCAAAAAAGTAGTTATCGGTCCATTTTTCATAATTTTTTAGTTTTAAAAAAGACTTTTTGTACCAGGTAACCAGGAATGTAAATTTTTACAGAACTTTGTAAAAAATTAATAAACTATATTCATTTCATTTTGAAAAAATATCCAAATGCGTTTTTAATATTAAAAAATATTTAAAACATATTTGGATAAAATATCTTAATAAATGTTTTATGTTATTTTTATGATTAAACTTATTTAAAATTTCAGAGAAATTTATTTCAAACAGATTGGAACATCCAGTGCAGATTTTATTTATTATACATATAGTGTATTTAATTTTTTTTTATTCAAACAAGAATTCTAGGAAAAATGATCACGTTATTTTGGAATTTTTTCCACAAAATTCATTTAAAATATTAATATTTTTGTGCATTGTTGCATTCTTTCGTATTCATTGATTCAAAAACAAAAAGAAATTTAATTGAAATTTTTTTTGATTCTGTTTAATTTTAATGTTATTTTAAAATCTGGGGAAGAACTAATTTAGTAAATTTTTTCCAGAATAAACTTATGCGTTTACTAAGAGTTGTAAAAATTTCAAAAGAGTTCTTTGATTTTGTTAAACAATGGTTTTAAAAGTATATTAAGATTTAAATTATTTTAATTTTGATGTATTATTAATGGAATTTGAGAAAAAATTACTAATAAAGAGTTCTTGGGCCATTAAATAAGATTAATCGAACTTAACGGGTTCGAATCTTTTGTTTAGTAATTCAAATTTGATTACTCTAAAATAAGTTCGCAATACCAAATAGGAAAAATTTACCAAAGATTTCACAAAGTTTACTTTTAATTTTAAGGACTTTTTTCGATTTTAATTTTCATTGACTATTTTTTGTAATTCTGTTCATAGAATTTTCTTTAATAAGTTCTATCTTTGGTTATTTTATTACTTATCATTAATTATCATTTATCAATTATAATAAATAATTATCGTATCAATTATCATTAAATAATTATCATTATAATAATGTATGCAAATCAAATACCAAAATATTCAACTAATATAGGGTAACTGTATAATATTATAGAGTTTAATCTTGTAATCCCTACAAATTAATTATATTTAAAGCATAGTTTTAGAATATCTTTCAATGCAATTCTATATTATGACGTCATTTTAATTGGATAATATATTGCTTCCTTCAATGTAATTTTAGTTTTCTTAATTTCTATTTTAATACTTAATTCTTTAATTTTCATTGGAACTGATGTTTTACTTATCAAATTAAAAGAATTTTTTTATCAATTTCCAACCCTTTATAAAGTTATTAAATATTATTTCATTTTTGAAACAAATAAGAAGTTGCTTTTAAAGTAGAAAAGGTAAGAAAAATAATTAAATATGTTTAGTATTCTATAGATGTTCATATTTCTATTTATATATACCAATATTAATTCTATAATAATTGTAGAAAATTTTCTTCCTTTATATACTTACATTATATCATAACCATTTTATACAAATGTCTTTACTTAAGTTCCAAGACGTAAATAGAAGCAGAAATTGTAAAAAGAAACTTAAGATAAAATAAATGCATTAAATTTATTTTTAATTACATTAAAATTAATAAAAAAAAAATTCTATATATAAACATTATATACGCTCTATATATTATATAAAATTCTATCATTTGTAATTTTCTTTTTAACTTTTTAAACTTAATTATACGAGTATAGATTTTTTTACTTTTGAATATATA
The DNA here is from genome assembly GCA_963082915.1 of Dolichopus griseipennis. Taxonomy (NCBI): domain Eukaryota; kingdom Metazoa; phylum Arthropoda; class Insecta; order Diptera; family Dolichopodidae; genus Dolichopus; species Dolichopus griseipennis. The sequence goes on from OY720445.1 coordinate 69,611,026, forward strand.
AGTATCTCATTAATTTTATTAGATTTCTGAAAAAAAAAAAAAATTATTTATTTTTAGAGTATCTGACAATAATTTGTAAAAATGTATATATACACATATATAATATAAGTGTTTGAATAAAAAATTTAAGTTTATAAAAATTAATTTTTTGAATTTATTAAAAGTTCTTTATTTATTTTTAACGTTTTTCATCAGTTTAAAGTACACAGGACATCTTAGATTATATAAGCACCGAACTATTTATAGAATTAAAACTATATTTTAATAGTTGTGTTATATTTGTTCTAATTATTTCATTTAAATATTAATCTCTTTTCTTTTAATTAATGAAAATGCCTATCTTTAAAGTATATAGTTCATTTCAAAATTTCATAAAGTAGCTCCAAAATAAGCAATATACTCAAAATACGATATTTGTCTATCCTTTAATTATTAGTAGATTGACTTACTTTAGAAGTTAATGGAAAACTAATTAATTAATAAAATTAATTAAGTTAAAATTTTCCATTTGTTAAAAAAAACAAATTTTAAATTTTAACAGAAAATACTAGGGGCCCATGAAAAATTAGCAAATAAAATTTATTAAAAAATCCAAAAATTGTTTCTTGTGTACTTTTGAATTTGACATTTGCATAATCTTATGCGATTATATTTAACAAATTATGTAATTTGAAATTATTTGTCCTGAAAGTATGCAATTCGCCGAAAAAAAAATTGCTTAACCAGAGTCATGTACCAATTTTTACTTCTGGTATACATATTTTCAATTTTAAATTAGTGCGACATCTAGTTGAAACTCATAAACTAAAATTTATCCGAATCATAAAATTGAAAAAAAAAATGCAAATAATATTTGCTTTCTGATAAAATTTGAATCTGGGCGCCTAGTACAATTAATGAATTTTACGAATGATTTTTTCGGTTCAAAGGCAAGGTCAGAGTTTTAATTTGTGAAAAGTGCAATCTCGTAAAGTCCATATTATTATTTGTTGTTATTTTTTTGTGTACTAAAACCATGACGGAGACCATGAATCAGATAAAAATAACACATCTCAACTAAAATCAAAACTATATTAACTTAATTAAACTGAATTTTTTTTTTTGTAAACCTAAAAATACGCAATTTTTTCAAAAAATTCAAACTTTACAAAATATTTTGGTTTCATTCAAAATTCTTCATTTTAATTCAAGGAATTGTATAATTTTAAATTTATAATTTTAGAATTACTGTATATGTATTAATTCAAATTGGATTTCTGAAAAATTTTACATATATATACACTATAATATATATGAAAAACAAAAGTTATGAAAATGTTTTTAATTCTTCTATCAAAAAACTTAATATAATTTTGTTTAAACTAAATTTTATATTTATAATAAAAAACACTTTATAAAGTCGTTTTTGTGAATACCGTGGCTTGTGAGCGATATCAAATATATATAAATTATACACACATATAAAATTATTTTTAAATAAACATACATACACATATAAACATAATTAAAAAAAAAAATTTTGCAAGTAATTAGAGAAGTTCATTGTCGTAACTTTATAAAAGATTAATTATCAAAAAATTAATTTAGAAATACTTCAAATCAAAATCAACATATAACCTTAACGATAGAATCGTTTATTTTTTTTGTTGTTTTTTTTTTTATATTTTTTAACAATTTTTTTTAAATACAACCCTTTAAAAATTTTTTTCACTCGTTTTTTAATTAATACTTTTTTTTTCAATATCTTTTAAGTGTATATGTACGTAACTTATATTTTTTATTTTAAACTATAAGATACAGATAAGATATTTTGTTACATATTTTTTTTTTTAACCTTTTCTTCTTTTTTACCTAACAGGTGTAAAAATTTTTTGTAGTTTTTATTTTCTAATCTTATTAAGATAATCTTAAAATATAAAATAATTTTTTTTTAATTTCAATACAAATGAAGTTTCATTGTCGGACCTTATATCGATTATTATGATAAGATTTATATCATAATGATGTATTTGTATGTTTATTAAAAGGGTTGTTTAGGTTGATTATACAAATAATAATTACGTTTTTAATTACTTTAAAATTTAAGTTTTGGGTCGAAGTTTAAACACAAATGTTGTATTGCCTATATAGTTATTCATATTAGTTGGAAATTGCGTAAGTCATTTAAGATAATAAGTAAAATCTGTTAGTAATAATTGATTTGCTCTTTACAATTATAACTAGTTTTTGGCAGTAATTAAAAATTACTGGGTTTTTCTGATATAACTTTTGAACTATTAAAAAATTTATTAAAATTAAGTGTAAAATAACAATTATATATTAGCACGTATTATCTCCCTGCTAGAAATAGTACACAAAATACATGTGGAACCATTCTACTTAAACTCATACTAAATAAGTGTAAAGGTTAAAACATTTTTAAAAGAAATTGGTATAAATATGTCTAAAAATAACCATGAAATGGTAAAAAAAAAATTATAAACACGTGTTTCTTGAAAGGAGCAACATCATTTAGTGTGTGATCCTGAAGATATCCATTATACCCATTTTATTCTTAATTAATTACTTTAATTTTTTCTTTTCATTTGAAATTAACAACTACCTAACACGCATTCAAAAAATATATATATATATTTATATATATTTTAGTAAAAATTCCCTTTTCTAAACTAGGGGACTCTTAATCAACTATGAAAGTAAGGGTCATTCAACTTTGAAAATTCTATAAAAAAAATTTTTTAAAAAAATATATTTAAATTATTATTAAATTGGGTTGTCTGAGTATTTTAGGTTGAGTAAAAAGATATCTTATGATTTTTTGGATGGGATGTTAAGTAATTTAAACAAGCTTAGGGTATATATATGAAATTTCATTATCCAATGATTAAACCGTTTTTTTTTTAAATTTTCCAAAATTAATTTTAATTAAAAAAAATTCTTTTATCAAGTGGTGTTGGACGAAAATGAACATTGTGTCATGTTGTAGTCACAGAAGCTAAAAGAAGTGAATGTTAGATATACTATGAAAATTTAGGTTTTGAACTTCAAAAACTCTAGCTCGTTTATTTTTTTAATATTTAGATTCTTAGAATTATTAATATATTTTAATTTTACAACAAAGGTACTCTTTTGAAAATTAAGGTGACATTGATAATAATAATAATAATATAAAAATGATATTATCATTGATTAATCTGACCGATAGCTTAGTAGTTAAGTGGCGGCTTTTCATTTGAAAAGTCTCGGGTTCAAATCCTGGTCATATCATATCTAATAAAAAAATATAATGTATATTAAAAGAATTTAATAAGAAGTCCAAATATCAAATAGGTAAAGGATTAATGTTATCAGTAGGGCAAATAAAAATATGCTCTAAAAAATCCGTTTTAAGCGCTTAAAATATGCTCTAAAAAATCTATTTTAAGCATTTAAAATATGCTTTATGAAAAGGATATCAAATACATAAAAAAAGATCCATTACTTAGAAGGCTTGAAATAAAATGAATATTAATAGGTTGGGCTAGTGACACCATCTTCAACAGTTGTTTAAATTTAAGAATTAAAAGCAGGCAGTTTTTTACTTTTTTATATATTATTTTTATTATAATTTTTTTTTTAGAGTTAAATTTAATGAAGCAAAATAAAATTAATTCATGAAATTAAAAAATTAAAACAAGATAAATTAGAGAGTAGAATAAGTTAAAATTAAAAAAAATAAATAAACATAAATTAAGTAAACATAAATAAAATTAATCCAAATAACGAAAATCTTAAATCTAGTAAAATTAAAAACTAAGTTTAACTGAAATTTTAGTTGCAATATATCACAACCATTTCACTTAAATTTTCAAATAAGAACTTATTCCGGTTCGATCGTAGGACGCTTTTGTACATTTAAAAGCTCCTTTCTACATTGACTGAGTTAATTTGTGCGAATTTAAATGTAATAGTTTCGTTTATAGTGTAATTCATTGTAGCATTGTGTATCGCTTCACCAGTCAAAGCTGCAGATATAGTTTTTAATCAAGTTGAAAGTTTCTGAATCAAGTTGAAAGGAATAATAAAATAAATATGTATATTTACATGCATACATAGAATTTTCTTTAAATACCTAATACCTACATGTTTATTTTGAAAGAATGATATTTTAAATAAATAAATATCTAAATAGTGACATTAATTTTTACGTTTTTTTATGAAAAATATTTTAAATGCAAGAAAAATAAAAAAATTATGATCTTTCGAACGAAAATTGTCAAAATATACCAAAAAAATACTCTTAAAAGTTAAAATATGCAAAACATGCTCTAACAAGTGAAATATGCAAAAATATGCCCTAACAAAACTAGCTTAAAATTCATAATTTTTGTTGAAACGAACTACTATCTTGTTCATTTATCGATAAGACATAAGGAAAAAAAGATGCTAATGCATATTTTTATTTGCCCTAGTTATCAGGCAATATTTACTATTGTCTGGTACTACAAATAAATAAATAAATAAATCATTTATTAGTTTCACATTAACTCAAATTCTACACTCTTTTAACTGAATAATTTTCGTATTAGATACAATTAAATAGATACTATACTATTCTACAATTTAATAGATAGAAAATTAAAATATAATCTCGAATTCTGCCATATCTTGTCCAAATCAGTTATTGTTTTAACTACTTATTGAAAATATCTTTTATATTCAAAAAAGTTAAGCAGGTTTATTATTAGATACCTTTTGTTTACACAAATCTTCAAATTTATAGAAGAATATGTGTTAAATTTTTAATATAAACTTTAAGTAAATTCCATTTAATGAATATTATATTAATCAATTTAATTTAAGAATTTTTTTTATCAGATAACTTACATATATAAAATAAAAAATTCTGAATATAAATTACATACTAACTACTATTTAACAATTACAATATGTTAATAAAAAATAAAGCAACCTTAATTTAAAAGTATTTAACTTGATTAAGCTGTATTTAATTGAAAATTCAATGAAAATTTATCCTGTTTTTTTTTATTTTTATTTTGCAAAGTGATAAGTTAAAATTAATTTAAATTCGAAATAAAAATTGTATTATTTTAATTAAATAAATTTATTCAATGTATCTATTAGTAAAAAAAAATATCAAAATAAAGTTACAGGTGTTTATTATGCATTGTTAATTTTATGTAAGTAGACCAAGAATTTATTGATAAAAAGGGTTTTTTTTTTTTTATTTTATTTTATTTGATTAAATTATTCGGTAATTAAATAAGTTTTTTTTTCGTTTTTTTACACAATACATTGTGTATTAATTTATTTTAATTACAATTAAATTATATGCATAACCCAATTACATTTTATTATATTTAAAATAATATTTTATTTAATATTTTAAGAGCCAGATATTTTATTTATAATAAAAAACAATAATGAGTAAAAAAACAAGCGATTAATATTAAAAACATATGTAGGTACTCTTCAAGTCCCGAACTAGTGAGTCTTTTACCAACTAAGTACTATGGCATTTTTAACAATAAATATTCATATTTAATTTAATTGAACCTAAAGCTTTTGGAATTGTTTAAGTAAACTCTGTATAAACTATGCGTAAATGTAGTCGATCCCTGGGAATTAAATTCAGCAAAAGTTTGAATGAATGAGTTATCATATGAAGCGTTAAATGCAGGTTACTTTTGAAAGTTAGATTTTAATATACTTTTTTACCCAATTTAATAATAATTTATAGTTAGAACTTTACATATCATCTGTTTTAGTTATGTATGTAGTCCTTTTATTATAAGTGATTCGTCAATCAATAGTTGGTTAAGTACTCTTTTAAATTACTTGTAACTTGTACCCATTAAACCTTTAATTAGATACTTTTAAAAATTCAAATTAATTAATATTAAATTTTTAATAAATTCAATTAAAATAGTCAATTGTATAATATTTCTTATTTTTACAAAATATGTCAGAAATATTAAACTCTAAGTAATCTAATTCTCCCAAGTTTTTAAACTTTATATAAGAAATTAAAAGTAGTAGTTTAAAATTTCAATATTATCTAAAAATTTCCAAGAGTATTATTAGAAATTTGTTAATCTTTCTGACCAATTAATTCAACTAAAGTACTTTTATATGAAATATATACAGTGCCGGCGCTACGCTTTTTGGCGCCCTGTGCACTTTTTGAAAACGCCGCCCTGGAAAAGTTCGTTTCCACATCATCCTTGAGGTAGAACTTTCAATGCATTTTTTTTAAAGAGGTGTCCCACGGAGGTATAATCCTCAATAACAAAAATTTTAACCGATAACAAATTATTAAAAAAGTTAAAATTAATTAAAACATTATGAAAAAATTTAAAATACTAAAATTTAATTCTACGCGCTTTTATTTTTGCAAAGTCGTTAACTAATTCTTCGTAGTCCAAATTTTCAAGAAGTTCGCTTTCAATTGATATAGTTGCTAATCCTACTAATCTATCTTGAGTCATTGTTGTTCTCAAATAATTTTTTATAATTTTTAATTTTGAAAAACTACGTTCTGCTGAAACTACTGTAATAGGTATTGTTGAATTTTTAAAGCTATAACTAAATTGGGAAATAATATTTCTAATTTTTTTTCAAATATAAATTCTAATGTTTCAATAGTGGAGAAAGTAGGTTTTTCTTACAAATTACAATATCTTTAAGCTTTACTGCACTAAATTTAAAAAAAAAAACAATCAAACAATAAAATTTTTATAACTTTTAAAAAATGAGAATTTAGATATTTAAATTTTTCAAATGTTTTAATTAATATGTATTATATGTATTTAATTAATAATAGGTATTTGAAAAATAATTTGATTTGACATTAAAAAGGCAGTTTAAATAAAAAATGCATTAAAAAAAATTAACATGCTAATCTAGTAGGTAGGTACTATAAAACTTTTTTTTTTATTATTTCTATACTCTATAGATTATAAATATAATTATTTATAATTCAGTGTTTTTTTTTTGTTCTTCCATATAAAAATATTTAATGTACGTACCTACTAAAAATAATAACATTTTTTAAGAAATAACACACAGAACAGTGTTTTTTTTTTGTTCCACCATATAAAAATATTTCATGTACCTACTAAAAATAATAACATTTAACATTTTTTAAGATTATAATGTTAGTAATAATAAGATTATAATTAATAATGTTTTTTGTTCTAATTCTCTAATCATGGACCATGTATTTGTATATTTATACAAATATATGTAGTATTAGTATAGTATTATATTTATATGTATTATATATACACATTACACACAGCTATTATTATAATGTTCTCAAATCTCAATTAATAAAGTAAGAATCAAAAGAATAAGAATACAACATAATCAAAGAAAAATTTAAGAGAATAATGAATAAGAAAGAAAAGAATAAAAGAATAAAAGATAAAGAATAAAAATAAATTGCTCTTATTTCAATAATTTATATTGAAATTTGAAAGAGTAGTATGTTATTTACATATTTTATTTTCTCATTTCTGATTCTGTAATAAAATAAGCCATATGAACATCAAAAAATCACTGTTCCTTAAATTAGAAAATGTAGTACAAAAATAAAAATGTTATTTTTTGGTCTTATAGATTTTGTTGTTGTATAAGGTGCACTTTTTTTAAATTGATAATTTTGTTCAATAGCTTGTTGATATGAATGTTAGCAGGAATGTTATTACTTATTAGAAGAATTTAGAAAAGAGAAAAATAAATTACTCTTTCAATATTTTTATGATAGCTGCTGTTGAAAGAAAACTTATATTATTTTCTTATTCTATGGAAAGAGTTTGATAACCACAATAAGCCATATGAACACCAAAAAATCACTGTTCCTTAAATTAGAAAATATAGTACAAAAATAAAAATGTTATTTTTTGGTCTTATAAGATTTTGTTGTTGTATAAGGTGCACTTTTTTTAAATTGATAATTTTGTTCAATAGCTTGTTAATATGAATGTTAGGAGGAATGTTATTACTTATTAGAAGAATTTAGAAAAGAGAAAAATAAATTACTCTTTCAATATTTTTATGATAGCTGCTGTGAAAGAGAACTTATATTATTTTATTTTCTTATTCTCTAATCTATGGAAAAAATTTGATAACCACAATAAATACAAATGAACACCAAAAAATCGCTGTTCCTTAAATTATAAAATGTAGATAGGTAAAAAATAAAACATGCTTTATTTTATATGATATTGAAAAAACAAATTTCGAATACATTTTTTCAATACTTATTTTATTATTATATAATTTTTTGTTAGATAAAAAATTTTTTTTTTTTAATTTCAATTGAAAATTTGCCGCCCTTAAATTCTGGCGCCCTGTTTTACTGTGCATACTGTGCATATGAAAGCGCCGGCCCTGAATATATATATATAACAACTTAAGTGACACATACAACAACTGAATACATACTCAATAATAGTATATAAAATAACTTAAAAACTAAATTCTCTTTTAATATTTCCTCAAACTTTATAAAGCAACCAAATTATACAATTAATTACTTAAAGTAATCATATACATAAAAAAAAAGTTTTCCGAACTTACTCACAATTTATGATTATAACAATTATTTATTGAAAAAAAAAAAATTATTTGATAATCGAATATTTAACTTAAGTAAATAAGTATATCTAATTTATTATTTATTTAATTTCATTCATTTTTTTTTCCATTATATATATTTTTCCATTGTATATATATACGAGTACATACGGAATAAAATATCAGTACTTCTTATAAAGAATTAAAGAAATATGAGTAATTTATAAAAAAAAAAAAAAAATAATAGATAATTATATAATTTAAAATTAATATACGTATGTTTGTATAGATACATATATTTATTACCATGTGAATACTTAAGAAAACAAACTTTTTGTATTGTTATTTGTTGTTTTTTTTTTTTTTTGTGATAAAAAATAGTACTTAAAATTTTTTTTTAAATAAGTTTTTTTTATGAGTAAAAAAAAATATTTGTATACAATATCACGGTTTCTTGATATCTTCAATACCATCAGTAATTGATATAAGAAACGTCAAGTTAATAAATTTTATTTATATATATACATATATATTTTGAAGTACTAATTTGTTGTTATACAGTGTTGGACACAAAAAAAAACTTTTCTAAATTCGAGAAATGAGTAATTGAACCTGGATTATATAGTACTTTTAAATATGAAAAGATATTGCATATAAAATTAAAAGTAATCGTTTTCTTTAACGAATTTTTAATTTGTTTTTTACATTCATTGTACTTATATACTTTAATAACTTGAATTTTGACATATACTGGATGCTAGTAGGTTTTAAAGAGTTTTTTTAAAAATATATCTGTTTTCAAATTCAATTACCATCCCAAAGTACTTGTCATCTAAATCTAAGCTGAAATGTAGTTTTTAAAATTAATTTGTGCTCAACTTATAATTACTAATTCATATTTTTATTAATCCATTGAGTTGGTAGAATCTTAGAAAAATACTTTATTGCAAAAATAGTTACTCTCAATATAAAAGCAGTGACTTTTAATAATTTAATAATTAAAAAATCACTATAGGTAATCAATTATAAGTAATCGAATTTAGTTGACTTTTATATTTTCAATTAAAGTTATTTATAAAATTCTAATTAAGTTTTAATAAAATTAATTAATTGAAACTTTTTAACTTTTTTTGACCTTCATTGTACTCTTCATAAAAATTTTTTTTTTTATATTACTTAGGTATATATACTTAGTTATATCTTATTAATTGATATCAATATTTTGTTTTAAATCAAAATAATATTTAATTTTTTTTCAAGTATGTACTTTTCAATCATTAAATAATCAGATTTTTTTAATCATCAGATTTTTTAATTGAAAAAGTACAAAAAAAACAAAAAAAAAAAAAAAAAAACAAGTAATATAACGAATAGATTAATAGGTAAATTTTGATAAAAAATAATAAGTTGTAAAGTAAGTACTTGTTATAATTGCGTAAACAAAATATTCTTTTCCTTATTGAAAAGTAAAATTTAAATTAAAACTTATTTTCTTTTGTATTTTAGAATTTAATTTAATTAATTTTTTAATTAATTGAATTTAGTTTATTCGATTCATTAAAAAGCATTTAAAAGTTTTTTTAAATATTAAATTATGTTTAATTAATTATATTAAAATTATTTAAGTAATTATAGTTATAATAAGTATAATAATATAGTTAATTTAATATATTAATAGTATATATTTATATATTATATATTTTTATATGAATTAATCAAAATTTTTGCGTAAATTAACGGTACAAAAAAAATATAACGGTACATATATACATTACTTTATGTAATTTATGCTAATTAATAATAAATAGTAAAGCTAATTATGTTGATTTGGAATTAATTTTTTTTTTTTTTTTTGTAAATAACAATTAGTTGTGTTTTTAATCTAATTATAAATTTAAATTAATACAGTGATTCTATTTAATTATATAAAAGTTAAACTAAAGCCATTTAAAAAAAACACAATTTAAGGTTATATAAATGTTTTCAAATGTGTATATAAAATGACTGGACATAATTGTTAAAATTGGTGGGTTAGAAGGTGTGCTAATTAAAGTTGTGAAAAAAAATTGGATTACCTTTCCTAATTTTGAAAATGGATAATAATATAATAGAGTCTAGCAGTTAGTGTTTGGTTACTTTCATTTGATGATTTTCTTTAAGATTGACTACATAATATACTTTATTTTTTTAAACTTATATACATACTGACATTTCCATATATTTATTTATTTATTTATGTCCAGTCCCCTACCACATGCAATTTGATAAGTGAGTGAATCTGCCTTTCCTTTTTAGATGTAGCAGTTAAATTTATTTTATGTTATGGTATAAACATTGCTATATAAATTATATTTTTTTATTAGATATTATATGGCCAGGATTTAAACCCGGGACTTTTCGATTTCCATATATTACATTTGTTTTTATCAATTTTATATTGAAATTTTTATAATTTAAAACTCTTAAAGTAATCTGAAATGTAATTCTGAAAAATATTTTACAACTACTCAGGCTTGGAAAAATTAGTTTCAATTCTATAGTTTATTACTTAAATTTATTATACCAGATAGACTGGCCTGTATGTTTAATCGCGTAATCCACGGATCATTGCTAAAGTCTTTGGAATTGTTAAAAATTGCCAAATTTTAATTAGATGTATGTCCGATATTGCATTCATCATATAAGTCTATTATTTATCATAGAATAATATTATAAAATTCTATATATCACATAAATATGATCTAATAATACTTAATTATAGTCGAACATTTAAAAAAAGTAATTTAATATTATTAGAAAAATAAAGTAAAGATTATACAATTCCATGATATCACATTCAATTTAAATACAATTTTATCATTATTTGTGATATAGTTAAAATAATACTTTAAAGTTTAAAGTGTACAATAAAAAAAAAATCTACAAATTTTTACAAAAAGATAGGATTTCTAATCATTAGTTACACAAAATAGAATAGTAATAAATTTAATCAAAAAACTTTACTTTATCAATTGGTTACTTTACACTTAAATATTATAAGAATTATTTCTTTAAATACTATATGTGACTACTATAATACAAAGATGTGTATGTAATCCTTTAAATTTTAAATTAAAGTTGTATTATACCACTTATCTTTTCTAATACTCAATTTTAGTTAATTTCTAAAGTGATTTAAGAGGTAATGGCACTTAGTAATATTGCAAAATCCTAGGCGATTAGTAAAATTAAATATAAATAAATTAAAAAAAGTTAATTAAATTTTTGTCAAATTAGTATATATTTAAATTTATTTATTGTATTAGAAAAAATTTAAAATTTTTTTTTTAGTTATAATCGGAAGTGACCACTAAAAATGGTTTTAGTATAAATAAATTACAAATAAAAATTAAAAATATGTACCATGTATTTATTAGATTGTTATAAATATATTTAGTAATTAAATTATTTCTATACTAATTTAATTTTGTATTATGTGGTTTTATATATATTTAAAATGAAAATACCTTAATAATGGTCAATTAAAATTAAAACAAATTTAACTGCTTAAAGGTTAAATTTTTTTTAACTAAATTAATTTTTTAAATTAATTAAATTAAAATTAAATTTTTAAATTTTTTTAGATAGTTTAATGTTTTAAATTATAAGTATTATATATAAAAATATGTTGGGATGTATAACCCGTCCTAAATTAGAGAGTTTTAACATACGAACTAATTTTTATTAAAAAAAGAGGTTTTTTTAAGGTAACAGTTAGTACAAATTTATAATACTGAGCTTCAATCCAAATTTCAATTATTGAACTTAAACTTGTAGCTTTTTTTTCAAATAGTTTATATTAGACTTCCAACTTACTAATATCCAGATTTAATCAGAGTATTTAAAACTCACAAACACTTTTTAAATCTGAACAATATATAAAACTTAAGACCTACACTTAAAAAGTATCATCTCATATTTTAAAAAAAAATTATTAATAATTTTCTAACTAATATTTACAATTCTAAAAATGACATACGCGTTCTATGACAAAAAGTCATATATTATGAGTTATGACTAAATAATACAATTTTTCTTATTTAAACAAAATATATATAAATGTTTTTTTGTAAAATTATCAAATCAAGGCAAAAATGTTAATTGAATTGTTTACATATCATATTTAAATATTGAATAGGAAGAAAGAAAATAAAGAAACGCGGAAACTTTTAATATTTTTTACTTGACATACAAAAAATAAAACTGAACTTTTATTATTTAATATATGTTATTTTTAAAAATATATATATTTAATTAAATAATTAAATAATTTTGAAATATAACTCAAAGTAAGTTCATTGGCATTACAATTTATTAATATATAGATAGTAACATTCATTTTATTTTTTTATATATATTATATATTATTCAATATATAGAAATTTTAATACTTTCGCGATTTCTGAAGCTAAAGATGCGTTTTCTACTTTTTTTGCAAATCAACTAGCTGTAATTAAAATTTGTTAAGTTAAAACTTAAAAACTTATAAAGTAGGTAAATATGAATGTTTTCAATATAAGCTTCGATATTTTGATTCTTAGTTTTTCTTAAATTCTAACAAATTTTGGATCTTCAGATACTCTCAAAAACCAACAAATTGTTCCGAAAACATTTTAAAGTTATAAAGTGTAATCTGAACTCTTTTTTAACATTTTTTTAAAAAAGTTGTTGTATAATTTTTTTCCTAATTTATTAAACCTTAAAGAAAGGTCAACCTTTAAATTTTTTTGTTAACATAATAATAATTATGATATTATTTAATGAGATTTCAATAACATCCGATATTCAAAAACTAGCTTTTATAATTTTTTGATTTAACTTTTTTACTTATAAAAATTACAAAAAACTTAAATAATACAAAAAAATTTGTGAAAATTTTTTATATAAATTTTGTATTAAAAAAAAAAAAAATTTAAATACTAAATAGTGTTGCCATGCGTCAATATTTATTTACATTGTAAATTATTTAACAAATCAATTATGTATAAAAAGTACTGACTGCTTCAATTTAGTTTTGACCAATTTAAAGTTTTAACAAATAAAAAAAAAAAAAAATAAGAAATCAACATACATGTAAATGTATTAAGTTAAGCTTCATTTAATATGTAGGCCCAATTTTTTTATTTTTTTTAATAATTGATACTAAATAAAATGTTAAATAAAAAAAAATGGGCACATATATTTTGTTAAAATTTTTTTAGAAACTTTCTATTTAAGCTGTGATTCAAGTATAAAAGTATGACAAAGAAACTTAAGCTTAGTTTTTAAAAATTATTTTGAGAAACTCACAAGTTTAAAAGAAAGACATTTCTTCTAAATATTGAAAAGAGTTTTCTTATTTCTTGATTTTACTTCTACTTTTACCTTTGGATACAGTTCTTGATAGTTTATGATTTTGGTTTATTTCTTGAAATTCCAAAGAAAATCCAACCCTGAAGGTTTTTACAAATAAGGTGGTGGATAAATTAATAAGAGAAAAATTTTAATTTTTCCAATTTGTGTTTGAGTATGATTGATTTTTAAAATGAATAATAGTACTAGGCGCCCATGAATTTGAAATTAACAGAAGAAAAATTTACAAAATCGTCCAATATATTTGCCTGTTTTTAGGCTAAAGTCTTATGAAGTTTAATTCAATTTTGACATGACACGAAAAATATTTACTATTTTAACAATTAATGACCGTTTAATAATTGGATGTTTTAATTAAAATTTATTAAACCTGGAACTCAATGTAAGATACTCATATGTAAGATTATAACAAAATAAAAGTTTATTTAAAAAAAAAAAAAAAAATCCATGAACTTCAAATTCACAGAAGGAAAATTTAGAAAACCATTTAAAATATTTGGCTATTTTTAGGCTAAATTTTTATGACGTTTAATTCAATTTTGACCAATATAAATACGTTATAAATTCGAACTTTTCAATATCTATAAGGGTTTTTTTTAACCTATAATTTAGGTTTTTTTTAACCTATAATTTAGGTTTTTTTAAATGATGCTTTTATTGTCCTCATTTGGGGCTTAGGGTTCTTTATTCCAAAAATACCTCCCTTAAAAATTCAAAAACAAATCAAAATGATATTCAATTATTTTTAAATAAATCAAAAATTGTACTAGGGGCCCATGAAGTGAAATTGCCAGTAGGTAAATTTCAAAAAGTCTAAAAAAAATTGCTTACTTTTAGGCTAACATTTTTAGAACGTTTAATTCAATTTGGCATGATATGAAAAATATAAACTTTTCAAAAATTTTAATTTAGGATTTTTAAATCTGGAATTTAATATTTTGGAATGTTGTTTTAATTGCTGTCTTTATGGGTTTGGTTTAAGATTCTGAAAAGTGTCCTTTTTTCCAAAACTGCCTCTCTTAAATGTGGGAAAATAAATCGAAATAATATTTAATTATTTAAATTATCTTTAATTAAATAAAAAAAAATTACTAGGCGCCCATGAACTTAAATTGACAGTAGGTAAATTTCAAAGTATTTAAAAAATATTGCATATTTTTAGGCTAAATTTTGTGACAGTTACAGAATTTAATTTTTGACATAAAGTTGAAAAATTCCTTGACTAGATAATATTTTTTGATCAACTGAAAGAAATGAAAATTAGAAAAAGAGGTGTGTCTAAGATATTCTAACCTCAATTAATTTTGAATATTGTTTTTACAAAGAAGTCTTTTATAATATTGGAAAGTTACAGTATTTTTATATAATATAAAAGCAAAACTCTCCACATTAACTAAATAAAAATTTATTTACTTTTTATAAAATAAAAACAAATAATCTAAAAATAGTTTCTATAAATTAAAAAATACATTAATTGGTAAATTATTTTATAAATTTATTAACACAACGCATTTTTTGTGATTAAATCAACGAATTTCTCTCTTTCTTATTCTACGATAAAACACTTATTTAACAGATTAAAAAAAAAAAAAAACAATAACAAAACAAACCAATGTGATAATTATTCTTGTACCATAACAAAACTGTCAAAATAATAACAAAAACAAAAAAAAATAAGAAAAAAAAAAACGCCTGCACAGATATATTCTGTCCCAAAAAAATCTTAAAAGATTAAAATAAACGTGAAATAATTTGATATGTCAAAAAAAAAAATTTAATTAACACAATTATAAAATTATATTAATTTTACTATTTTTATATTTTATTTTTTTGTTTTTGTTTTATTAATACATTGTTGTCAATGTCATATAAATATATGTTAATATTATATATACTTGTATATATAGTATATATTATGTATAAGTGTATTATAAAGATAAATAAAAGTAATATTCAGTGTATAATAAAATGAAATAATAATAAAAATTAAAAAAAGAGGGAAAATATTAATAATAATAATTTCATTCATCAGTTGTCATTAAACGTGTGCGTGTCTTAATTTTTTTTTCATTTAATATATATTTAAATACATACACATATATACCTATATAAATATTATAATATGTATGAATAATAATAATAAAGTTAATATTTACACATTTTATTATAAAATCTGATTGAAATATTATATTATTCATTTTGAGTTTGTTTTTTGTTTTTATTTTTTTTGTGTATTAAATAAATATAAAATTTATATTTATTAAAGAATAAATATTTAAATAATGATTATAAAATGAAAACTATTATTTATTTTTAATTTAATCATTTATATTTGAATGAAAAATAATTAAATCATTAAGTTCATACTTGTTGTTACTATAAGGTTATTAACTTTTTATCATTTTTTGTTGATTCATATTGTACTTAAATAATATTGAAGACCTTTGAATGTGTTAACTGTTGAGATGAAGCCTTGATATGATTTTCTGAAGCCGTGAGATGATCCTCTTCCGCTTGTTTATCATTTCATTATCAATTTTTCCTGGAACAATCTATTGGAATTTTAATATTTATTATTGATTTTTGCAATGAATTCATCTGCTGTTTTTTAATTTCTGTAATTTTAATTCATTATTAAAATAATCATTATGTTACTTTTTTTCTAACCCTTAGAAAAGAATTTCTTATTAACAATGCCAGAGTCAATTAAGCGTTTGTTTAACTATCTATAGAGTCTAAAAAATTACTTGTTTCAAAATGCTATTTGTATAATAGATAGCTATTATTGACTTCAATGTTTTACATCATTATTTAGTAAAGTAATTGTTCCTGAATTAAAGAAATTTTACTAAATTAAAATTTTGCAGAAATCCTAGGGTTTTGTTAAATCCTAATTTAACATTTTAAAATTTTATTAAACTTTAACAAAAGAAACTTTTACTAGAAAAAAATGTAATAAAGAAATCCAATGAAAATAATATTTTACGAATTTATACAAACTTTTTTAGGGAAGAACTAATTAGTTAATGAAGTTTTATGGAAGTATTTCTTAGAATTTATTTATAGTTCTTTATGGACTTAATTATTTAAACATGATTTCGATTCAAGATATTTTTTAACAATAAAACCCTTTTAGATGAGATTACATATTGGTTTTATATAATATATTATTATATTCTATTTAATTTGTATTAAATACTATATTAACTTCATTTTAAATAAGTGTTAAACAAAATTGGACACTGTTCTGAATTTAAAGTGGCTTGTAAAATGAAATACAAAATTTAATGAGATTTAAATTAATATCAAATGTGAATAGTATATTATAGTTCATAAAAAATTGGTATTTGGATTTTTGTTAATAATATTAATTTTTTAAACAGTTAATGTAATTAACTATCGGCTTTACTAACTATGTATTGCTATATTTGATATTATATAATTAACAATTGGTCTTTATGCACTTGCAATATGCTTGCATACATGCACTTGTAATCTAAGTCTTTTTTCTCTTATAGAAAAATAATTACCAAAATTTAATTATTTATATATATATATATATATATATAATATTTAATTATGAATTATTTGATTACTTTTTGGATTACTAATTTAATTTCCTATTAGGATTATCCATTTCAATTGATTACTCATTGTCGATTACTTATTAGTATTACCTAATTCTAAGTGATTACTCATTGAATTATCCATTATGATTACCAAATTCAAATGATTACTAATACTTTTTGTTAAATAAAAAAACTAATCACAAAAAACGTTTCTATTTCATTGTAAATCAAAAATCAATAATTAATTATTATTGTAAAAATTTTAGTCTTTTGTTTTATTAACTTTTTAATTTTTATTATTAATTTTTAAGATTTTGTTAATCCTATAATACATTTCTAAAAGTATATATATGCACACACATATATACAACATAAATTTTTCTTTTAATTATACAACCGTTTATTAATTATTCTTCGATCAAAATGAATAATAAATCCATTAATTTCACATTAATAATTATTGACCTGCCCTAATATAACTCAACAAAACTTTTTTCTCAACTAAGTATAATATGAGTATACTATATTGTATATACTATAAAATAGTAATATTAAAGAAAACCAATTTTACTAAAATATTGTATATTAAAGTAATTTTAAATATCCTAGATATATTTCCTTAATTTATATCGTATAATCAAAATGTATATAGAAATAAAAAAAAAAATCAATATAAGTTACGAGTTTTCACTCAATTTATTATGTTTGCATGATAATTTGTAATTAATTAAAAACTATTGAAATAAAAAACTTTTCTTAACATATTAAATTCTTTGTTCATTTTCTTTTGAAAATTTTTTCCCATTTTGTTTCTTTTTTGTTTTTTTAATATGTATACAATATGTTTTATTTTATTTTTCTATATAAGCACTCAAATAATTACTCAAAAAAGAAAACAAAATCCTTTGCTCCATTTTTCTTTTTATTGAGTGAGTACTACTGTACTTATCAATTTTCTTTTTGTTGCCTTAAGTAACCGTTATTATTTAACTTAAAATAAAAGTTTAAGAAAGTTTTTGTATAATAATTTTTAAATTATTATTTTTATTAATTTATCTTAAAGTTGACCGGGTTAACGGCTCTCTTTACTTTACTTTTTGACTCATATATTTTGGTTTTTTTTGAGAAATTATTGTTGAAAAATTTTCATAGATACTAAAAATCAACTGTTGATTCTATACTTTTATATAAAAATTCCCATTATTAATGATTATGATATTCCTTATAATAAAAATACAAAGATTAATAATAAAAACCTTTTAAAATAATTTTCTCCTTCATAAAGTTTTTCAATATGCGTTTCAAAAATTACGAAAAATAAAATTCGAAAAGAAATGAAGAAAGTATAAATGTAGTTGTGTATATATATACTAATACTTATAATATATGTAATAAATAAAGTTTTGGTTAAAAGAATAGATACAAAAATTTGATTTACTAAAATTTTTTGAGTATAATATCCTTAATTATAGATACTTTGTTCAAAAAAATGCACTTGTAATGTGAAGTTAAAGTTTTTGAATTAAAGTCGAAATCTAAAAGTGTTTTAAAGGTCGTTCAGTCTTTTTTCATAATATTATTTTAGTATTACATAGGTCTTACAGCATATAGAAAAGTCTTAGAGATTTTCAATAGATACAAGTATACAACTCTATATTTGTTATATATTGTAATAATTTTTATATTGGATTATATTGGAATACCTTATTACTATATCTGTGAGGTATATTATTAAATTAAATTATTTGGTTATATATTTTGTTTTTGTTTATATTTTTACATTAACGTATTTTTTATTAAAGAAAATTTGAACCCAAAGGCGTATGGTAGCTGAGTCGATTTTAAAAATCAGATAAAAGTTTATTTTTTCACTTTTACCGGGAATTGCATCGGGGCTTTTCGAATGAAAGGTCGACACTCTAACCACTGTGCCACTCAGCCATTTTATTTATTAATAAAGTATTTTAGCCATTTAAAAAGTGATGCAAACGTTTAATTGTGATGTATTTTATATTCATTTATTAACATTCTAGAAAAAAACAATATCCTGATTCGCAATCTAATTCCAAAATCCCTCAAAAATCTTGCATACTCATAAATTTTCTGAAAAATATTGCAGTTCAATTGTAGTACAGTCAAATGTTAATACAGGTAACTTTCATAAAATACACGCAAATGAAAATTAAGGCTCCAATATTATTTAAATATAAAAGGAATTTAGGATTAAAAAAATATATTTCCAAAATTTTAATAAAAACTAAATTAGTATAAGTATTAAAATATTAGTATAAAATTGAATTTAAAATATGCTTTATTTAATATTCTAAATTTTTATTAATTGTATTTCTTTTCTCTTTTCAGGTAAGTTTTAAAGTTTATTTTTTAAAAATTCAACAAATAATTTCGTAAATTGTAAGTATATTTGTATATTTTATAATAAAAGTACCAATTATTTTAAGATTACATTCAGTTATGTTTTGTAATACTATGATTTTTGAAATTATCTTGTTGAACGCAGAGTATCGGATTGGAAATAAAATTTAAAAACCTATAAATTTTGTATCTTCTCTATATTATTCGTATTCAAAATATCTAATCAAGTCTTATCAGGTAATTATTTTGAGATCCAGCAATAATTATCTCAAGGATAAGTGAATTTTAAATTTAATATCACAATTTTAAAAGCTTGATATGTAAAAATGGGTTTTATAATACATCTTTAATTCAATTAATCAAAATATTACATTATTCCTAGCATACATTAATTTAACCACAACTGTACACCACTTCCCATTAAAAATGATAACAATGGTATAGTATGATATATACAAATTTCATACATGTCATGTATTCTTTGAAATTAATAAGACTTATGATCCTTTTTTTTATACTATTAAAGGTTATGACTTTCTTTTATTTTCCTATTTTTAGCAAAGTTTGTTTATATTTTGTATTTTATTTATATATTTTGACATTTTCTGTTTTTTTTTTTTTATATATTTTGTCTTCAAAATTTAATTTCAAAAAACAAAAAAACTTCCAAAAATAAATTTTGATACAGAAATATATAAAATGAAATAAAGAGGAATAAGTGAGGTGTGGTTGTAAATATTAGTAAAATTTATTGGTTAAATAAATAAAATTTAATCATTTAATAGTGATTTTGTGATAAGTTTTTTTTATTTTTTTTTATTTCTCTATAATTTTTATAAATTGTGACTTGTGACCTAATAAATATTTTATAATCGAAAAGATTTAAATCTAGATTAATAATAAAATTGAGTAATAAATATATTAAAAATTTAAGAAAATATATTTTATATGAAAGGTTAAAATGCTTATTTTAAGGTTTTTTTTTAAAAGATCTTTAAGAGTGTAACTAATTATAGATTTTAATTAAAAAGGAAGTATAAAAATAATAATAAGTATAGAGGCTAATGAACTATTAAAGTAAGGATGTATTTTTAATTAAGAAATTAAATTTGTATTATTTTATAAGTTGTAAAAATATCCTTATTTTGTAGGATCATAATTATTCTTAAGGTTTCCTAAATTTTAAATTAATTCAGGAATTCAGATACTAAAACTTTTCTATCGAACAATCTTTAAGAAACATTCTAAAGAAAATTTAGTTGAAAATAATATTAACTTTTGTAATATTTATATTCCAAATAATCAATGTATTAAAATTGATCTCAATTTCCATTAATAATGATTAATAACATATTTAGAGATTCATAGTTGATTTTTTCAGTATTGAAATATTAAATTATTCATATTAATTTAAGTATAATGACTAATTAAGATAAAATTCATTTATCTTCTGTATTTCGTTTTATATAAATTAGATCTTATGCTATACCTTGAACTATTAAAAGAAGTTTGTATGTTTATTATATATTTATTATTTAGAAATGTTGTTTCCTTGTAGTATTTAATTATAAGTTCAAAGATCACTGAATCGCTTTAATCAGTTAATATATTATATTTAATTGCATACATTTAGGGGCATTTAGTCAAGAACCAAGAATCTCTTGTTCCTCACACTATATTAACCAAAATTAAATAATTTTTCAGAAAATAAAACAATTTATATATATATATATTTATAAAATGTACTTAATTGATTTTTATTTTAGAATAGCCTATAAAATACGCTCGTATTATTTAAATTTCCCGAAGTGTATAATATGTAACACAATCTATTATCGAAAAATAAATTATAATCAAAAGAGAAATAATTTTTTTTATTTAAATTACTCGTAATCTTATTTACATACATTGTAATATGTTAAATATCATAACATACAAAAGATCCTTTATATCACATCGATATATTAAAAGAATCCTATATAATAAACACTTTACAATAAATTCCATTTTAAAAAAGCCTTTAAAAAATATCGAACAAGTAAAAGTGAAAAAAAAAAAAAACAAAAAATATGGAAAACCTTTATTTATGACTTGTCATATAGCTGTTATAATTTTTTCCAACATTTCTTTATTATTATTATTTTCATTTTTTAGATCTTTAAAATTGAATGCAAAACTAACTTAAATAAATATATCACATAACAATTTTGTGTACATATTTATAATCTCCCTCTCTTTCTCTATATATACATATATATATATATATATACATCGATATGTATGCGTTCATCTGCACCATACACATTTTATAAATAATTTATGTAAAAAAAAAAACAAACAGGAAAACATCATAATATCCCTAGAAGGGGAAATAAATCAACTGTTAAAATTGCGGTTGCAGAATTTTACAATATTTTACTTATGATTTTCCTCTTTTATTTTTATTTCCCTTTTTTTTAAATTTTTTTTTTGTATTTGTGTTTTGTTAAAGAAATGCGTACATACTTTATTAAAAAAAAAAACCCCTGAATGTAAATATACGTTTAACAAAAAAAGCTGTCAAAACCCAACCTACACAACAAGCTTTATGTAATCTGTTATAATTTCACCTTATACACATACATCATATTGTGTATATATTTTTCTAAACACATATATGAATATATGATATGCAATCATACATACATTTTCATATTGTATATTAACATATAAACCCGTTATCTTACATTATAAATTTCTAGGACAATAAGGTTTCTAACACAAAAAAAATAAAAAAAAAAAAATACACAGAATTCCCAACAGTTCTAAAAACCATTGATGGTAAAAATATAATAAAAGAAAGAATCATTTTCACTTTTAACTTATAATAAAAATTTTGCAGAAGAAAAACAACAACAACAAAAAATATCCTTATTATCCTTATAAAGAGGTAAAATAATTTGTTTTATAATTTTTTTTTGTTGTTATTATTGTAATTCTTCTTGTATATGTGGTTCTATAATGTGACCGTGTCCTTTTTTTTTTAATTTTAAATGAAATGTAAACTGTATATGAATATGTAAATGTATAGGTGTATGTCTACTTTAAAAAGTATATTTTACAAAAGTAATTAAAATAGAGGTTGTGCCTGATTTTGTTGAAATCCATTAAGGATATTGAAAATTTTTCACCTGCGTAACGTATGTATACGTACATTTATATATATACAAAATTTTGTAATTGCACTTAATTATATTTTATATTAATATATATATACATATATGTATATATATCAAATATATTTTCATAAATGTATAGGGATATATTAAATATGTTGTATAGTGGATGCACTTGAATATAAATGTGTAAAATAAAGAATAATGTTCATATATTGCATATAGAAAGGTATTAATGAAACAGTGAAAGTTTTCTTTTTATGTTAAAGTAGTTTTTGTAAACGCAACAAGATGTTCTTTCAACTATTTATAAAAGAGTTCGTTCTCATTGTCTTCCTTTGTATTTAAAATTTCTTTTATATAAATATATTTTTATGAAATTCAATTAATTGATGTAGTTACAGTAATGGTTAGGAAATTTTGTGCACTTTAAATTGGATTATGAATGTTTTAATTTTATTTGAAGAGTAGTTTAAATTGAGCTTAAGTGATTTATTAGTCCGAGTTGTTTTGGGTGATTTGGAGTCGCTTTTGGCATTTAAAGATTTTTATTTAAAACTGTTAAAAGTTTATTATATCCAATAAATTTTGAAAACTGGTAAAAAAATTTAATTATAGGTAATTTATTTTAAATATATCATTTACATCATAATTTACATTGAGACTTTGAATTGAAAAATATTGACTCAGTTAAAATTCAATGTAATAACGTATACTTCAATCTTTGAAATACTTTATTCCGCAATTTAGGTGTTAAATTCTATGAACTTTTTCTATGAACAAAATTGATTCTAATAGGTTGCCGGATCAGATTGAAAATTTAAGATAAAACTATTTTACTATTTCCCAAAATCTGAACCTGAACTACTTATATCACTCTTACTGCATAACCGCTGTATTATACAGTTGCTGCTTTTAAACTTCCGTAATAACTTTACTTTTTTATTTTATATATAAAAATATATATATATATATATTTTATAAGAATAAAAATATGTCTTATGTATATCACAAGTTACAAAATTTTTTGTCATCGACTATTAGAAAAACAACTTTCTATCCGATAATAATGAATATAAAATAAGTTGAGAGAAGATTTTATTGTTTTAATTTTCTTTTATTTCACTTTATATATCATTCTATCTTTCCATGTATAGATAGAATTATAACATACAAATAACTATACATAAGAGATAGCAAAAGAAGGATATGAAAAGAAAGAAAGAAAAAGCGAAGAGAAAAAAGATTAAAAACATTTTAAAATTTTTACATATTATGTTATGTTATTGTATGCCAACCATATTATACAAAAAAATACTAAAGATTACATTGGATAAATTCCAGGACTCAATTAAGGATTTCATGGACAATTATTTTTGCTATATATTTTTTTTTTTGTAATTTTTATTATAATTTTTATTGGATTTAATCCACTATATAAAAATGGATATATGGAAGGATAGGAAAAGGAAAAATATAATGCAATTTTCGGTTTATTAACGCATTACTCAATTAATAAAAAATGGAAAAAGAAGAAAACTACTTATTTTTTAATTGAAAGGATTTAATTTAACTTATTTATATTTGTTGGATGATACAAATTAATATATATTAATGTGTATGTGAAGGGATATAAGTATACGTTTTATTATATCCTTTTTCACCATTTAAATCATATAATAATTAATTAAATGATAATATTTTAAATAGTTATGCAAGATTATTTTTCAGATTTTTTTTTTTAATTTTAACTCTCATTTGTTTTCATTAATAAATTTATTTAAGTAAAAGTTTTTATTTTACAATTTTAAGGTTTTTTTGAAACTTTTAATTTGCAGACGTATATATGAGATGTATTTTTTATTTTAATTATATTGCAAAAGAACTTGTATTTAGTATCTAATGTTATAAATTACAATCCAAATAAAAAAGTAATAAAATTGATTAGGTAGAATAATGGTTTTTTTATTAAAATAATAATTAGGTCAAGATTTGTTATAAACATCTAATTTTATTAAAATAAATTAATAACTTTTGAAATAATCTTTAATAACTTTTATTTAATTAAAAATAATAACCTTTTTTTTTTTGATTTGAAAGGATATTCGAAAGAGAAGTTAAAATTAAAGTTTAAAATTCATTCGTATAATTAATATTGAATTGAAATTTGAGTTTAATGTGTCCTATTTCACTCATTAGCGAATCTGTTAAATTTTTTGAGAGAAAATGTTAATTATGAGTAATAAACGTCAAACGTCAATTCATATTTGATTTCATAATAATTTTATAATTCGTATAATTTAGATCGTATATATGGAATGATATTTTTTATGCGAAATATTTTTTTTTATTTTAATTCAAATATATTTAGAAATTTTTTAAGTGTTATTATTTATAAGTATTTTCTTTTATTCCTATTTATAGGAATGTCCTTCATAAAATTTAATTTATCCTATAAAAATACAGTAAATGAAGCAAAAGAAATGCACAATATATACTTTGTAAATTTTTCTACCAGATTTATTTATTTATAATTAGTATCAGGACATTTAACAAAAATAAGCATTTGCACATATTTGGTCACCATGGGGATTTGTAGAGAAAAAATATTTTTTCAATAACAAAAATGCATGACTCGAACAGTAATCGAACCCGTAATAAAGCAAAAAAACTCGGTTAATAAAGCGAATGCTTACCAACTAAGCTTCCAATGCCCCATTTGAATGATAAAGTTAATAAATTTATTTAGATTTTTTTTTTAAATTTTCAATCTCTTTTAATTATTTGAATTTTCTTTATAAATTTTCCAAAAGCTTTTGCAAGTATTAAAAATATTAATTCATTTAAATTAATAATTTAATATTTCTTACAATTAGCCATGATTATTTAATCTTGGAGCAACTAACTATACAAAAATAAATATTAGAAGTAGGTCAATTATTTAATTAAAATAATTGTTAATTGAAATGATAAATTTAGCTTAAATTTAAATAATTGTTTAATTTAAGATGATGAAAATAAATCATAATTCTACATGAATTTTTTAATAATTTTTAATTTTAAAAGCTTGTCTTATTAATATTATTCGTCCAACTTAGATCACGAATTTTCTAAGGTATTGAGATTGGACAATTAAGTGTACATATATATATATATATATATAAAATAATGCAGATTCATAACATTAAGGGCTTAAGTATTTCATTTTTTGAATAGAAATTAATAAGTTTTTTTTTAATAAATTAAATTTTTTTAAAGGTTTTTATTTATTTTAAAGGTCTCTTAGGTAAGGTAAGAGACCGTTTATAAAGTGGGATTAAGAAGTGAAGCATGCCTTCTTTTCAGGCACGGTAGATTATACTAGTTATTAATTTTTATTTATATTTATATATTATCATATATATTATATTTTACTACATAAATTTGGTCACCATGGAGATTTGTAAAGAAAAATTTATTTTTCAATTTTAAAATTTGTGGTCTGTACGGGAATCGAACCCACATTCCCATAATTAGTAACCCAAATACTTACCCGCCAACCAAAGCCTTAAAACTTTTAAATTTAATAATAAAAAAAAATTTTAATTTTATAATTTCAACAAAATTATGAAATTTTAATATAATTAATTAGAAACTTTAAACTCTATTAAATTCTTGGTTATATAATATATGTATATATATATATATATATATCTATATATATATATATATATATATATATAATATTTATATAAATGAAAAAAAAAAAGAATTTGAATGAAACGTCCTCCAAAATTTTGATTAAACAAAAACAAATAAAATGTTTATAATTAAAAATTATATAAAGAATTATAATTATAAATAAACTTGAATATAGACTCTTATGTATCCCAAGTATTGTACTATATGTACGTCATTGGGCTTCCATTTTTTTTTTCCTTTTGTAAACAATTTTTGTTCTTTATTATTGTTTAGATTGTAGCCGATAGATAGCAATTTCTATCTGACATTTTTATGCTTTAAAAACAAAAAAATTGACTTCATGGTACTTATGGATAAAAATTATTTTATTTACATTCAATTGAAAAAAAAAAGAAAAAAACTGAAATATCAAAGGAAAAATTTAATATTTTGTTTTGTTTTTTTTTTTTTTTTTACCAGCAGAAAATTTTGTTGGCCTTTTGCAAAAAAAAATTAAACTTTGTGTCCAGACTTAGGCTGCTTGTTTATTTAATTGAGGAAAATATTAAGTGTACGTCATATAAATAGAAAAATATTTTAAATAAACAAAATATACTAATATTTTTTAAAATATACATATATATACAAGATATATTAATATTTTAGGCTAAATTTAAAAAAATTTTTTCAATTATTACTTCAGAGAAGAAATTAAAAAAATTTATAATGGTTTTTATTGAAAAAATTCTTTAAAACTATTTGGTATATTAAATTTAAATATAAATTTAATTTAAGTTTAGTAAATTATAATTAAAATCAATATTGATTTAGTATTTTCTTTGCTTCAACTGCATCTTCTATATATAGAATATGAAATATAATAATTAAAATTTTTGTATGGAATTAAATAATCAAAGAATTCTAATATTAATTCTAATATATAAAATTCTATAGTTGCTAGAAGTGTCACACTTTTTTCGCAAAAAATTCTGTTGTTTTAGAATTTCGATACGTCCAGTAATAAAATAAGCTATTATTAAATTATATAAGTATTTGGAGCGTTCCATAATCTTGGTTTAGTTATTTATTTTTTTTTTTTTTTTGAAATAATGATTTTAGAAAATCTCGATCTTTTAAGAAAAAGTTTTTAGAAAAACTAGTTTTTTTATCAAAAAATCTAGCTTTCTTATAAATTTCGATTTTAAGCAATTTAGAGTTGAATTCAAAATCAGAGTCATGAGCCTTTTGCAGAACATAAAAAAACAGGGATTTTTTAAAAACAAGATTTTCTAACGACATTTTCTAAAACATTATTTTCTGAAAACGGAATTTACTAAACCGAGATTTTGAGACCCAATTCAAGTATTTCCTTCCATTTAACTTTGTATAAAAAACATATGAAATACATTATGCCTTAAAGATTTTAAAATTATTACTGTCTTTGTTTAGGAAATATTAAAGTGTGGAATTAAGATAAAGATTTGGTCTTCTTCGCATTAGAGATTTAAATAGGCTAAATGATATTTTAGAGTTGCTTCGTAGAATACTTGAAAATTTGGAATGCCCTAATAGGACTTTTAGCTCAAGTAAGAAACTTTAAAATGTGGGTTCCCATAATAAGATTTAATAGGAAATTACTTTAACAGTAAAGTCTTACTTTAAAATTATCTTGATTTTCTTGATTTTTAATACAAATAAATTTGGAAACTTCCTAAAAGTGGTTTTTGTAAAAACTCGTTTATACTATTAAACCAAGATTATGATTTAAGATATTTGTAGTGTATTCACCTCTATAAAATAATTGCCGTCTATTGTTTTTAGATGCCATAGAACTTTATATTAAATTTTCAAATAAATATAGCTTTATTTAAAGGTAGAATGTAGATGTAAAAAAATATATTTAAATATACCATTATATATTATGTGTTAAATATAAATATATATTCATGTATATTAATTTTAAGAATTAAAAATATATTTCTACGAAAAATTTTTATAAAACTTTAACAAAATTCTATAAAAATTTAAAATTAGAAAACTTTAAAATAACAATAGATACAAAAATCGTATATATATATATATATTGAATCTAATAGATAAATTGCAATTTTAAATAAACATAATGAATGAATAAATTTAAATTTTACAAAATAAAAAAAAAAAAACCACAAAATCAAATAAGATAATTAAAAAAAAAAATACAAACGTAATTTAATGGGTAAAAATGAACTCTTTAAAAATTAGTACGTAGGTACTGTGAAATATTTTTTTCTATTATAAACTTTTAATAAATTAATGAAATTTATTTCATTAGTTTTATTTTTTTCTTGTTTTTGCTTTAATTTTTTGGGAAAATAAACATTTTCGAGGTGAATTACTTTAATTCAAAATATATTCAACTATGTATAAAATAATTTTCATATTATTTTACCTATATTTTAGTTAGTTTATATGTAAAAAAAATTTCATTAAATTAAAAAAAAAAAAAACTTTAAAATAATATCAAAAAAAGAAAAACATAATTATAATATCAGATTATTTGCATAAAATATCAACAACTTATGGTAAATGTGATGTTACACATAAAATTAAAATAAAAAAAAAAAATACTAAAATATTTAATATAAAACTAACAAAAAACTTACAAATTTTTTAATATTTTTTATACAAACTATAGACGTACATGTATATATTATTTTATTCATATATTATGGCATAAATATCTACAGATACATTTATATTTTTAACCATTTAAAATATATCCGAAAATTTCCATTTAATTTTTTAATTAACACTAATTTGAACTGTTAATTTCAAAATAAAAAAAAAAATATAAAAACCTGCTTTTGCAAAATGTTGTATTATTTTTTTTTGGAAATAAGCAGCTGTTCTCAAAATTTGATAAAATTATGTTTAAAGTAGTTTTGATAACAGTTAAAAAATTTACTTATATATTTTATAGTCTTTAGTCATATTAAGGGGTTAGGTCAGAAATCTGGAGTTTGTAAAGCTGGTTTTAAGAAATTTAATTTTTAAAATCTCTTTTTAAAAAATTTCTTTTTTTTGAAAATCTTGTCTTAGAAAATCGCTTTTTTTAAAAAACGGTTCTAGAAAATTTCTTGTTTTTTATATTTTGGAAATCAACTATAATTTTGATTTTGTATCCAAGAGATTGTATATGATTTTCTAATACGAGGTTTTTTGAGAAAGCAAGATTTTCTAAAAACGGGATTTCAAGGAAAAAAAGATTAACTAAGTCGTGATTATGAAACATTACCCGTAATAATATAATGTAAAACTTAATA
This sequence comes from Dolichopus griseipennis, assembly GCA_963082915.1. Taxonomy (NCBI): domain Eukaryota; kingdom Metazoa; phylum Arthropoda; class Insecta; order Diptera; family Dolichopodidae; genus Dolichopus; species Dolichopus griseipennis. The sequence goes on from OY720445.1 coordinate 69,641,059, forward strand.
CGTTTGCAAGTTTTTTACAGTTATTTATAATTAAATGAAATTTTAAGAAAGTGATTTAAAATTAAAAACATTATTTAATATTAAATTGTAGGTTATTTAATTGTACATATCTTAAAAAACATATCTCAATTCTATCTTAAAACTCTATTGTAACTTAAAACATTTGAAAATCAATAATAAACATGAACTTCTTACATTCTATATTACAACAACTGTGTGTTCCCTTAAATAAATTTATCAAATCTTAGTTGTGGAACTGTTTCTAAATGACGGTTTTATACACCATTTTCTAATAATCCTGCATACTTAAAAACTAAAAATGATTTTGTGTCTGATTTTAAATAAATTAGAATGAGCTATCAAATTTTTACATGCATGTTTACCTAGAACCTAGTGTTGCAGCTACAAGTGTGTAGAAGACTTGTTTTAAACATAGACAAAACTTAGGTTTAATGAAAAATTACAAAAAAATAAAATGAAATTGATTTTGTTTAATAATTATTACGTAATGAACTATACATATATTTTTTGGCATCGGTCATAAGTCGACTGAGAAATTATCTATTAAGAAATGCCGACTAAAGAAAATTTTTTTTACTGAAAAAATGTGAAAATATATTAATATTCTGGAAAAAGTAACAATCCTGATTTTGCATCCAACTCTAATACTGAAGTTGTAGGCAAATAATCAGTCGACATCATTCTCAATCGGTATTTTTTTTACAGCTGATATTTTCACCCATTCTAACAGTTAAGAATAAAATTAAGATAGCAAATAGGTTCAAAACTTTGATTATCTCAACTTTTTGTAATAGTTTTAACTATAATTTATGAATTAAAACTTAAGAACCATTTTTTTTACGAAATAAAGTTTTCTGACTAACTTTGGATTACCTGTAAACATGGTCTAAAACTATATTAGAATTATATAATAAAGAATAGTCAAGCATATCGAATGCGTATAAAGAAAAGCGTATAATTATCCCCTTAAACATTAACTAAAACTCCATTTAATATTAACTTTTTAAATTATACTATTATAGTATACGTAAGTACATACTTTATAATATTTTGTATAAACAAAATTTGTAGAATAATATATTTTCAAATTTTCAAATTTAAAATTTATATTTTCAGAAATAAACATAAGATAATAAAACAATAATAACAACAAAAAAAAAAAATTAAAATAAATAAACATAGTATTAAAGAATTAAAGAAAAATATTTAATAATTCTCACCTTAATTATTGGAAAAATTTTAAACATATTTTTTTAAACGAGGGGAGTGAAACATATCTAACCTATAAAAATTGAATTAATTGTATACTTGACCTTGATGTCACAGTAAGTTGCTAAATTAATAAAAATAAATAAAAAAATTTCAATGGTCATTGGTCTTTTTATCTTAGGGTAAATTGTTTATATTATAATGTTTTTTTTTTTATATTTGAATTTGATATATGAGGGTTTCTCTTGAAATTTAATAAAATTTTTTTTTTAGTATTTAATTTTTTCATTAGAAATTTTCGAAAATTTAAAATATAAAAATAAATAATAACAAAATGCTTAGTGCCCTTCAATTCTATAAGATTAATTTTAAATTATTAAATGCGTTAATTTTATTTAAATTTAAATTAATTTAAAATGCAAAATTTGGAATGTAAATGATTAGTTTAGAAGCAAGCTTGCAGGCACAGTGTTAATCTCCAAAATAAGTGCATTTTAAGGGTATTTTCAAAAATTCCCCGCCTCGTTTTTTATAATTCAGACCTTAGAAATGTGCCTAATTATATTTATATATATTGATATGTCTAAAAGTAATTATTAAAAGTATTTATTTATTTGTTAAGTATTTCCAAGTACATACAATACCTTTATACAAATTGACGAACCCTTTTACTTTCGGATGTGGGCCAATCATATATTTTATATCCACCATGGTCACCATGGAGATTTGTAAAGAAAAATTATTTTTAAATAATTTTTTTTTTCATAAATATTGTATGGCCATGGGGGAATTAAACCGAAAACCCCTCGGTTAATAAGCCAAATGCTTCATATTAAGAAATTTTGTAGCCTAGGATATTTTGTTTTTACTAAAGTTACATTAAAAATGTGGCTGAATATGGAATTAATCAATTTTGTAGATTTAACACTGGCCTAGCAAAACTGTTACTTTTGATTTAAAATTGCAATTAATTAGCAATTTTAGAATTTCATATTAATATGAACAGAACGATTAAATATATATTCTAATATTAGAATTATTTTAGAACTCTTAAAAAATATTCCATTGTTACAAGAGAAATGTTAATTTTTCCCTCAATTATAAATTTGGGTTAAATCGTGGCTTAGATTGTTTTTTTTTGAAAATAAAATTTTATATGATGTGGTTATTTACCTCGTGGAAAATTTTTTCTACTTAATATAAACTTTATGAAAAAGATAGAGTGTTTTTTTTTATATTTTTAACATTCACTTATTATATGAAAAATATGAAGTAGGGTATAATAATTATATTGGTATATGCACTATATACCAATATACCATTTACCTATTTGATTTGAAGAGTATGACATTAATATCATTATTAAAACTAGGTTTAGATGAAGATGCAAATTCAATTTGAAATTATTGAGTAGAATGAAATAGGTAAATTATATTCTATTTCATTAGAGATATTTATTTTACATATATTTAAAATCAATTTTACTCTACAATTTTAAACACATTTATTAAATTTAATTTATAAAAAAAAAAAATTATAATCAAAATTTTTATAGTTCTTTTATTTTTTTGATAATCTTTAACACCCTGATGTTTTATATCTCTGTTTATATTGAAAAAACAATCTTAAGTGTTAATAGTTCTTTGTATTCAATTTTTGTTTTTTTTTTATTAAATAAAATATGAAAAAAAAAAACATAGATACCTGTATCTAATAATTTTTTTTTATCACCTGTATTATATTAAATCTTTTTTATTTTTTATCCCATTATTTAATATTTTTTTTTTATACTGGTTACTATATAACTTTTTAATAAATAGAAATATACATAGAAATGTATATATATATATGTGTATAGTACATATAAGTAAAAAAAAAGGATTTTTATAAATATCCTTAGATCCTTTTCAATTGAATCATACCCATTTCAAATAAAAAAAATTTTAGCTTGTTTTTTTATATTCGTACATATATATATATATCAATTGGGTACTGTGAAATAAAGCCCTAAGATTTACAACAGAATCTATTTAATATTGTTTTGGGCAGTTGAGATAAGCTTTTTTCGTAGGTTACTTAAGTTAATTTTGATATCGAGGCCTATATGTTTTTCCCAGAATATTATTTATATATGTATGTGTATGTACGTGATTCTGAATTAGGAAGGATTTTATTAATGGATTTAAATTCAATGTATTTGCTTGTTCTAGAAAATTGATACCATCGTATGGGATATTGACTGAATTAAAACTAATTTTATATTTGAGTAAAGTCAGGATAACGAACATTGTCCTTGAAATAATCCTTTTAATTATTTTAAGTATAATAGATTATATGACTTATAGTATGATTTAAACTTTTTCTTCTATTTCACAAAATCTTATTTTAAATTTTTGTAAAAAGGGGGGTTGTACCGGGTGGTTTTTTGTAAACAGCAGCAAGAAATTTGACATTACCTTCTTTTCGACTTGGGCACTATTTCCTTTTCAAATTTATTAATTGTGCCAAAATGTGGAGGGCATCATTTTAGGGCACCCATTATATTATTGTCCATTGGTACTCTATTTTTAGTTTTATTTTTGAAGTAACTCAATATAACCATAGCAAAAACAATTTTCGTATTTTTTGTGCTTATATTTTTAGATTATTTGATTAATTATTTTTTTATTATAAATTATTGTTAAAAAAGATATTATTTTTTTCTTAATTTACTTATTAAAAATGTAATTAATTAATTATGAGTTTTTATAAGGATTTTGTTATTCTAAAAAATTATAATGAATTTGACCTTTATAGAGTTATAAAAATTATAATATTTCCAATTTTAATGATGTAGACTGAAAAATCCTTAGGATTCGTAGAAGCATTTACGTAAAATTTTTAATTCCATACTTCAATTGAAAAGATTTAATAAAACATATTTTTTTTAAAGTTATTTATAATTATAATTAGAGTTATAAAGAATTGTGTGTTCTTCCTTAAGTGCCTCTTAAAGATTAGGATGGAAATTTCAGTTAAATAAATATCATTTTTACAAAATTTCGTTTCTAAAAAATCTTGTTTTAAAAAATCAATTTTTTGAAAATCTCGTTTTAGAAATTTTTTTTTTTTGGTGTTCTGGAAAAGGTTCGTAATTCTGATTTTGTATCCAACTCTGAAAATCCTTAAAAACGTTTTTTGCGAAACGTTGTAAATAGATGTTTTAAAAAGAAAATAGATTTTTCATTAAAAAAGGAAATTTTCTAAAAAGAAAATTTTCCAAATGAAATTTTTTAATACAAACTTTTTAAAAGGATCCGAAATTTCATAAAAATGGTTTATTAAATCAAAATTTTGGGGATCTCCCGTAAAACTTTTGGAGTTTTATACAATTCTGAAAAACAGGAACTCTAATCCTTATTATGAAAAATGGACAGTGTAGTATTCACCCTAATAGAATTTATAAGATTTGCCTAAAATCATAGTATTAAATCGCTTTTTTCGTTGATATATTTATCTTTGGATTTTATTTTTTTTTTCAGATAATAATCCGCCACTGATTAAATAATTATGCCCTTTTGGTTTGTTTAATTGTACTTATTGATTATGCGGGCACTAGTGGAATGGTAAAATGGAATTATTCACATTAAATATTATTATCTGACCCAATTAATTTTTGTTTTCATTAAGTAGGTCTTTAATTTTTATAAAGTAACTTTTGGATTATAAAATTTAAAAAGTTTGTGTTAAACCTAATTTTGTTTGGATTTTGTACAATATCTAGTGTCCATATTTTGGAATGTACAGGGGGTATTTTTCAGTACAAATATTTTCACATAAAACACATTCGCAAATATCCTTGCAAGGTGAAAAACCAATTTTGATCAGTAAAAATCCCTTTGAAATTCCTTTGTAAAGCCAAGTTTAATGAAAAACCGCGTTAACTATCCCTTTTAACAAATATTGAATGGGGACAATTTATTGTCTATAATTTTCTCATTAAGCTTTCGGTTGTTAAAAACGAACCTTTGTTACTGAAAAATAATTAGAACTTGACTTTTTTAACTACATACTTATAAATTTATCTTTTAGAATGAATTTTAGAATTTTAAGAATATTCTAACAATAGTAGAATTGTTAGATGAATTGTTTGCATTACTGATTATTATCTGACCCAATTATTTATATTTTAAAGTATGTTAAAAGATTTATTGTATGTAATGGTTTTTGTAAGAATTTTTAACTTAAAATCTAATATCTTAAATATTAATAATATAATAAAAGTTATAATGCTATTATTAACCTTTATTTTTCTAAAAATTTTATCTGCAACAGTAAGGGTTTCTGGTTTCTATATTTTCCAAATAAAAATGAAAGATTTATAAAACAAAAAAAAAAAAAACTTTCACTTTTATAAGTTATATTTCAATTTAAAATATAATATTTTTATTTCAATAATAATTTAAAAAAATATGTTGTGTCCACTACAGAACCAACCACCATTACAGGAAAAACTTAATGCAAAATTTTTTTAATATATCTTTTACCTTCAAGTGTTAAAAATTTTTATTAAAACACATATTTAATAATTAAAAAAATTTTTTATTTTACATAAAATGTATGTATCTAATAATATGTATGTATTCTTATATATAAAATTTTCAAACATTCCGCTTAGGCGTTTAGGTTGTACAACGTGTGCACAGTAACTCGTATGATACATACTCGCACCCAGACCGACATCATAAAAAAAAACTAGTTTTATAGGTTTCTGCACACCGAAGTAGTGCATATATTCTAAAAATTCAGAGTCCTATTTTTGATGCGAAAAAATACATATCGCTTATTATATTTCATATAAGCGGTTGGTAAAAAAGAAAAAGTTTTTGACAAATTTTATATACCAATTCAACTTTTTTAAAAAAGAAAAATTCTTACTGTATCCCTTAGTTGTAGATCTAATTGACCTTTTCTTTTCATATTTATATGTATATTTATGTATATGTTGTGTTTTTTATATAATCCTTTTTAATATTTCTCGAACTTTTCAATTTCTATTATTGTTATAAAAAAAAAAACAACAAAAACAAGTTCAAAAGTTCAAAAAAGGATATTTAACGTTTAAAATGTGTTTGTGTATGAATATATTAATAATGAAAAATATATATATCTAAATGTATGAGAACAGGACAAAAGAAAACAAAAATTAAGTTTTCATTTGTTAAGAAAAAAAAAAAAAATAAACAACAAAAAAATTGCTGGAGGGACAGAAAAGGACAAAAAAAATTTTTTTTCCTTTTACCTCTAAGATTTTAATCGTATTATCATATTATTACTAAATAAACATTTATTCTTATTATATTATATTCATTTGTATGTTAACATATGTATTATATAAATATGAATGTATTTTTGTTAAAAACATTTAAATTACTATTTAAAATATCAATTTTTAATTTAAAATTTCAATTTTTAATAAGGTATGATTTACTAAATATAATTTTATAAGTTATAAGTTTTCTTAATTCCACTACACTTTTTTTTAAATTTTTCAAAATGCATCCACTTAAAAATGCATCCACTAGAAATTTTAAAATGTCTTACAACGGATATTTCAAGTTTTATATTTCCAAATATTTAAATAATAATTAGTATTGTATATAAATTACTTACACTCAAAAAATTGATTAAATCTTTTATTAAAGTTTTTTTATAATAATTTTCATAGTATTTAATAAAATATATAAAATAAGGATATTGCACATGTATCTAAAGGTAAATTTTTGATTTTTTTATGTTTTTCTATCTTTATAAGAGCAGTATAGGGACAAATTCAGAAAATTTTTAATTTTGTGGCCCATATTATCCTTTGCAATTTTTATATATACTAGTGTCGCGAAGCTTTCTACATTCGACTAATTTTCGAACTCAAATTATTATTTATATTTTTAAAAATAAATTTTTAAGCCGCCACCTGCAATTTAGTGACCGAATGAGTCGATTATTATATAAGACTAATATTTCCTTAAACAAATATTTGAGCCACGACCAGCAATTTTGTGACCCAATAAGCCGATTAATATATGTGATATACATATTTATTATTTAATGTGACGTTGATTTTACTATACATTTTTTTATTGAATATTTTTTGACCGCGACTTGAATTCGAAACCTTCGAATTAAGAAGTCGCTGACTTGAATACAATGCTATTATTCTGATATTATGAAAATTATTATACATGTTAAATGTAATGTGTTAAATATTAAAAGTTTTTAATTAAAAAATATAACAGTAGTATTTATTAATAGTATATATAGTACAATAGGTTTTAGTCATTCTATTAATTAGAATAGTAATTCCAAAAACTTCTATTAAAAGCCATACTTATTAAATAAACATTTTCTATATTCCTTTCATAAGCTTTTTCAAAATTCAAGATTATATTATTCAAAATATTCACAAATATTCAAATTATAAAAATATTCACATTTTACATATTACAATAGGTTTAATGTCTCAGAGTGAAACCATTTAAGGATCAAACTAATGAATAAATCATTCAAGGATTCTATTTCATAATTAAAGAATTCCTAGAAATAATTTTAGTTTATATTGTATACCATTCTTAAAACTTTTTCTGGTACAATATCTATAGTACAATACATACTATTACAAAAAAAAAAAAAAATTAATTAAGCTATTACAAAATTTCTAGGTATAGGTAAGCAATATTTTCAACTACATTAAAATGACAAAATATATATTTTAGAGAATAAAGGTTTCTTTACCCTTAACCTTAACCTTAGGAACTCTGAAAAAAATAAAAGAAAAAACATTTAATTTATTTTCTTTTAAAACTAAAATGAGAGCCCAAGACCCTTGTAATATAATTCTTTAAAATTTCAGTATATATAGGTACTTATTTTACTTTTGGTTTTTTTTATATTTCGTAATGAATGTTTCACTATTTTGTGATTTTTTGGTTTTTATTGTTTTTTATTTTTCACCCCTAAAATCAATGTTGTATAAACCTATAAATAAAAATGGAAGAAATTGTTTTTTTGTTTTTTTTTTCTAAACTATCAAACATCCCACAAAAAATTCCATAAAAAAAAAAAAAGGTAAAGCATCCGTTTTTCTTTTGTTTGTTTGGTTTTAAAGAGAAAATAAAAAATAAAATTTATTTTTTTAGGTCGTTTACAATTTTTTAAAATAAATTTAATTATTGTGGGTTAAAATTTATGGAAATTTGTTTTTTTAAATAGGTTCATTTTCATTTCTTTAGTTTATTTGTTAAAAAAATATATATAATTTTGTAAAAGACTTTGTTTATTATATTTGAATCTGTCCTGTGGAATAAGATGGAATTTTGGAAAAAGGATTAAGTTTAAAATTGTTTCGTTTTCTAATTAGAACGTTTATATTTAGCAGAAGAATGTTTGATATCATGTTCTATTTTATTCTGAAAGGAGCTTATATTAATTCCTAATTAAAATAGATGCTTTTGCACATGCGTGATAGGTCAAAATTTTTAAAAAACATTGAATGATATATAAATAATGTGATTGTGCTTTCTTTAATAATTTAAACTAATGTAACCTACTAAATATATATAATTATTAAATCTTCACAAAATATTTTAATTATACTTAGGTACTTAAAAATCAATATCTTCCTTTTATAATTATCATTTTACTAATTGATATGTTAAAAATAGCCCCTGGAACTTGGTTTTGTATTGTACAATAGGTTTTAGTCTTAATTAATTTTTTCCGAGTAGATTATGTACCTACAGGATTACAGTCTTTTTTGAATTTTTTATCTTACTATTCATTAAAAAAATCAATGCATACTTAGATCCTGAACCATCTAGAGGCTTTATTCAAAAATTTTCATTGTTTTCAAATGTAGATACTAAGAAGAACTAATTGTTATAATATTGTCACCTAAGAAATCGATTAAAAACGCGTTATTAACAAAAAAGTTATTTCAATTTTCAGATTCATAAGCTGGGCAATCTGTAAAATAATTATTTTACTTAACGGTATTTTGTAGCAATCTTTAGATCTAAATTCTTAAAAATACTTATAGTTTCAAAACTCAAATTCAAATATTATACTGGTATTATTTTGCAATTATACTATATATATTGTACACTTAGTATAGATATTTTTGAAATAAATATTTTAAACTTAAACTATTACATTTTTATATATATATATATAATTCAGATATTCAAATATAAATCCATGTTAATATCCTATAAAAGATTCAAATAAAGGGTACCTACATTTATATCAGTATACATAGATTATATATATATATATATATATATTATATACATATATAATATACAAAATATTTATATGAAAAAAAAATTAAAAATGATTGAGGTTTTTCAGGGATTTTTTGAAAAGTATTATAATTTGTTGTGTGCCATCTTTTCAAGTTCTCAATAAAATAGTATAAAATGTGGTTGACTGCTTTAAGTTTTAGAATTAAAAAAAAAACAAGAACAAAATATAAATAAAAAAGGGTTTCATTATTTGTTAATGGTCATTATTGTTCTTTTTTTTTATATACATTATACATTACATTAAATATATATATATAGAAGTTATATTATACAATATACTCTAAATAATATACAGAATATAACCAATAATTTATTATATTAAATTTTTTTGTTTTTCAAAAATAAAATATCTATTTATGGACCACATCCTCCTAAAACAAAAAGTGGGAATAAATGACCTAAATGAGAATATTGTCTCTCTATAAATAGTGTTTCACAAAATAAATCAAATAAATAAAAGAAAAATTTTTTTTCAATTTTTACTTAAAGGAATTTAAAATAAAATTAATTGGTACGTAAAATATTCTTAAAAGAAAAAAGTGGGATTTATACACAATAAATTTAAATTTTTATATACATAAATTTTATTTTAAGGTCATTTTCTTCTATAAATTCGATTGATTGGTAATTTGTTTTATTCTTAAAAAAAATTAAATAACTTTTATTTAAAATTATAAATCAAATAATATTAAAATCTTTTAGAGTAGGTTTTCAAAAATAAAATCTTTTCTTGAAAATTTGAAAAAGGATCTTTAAGGATCCTTTTCGTACTAGAAATCTGTAGGTTTTGTTTTTTAAATCCAATATGAATTTCATTGAAAATAATCTGTCTGTACTATAGGATATTTGTGGATTAACTAAAAATCTGTATGTTTTATTTTTTATGTCCCATTTAAAATTTTATTGAAAATAATCTGGCTGCACTATAGGATATTTATGGATTAATATAAGCTACCTATTAATTAACTACTATTTTTACTATGTTAACACATTCTATTCTATAGAAATTTATCATTATATATATACATGTATATATTTTAAGTTTACTTAATCATTAATAAAAATTAATTTATTAGAAACATAGAATTTATTAGGATTTGAAATTTTTGCATAATTTTAGGATGAAATCTCTTCAAATAATTATTTTGAATTTTTTTAATACTAAATATATAGTTATATTTTGATGAGATATTGAATATTATAACACCTTTTATCTGTCAAACTCAGGACAATTGAGACCTTTACACACCTTGCCAACTGATTTGTTTATAATTGTTTTGTAATTAATTAATAATTAAATCAATTTTTTTAGTAATCCAAAATTCTACATATTTCAAATTCTACATAATCAAAATTCTATATATTTTTTATAATTTTCTATATAATGTATTCCGAGTTATTCTACAAATAATATATATCTATAATATAATTTCTAAGAAAGTGTTAGTCCTTTTTATAATTATAAAAGTATTTTATACATAAATAATTAAACTTCTAATTGTTGATTTACGTCGATAACTTGTAAAATTCAAAGAAATAATTAAATATTGTGGTTTTTAAAAAACAAAATTTAATTTCTAATATTATTAATTATCGATTTTTATAAATTTATATATTTATTGAAATAGTATTATTATTATAAAATAAATATAAATATTGATAGGATATTGAAAATTTATTAATTTTAAAATAAATTTTATTATTTTCTAACCACATTTTAATTTCAAACACTAATAGATTTAATTTTTAATAATACTTATTTTCCTTTAACTTTTCTTTATTAATTTAATAAAGGAAAATATAACTTTTCTTTTATTGTGTTCACCAATTCTAATATACAAAAATTTTCCAAGAACGGATTTTAATTTCCATAAAAACCACATAAAATTAATTTACAGTTAATAAATTTTACAAATATCATTTATATATGTGCATTAATATATATATATGTAAATAATAAATATACTCTGGTATTTAAGAAATAATTTGCATCTTAATATTCAACCACTCCAAAAATTTTTAAATGATAACCATGATAATGTTATTTACTAACACATATACAATGAATTAAAAAAAAAAAGAACAAACAGAACAAAAGAAGAAAAACTTTAGAGTTTTTCCATATTGTTAAGACATTTATTTATTAATAAATTAAAAAATTAAAAAAAAATAAAAACAAAGAAGTTATTATTACAAAAACTTATTTAATAGCAGTATTTAAACCATTTTTAGATATAATTTATAAAAAAATATATATTTGTATGGTGGCAATAATAGCCTAAGAAATAAGAGCCAAATTGACTCTTTTTCCTTTTGGCACTAAAAATTAAATATATTTTGTTATTACGGTTATATTTGTTTATGTATTCTAGTATTCTAGTTAATTTTTAATAAGGCGGGCAGTTATAAAATTAAAATAGGGACTCAAAACCAAAGTGGTCTGGCCAACAAAAAATTTTTCAAAAATACCACAAGACTTAAGCCACTTAAAAAGTAAAAATAATGACTTAGGCCAAAAAAATACCACAGATACAACCTGAAATTGATCGTTTTAAATACACACCTGATTTTATATCTAATGCATGTGATTTATGCAAAAAAAAAGCAAAAAATAATTTTGTGAGGGTTGGGCCACTTTAGTTCTACGTTTCTCGTGATTTATTTAGTCAAAAAATTGTGCATAATTTTGCTTTTATACAAAATTATATAAACACACTTCAAATTAAAAAGCGTATTATCTTCTTTGTAAATACAACACTGAAATATTTTATCAATTAATTTTAATATTCTGAAAATAGGGAATCTGCTGGGATTGTAGCTTTCTAAATTAAAATCAATTCAGATTCAGAGTTAAGTTCAGAGTTTTCAAATATTATGAAAAATCGTAAAACTTTATTTATAAGCTCATTTATATCTACAAAAGGCAAAATCATAATAATTTGATACCTCATTTCAACTTTATTTTCCCTTTGCAGAAGGAAATAAAACCTATATTGGATCTTATTTCTTAGGACATTATTTAAGTCTACCTCAAATGTCATCAACAAAAAGAAAAAAAGTCAAAACTCTGTTTAATGTAATATTTCATCAAAATAATCGCGAAATATAATGGTATATAAAATATGGATTAGAATTGGGAATAAAATAAAAAAAAAATTTTAAAAATTTAAGAAAAGTTTTTTTAAAATATTTTATGACATTGAAGAATGTTACTTACTATAATTACAATTTATTTTTTTATTTTGTTTTTTATTATATTCTATATTTTGGTTTTGTTAATTTTTTGGATCATAAACCATATTTTCAATACTGATTACGTCCTTCTTATATATGTAAAAATTTTGGTATTTCCAGTAAAATTTGAAAAATGGTTTTTTATTATCTTCAAACTAAAAGTGTGTAAATCTAAAAATTTTTTAAAATGCAAATTTTCAAAAGGATTTTATTAGTTGGGTGGAGTCCGTACTAATATCGGTTTAGTAAATTTCGTTTTTAGAAAATCAGGTTTTTAAAAAAATCTTATTTTAGAAAACCTCTTTTTTTTTAAATTAATTTTTTGAAAATCTCATTTTAGAAAATCAGTTTTTTCTGTATTCTGGAAAAAGCACATAATTCAGATATTGTATCCAAGTCTAAAATCCTTAAAAGCTAGATTTTTCAATAAAAAAAAAAATTTTATACTTTTAACCTAAAACGGTATAGAAGTTTTAAAAATAGATTAGGCGGCAAATGTACAGACAGTGCGAATCCAAGGATAAAATTTGCACAAAAAAAAAAAACAAGATTATTGAATTTTTCATTAATGTGGCAAATACTAATTATACGTACCTACTATTTATGATATACATAAATATAATTTATTATATATAAAATGTATCTGAAGAAAAAAAAAAAAACAATAAAAAAATGTACTAAAGAAAATTTTATCAAGTCATAAATGTACTCTAAGGATTTAAATTATTTACATATTATTTAATATAAAATTCAATAAAACAAAATTTTTTAGTGTTTTATTTCTCTACTTGTATTTCTTATATAAATGAAATAAATTAAATTTATTATATACATGGGAACATATATATGTATATTATAATTTTTAAATTTTATTATAGAAATACAGTAGAATCTAAAAATATGAAAATAAATTTAAGTAAATTGTAACAATGAATTATTTGATATATTCATATGTTTTATTAATTAAATAAAATTTTAGTATACTAAAATTAGAGAACTATAAATTATAATAAAGAAGAAATATACTGTACAAAATAATATAATAAAAAAATTTGTTAAGCTACTTTTAAACTTTAAATTTTATTTCTTTTAATATGCCTAAATAATTTTGGAATTATCTTCTTATCTTCAAACAAATTTAATACATTTAACTTAAAGTTCTAAGTCCCATTGTATTAATAAATCAATATTTGAGCATATTCAATTCATCAAAAATTTATATTAGTTTTTAGAAAACCAAAATTTAGTTTTAAGGATATTCGAACTTTTGAAAAGTAATAATACCACTACTACCAGTACTTATTACAAATACTTGAGCTTATAAAATTTTTTATAAAACTATAATTTTAGGAAAGCAGCGAAATCCTGCTCTTTTTAATCTTTTTTTTCCGAAGTTCGAATTGAGCTAAAAAATTGAGGTCCCGAAGTTCGAATTGAGCTAAAAAATTGAGGTCCTGAAGTTCGAATTGAGCTAAAAACCCAGTTCAATAAAGTGGAATTTTGGAATATTGAAAATTTTGACTTTAGTAATTAGATTTTTGACAAACTGTATTACAAAAAATTTTGAATTTCATAACAGACCCTATTAAAATCTAAGGGTTGGGGTCGGAATCTTGGTTTAGTAAATCCCGTTTTCACAAAATCGCGTTTAGAAAATATTGCTTTTAGCAAATCTCGTTTTAGAAAATATTTCTTTTTGAAAAGCTTGTTTTAGAAAATCGTTTTTTTGTTATATTCCGAAAAAGGTTGATGAGATTTTCTAAAAATGAGATTTTCTAAAACGAGATTTTCTAAACCAAATACTAAACCGAAATTATGTAATGCTCTCAGTTTAAACTGCCGTTTTCTTCGTACTCTAAGTACGACTTTTAAAATAAGTAAAATTTTAAAACTGCTCTTTAATTTTCCAAAATTCATATTTTTTTTTTTTTCCAAAAAAAAAAAAGAAAAACATATTTTGAATTTTTACGTCAAGTACTTAGAAAAAAACGTAAGTTTTTATTTGTTTTTGTATTGTAATATTAAAGTCAAGTGTATTCATCCGAGGATTATTCATTCATTTGTTCCTGACTTACTTTCAAATAAAAAACAATAATAAAAAACAAAACTTAACTTTTAACAAAATTCAAGTGAATAAACAAAAATACAAAAAAAAATCCCGATAGAAGTCACTTTTTATTTTTAGACATTCCAAGTCAAAAAAAAAATAAAATAAATATTACAAAAGTTAAGAGAAATTAATTTGACTTAGTAGGTGACAGTTCTGACATTTAAAACTTTTTTCTTTTTCATTCATTTAAATTCAGTAAAAGTTTTTTGAAATTTTCAGTAATAATATGTAATTATTTATACCGTCATCTAATAATCATCTAATATTTATATATATAATATAACACATAAAATATATATGTGTATAATCTATGGTTATATAGATATATATTTTTGTATATAATGTTTCAAGGTTTTTAAGATAATAATATTAATTTAATCTTAATATAAATTTTATAGTAAATTTTCCTTAAATATATCATTGATCCTTGGAAAAATTAAAAGAAAATAATCATAGAATAAATTATAGATTAAAATATAAAATAATATTTGCTTAAAATAATGAAATAATATTTTAATATTATTTTTAATTATTAGATAATAATTTATTTTATTTTCAATATTTATATATGCAAAATATTTTGAATCGAATAACTGTATTAGATTTGAATGTATTAGATTTATTTTAAAACTGAGTGTATTCTAATTAGGGTAGATACTTTTCTTAAGTACATAAGTACCTTAAAGTACATAATAATACAATTCAAGCACATTTTTCCAAAAACCTATTTTACATATATTATTAAAACTTACTTTATATTAATTAGTAGTATATAATAAAATATATAATTTTTAAATTAACTTTAAGTGAAATATATTACATATTATGAGTAATAATAAAATATAATTGCATACTTTTAGGTAGCATAATATTTTGAAATAGAAATTTGGTCAGAATAAATTTTGCAAGCTAATTTAATATTTTTTATATTAATTTATTTTTGAATTTAATTATATTAAAATAATTCTAAAAATAACTAATTCAATATAATCACCATCATCATCATTATCTACAATCAAAAATACTTATAATTTTTGAATTTACTTTAATTTTAATAATATGATTGAACTTTTTAATTAATTTGGTTTTAAGATTTATTTTATTTTTCCATTGTGCGTTTTATTCTAAAAATATATATTTTCCAGTTGTTTAAAATTTTGGTTATTTTTCTATATTATGGAAGATATTAACCATATATTATATCATCAAAATAATTTTGATTTTTTATTTGGTTAAATAAATCTAGTTTTGTTTTAAATTTGCTATTTTGTCAATCGTTTCTAAAATAAGTGTTATATGGCAATTAATATTCTATATTATTACAGTCAAATAGATAATTTTGCATTAAAAAAGTATGTCTCAGATTAAATCTGAAGATATTACTAATTAAAGATTTTTAATTGATATTGAGATAATGACATTTATATAAGAATGAATTCAAAAAGTTGTATAATAATAGTTTCTAATGATTGACATTGCTTAATTAAAGTTAGAGTAGTGGTAACATAAAATAAAATAAGAAAGATTTTAAAAAATTATACAAAATTTTTCAATTATTTATATAAGTACAAAAACTTTTTTTTTCTTGGGAAAACAAATGAAAACTATTAAATTTTATATTTAGATTTTCCATTAGCAAAAAAAATAACTAGATACTGATAATTATTCCAAAAATTCAAAATTAAAAATATTACCTCTCAAAATATTTCAATATGAAATGCAGATCAAAGTTCAAAATTTTCAACTTTATATAATTTTACATATACAATTTTGTCTTGGTGTCAGAATGTTTTTGTTATTAATTTTACAAATTAGGTAGGTACTTATATATTTATTCTTTTTTTTTTATTTTGTCATTTTCACTCAAATATTTATTGTATTATATCATCCCAATTTAATTTTTCTTGTTATATAAATTTCTAGTATCCTAATTTTAACACATTTTCCCACTTTAAACCAGACACACAAAACAAATTTTAAGTAGGAAAGAAAAAACAAGTAAATAAAATTAGAATAAAAGAAAATGTATGACCAAATATGAGCGAATTTTTCAAGTTACCAATACACAAACCATCATTTTCCATTCCTTTTATATATAATTCCTTCTATACAAAATGAAAAAAAAAAAATAAATAAATAATAAGAGCACATACGGGATATATTATTTTGGATCCCAAAACGTTTTTTTTTTTTTTTATTTTACAAACAAACAAAAAAGAAAAACAAAAAATTAAAATTGCAAATATTCACACATCCCTACCTAATCTATGTATGCTTAACACAAGAAAAAACTTAAAACAAAATGGTGACACAAATTCTCAATTATACACGTATTCAAACATTTTAAAATAACAAAATATACACTTTATAATGCATGAATTAAGGCCATATAATGCGTAAAAGTATAAATGTAAAACCAGGCCGGGGAATTTGAATATTTCGGAAAAATTTAATTTAAATTGTTATGATGAAGTATATTAGGTTGAAATAAATTGATTAAATACTATAAATTAAAATAGATGGATTAAATATTTAAAAACAATTTGTTGGAGATAAACTTGTTGCCTAATAACACTATATTAGTACTTCTATTATTATGGAAAGGCTTTGCAAGCATGATGGGTCATTAACTATATATTTAACAACATTATCCTGCAATATATTGCAAGAGTTATTAGTCTAGCATTTGGACATGGTAAATACTGTTCTGCTGCTTGAGCAAATATGTATATTTAAGTTTATAAATAACTTCAATCAATATACATTTCTTTTTTCATATAATCATGACCACAGACCTTGTAAAGAATTTAACTAAGTTTCATAAGAGAATTTCTGATATGGTTGAATTCTATAAATGCTAAGGCAGCCGGAGACAAGAGTATGAGAATGAATTTGAAAAAAGATCCGAACAAAAACACATATTAAAGTACATTGATGAATTTAATTGAATGTCAGTGAACAGATCAAAAAGTAATTAACTTCATTACAGATATAACTGGTTAATTATTTATATGAAGATGAACTGGTTATTTTGTCTATACCTGTTAAAAATTTTATTTTTTTTCTATTTATTTATTTTAGTGCTTCTTTATTCAAATATACACACAACATTCTATTTAATAATCAAACACAGATGCTACTTAACGAAGAAAATATGAGACACATATATGTACAAAATATAAAATATTAGATTAATCAAGAAACAACAACAAAATTTAAGGATAATATAGGGAAAAAAATTAATATTAAAAAAAAGAAATAAAAAAAAATAATATTTTAACATTTATGTTAATTATATTGCAAATGATGATGAAAAGAAATTAAAAACATTATCAGAACCCTTTCATTCCCAATTATTCACAATTTTTATTTATTATAAAATAATTTTATCAGAATTTTCCATTGATCAAATAAATATAATTACAATTTAAAATATGTATATTTAGGTATATTTGTAATTAATTACCCAATAAACCATAAAAGTAATATGACATTTTATTAAGACATAAAATATTATATAATATTAAAATTAGATGATTTAATACACCTGAAAGTAACTGATAATTGATTAGGTAATTAGGGTTATATTTTGCACAATTACAATTATTCCTTCAGTTTCTTTATAATTTTCCAAGGAAAAGTTATCCTGTTTAATAGTTCATTATTAATATTACAGTATCCTAAAAGTATGCAATTGTAGTATTTTATATAATTTTTCTTTGCTTTATTATTAATATTGAACCAAAAATGCTATAAATTATCTTTTAAATATTTTATAAAGTTGAGATTAAAAATTTTTTTATAAAAATCTCTGATTTAATATACAACCTTGGTATTATATTTAATTCAAATGGAGACCATCAAACCAAAGTCCGATATTTAGAAATAATAAACTAAATGTTAATCTTTTATATGTTAATCTTTGGTTAGTTATTTCTTAATAGATGATAAGATTTTAATTAATATTTTTTACTCCATTAGTTAGTATGCCCCAAATCATTTTTAAACCCTCTTATTATTTTGTGGACCAATAATATGGAAAAACATAATTATTCTAATTCATTCGTACTTGTTAACATATTGATCCTTTAAACATCAGTTATTAATATAAAGGTAGAGATTCATTTAAAGATTAGATAAAAAATATTTTAAATTAACCTTCGAAAAAAGATCAAATTAATCCTCTAATTAATGCGTTCCACTAACTTCAAATAAAAGAAATCAAAAACAAAACATATTAAAATTTAATTAGCATAATACTAATAACATTTATAACACATTAAACATATATTTCCAATCAATTTAATAATAATAATATAACTTGTGGCTATTTTTGAGGGTCTATCTGTACACTTTATTGATTCACTCCCGCATTGTTTTTTTAATTAAGGTTGAAAATTTTTGTGAAAAATTTGAAAAAGTAAATTAATTTATTAAAATTTCCATCATATTATCTTTTCTACACCAATTAATTATGCATTTAAGCATAAAAATTCACATGCAAATAAACTAAATAAAAAAGGAATTTTTCAATTAAAATTATTCAAAAACCAAACACAAAAAATCCAAAAATAACAAAATAGTAACAAAAATATCTTTAGGATTTAAAAAAAAAAAATTATCCTAAAGATAATATTAATGTATTCATTAGTGATAAGAACTTTTGTTTTTAATTGGCATTTATGAACATATAACTATCTACATATATATAATATATTTTTACACCTTTTTAAAAGTTTGATTACTCTTAAAAATGTATTTAATTAGCTCAGCTCACCTCACAGTTCTATCATAAAAAGTATCACACAAACTGTATAACTTTAAATTAAATATTAATCAAGATTTATTAAATTTAAATTTTTACATAAAAACGTTAGGAAGAGCATAACATCATTTAAGTTCAACTAAATTTTTGAATATTAAATATTAATAAACAACAAAGTCTAGATCTTGAAATTTTTATAATAATCTTGAACCAAATATATAATATTTATAATATTTTATTCGAACTTTAAGAATATATTTATTTAATAACACATTTTAATATATAAAAAAAATATTAATTAAAATATATGTATTACCAAAAATACAAGCATATGTAAGCCCATAAGTATTGAAAACTCTTTTGTTGGGTTGTTAGAATCAAATTTTTTAATTCTTAAATAATAAATTTGCATTCTAAAAATTTACATTCCTGGTTGCCTGCTACAAAAAGTCATTTTGAAAATTTCAAAATTCTGAAAAATGGACCGATAACTAATTTTTCGGCATTTAAAATTTTTAATTTTTAAATTATTAAATTTGCATTCTAAAAACTTACATTCCTGGTCGCCTGGTACAAAAAGGCATTTTGAAAACTAAAAAATTCCGAAAATGGGACCGATAATTACTTTTTTGGCATTTACAATTTTTAATTTTTAAGTTATTAAATTTGCATTTTAAAAATTTACATTCCTGGTTGCGTGAGACAAAAAGTCATTTTTAAAAATAAAAAATTATGAAAAAAGTCAGTTTTAAAACTAAAAAATTCCGAAAAAAGGCCGATAACTAATATTTTGGCATTTTAAATTTTAAATTTTTAAATTATTAAATTTGCATTCTAAAAATTTGCATTCCAGGTTGCCTGGTACAAAAAGTAATTTTTAAAACTAAACGAGGAAGTATGTAGTAGAGTAGACTGTGTCAACTCTGGGATACCCGTATGACCGTATCATATACATTATATCATCCGATTAATTACTTTTGTCAAAATTTCAAACTTACAACTTAATTAAGTGTAGTGGAATACTCATATAAAAGAAGGAGTTGTATGGCAGCTACTCGAACCCTCTGCAGTAGACCAACCAAATTTTCCTGTAATTTTGGCCATTACACTAAACTATTTTTGGCAAAATTTCAGACACCCAGCTTCATTAGGTGTAGTGTAATACTCATATAAAATAAGGAGTATGGCAGCTACTCGAACCCTCTACAGTAGACCAACCAAATTTTCCTGTAATTTTGGCCATTACACTAAACTATTTTTGGCAAAATTTCAGACACCCAGCTTCATTAGGTGTAGTGTAATACTCATATAAAATAAGGAGTTGTATGGCAGCTACTCGAACCCTCTACAGTAGACCAACCAAATTTTGCAGAAACTTTGGCCATTGCACTAAACTATTTTTAGCAAAATGTCAGACACCCAGCTTAATTAGGTGGAGAGTAATGCTCATATAAACTAAGAAGTTGTATGGCAGCTACTCGAACCCACTCCACTAGATCAACCAAATTTTGCAGACTCTTTGGCCATAAAACTAAACTACTTTTGGCAAAATTTCAGACACGCTGCTGTAATAGGTACATAGTAATACTCATATAAAACGAGGAAGAGTGTAGTAGAGTAGAGCGTGTCAACTCTGGGATACCCGTATGACCGTAACATATACATTATATCATCCGGTTAATTACTTTTGGCTTTATTAAGTGTAGTGGAATACTCATATAAAATAAAGAGTTGTATGGCAGCTACTCGAACCCTCTGTCGTAGACCAACCAAATTTTGCAGAAACTTTGGCCATTACACTAAACAATTTTTGGCAAAAATTCAGACAACCAGCTTCATTAGGTGGAGAGTAATGCTCATATAAAATAAGGAGTTGTATGGCAGCTACTCGAACCCTCTGCAGCAGACCAACCAAATTTTACAAAAACTTTGGCCATTACACTAAACAATTGTTGGCAAAAATTCAGACACCCAGCTTCATTAGGTGGAGAGTAATGCTCATATAAAATAAGAAGTTGTATGACAGCTACTCGAACCCACTCCACTAGACCAACCAAATTTTGCAAAAACTTTGGCCATAAAACTAAACTACTTTTGGCAAAATTTTAGACACGCAGCTGTAATAGGTACAGAGTAATGCTCATATAAAAAAAGAAGTTGTATGGCAGCTACCCGAATCCATGGACCAAAATGGCTGGATTTAAATAGCGATGACGGCTATTGCAAAAAAACGAATTTGCGAAAATTTCAAGATCCTAGCTCCTTTAGTTTTTGAGTTATCGTGCGGACGGACGGACGGACAGACGGACGGACAGACGGACGGACAGACGGACGGACATACATAGCTAAATCGATTTATTTTTCGATTCTGATACGATCCATACACTTGAGTCTATATCTACCCCCCTTCCTTCTCTGCGTCACAAACGTAATGGCAAATTTATTATACCCTTTGACTATATAGTCATACGGGTATAAAAAGGAGTTGAAATGCAGCTACCCGAACCCATGGACCAAAACGGCTGGATTTAAATAGCGATGACGGCTATTGAAAAAAAACGAATTTGCGAAAATTTCAAGATCCTAGCTCCTTTAGTTTTTGAGTTATCGTGCGGACGGACGGACAGACGGACGGACATACATCACTAAATCGATTTATTTTTCGATTCTGATCCGATCCATACACTTGAGTCTATATCTACCTCCCCTCCTTCTCTGCGTTACAAACGTAATGGCAAATTTATTATACCCTTTGGCTATATAGTCATACGGGTATAAGAATTTCGAAAAATGGACCGATAACTACTTTTTTGGCATTTAAAATTTTTAATTTTTAAATTATTAAATTTGCATTCTTAATATTTACATTCCTGGTTGCCTGGTACAAAAAGTCATTTTGAAAACTACAAAATTCCGAAAAATGGACCGATAACTAATTTTTTGGCATTTAAAATTTTTAATTTTTTAATTATTAAATTTGCATTCTAAAAATTTACTTTCTTGCTTGCCTGGTACAAAAAGTAATTTTGAAAACTAACAAATTCCGAAAAATGGACCGATAACTAATTTTTGGCATTTAAAATTTTTAAATTTTAAATTATTAAATTTGCATTTTAAAAATTTACATTCCTGGTTGCTTGGTACAAAAAATCATTTTTAAAACTAAAAAATTCCGAAAAATAGACCGATAACTAATTTTTTGGCATTTAATATTTTTAATTTTCAAATTATTAAATATGCATTCTAAAAATTTACATTCCTGGTACCCTGGTAAAAAAATTAGTTTTTAAAACAAAAAAATTATGAAAAATGGACCGATAACTACTTTTTTGGCACTTAAAATTTTTAATTTTTACATTATTAAAATTGCATTCTAAAAATTTACATTCCTGGTTGCCTGGTACAAAAAATAATTTTGAAAACTAACAAATTCCGAAAAATGGACCGATAACTAAGTTTTTGGCATTTAAAATTTTTAAATTTTAAATTATTAAATTTAAATTCCTGGTTGCTTGGTACAAAAAGTCATTTTTAAAACTAAAAAATTCCGAAAAATGGACCGATAACTAATTTTTTGGCATTTAAAATTTTTAATTTTAAAATTATTAAATTTGAATTCCTGGTTGCCTGGTACAAAAATTCATTTTTAAAACTAAAAAATTATGAAAAATTGACCGATAACTACTTTTTTGGCATTTAAAATTTTTAATTTTCAAATTATTAAATTTGCATTCTAAAAATTTAAATTCCTGGTAGCCTGGTACAAAAAGTTGTTTTTAAAACAAAAAATTATGAAAAATAGACCGATAACTACTTTTTTGGCATTTAAAATTTTTAATTTTTAAATTATTATATTTGCATTCTTAGTATTTACATTCCTGGTTGCCTGGTACAAAAAGTCATTTTTAAAACTAAAAAATTCTGAAAAATGGACCGATAACTAATTTTTTGGCATTTAAAATTTTTAGTTTTCAAATTTTTAAATTTACATTCCTGGTTGCCTGGAACAAAAAGTCATTTTGAAAACTAAAAATTTCCGAAAAATTAACCTATAACAAATTTTTTGGCATTTAAAATTTTTAATTTTTAAATTTTTAAATTTACATTCCTGGTTGCCTGGTACAAAAAGTCATTTTGAAAACTCAAAATTTCCGAAAAATTAACCGATAACTAATTTTTTGGCATTTAAAATTTTTAATTTATTAAATTTGCATTCTAAAAATTTACATTCCTGGTTGCCTGGTACAAAAAGTCATTTTTAAAACTAAAAAATTCTGAAAAATGCACCGATAACTAATTTTTTGGCATTTAAAATTTTTTATTTTTAAATTATTTAATTTGCATTCTAAAAATTTACATTCCTGGTTGCCTGGTACAAAAAGTCATTTTTAAAACAAAAAAATTCCGAAAAATGAACCGATAACTAATTTTTTGGCATTTAAAATTTTTAAATTATTAAATTTGCATTCTAAAAATTTACATTCCTGGTTGCCTGGTACAAAAAATCAATTTGAAAACTAAAAAATCTCGAAAAATGGACTGATAACTAAATTTTTGGCATTCAAAGTTTTTAATTTTTAAATTATTAAATTTGCATTCTAAAAATTTACATTCCTGGTTGCCTGGTACAAAAAATCATTTTGAAAACTAAAAAATTCCGAAAAATGGACCGATAACTAATTTTTTAGCATTTAAAATTTTTAATTTTAAAATTATTAAATTTGCATTCTAAAAATTTACATTCCTGGTTGCCTGGTACAAAAAGTCAGTTTGAAAACTAAAAAATTCCGAAAAATGGACCGATAACTAATTTGTTGGCATTTAAAATTTTTAATTTTAAAATTATTAAATTTGCATTCTAAAAATTTACATTCCTGGTTGCCTGGTACAAAAAGTCATTTTGAAACCTAAAAAATTCCGAAAAATGGACCGATAACTAATTTTTTGGCATTTAAAATTTTTAATTTTTAAATTATTAAATTTGCATTCTAAAAATTTACATTCCTGGTTGCCTGGTACAAAAAGTCATTTTTAAAACTAAAAAATTCCGAAAAATGGACCGATAACTAATTTTTTGGCATTTAAAATTTTTAATTTTTAAATTATTAAATTTGCATTCTAAAAATTTACATTCCTGGTAGCCTGGTAAAAAAAATCAATTTGAAAACTAAAAAATCCCGAAAAATGGACCGATAACTAATTTTTTGGCATTTAAAATTTTTAAATTATTAAATTTGCATTCTAAAAATTTACATTCCTGGTGTCCTGGTACAAAAAATCAATTTGAAAACTAAAAAATCCCGAAAAATGGACTGATAACTAAATTTTTGGCATTCAAAATTTTTAATTTTTAACTTATTAAATTTACATTCCTTGTTGTTGCCTGGTACAAAAAGTCATTTTGAAAACTAAAAAATTCCGAAAAATGGACCGATAACTAATTTTTTAGCATTTAAAATTTTTAATTTTAAAATTATTAAATTTGCGTTCTAAAAATTTACATTCCTGGTTGCCTGGTACAAAAAGTCATTTTTAAAACTAAAAAATTCTGAAATATGGGACCGATAACTAATTTTTTGGCATTTAAAATTTTTAATTTTTAAATTATTAAATTTTCTTTCTAAAAATTTGCATTCCTGGTTGCCTGGTACTAAAAGTCATTGTGAAAACTAAAAAATTCCGAAAAAAGGACCGATAACTAATTTTTTGGCATTTAAAATTTTTAATTTTTAAATTATTAAATTTGCATTCTAAAAATTTACATTTCTGGTTGCCTGGTACAAAACGTCATTTTGAAAAATAAAATATTCCGAAAAATGGACCGATAACTAATTTTTTGGCATTAAAAATTTTTAATTTTTAAATTATTAAATTTGCATTCTAAAAATTTACATTCCTGGTTGCCTGGTACAAAAAGTCATTTTGAAAACTAAAAAATTCCGAAAAATGGACCGATAACTAATTTTTTGGCATTTAAAATTTTTAATTTTAAAATTATTAAATTTGCATTCTAAAAATTTACATTCCTGGTTGCCTGGTACAAAAAGTCAATTTGAAAACTAAAAAATTCCGAAAAATGAACCGATAACTAATTTTTTGGCATTTAAAATTTTTAAATTATTAAATTTGCATTCTAAAAATTTACATTCCTGGTTGCCTGGTACAAAAAATCAATTTGAAAACTAAAAAATCCCGAAAAATGGACTGATAACTAATTTTTTAGCATTTAAAATTTTTAATTTTTAACTTATTAAATTTACATTCCTTGTTGCCTGGTACAAAAAGTCATTTTGAAAACTAAAAAATTCCGAAAAATGGACCGATAACTAATTTTTTAGCATTTAAAATTTTTAATTTTAAAATTATTAAATTTGCGTTCTAAAAATTTACATTCCTGGTTGCCTGGTACAAAAAGTCATTTTGAAAACTAAAAAATTCCGAAAAATGGACCGATAACTAATTTTTTGGCATTTAAAATTTTTTATTTTTAAATTATTAAATTTGCATTCTAAAAATTTACATTCCTGGTTGCCTGGTACAAAAAGTCATTTTGAAAACTAAAAAATTCCGAAAAATGGACCGATAACTAATTTTTTGGCATTTAAAATTTCTAAATTATTAAATTTGCATTCTAAAAATTTACATTCCTGGTTGCCTGGTACAAAAAATCAATTTGAAAACTAAAAAATCCCGAAAAATGGACTGATAACTAAATTTTTGGCATTCAAAATTTTTAATTTTTAAATTATTAAATTTACATTCTAAAAATTTACATTCCTTGTTGCCTGGTACAAAAAGTCATTTTGAAAACTAAAAATTTCTGAAAAATGGACCGATAACTAATTTTTTAGCATTTAAAATTTTTAATTTTTAAATTATTAAATATGCATTCTAAAAATTTACATTCCTGGTTGCCTGGTACAAAAAGTCATTTTGAAAACTAAAAAATTCCGAAAAATGGACCGATAACTAATTTTTTAGCATTTAAAATTTTTAATTTTTAAATTATTAAAATATGCATTCTAAAAATTTAGATTCCTGGTTGCCTGGTACAAAAAGTCATTTTGAAAACTAAAAAATTCCGAAATATGGACCGATAACTAATTTTTTTGCATTTAAAATTTTTAATTTTTAAATTATTAAATTTGCATTCTAAAAATTTGCATTCCTGGTTGCGTGGTACAAAAAATTATTTTGAAAACTAAAAAATTCCGAAAAATGGACCGGACCGATAACTATTTGCATTCTAAAAATTTACATTCCTGGTTGCCTGGTACAAAAGATCATTTTGAAAACTAAAAAATTCCGAAAAATGGACCGATAACTAATTTTATAGCATTTAAAATTTTTAATTTTTAAATTATTAAATTTGCATTCTAAAAATTTACATTCCTGGTTGCCTGGTACAAAAAATCAATTTGAAAACTAAAAAATACCGAAAAATAGACTGATAACTAAATTTTTGGCATTAAAAATTTTTAATTTTTAAATTATTAAGCTTACATTCTAAAAATTTACATTCCTTGTTGCCTGGTACAAAAAGTCATTTTGAAAACTAAAAATTTCCGAAAAATGGACCGATAACTAATTTTTTAGCATTTAAAATTTTTAATTTTTAAATTATTAAATATGCATTCTAAAAATTTACATTCCTGGTTGCCTGGTACAAAAAGTCATTTTGAAAACTAAAAAATTCCGAAAAATGGACCGATAACTAATTTTTTGGCATTTAAAATTTTTAATTTTTAAATTATTAAATTTGCATTGTAAAAGTTTACATTCCTGGTTGCCTGGTACAAAAAGTCATTTTTAAAACCAAAAAATACTGAAATATGGACCGATAATTAATTTTCTGGCATTTAAAATTTTTAAATTATTCAATTTGCATTCTAAAAATTTACATTCCTGGTTGCCTGGTACAAAAAATCATTTTAAAAACTAAAAAATTCCGAAAAATGGACCGATAACTATTTTTTTGGCATATAAAATTTTTATACAATAACTAATTTTTTGGCATTTAAAATTTTTAATTTTTAAATTATTAAATTTGCGTTCTAAAAATTTACATTCCTGGTTGCCTGGTACAAAAAAACATTTTGAAAACTAAAAAATTCCGAAAAATGGACCGATAACTAGTTTTTTGGCATATAAAATTTTTAAATTTTAAATTATTAAATTTGCATTCTAAAAATGTACATTCCTGTTTGCCTAGTACAAAAAATCAATTTGAAAACTAAAAAATCCCGAAAAATGGACTGATAACTAAATTTTTGGCATTCAAAATTTTTAATTTTTAAATTATTACATTTACATTCTAAAAATTTACATTCCTTGTTGCCTGGTACAAAAAGTCATTTTGAAAACTAAAAATTTCCGAAAAATGGACCGATAACTAATTTTTTAGCATTTAAAATTTTTAATTTTTAAATTATTAAATATGCATTCTAAAAATTTACATTCCTGGTTGCCTGGTACAAAAAAACATTTTGAAAACTAAAAAATTCCGAAAAATGGATCGATAACTATTTTTTTTGCATTTAAAATTTTTAATTTTTAAATTATTAAATTTGCATTCTAAAAATTTACATTCCTGGTTGCCTGGTACAAAAAGTCATTTTGAAAACTAAAAAATTCCGAAAAATGGACCGATAACTAATTTTTTGGCATTTAAAATTTTTAAATTATTCAATCTGCATTCTAAAAATTTTTATTCCTGGTAGCCTGGTACCAAAAATCAATTTGAAAACTAAAAAATCCCGAAAAATGGACTGATAACTAAATTTTTGGCATTAAAAATTTTTAATTTTTAAATTATTAAGCTTACATTCTAAAAATTTACATTCCTTGTTGCCTGGTACAAAAAGTCATTTTGAAAACTAAAAAATTCCGAAAAATGGACCGATAACTAATTTTTTGGCATTTAAAATTTTTAATTTTTAAATTATTAAATTTGCATTGTAAAAGTTTACATTCCTGGTTGCCTGGTACAAAAAGTCATTTTTAAAACCAAAAAATACTGAAATATGGACCGATAATTAATTTTCTGGCATTTAAAATTTTTAAATTATTCAATTTGCATTCTAAAAATTTACATTCCTGGTTGCCTGGTACAAAAAATCATTTTGAAAACTAAAAAATTCCGAAAAATGGACCGATAACTAATTTTTTGGCATTTAAAATTTTTAATTTTAAAATTATTAAATTTGCATTCTAAAAATTTACATTCCTGGTTGCCTGGTACAAAAGGTCATTTTTAAAACTAAAAAATTCCGAAAAATGGACCGATAACTAATTTTTTGGCATTTAAAATTTTTAAATTATTCAATTTGCATTCTAAAAATTTACATTCCTGGTTGCCTGGTACAAAAAGTCATTTTGAAAACTAAAAAATTCCGAAAAATGGACTGATAACTAAATTTTTGGCATCTAAAATTTTTAAATTTTAAATTATTAAATTTGCATTCTAAAAATGTACATTCCGGTTTGCCCGGTACAAAAAATCAATTTGAAAACTAAAAAATCCCGAAAAATGGACTGATAACTAAATTTTTGGCATTCAAAATTTTTAATTTTTAAATTATTAAATTTACATTCTAAAAATTTACATTCCTTGTTGCCTGGTACAAAAAGTCATTTTGAAAACTAAAAATTTCCGAAAAATGGACCGATAACTAATTTTTTAGCATTTAAAATTTTTAATTTTTAAATTATTAAATTTGCATTCTAAAAAAAATGGACCGATAACTAATTTTTTAGCATTTAAAATTTTTAATTTTTAAATTATTAAATTTGCATTCTAAAAATTTACATTCCTGTTTGCCTGGTACAAAAAATCATTTTGAAAACTAAAAAATCCCGAAAAATGGACTGATAACTAATTTTTTGGAATTTAAAATTTTTAATTTTTAAATTATTAAATTTGCATTCTAAAAATTTGCATTCCTGGTTGCCTGGTACAAAAAGTCATTGTGAAAACTAAAAAATTCCGAAAAAAGGACCGATAACTAATTTTTTGGCATTTAAAATTTTTAATTTTTAAATTATTAAATTTGCATTCTAAAAATTTACATTCCTGGTTGCCTGGTACAAAAAGTCTTTTTGAAAACTAAAATATTCCGAAAAATGGACCGATAACTAATTTTTTGGCATTAAAAAATTTTAATTTTTAAATTATTAAATTTGCATTCTAAAAATTTACATTCCTGGTTGCCTGGTACAAAAAGTCATTTTTAAAACCAAAAAATACTGAAATATGGACCGATAATTAATTTTCTGGCATTTAAAATTTTTAAATTATTCAATTTGCATTCTAAAAATTTACATTCCTGGTTGCCTGGTACAAAAAGTCAATTTGAAAACTAAACAATTCCGAAAAATGGACCGATAACAAATTTTTTAGCATTTAAAATTTTTAATTTTTAAATTATTAAATTTGCATTCTAAAAATTTACATTCCTGGTTGCCTGGTACAAAAAGTCATTTTGAAAACTAAAAAATTCCGAAAAATGGACCGATAACTAATTTTTTAGCATTTAAAATTTTTAATTTTTAAATTATTAAATTTGCATTCTAAAAATTTACATTCCTGGTAGCCTGGTACAAAAAGTAGTTTTTAAAACAAAAAAATTATGAAAATTAGATCGATAACTACTTTTTTGGCACTTACAATTTTTAATTTTTATATTATTAAAATTGCTTTCTAAAAATTTATATTCCTGGTTGCCTGGTACAAAAAGTCATTTTGAAAACTAAACAATTTCGAAAAATGGACCGATAACTAATTTTTTAGCATTTAAAATTTTTAATTTTTAAATTATTAAATTTGCATTTTAAAAATTTACATTCCTGTTTGCCTGGTACAAAAAATCATTTTGAAAACTAAAAAATCCCGAAAAATGGACTGATAACTAATTTTTTGGAATTTAAAATTTTTAATTTTTAAATTATTAAATTTGCATTCTAAAAATTTACATTCCTGGTTGCCTGGAACAAAAAGTCATTTTTAAAACTAAAAAATTCCGAAAAATGGACCGATAACTAATTTTTTAGCACTCAAAATTTTTAATTTTTACATTATCAAAATTGCATTCCAAAAATTTATATTTCTGGTTGCCTGGTACAAAATGTCATTTTGAAAACTAAAAAATTCTGAAAAATGGACCGATAACTAATTTTTTAGCATTTAAAATTTTTAAATTATTAAATTTGCATTCTAAAAATTTACATTCCTGATTGCCTGGTACAAAAAGTCAATTTGAAAACTAAACCATTCCGAAAAATGGACCGATAACTAATTTTTTAGCATTTAAAATTTTTAATTTTTAAATTATTAAATTTGCATTCTAAAAATTTACATTCCTGGTTGCCTGGTACAAAAAAAATTAAAAAATTCCGAAAAATGGACCGATAACTAATTTTTTGGCATTTAAAATTTTTTAATTTTAAATTATTAAATTTGCATTCTAAAAATTTACATTCCTGGTTGCCTGGTACAAAAAATCATTTTTAAAACTAAAAAATAATGAAAAATAAACCGATAACTAATTTTTTGGCTTTTAAAATTTTTAATTAATTAAACTTGCATTCTAAAATTTTATATTCCTGGTTGCCTGGTACAAAAAGTCATTTTGAAAACTAAAACATTCCGAAAAATGGACCGATAACTACTTTTTTGGCATTTAAAATTTAAAATTTTTAATTTTTAAATTATTCAATTTGCATTCTAAAAATTTACATTCCTGGTACAAAAAGTCATTTTTAAAAATGAAAAACTATGAAAAATGGACCGATAGCTAATTTTTTGGCATTTAAAGTTTTTAATTTTTAAACTATTAAATTTGCATTCTAAAAATTTACATTCCTGGTTGCCTTGTACAAAAAATCATTTTTAAAACTAAAAAATTATGAAAAATGGACCGATAACTAATTTTTTGGCATTTAAAATTTTTAATTTTTAAATTATTAAATTTGCATTCTAAAAATTTACATTCCTGGTTGCCTGGTACAAAAAGTCATTTTGAAAACTAAAAAATTCCGAAAAATGGACGGATAACTAATTTTTTGGCATATAAAATTTTAAATTTCTAAATTATTAAATTTGCATTCCAAAAATTTACATTCCTGGTTGCCTGGTATAAAAAGTCATTTTGAAAACTAAAAAATTCCAAAAAATGGACCGATAACTAATTTTTTGGCATTTAAAATTTTTAATTTTTAAATTATTAAATTTGCATTCTAAAAATTTACATTCCTGGTGGCCTGGTACAAAAAGTCATTTTTAAAACAAAAAAATTATGAAAATTAGACCGATAACTAATTTTTTGGCATTTAAAATTTTTAATTTTTAAATTATTAAATTTGCATTCTAAAAATTTACATTCCTGGTTGCCTGGTACAAAAAGTCATTTTGAAAACTAAAAAATTCCGAAAAATGGACCCCATATCTAATTTTTTGGCATTTAAAATCTTAAATTTCTAAATTATTAAATTTGCATTCCAAAAATTTACATTCCTGGTTGCCTGGTATAAAAAGTCATTTTGAAAACTAAAAAATTCCAAAAAATGAACCGATAACTAATTTTTTGGCATTTAAAATTTTTAAATTATTAAATTTGCATTCTAAAAATTTACATTCCTGGTGGCCTGGTACAAAAAATTAATTTTTAAAACAAAAAAATTTTGAAAATTAGACCGATAACTAATTGTTTGGCATTTAAAATTTTTAATTTTTAAATTATTAAATTTGCATTCTAAAAATTTACATTCCTGGTTGCCTGGTACAAAAAGTCATTTTGAAAACTAACAAATTCCGAAAAATGGACCGATAACTAATTTTTTGGCATTTAACATTTTTAAATTTTAAATTATTAAATTTGCATTCTAAAAATTTACATTCCTGGTTGCCTGGTACAAAAAGTCATTTTGAAAACTAACAAATTCCGAAAAATGGACCGATAACTAATTTTTTGGCATTTAACATTTTTAAATTTTAAATTATTAAATTTGCATTCTAAAAATTTACATTCCTGGTTGCCCGGAACAAAAAGTCATTTTTAAAACTAAAAAATTCCTAAAAATGGACCGATAACTAATTTTTTAGCATTTAAAATTTTTAATTTTTAAATTATTAAATTTGCATTCTAAAAATTTACATTCTTAGTTGCCTGGTACAAAAAGTCATTTTAAAAACTAAAAAATTCCGAAAAATGAACCGATAACTAATTTTTTGGCATTTAAAATTTTTATTTTTTAAATTATTAAATTTGCATTCTAAAAATTTACATTCCTGGTTGCCTGGTACAAAAAGTCAATTTGAAAACTAAAAAATTCCGAAAAATGGACC
This sequence comes from Dolichopus griseipennis, assembly GCA_963082915.1. Lineage (NCBI taxonomy): Eukaryota > Metazoa > Arthropoda > Insecta > Diptera > Dolichopodidae > Dolichopus > Dolichopus griseipennis. Next base: position 69,674,079 of record OY720445.1, read on the forward strand.
GATAACTAATTTTTTGGCATTTAAAATTTTTAATTTTTAAATTATTGAATTTGCATTCTAAAAATTTACACTCTTGGTTGCCTGGTACAAAAAGTCATTTTTAAAACTAAAAAATTCCGAAAAATGGACCGATAACTAATTTTTTGGCATTTAAAATTTTTAATTTTTAAATTATTCAATTTCCATTCTAAAAATTTACATTCCTGGTTGCCTGGTACAAAAAGTCAATTTGAAAAATAAAAAATTCCGAAAAATGGACCGATAACTAATTTTTTGGCATTTAAAATTTTTAATTTTTAAATTATTAATTTGCATTCTAAAAATTTACATTCCTGGTTGCCTGGTACAAAAAGTCAATTTGAAAACTAAAAAATTCCGAAAAATGGACCGATAACTAAATTTTTGGCATTTATAATTTTTATTTTTAATTTATTAAATTTGCATTCATAATTTTTACATTCCTGGTTGCCTGGTACAAAAAGCCATTTTGAAAACTAAAATATTCCGAAAAATGGAGCGAAAACTAATTTTTTGGCATTAAAAATTTTTAATTTTTAAATTATTAAATTTGCATTCTAAAAATTTACATTCCTGGTTGCCTGGTACAAAAAGTCATTTTTAAAACTAAAAAATTCCGAAAAATAGACCGATAACTAATTTTTTGGCATTTAAAATTTTTATTTTTAAATTATTAAATTTGCATTCTAAAAATTTACATTCCTGGTTGCCTGGTACAAAAAGTCAATTTGAAAACTAAAAAATTCCGAAAAATGGACCGATAACTAATTTTTTGGCATTTAAAATTTTTAATTTTTAAATTATTAAATTTGCATTCTAAAAATTTACACTCCTGGTTGCCTGATACAAAAAGTCATTTTTAAAACTAAAAAATTCCGAAAAATGGACCGATAACTAATTTTTTGGCATTTAAAAATTTTAATTTTTAAATTATTAAATTTGCATTCTAAAAATTTACACTCTTGGTTGCCTGGTACAAAAAGTCAATTTGAAAACTAAACAATTCCGAAAAATGGACCGATAACTAATTTTTTGGCATTTAAAATTTTTAATTTTTAAATTATTAATTTGCATTCTAAAAATTTACATTCCTGGTTGCCTGGTACAAAAAGTCAATTTGAAAACTAAAAAATTCCGAAAAATGGACCGATAACTAAATTTTTGGCATTTAAAATTTTTATTTTTAATTTATTAAATTTGCATTCTTAATATTTACATTCCTGGTTGCCTGGTACAAAAAGTCATTTTGAAAACTAAAATATTCCGAAAAATGGACCGAAAACTAATTTTTTGGCATTAAAAATTTTTAATTTTTAAATTATTAAATTTGCATTCTAAAAATTTACATTCCTGGTTGCCTGGTACAAAAAGCCATTTTTAAAACTAAAAAATTCCGAAAAATTGACCGATAACTAATTTTTTGGCATTTAAAATTTTTATTTTTAAATTATTAAATTTGCATTCTAAAAATTTACATTCCTGGTTGCCTGGTACAAAAAGTCAATTTGAAAACTAAAAAATTCCGAAAAATGGACCGATAACTAATTTTTTGGCATTTAAAATTTTTAATTTTTATATTATTAAATTTGCATTCTAAAAATTTACACTCCTGGTTGCCTGGTACAAAAAGTCATTTTTAAAACTAAAAAATTCCGAAAAATGGACCGATAACTAATTTTTTGGCATTTAAAATTTTTATTTTTAAATTATTAAATTTGCATTCTAAAAATTTACATTCCTGGTTGCCTGGTACAAAAAGTCAATTTGAAAACTAAAAATTTCCGAAAAATGGACCGATAACTAATTTTTTGGCATTTAAAATTTTTAATTTTTAAATTATTAAATTTGCATTCTAAAAATTTACACTCCTGGTTGCCTGGTACAAAAAGTCAATTTGAAAACTAAAAAATTCCGAAAAATGGACCGATAACTAATTTTTTGGCATTTAAAATTTTTAATTTTTAAATTATTAAATTTGCATTCTAAAAATTTACACTCCTGGTTGCCTGGTACAAAAAGTCATTTTTAAAACTAAAAAATTCCGAAAAATGGACCGATAACTAATTTTTTGGCATCAAAAATTTTTAATTTTTAAATTATTAAATTTGCATTCTAAAAATTTACATTCCTGGTTGCCTGGTACAAAAAGTCATTTTTAAAACTAAAAAATTCCGAAAAATGGACCGATAACTAATTTTTTGGCATTTAAAATTTTTATTTTTAAATTATTAAATTTGCATTCTAAAAATTTACATTCCTGGTTGCCTGGTACAAAAAGTCAATTTGAAAACTAAAAAATTCCGAAAAATGGACCGATAACTAATTTTTTGGCATTTAAAATTTTTAATTTTTAAATTATTAAATTTGCATTCTAAAAATTTACACTCCTGGTTGCCTGGTACAAAAAGTCATTTTTAAAACTAAAAAATTCCGAAAAATAGACCGATAATTAATTTTTTAGCATTTAAAATTTTTATTTTTAAATTATTAAATTTGCATTCTAAAAATTTACATTCCTGGTTGCCTGGTACAAAAAGTCAATTTGAAAACTAAAAAATTCCGAAAAATGGACCGATAAATAATTTTTTGGCATTTAAAATTTTTAATTTTTAAATTATTAAATTTGCATTCTAAAAATTTACACTCCTGGTTGCCTGGTACAAAAAGTCATTTTTAAAACTAAAAAATTCCGAAAAATGGACCGATAACTAATTTTTTGGCATTTAAAATTTTTAAATTATTAAATTTGCATTCTAAAAATTTACTCTCTTGGTTGCCTGGTACAAAAAGTCAATTTGAAAACTAAACAATTCCGAAAAATGGACCGATAACTAATTTTTTGGCATTTAAAATTTTTAATTTTTAAATTATTAATTTGCATTCTAAAAATTTACATTCCTGGTTGCCTGTTACAAAAAGTCAATTTGAAAACTAAAAAATTCCGAAAAATGGACCGATAACTAAATTTTTGGCATTTAAAATTTTTATTTTTAATTTATTAAATTTGCATTCTTAATATTTACATTCCTTGTTGCCTGGTACAAAAAGTCATTTTGAAAACTAAAATATTCCGAAAAATGGACCGAAAACTAATTTTTTTGCATTAAAAATTTTTAATTTTTAAATTATTAAATTTGCATTCTAAAAATTTACATTCCTGGTTGCCTGGTACAAAAAGTCATTTTTAAAACTAAAAAATTCCGAAAAATGGCCCGATAACTAATTTTTTGGCATTTAAAATTTTTATTTTTAAATTATTAAATTTGCATTCTAAAAATTTACATTCCTGGTTGCCTGGTACAAAAAGTCAATTTGAAAACTAAAAAATTCCGAAAAATGGACCGATAACTAATTTTTTGGCATTTAAAATTTTTAATTTTTAAATTATTAAATTTGCATTCTAAAAATTTACACTCCTGGTTGCCTGGTACAAAAAGTCATTTTCAAAACTAAAAAATTCCGAAAAATGGACCGATAACTAATTTTTTGGCATTTAAAATTTTTAATTTTTAAATTATTCAATTTTCATTCTAAAAATTTACATTCCTGGTACAAAAAGTCATTTTGAAAACTAAAAAATTCCGAAAAATGGAGCGATAACTAATTTTTTGGCATTTAAAATTTTTAATTTTTAAATTATTAAATTTGCATTCTAAAAGTTTACATTCCTGGTTGCCTGGTACAAAAAGTCAATTTGAAAACTAAAAAATCCCGAAAAATGGAGCGATAACTAATTTTTTGGCATTTAAAACTTTAAAATTATTAAATTTGCATTCTAAAAATTTACATTCCTGGTTGCCTTGTACAAAATGTCATTTTGAAAACTAAAAAATTCCCAAAAATGGACCGATAACTAATTTTTTGGCATTTAAAATTTTTAATTTTTAAATTATTAAATTTGCATTCTAAAAATTTACATTCCTGGTTGCCTGGTACAAAAAGTCAATTTGAAAACTAAAAAATCCCGAAAAATGGACTAATAACTAATTTTTTGGCATTTAAAATTTTTAATTTTTAAATTATTAAATTTGCATTCTAAAAATTTACATTCCTGGTTGCCTGGAACAAAAAGTCATTTGTAAAACTAAAAAATTCCGAAAAATGAACCGATAACTAATTTTTTAGCATTTAAAATTTTTAATTTTTAAATTATTAAATTTGCATGCTAAAATTTTACATTCCTGGTTGCCTGGTACAAAAAGTCAATTTGAAAACTAAAAAATCCCGAAAAATGGACTAATAACTAATTTTTTGGCATTTAAAATTTTTAATTTTTAAATTATTAAATTTGCATTCTAAAAATTTACATTCCTGGTTGCCTGGAACAAAAAGTCATTTGTAAAACTAAAAAATTCCGAAAAATGGACCGATAACTAATTTTTTGGCATTTAAAATTTTTAAATTTTAAATTATTAAATTTGCATTCTAAAAATTTACATTCCTGTTTGGCTGGTACAAAAAATCATTTTGAAAACTAAAAAATCTCGAAAAATGGACTAATAACTAATTTTTTGGCATTTAAAATTTTTAATTTTTAAATTATTAAATTTGCATTCTGAAATTTTACATTCCTGGTTGCCTGGTACAAAAAGTCAATTTGAAAACTAAAAAATTCCGAAAAATGGACCGATAACTAATATTTTGGCATTTAAAATTTTTAATTTTTAACAGACTTGGAACTAATTATTTACATTTTGTAATTAATTACACCTCAAATTACATTTAAAAGTAATTGTAATTGAACCCTAAACAATTGCAATTACATATAATTGTAATTTGAAAATTATTAATTACAATTACATTTAATTTGTAATTGAAGTCTTGCCATTACAATTACATATAATATTAATTGAAATTTCTCAATTACTATTAAATGTAATTTGTAATGGAAGAAATTCAATTACAATTACATGTAATGGACAAAAATTAATTGAGAGAAAGTAATTTTAGAAAAGTTAAATGAGATTAATATATATTATTATTCAATTACTTAACATGGTAACAATACAGAAAAAAATTTTTTCTTAACCAATTGTATATAAATGTACTTTTAAATAACAATATAAAATTAAATATTAACAATAATTTTTGTTAGCTTTCAATAAAACTAACTTTTCAAAATTTAAGTAATTTAAATTTTGACGTCGAGGAGTTGATACTATGTCAGAAAAAGAAAACAGTCTTTCGACTGGAGTAGAAGATGCTAAAGGAGTATTTGATCGCCCAAATATTCCTCCATTAATTTTTCAATTTAAATTCTAAGGAATTGGCATTAAAATAAGTATTTTGAATGATAGGTTTTTAAACTACAAAAGCTACATTTTTCCAAAATCTACAAACCTTCTGAATTATCTTCACCGAAATCAAATATATCGATTATATATTTATTTGAAGAATTGGCATCATTATTTTCAATTGAATATAATTGATATCTGGTACAATATTCAATAAATATGTCTTCTATATCTTTTCTAGTACCAGAAAAGAATGGAGCCAGAACTTTAAACCAATTTAGTTTTATATTGGGATACGACATTGCAGCAACAATTGCTTCGTGCGGTTCTCCCGTTAGGTAAAAAAAAGCATTAAATCTTTCTACAAGACTTTGCTGCATGTTAGCCAAAACATTACCTAAATATCTTAGTTCATTATTGTTGGCAATTTTATCTGTTTTAACCTTTAATGCTGCTAATGATGGTATTAACATCCCATAATAAATACCTTATTCTTCTTGTAAAAAATTCAGAATTTCTGCAAAAGGAGTCATAATTTTTACATATTCTTTTAAATATGTAAAATCTGTTACAGTAAATTCCGTACAAAGTTCATTTAAAACATTTTCTTTTTTAGCACATTTTCAAAAAATTTTGTAAAAATGTGCCTATATAGCTTCATTCTGTCCGTCCGTCCGTCCTTATGTTTACAAAACTTTTACACCGTTTGAAATAGAGTAAAGAAATTTTAACCAAGGGGAGATATTACAAAAAAAAATAATTTCTTAGAAGAGCTACAGCCCCAAAATTTTAATAAGCCCTATTTTTAAATTATTATAACCAAAGTTTTGTTAAGTGTGTTTGCAATCTGAAAACGGCAAAAGATAGCTGGTTTTAAAAACTTTATAAATTTTTTAATGCAAATGTTTACGGTTGCCATACGGTACTAAAATTTACCATTAAGCAAAACTAATTTTTCGCAAAATTTTTGATCCCACATATCTTCTAAACGGTTCAAGCTAGGGTCTTAAAATTAACTTGAATACCTGTTCAAATTTTTTTTTACAAATGTACAAAATTTACAGGTGCATCATTACATTTCAACATACCTTAAAGGTTTTTCTTATGTTTGAAACGATTTCTTTAAATTGAAGAAATTGTCTCTTAGGCTTAACCATTTTTGCTTAGATAATAAAATTCTAGATAAAATTGCAAATTTTGGTGAAGTTCACGATTGATTTCCTATTGAATGGCTAGTAGAGGTCTTAAAAATTAAAACTTTTATGGGTTTTAAAACGGTAACTTATTCACCAGTGTAAGTTTTTCCAAAATTAAATGTTAATATTGAAGCTCCAACATTATATTTCGCACTTATTAACAGGTTCCCTGTATAAGGCTCAACCGGGTATTATTTATTTATGCGATTATCATTAATTTTTATAAATATTTTTATAAAAATAACTAATAAAATACTCAGTAACAAACCCTATATAATTTTTAAAATATGCTTTTTAAAAGCCCTTGGTTTTTTTCCTCACATGTTTAAAATTTGTTGGACACAATCGTATATTCCATCGAATTCCATCGTGTCACAACTAGGGTTTGCAAAAATACCGGATTTTTTAATACCGGTATTGCGGTATTGGTTTTTCACGAATACCGGTATACCGGTATAATACCGGTATTAATAAAAAAGAAATACAATAATAGAAAGAGCTATACGTATACAAACATTTTTTATAATAAAGATAATTAAATAAAACAATATTGACATTAAATTCAATAACTATATTTTATTTCCCAAGATCTTATTTTACTTATTTTTAATGAAATATGCATTTAAAAAACATAATATGTCTAAGGTTTTGTCGCCCAAACGTGATCTTATTTTCGTACAAAACATCCCAGCTGTAGAAAACGCTCTTTCGGAATCCACACTTGTTGGCCGAATAGATTTTAGACTTTCAAAAACCATCATTAAATATTTCCCCTTAATTCCTTCTTCTTCAAAAAACAAAATTTCTCTTTTTACAATTTGCGCAACATCTGTTGCCTCCTGGGTGATTTCATTTTCAAGCTCAAGTGCCTGTTTAGACTTTTTATCTAACACTAATTGCAGTCTTTCCTTCATAGATAAATTTAATGTTGAAGATTGCGTTTCCGTTGAAATATTTTCAATTATTTTATTATTACTAGAGCTACAGCCTGGTAGATATTCATTTTTGGTAAGGCGTTTAACAATTTGAATGATATGTTTTGTAATAGCAGATTTACTGGTCTTGCGAAAAATGCCGTAATCTTCCTCAGCGCTTGAGGTCTTCCAATCAAAGAAATATGCTAAAATGTCAGAATATACTGTACGTCTTTCTTTTATTCTAACAATAAGCTCTTCTTTAAGCCGATTACTCAAAATTGTGTTTTGCACGCTTAGCTCATTAAGCATGAAATTAAGGGTTACATCTGCCATATATAAGTTTACATTTTCGCAACATAATGCTTCCACTGCTACTTTAATTGGTTGCAATGCTAATATTGTATTAGATAGTAGCTCAAAATCATTTACAAAAAATGTAATATCCGATTTTAAATCAATTAGGCTTTTTCTTACACAAACCTTTAATTCAGAGAACCTCTCTAACATTGCCAACAAACTGTTCCATCTCGTGCGGGAATCTAAAATTAAGTTGCGTTCTTTACCAAATTCTTCTTTGACGTACTTCTGCAATATGGAATCATTTTTTGTTGGAGATCTTCGAAATAATTTTATTACATTTCGTATTTTTGACACTAGCGGTCCCAAATCTGCGTATCGAATCTGATTACATTCCAATCCAGGTGGATTTATTATACTGGTACCAAGAATATTAAAACCTTCGGCGAATTCATATTCGTCTTCTTCCGCGTCCGAATCAAATATGTATGGTGTTTCTTCAGTTATGTGTTCCTCTTCATATTCGGAAAAACTATTATTGTTATAAAGTATTTTTATAACGGCCAATTGTATGCCATGGGCCATGCATAATTGGTGAATTATTTGGATGCTTCTAGCTACCTTTTGCATGATTGACGCTCCATCCGTGGTCATAGCAATAACATCTTCGAAACATATGTTGAATTCTTCGATTTTTTTTTCCAACAGAGTAATACATTTTTCTGCTGGTAGATGTCCAGAAACACGCGTTAAACCAATATTCCAAAAATTGTCAGCTGTATGAATATTTATATTCATATAGCGCCGATTGCTAATTGATGTCCACTCGTCGAAGGTAAGGCTGACCAACTTTTTTGCAACTTTGTCTTTTGAAATATGCTCTATAACCTCTTTGCGAATTTTTTCGCCGTATTTTAAAACGATTTCTCGAACTGTGTTTGGAGAACTTGGAACATTTTTATACTTATTCACCAATAATTTCCGCAAATCATAGGAAGTGCAAATTTTACTAAATGGTATACCATCACGTGCAATCAGCCGAGAGACAACAGCAGGAAATGAATCATCCACTGCGCTTTTAAAAAAACTTGAAATATTCGATGTAGAAGCTTGGCTATTCGCTGGCTTATTTGATATTATTATAGATGAAATTTCATTATCACCTTTTCCTCGTTTTAGCAAATTAATATCATGACTAGTTCGTAAATGAGTATGGAGTCCGCTCGTACTTCCCCCAGTTGCCTTTATTATTTTTGCACACTTTTTACACACACCTGCATTTTTACATTCTGTTCTATTAAAATAATACAACGGTGAATTTTTATCCATCATGGGGCTGAAAAAGGTTTTAGTTTTTTACATACTAAACAGAAAAAAATAATTTTTTAAATCTTACCTTATTGATAATAATTATTTTATTTCATGTATGTATTCAAAATTATTTAATTTAGTTATTGAAAATGATTTATGTTTGATATAAACAATATGTGTTTATATATTTTTTTTTCGTTTAAATGAAAAACACAAAACACTAAAAAAAACTCTGATGTTAACAAGCTTGGAACTTGGAATAATATAAAATACAGTTTCTACGCTACGCAAAAATGTAATATTCTTAAATGTTTGCGGTGCTATAGTTACTCACTTCACTCGCTATGCCTACTACAATTATTTTTATGAAAAATTCAAAATTTAACGAAATATTTTTTTGCAAAATTCATGCGAAATATTTTTTCATAGAAAATTATTTCAAAAATTTTTAAAAATTATACAAATTATTTGAATAAAAAAAATGAAATTTAACGAAATATTTTTTTGCAAAATTCATGCGAAATATTTTTTCATAGAAAATTATTTCAAAATTTTTTAAAAATTATACAAATTATTTGAATTAAAAAAAATGTTTCAATACCGTCAATACCGGTATTGAACGGTATGAATACCGGTATTATAATTTAATTATTTTACCTCAAATACCGGTATACCGGTATACCGGATACCGGTATTGCAATCCCTAGTCACAACAGGATTTTTGAATGAACATTGTAATATATTTTTTATAATTTCGGAAGATTTATGCCTATTGGTTTTTTTGCTTTAGGGAGGAGAATTTTTAGCTTGTTCTAAACCTCAGAAAGAAAGAATATATAAAGATTGGCAATTTCTATGATCACCACTGTTTATAATGGATATAACTAATTTAATGTAGTTAAGATAGATTTATTTTAATATTAAAAGAAGTAGTATAATCGATAGCCAAACATATATTTTGATTGCTATTATTACCAAAAATAATTCATTATAGCTTTCTAGCGAATTATTTTTATTTCAATTACTTTTTTTCATTATATGTAATTGTAATTGAAATATTTCCATTACAATTACATATAATTGTAATGGAAAGACTTCAATTACAAATTAAATGTAATTGTAATTAAAAATTTTCAAATTACAATTATATGTAATTGTAATGGAAATATTTCAATTACAATTACATTTAATTTGTAATTGAAAAAATTATAATTAAAATTACAAGTAATTGTAATTGAAATCTTTGTAATTGTAATTTACCCAAGTCTGATTTTTAAATTATTAAATTTGCATTCTAAAAATTTACACTCCTGGTTGCCTGGTACAAAAAGTCATTTTTAAAACTAAAAAATTCCGTAAATGGACCGATAACTAATTTTTTCGCATTTAAAATTTTTAATTTTTAAATTATTTAATTTGCATTCTAAAAATTTACATTCCTGGTTGCCTGGTACAAAAAGTCATTTTTAAAACTAAAAAATTCCGAAAAATGGACCGATAACTAATTTTTTGGCATTTAAAATTTTTATTTTTAAATTATTAAATTTGCATTCTAAAAATTTACATTCCTGGTTGCCTGGTACAAAAAGTCAATTTGAAAACTAAACAATTCCGAAAAATGGACCGATAACTAATTTTTTAGCATTTAAAATTTTTAATTTTTAAATTATTAAATTTGCATTCTAAAAATTTACATTCCTGGTTGCCTGGTACAAAAAGTCAATTTGAAAACTAAAAAATTCCGAAAAATGGACCGATAACTAAATTTTTGGCATTTAAAATTTTTAATTTTTAATTTATTAAATTTGCATTCTTAATATTTACATTCCTGGTTGCCTGGTACAAAAAGTCAATTTGAAAACTAAAATATTCCGAAAAATGGACCGATAACTAATTTTTTGGCATTTAAAATTTTTAATTTTTAAATTATTAAATTTGCATTCTAAAAATTTACATTCCTGGTTGCCTGGTACAAAAAGTCAATTTGAAAATTAAAAAATTCCGAAAAATGGACCGATAACTAATTTTTTGGCATTTAAAATTTTTAATTTTTAAATTATTAAATTTGCATTCTAAAAATTTACACTCCTGGTTGCCTGGTACAAAAAATCATTTTTAAAACTAAAAAATTCCGAAAAATGGACCGATAACTAATTTTTTGGCATTTAAAATTTTTAATTTTTAAATTATTCAATTTGTATTCTAAAAATTTACATTCCTGGTTGCCTGGTACAAAAAGTCATTTTGAAAACTAAAAAAATCCGAAAAATGGACCAATAACTAATTTTTTGGCATTTAAAATTTTTAATTTTTAAATTATTAAATTTGCATTCTAAAAATTTACACTCCTGGTTGCCTGGTACAAAAAGTCATTTTTAAAACTAAAAAATTCCGAAAAATGGACCGATAACTAATTTTTTGGCATTTAAATTTTTTAATTTTTAAATTATTCAATTTGCATTCTAAAAATTTACGCTCCTGGTTGCCTGGTACAAAAAGTCATTTTGAAAACTAAAAAAAGCCGAAAAATGGACCAATAACTAATTTTTTGGCATTTAAAATTTTTAATTTTTAAATTATTAATATTGCATTCTAAAAATTTACATTCCTGGTTGCCTGGTACAAAACGTCATTTTTAAAACTAAAAAATTCCGAAAAATGAACCGATAACTAATTTTTTGGCATTTAAATTTTTTATTTTTAAATTATTAAATTTGCATTCTAAAAACTTACATTCCTGGTTGCCTTGTACAAAAAGTCAATTTGAAAACTAAAAAATTCCGAAAAATGGACCGATAACTAATTTTTTGGCATTTAAAATTTTTAATTTTTAAATTATTAAATTTGCATTCTAAAAATTTACACTCCTGGTTGCCTGGTACAAAAAGTCATTTTTAAAACTAAAAAATTCCGAAAAATGGACCGATAACTAATTTTTTGGCATTTAAAATTTTTAATTTGTAAATTATTCAATTTGCATTCTAAAAATTTACATTCCTGGTTGCCTGGTACAAAAAGTCATTTTGAAAACTAAAAAAATCCGAAAAATGGACCAATAACTAATTTTTTGGCATTTAAAATTTTTAATTTTTAAATTATTAAATTTGCATTCTAAAAATTTACATTCCTGGTTGCCTGGAACAAAAAGTCATTTGTAAAACTAAAAAATTCCGAAAAATGGACCGATAACTAATTTTTTGGCATTTAAAATTTTTAAATTTTAAATTATTAAATTTGCATTCTAAAAATTTACATTCCTGTTTGCCGGGTACAAAAAATCATTTTGAAAACTAAAAAATCTCGAAAAATGGACTAATAACTAATTTTTTGGCATTTAAAATTTTTAAATTTTAAATTATTAAATTTGCATTCTAAAAATTTACATTCCTGTTTGCCGATTACAAAAAATCATTTTGAAAACTAAAAAATCTCGAAAAATGGACTAATAACTCATTTTTTGGCATTTAAAATTTTTAATTTTTAAATTATTCAATTTGCATTCTAAAAATTTACACTCCTGGTTGCCTGGTACAAAAAGTCATTTTTAAAACTAAAAAATTCTGAAAAATGGACCGATAACTAATTTTTTGGCATTTAAAATTTTTAATTTTTAAATTATTCAATTTGCATTCTAAAAATTTACACTCCTGGTTGCCTGGTACAAAAAGTCATTTTTAAAACTAAAAAATTCCGAAAAATGAACCGATAACTAATTTTTTGGCATTTAAATTTTTTATTTTTAAATTATTAAATTTGCATTCTAAAAATTTACACTCCTGGTTGCCTGGTACAAAAAGTCATTTTTAAAACTAAAAAATTCTGAAAAATGGACCGATAACTAATTTTTTGGATTTTAAAATTTTTAATTTTTAAATTATTCAATTTGCATTCTAAAAATTTACATTCCAGGTTGCCTGGTACAAAAAGTCATTTTGAAAACTAAAAAAATCCGAAAAATGGACCAATAACTAATTTTTTGGCATTTAAAATTTTTAATTTTTAAATTATTAAATTTGCATTCTAAAAATTTACATTCCTGGTTGCCTGGAACAAAAAGTCATTTGTAAAACTAAAAAATTCCGAAAAATGGACCGATAACTAATTTTATGGCATTTAAAATTTTTAAATTTTAAATTATTAAATTTGCATTCTAAAAATTTACATTCCTGTTTGCCGGGTACAAAAAATCATTTTGAAAACTAAAAAATCTCGAAAAATGGACTAATAACTAATTTTTTGGCATTTAAAATATTTAAATTTTAAATTATTAAATATGCATTCTAAAAATTTACATTCCTGTTTGCCGGGTACAAAAAATCATTTTGAAAACTAAAAAATCTCGAAAAATGGACTAATAACTAATTTTTTGGCATTTAAAATTTTTAATTTTTAAATTATTAAATTTGCATTCTAAAAATTTACATTCCTGGTTGCCTGGAACAAAAAGTCATTTGTAAAACTAAAAAATTCCGAAAAATGGACCGATAACTAAATTTTTAGCATTTAAAATTTTTAATTTTTAAATTATTCAATTTGCATTCTAAAAATTTACATTCCTGGTTGCCTGGTACAAAAAGTCATTTTGAAAACTAAAAAAATCCGAAAAATGGACCAATAACTAATTTTTTGGCATTTAAAATTTTTAAATTTTAAATTATTAAATTTGCATACTAAAAATTTACATTCCTGGTTGCCTGGTACAAAAAGTCATTTTTAAAACTAAAAATTTCCGAAAAATGGAATGATAAATAATTTTTTGTCATTTAAAATTTTTATTTTTAAATTATTAAATTTGCATTCTAAAAATTTACATTCCTGGTTGCCTGGTACAAAAAGTCAATTTGAAAACTAAACAATTCCGAAAAATGGACCGATAACTAATTTTTTAGCATTTAAAATTTTTAATTTTTAAATTATTAAATTTGCATTCTAAAAACTTACATTCCCGGTTGCCTGGTACAAAAACTCAATTTGAAAACTAAAAAATTCCGAAAAATGGACCGATAACTAACTTTTTGGCATTTAAAATTTTTAATTTTTAATTTATTAAATTTGCATTCTTAATATTTACATTCCTGGTTGCCTGGTACAAAAAGTCATTTTGAAAACTAAAATATTCCGAAAAATGGACCGATAACTAATTTTTTGGCATTAAAAATTTTTAATTTTTAAATTATTAAATTTGCATTCTAAAAATTTACATTCCTGGTTGCCTGGTACAAAAAGTCATTTTTAAAACTAAAAAATTCCGAAAAATGGACGGATAACTAATTTTTTGGCATTTAAAATTTTTATATTTAAATTATTAAATTTGCATTCTAAAAACTTACATTCCTGGTTGCCTGGTACAAAAAGTCAATTTGAAAATTAAAAAATTCCGAAAAATGGACCGATAACTAATTTTTTGGCATTTAAAATTTTTAATTTTTAAATTATTAAATTTGCATTCTAAAAATTTACACTCCTGGTTGCCTGGTACAAAAAGTCAATTTTAAAACTAAAAAATTCCGAAAAATGGACCGATAACTAATTTATTGGCATTTAAAATTTTTTATTTTTAAATTAATCAATTTGCATTCTAAAAATTTACATTCCTGGTTGCCTGGTACAAAAAGTCATTTTGAAAACTAAAAAAATCCGAAAAATGGACCAATAACTAATTTTTTGGCATTTAAAATTTTTAATTTTTAAATTATTAAATTTGCATTCTAAAAATTTACACTCCTGGTTGCCTGGTACAAAAAGTCATTTTTAAAACTAAAAATTCCGAAAAATGGACCCATAACTAATTTTTTGGCATTTAAAATTTTTAATTTTTAAATTATTAAATTTGCATTCTAAAAACTTACATTCCTGGTTGCCTGGTAAAAAAAGTCAATTTGAAAATTAAAAAATTCCGAAAAATGGACCGATAACTAATTTTTTGGCATTTAAAATTTTTAAATTATTAAATTTGCATTCTAAAAATTTACATTCCTGGTTGCCTGGTACAAAAAGTCATTTTTAAAACTAAAAAATTCCGAAAAATGGACCGATAACTAATTTTTTGGCATTTAAAATTTTTATTTTTAAATTATTAAATTTGCATTCTAAAAATTTACATTCCTGGTTGCCTGGTACAAAAAGTCATTTTTAAAACTAAAAAATTCCGAAAAATGGACCGATAAATAATTTTTTGTCATTTAAAATTTTTATTTTTAAATTATTAAATTTGCATTCTAAAAATTTACATTCCTGGTTGCCTGGTACAAAAAGTCAATTTGAAAACTAAACAATTCCGAAAAATGGACCGATAACTAATTTTTTAGCATTTAAAATTTTTAATTTTTAAATTATTAAATTTGCATTCTAAAAACTTACATTCCCGGTTGCCTGGTACAAAAAGTCAATTTGAAAACTAAAAAATTCCGAAAAATGGACCGATAACTAACTTTTTGGCATTTAAAATTTTTAATTTTTAATTTATTAAATTTGCATTCTTAATATTTACATTCCTGGTTGCCTGGTACAAAAAGTCATTTTGAAAACTAAAATATTCCGAAAAATGGACCGATAACTAATTTTTTGGCATTTAAAATTTTTATATTTAAATTATTAAATTTGCATTCTAAAAACTTACATTCCTGGTTGCCTGGTAAAAAAAGTCAATTTGAAAATTAAAAAATTCCGAAAAATGGACCGATAACTAATTTTTTGGCATTTAAAATTTTTAATTTTTAAATTATTAAATTTGCATTCTAAAAATTTACACTCCTGGTTGCCTGGTACAAAAAGTCAATTTGAAAATTAAAAAATTCCGAAAAATGGACCGATAACTAATTTTTTGGCATTTAAAATTTTTAATTTTTAAATTATTAAATTTGCATTCTAAAAATTTACACTCCTGGTTGCCTGGTACAAAAACTCAATTTTAAAACTAAAAAATTCCGAAAAATGGACCGATAACTAATTTATTGGCATTTAAAATTTTTAATTTTTAAATTAATCAATTTGCATTCTAAAAATTTACATTCCTGGTTGCCTGGTACAAAAAGTCATTTTTAAAACTAAAAAATTCCGAAAAATGGACCGATAACTAATTTTTTGGCATTTAAAATTTTTATTTTTAAATTATTAAATTTGCATTCTAAAAATTTACATTCCTGGTTGCCTGGTACAAAAAGTCATTTTTAAAACTAAAAAATTCCGAAAAATGGACCGATAAATAATTTTTTGTCATTTAAAATTTTTATTTTTAAATTATTAAATTTGCATTCTAAAAATTTACATTCCTGGTTGCCTGGTACAAAAAGTCAATTTGAAAACTAAACAATTCCGAAAAATGGACCGATAACTAATTTTTTAGCATTTAAAATTTTTAATTTTTAAATTATTAAATTTGCATTCTAAAAACTTACATTCCCGGTTGCCTGGTACAAAAAGTCAATTTGAAAACTAAAAAATTCCGAAAAATGGACCGATAACTAACTTTTTGGCATTTAAAATTTTTAATTTTTAATTTATTAAATTTGCATTCTTAATATTTACATTCCTGGTTGCCTGGTACAAAAAGTCATTTTGAAAACTAAAATATTCCGAAAAATGGACCGATAACTAATTTTTTGGCATTTAAAATTTTTATATTTAAATTATTAAATTTGCATTCTAAAAACTTACATTCCTGGTTGCCTGGTAAAAAAAGTCAATTTGAAAATTAAAAAATTCCGAAAAATGGACCGATAACTAATTTTTTGGCATTTAAAATTTTTAATTTTTAAATTATTAAATTTGCATTCTAAAAATTTACACTCCTGGTTGCCTGGTACAAAAAGTCAATTTGAAAATTAAAAAATTCCGAAAAATGGACCGATAACTAATTTTTTGGCATTTAAAATTTTTAATTTTTAAATTATTAAATTTGCATTCTAAAAATTTACACTCCTGGTTGCCTGGTACAAAAACTCAATTTTAAAACTAAAAAATTCCGAAAAATGGACCGATAACTAATTTATTGGCATTTAAAATTTTTAATTTTTAAATTAATCAATTTGCATTCTAAAAATTTACATTCCTGGTTGCCTGGTACAAAAAGTCATTTTGAAAACTAAAAAAATCCGAAAAATGGACCAATAACTAATTTTTTGGCATTTAAAATTTTTAGTTTTAAAATTATTAAATTTGCATTCTAAAAATTTACACTCCTGGTTGCCTGGTACAAAAAGTCATTTTTAAAACTAAAAATTCCGAAAAATGGACACATAACTAATTTTTTGGCATTTAAAATTTTTAATTTTTAAAATTATTTAATTTGCGTTCTAAAAATTTACATTCCTGGTTGCCTGGTACAAAAAGTCATTTTGAAAACTAAAAAAATCCGAAAAATGGACCAATAACTAATTTTTGGGCATTTAAAATTTTTAATTTTTAAATTATTAAATTTGCATTCTAAAAATTTACACTCCTGGTTGCCTGGTACAAAAAGTCATTTTTAAAACTAAAAATTCCGAAAAATGGACCCATAACTAATTTTTTGGCATTTAAAATTTTTAATTTTTAAATTATTAAATTTGCATTCTAAAAACTTACATTCCTGGTTGCCTGGTAAAAAAAGTCAATTTGAAAATTAAAAAATTCCGAAAAATGGACCGATAACTAATTTTTTGGCATTTAAAATTTTTAAATTATTAAATTTGCATTCTAAAAATTTACATTCCTGGTTGCCTGGTACAAAAAGTCATTTTTAAAACTAAAAAATTCCGAAAAATGGACCGATAACTAATTTTTTGGCATTTAAAATTTTTATTTTTAAATTATTAAATTTGCATTCTAAAAATTTACATTCCTGGTTGCCTGGTACAAAAAGTCATTTTTAAAACTAAAAAATTCCGAAAAATGGACCGATAAATAATTTTTTGTCATTTAAAATTTTTATTTTTAAATTATTAAATTTGCATTCTAAAAATTTACATTCCTGGTTGCCTGGTACAAAAAGTCAATTTGAAAACTAAACAATTCCGAAAAATGGACCGATAACTAATTTTTTAGCATTTAAAATTTTTAATTTTTAAATTATTAAATTTGCATTCTAAAAACTTACATTCCCGGTTGCCTGGTACAAAAAGTCAATTTGAAAACTAAAAAATTCCGAAAAATGGACCGATAACTAACTTTTTGGCATTTAAAATTTTTAATTTTTAATTTATTAAATTTGCATTCTTAATATTTACATTCCTGGTTGCCTGGTACAAAAAGTCATTTTGAAAACTAAAATATTCCGAAAAATGGACCGATAACTAATTTTTTGGCATTTAAAATTTTTATATTTAAATTATTAAATTTGCATTCTAAAAACTTACATTCCTGGTTGCCTGGTAAAAAAAGTCAATTTGAAAATTAAAAAATTCCGAAAAATGGACCGATAACTAATTTTTTGGCATTTAAAATTTTTAATTTTTAAATTATTAAATTTGCATTCTAAAAATTTACACTCCTGGTTGCCTGGTACAAAAAGTCAATTTGAAAATTAAAAAATTCCGAAAAATGGACCGATAACTAATTTTTTGGCATTTAAAATTTTTAATTTTTAAATTATTAAATTTGCATTCTAAAAATTTACACTCCTGGTTGCCTGGTACAAAAACTCAATTTTAAAACTAAAAAATTCCGA
The DNA here is from genome assembly GCA_963082915.1 of Dolichopus griseipennis. Lineage (NCBI taxonomy): Eukaryota > Metazoa > Arthropoda > Insecta > Diptera > Dolichopodidae > Dolichopus > Dolichopus griseipennis. The sequence continues at coordinate 69,692,698 of OY720445.1, forward strand.
AAAATGGACCGATAACTAATTTATTGGCATTTAAAATTTTTAATTTTTAAATTAATCAATTTGCATTCTAAAAATTTACATTCCTGGTTGCCTGGTACAAAAAGTCATTTTGAAAACTAAAAAAATCCGAAAAATGGACCAATAACTAATTTTTTGGCATTTAAAATTTTTAGTTTTAAAATTATTAAATTTGCATTCTAAAAATTTACACTCCTGGTTGCCTGGTACAAAAAGTCATTTTTAAAACTAAAAATTCCGAAAAATGGACACATAACTAATTTTTTGGCATTTAAAATTTTTAATTTTTAAAATTATTTAATTTGCGTTCTAAAAATTTACATTCCTGGTTGCCTGGTACAAAAAGTCATTTTGAAAACTAAAAAAATCCGAAAAATGGACCAATAACTAATTTTTGGGCATTTAAAATTTTGAAATTATTAAATTTGCATTCTAAAAATTTACATTCCTGGTTGCCTGGTACAAAACGTCATTTTTAAAACTAAAAAATTCCGAAAAATGGACCGATAACTAATTTTTTGGCATTTAAAATTTTTATTTTTAAATTATTAAATTTGCATTCTAAAAATTTACATTCCTGGTTGCCTGGTACAAAAAGTCAATTTGAAAACTAAAAAATTCCGAAAAATGGACCGATAACTAATTTTTTGGCATTTAAAATTTTTAATTTTTAAATTATTAAATTTGCATTCTAAAAATTTACACTCCTGGTTGCCTGGTACAAAAAGTCAATTTGAAAATTAAAAAATTCCGAAAAATGGACCGATAACTAATTTTTTGGCATTTAAAATTTTTAATTTTTAAATTATTAAATTTGCATTCTAAAAATTTACACTCCTGGTTGCCTGGTACAAAAACTCAATTTTAAAACTAAAAAATTCCGAAAAATGGACCGATAACTAATTTATTGGCATTTAAATTTTTTAATTTTTAAATTAATCAATTTGCATTCTAAAAATTTACATTCCTGGTTGCCTGGTACAAAAAGTCATTTTTAAAACTAAAAATTCCGAAAAATGGACACATAACTAATTTTTTGGCATTTAAAATTTTTATTTTTAAATTATTAAATTTGCATTCTAAAAATTTACATTCCTGGTTGCCTGGTACAAAAAGTCATTTTGAAAACTAAAAAAATCCGAAAAATGGACCAATAACTAATTTTTTGGCATTTAAAATTTTTAAATTATTAAATTTGCATTCTAAAAATTTACATTCCTGTTTGCCGGGTACAAAAAATCATTTTGAAAACTAAAAAATCTCGAAAAATGGACTAATAACTAATTTTTTGGCATTTAAAATTTTTAATTTTTAAATTATTAAATTTGCATTCTAAAATTTTACATTCCTGGTTGCCTGGAACAAAAAGTCATTTGTAAAACTAAAAAATTCCGAAAAATGTACCGATAACTAATTTTTTAGCATTTAAAATTTTTAATTTTTAAATTATTCAATTTGCATTCTAAAAATTTACATTCCTGTTTGCCGGGTACAAAAAATCATTTTGAAAACTAAAAAATCTCGAAAAATGGACTAATAACTAATTTTTTGGCATTTAAAATTTTTAAATTTTAAATTATTAAATTTGCATTCTAAAAATTTACATTCCTGTTTGCCGGTTACAAAAAATCATTTTGAAAACTAAAAAATCTCGAAAAATGGACTAATAACTCATTTTTTGGCATTTAAAATTTTTAATTTTTAAATTATTCAATTTGCATTCTAAAAATTTACACTCCTGGTTGCCTGGTACAAAAAGTCATTTTTAAAACTAAAAAATTCTGAAAAATGGACCGATAACTAATTTTTTGGCATTTAAAATTTTTAATTTTTAAATTATTCAATTTGCATTCTAAAAATTTACACTCCTGGTTGCCTGGTACAAAAAGTCATTTTTAAAACTAAAAAATTCCGAAAAATGAACCGATAACTAATTTTTTGGCATTTAAGTTTTTTATTTTTAAATTATTAAATTTGCATTCTAAAAATTTACACTCCTGGTTGCCTGGTACAAAAAGTCATTTTTAAAACTAAAAAATTCTGAAAAATGAACCGATAACTAATTTTTTGGATTTTAAAATTTTTAATTTTTAAATTATTCAATTTGCATTCTAAAAATTTACATTCCTGTTTGCCGGGTACAAAAAATCATTTTGAAAACTAAAAAATCTCGAAAAATGGACTAATAACTAATTTTTTAGCATTTAAAATTTTTAAATTTTAAATTATTAAATTTGCATTCTAAAAATTTACATTCCTGTTTGCCGGTTACAAAAAATCATTTTGAAAACTAAAAAATCTCGAAAAATGGACTAATAACTCATTTTTTGGCATTTAAAATTTTTAATTTTTAAATTATTCAATTTGCATTCTAAAAATTTACACTCCTGGTTGCCTGGTACAAAAAGTCATTTTTAAAACTAAAAAATTCTGAAAAATGGACCGATAACTAATTTTTTGGATTTTAAAATTTTTAATTTTTAAATTATTCAATTTGCATTCTAAAAATTTACATTCCTGGTTGCCTGGTACAAAAAGTCATTTTGAAAACTAAAAAAATCCGAAAAATGGACCAATAACTAATTTTTTGGCATTTAAAATTTTTAATTTTTAAATTATTAAATTTGCATTCTAAAAATTTACATTCCTGTTTGCCGGGTACAAAAAATCATTTTGAAAACTAAAAAATCTCGAAAAATGGACTAATAACTAATTTTTTGGCATTTAAAATTTTTAAATTTTAAATTATTAAATTTGCATTCTAAAAATTTACATTCCTGTTTGCCGGTTACAAAAAATCATTTTGAAAACTAAAAAATCTCGAAAAATGGACTAATAACTCATTTTTTGGCATTTAAAATTTTTAATTTTTAAATTATTCAATTTGCATTCTAAAAATTTACACTCCTGGTTGCCTGGTACAAAAAGTCATTTTTAAAACTAAAAAATTCTGAAAAATGGACCGATAACTAATTTTTTGGCATTTAAAATTTTTAATTTTTAAATTATTCAATTTGCATTCTAAAAATTTACACTCCTGGTTACCTGGTACAAAAAGTCATTTTTAAAACTAAAAAAATCCGAAAAATGAACCGATAACTAATTTTTTGGCATTTAAATTTTTTATTTTTAAATTATTAAATTTGCATTCTAAAAATTTACATTCATGTTTGCCGGGTACAAAAAATCATTTTGAAAACTAAAAAATCTCGAAAAATGGACTAATAACTAATTTTTTGGCATTTAAAATATTTAAATTTTAAATTATTAAATTTGCATTCTAAAAATTTACATTCCTGGTTGCCTGGTACAAAAAGTCAATTTGAAAACTAACAATTCCGAAAAATGGACCGATAACTAATTTTTTAGCATTTAAAATTTTTAATTTTTAAATTATTAAATTTGCATTCTAAAAACTTACATTCCCGGTTGCCTGGTACAAAAAGTCAATTTGAAAACTAAAAAATTCCGAAAAATGGACCGATAACTAACTTTTTAGCATTTAAAATTTTTAATTTTTAATTTATTAAATTTGCATTCTTAATATTTACACTCCTGGTTGCCTGGTACAAAAAGTCATTTTTAAAACTAAAAAATTCTGAAAAATGGACCGATAACTAATTTTTTGGATTTTAAAATTTTTAATTTTTAAATTATTCAATTTGCATTCTAAAAATTTACATTCCTGGTTGCCTGGTAATAAAAGTCATTTTGAAAACTAAAAAAATCCGAAAAATGGACCAATAACTAATTTTTTGGCATTTAAAATTTTTAATTTTTAAATTATTAAATTTGCATTCTAAAAACTTACATTCCTGGTTGCCTGGAACAAAAAGTCATTTGTAAAACTAAAAAATTCCGAAAAATGGACCGATAACTAATTTTATGGCATTTAAATTTTTTAAATTTTAAATTATTAAATTTGCATTCTAAAAATTTACATTCCTGTTTGCCGGGTACAAAAAATCATTTTGAAAACTAAAAAATCTCGAAAAATGGACTAATAACTAATTTTTTGGCATTTAAAATATTTAAATTTTAAATTATTAAATTTGCATTCTAAAAATTTACATTCCTGTTTGCCGGGTACAAAAAATCATTTTGAAAACTAAAAAATCTCGAAAAATGGACTAATAACTAATTTTTTGGCATTTAAAATTTTTAATTTTTAAATTATTAAATTTGCATTCTAAAATTTTACATTCCTGGTTGCCTGGAACAAAAAGTCATTTGTAAAACTAAAAAATTCCGAAAAATGGACCGATAACTAATTTTTTAGCATTTAAAATTTTTAATTTTTAAATTATTCAATTTGCATTCTAAAAATTTACATTCCTGGTTGCCTGGTACAAAAAGTCATTTTGAAAACTAAAAAAATCCGAAAAATGGACCAATAACTAATTTTTTGGCATTTAAAATTTTTAATTTTTAAATTATTAAATTTGCATACTAAAAATTTACATTCCTGGTTGCCTGGTACAAAAAGTCATTTTGAAAACTAAAAAAATCCGAAAAATGGACCAATAACTAATTTTTTGGCATTTAAAATTTTTAATTTTTAAATTATTAAATTTGCATTCTAAAAATTTACACTCCTGGTTGCCTGGTACAAAAAGTCATTTTTAAAACTAAAAATTCCGAAAAATGGACCCATAACTAATTTTTTGGCATTTAAAATTTTTAATTTTTAAAATTATTTAATTTGCGTTCTAAAAATTTACATTCCTGGTTGCCTGGTACAAAAAGTCATTTTGAAAACTAAAAAAATCCGAAAAATGGACCAATAACTAATTTTTTGGCATTTAAAATTTTTAAATTATTAAATTTGCATTCTAAAAACTTACATTCCTGGTTGCCTGGTAAAATAAGTCAATTTGAAAATTAAAAAATTCCGAAAAATGGACCGATAACTAATTTTTTGGCATTTAAAATTTTTAATTTTTAAATTATTAAATTTGCATTCTAAAAATTTACACTCCTGGTTGCCTGGTACAAAAACTCAATTTTAAAACTAAAAAATTCCGAAAAATGGACCGATAACTAATTTATTGGCATTTAAAATTTTTAATTTTTAAATTAATCAATTTGCATTCTAAAAATTTACATTCCTGGTTGCCTGGTACAAAAAGTCATTTTGAAAACTAAAAAAATCCGAAAAATGGACCAATAACTAATTTTTTGGCATTTAAAATTTTTAGTTTTTAAATTATTAAATTTGCATTCTAAAAATTTACACTCCTGGTTGCCTGGTACAAAAAGTCATTTTTAAAACTAAAAATTCCGAAAAATGGACACATAACTAATTTTTTGGCATTTAAAATTTTTAATTTTTAAAATTATTTAATTTGCGTTCTAAAAATTTACATTCCTGGTTGCCTGGTACAAAAAGTCATTTTGAAAACTAAAAAAATCCGAAAAATGGACCAATAACTAATTTTTGGGCATTTAAAATTTTTAAATTATTAAATTTGCATTCTAAAAATTTACATTCCTGGTTGCCTGGCACAAAAAGTCATTTTTAAAACTAAAAAATTCCGAAAAATGGACCGATAACTAATTTTTTAGCATTTAAAATTTTTATTTTTAAATTATTAAATTTGCATTCTAAAAATTTAAATTCCTGGTTGCCTGGTACAAAAAGTCAATTTGAAAACTAAAAAATTCCGAAAAATGGACCGATAACTAATTTTTTGGCATTTAAAATTTTTAATTTTTAAATTATTAAATTTGCATTCTAAAAATTTACACTCCTGGTTGCCTGGTACAAAAAGTCAATTTGAAAATTAAAAAATTCCGAAAAATGGACCGATAACTAATTTTTTGGCATTTAAAATTTTTAATTTTTAAATTATTAAATTTGCATTCTAAAAATTTACACTCCTGGTTGCCTGGTACAAAAACTCAATTTTAAAACTAAAAAATTCCGAAAAATGGACCGATAACTAATTTATTGGCATTTAAAATTTTTAATTTTTAAATTAATCAATTTGCATTCTAAAAATTTACATTCCTGGTTGCCTGGTACAAAAAGTAATTTTTAAAACTAAAAATTCCGAAAAATGGACACATAACTAATTTTTTGGCATTTAAAATTTTTAAAATTATTAAATTTGCATTCTAAAAATTTACATTCCTGGTTGCCTGGTACAAAAAGTCATTTTGAAAACTAAAAAAATCCGAAAAATGGACCAATAACTAATTTTTTGGCATTTAAAATTTTTAAATTATTAAATTTGCATTCTAAAAATTTACATTCCTGTTTGCCGGGTACAAAAAATCATTTTGAAAACTAAAAAATCTCGAAAAATGGACTAATAACTAATTTTTTGGCATTTAAAATTTTTAATTTTTAAATTATTAAATTTGCATTCTAAAATTTTACATTCCTGGTTGCCTGGAACAAAAAGTCATTTGTAAAACTAAAAAATTCCGAAAAATGGACCGATAACTAATTTTTTAGCATTTAAAATTTTTAATTTTTAAATTATTTAATTTGCATTCTAAAAATTTACATTTCTGGTTGCCTGGTACAAAAAGTCATTTTGAAAACTAAAAAAATCCGAAAAATGGACCAATAACTAATTTTTTGGCATTTAAAATTTTTAATTTTTAAATTATTAAATTTGCATACTAAAAATTTACATTCCTGGTTGCCTGGTGCAAAAAGTCATTTTTAAAACTAAAAAATTCCGAAAAATGGAATGATAAATAATTTTTTGTCATTTAAAATTTTTATTTTTAAATTATTAAATTTGCATTCTAAAAATTTACATTCCTGGTTGCCTGGTACAAAAAGTCAATTTGAAAACTAAACAATTCCGAAAAATGGACCGATAACTAATTTTTTAGCATTTAAAATTTTTAATTTTTAAATTATTAAATTTGCAATCTAAAAACTTACATTCCCGGTTGCCTGGTACAAAAAGTCAATTTGAAAACTAAAAAATTCCGAAAAATGGACCGATAACTAACTTTTTGGCATTTAAAATTTTTAATTTTTAATTTATTAAATTTGCATTCTTAATATTTACATTCCTGGTTGCCTGGTACAAAAAGTCATTTTGAAAACTAAAATATTCCGAAAAATGGACCGAAAACTAATTTTTTGGCATTAAAAATTTTTAATTTTTAAATTATTAAATTTGCATTCTAAAAATTTACATTCCTGGTTGCCTGGTACAAAAAGTCATTTTTAAAACTAAAAAATTCCGAAAAATGGACCAATAACTAATTTTTTGGCATTTAAAATTTTTATATTTAAATTATTAAATTTGCATTCTAAAAACTTACATTCCTGGTTGCCTGGTACAAAAAGTCAATTTGAAAATTAAAAAATTCCGAAAAATGGACCGATAACTAATTTTTTGGCATTTAAAATTTTTAATTTTTAAATTATTAAATTTGCATTCTAAAAATTTACACTCCTGGTTGCCTGGTACAAAAAGTCAATTTTAAAACTAAAAAATTCCGAAAAATGGACCGATAACTAATTTATTGGCATTTAAAATTTTTTATTTTTAAATTAATCAATTTGCATTCTAAAAATTTACATTCCTGGTTGCCTGGTACAAAAAGTCATTTTGAAAACTAAAAAAATCCGAAAAATGGACCAATAACTAATTTTTTGGCATTTAAAATTTTTAATTTTTAAATTATTAAATTTGCATTCTAAAAATTTACACTCCTGGTTGCCAGGTACAAAAAGTAATTTTTAAAACTAAAAATTCCGAAAAATGGACCCATAACTAATTTTTTGGCATTTAAAATTTTTAATTTTTAAAATTATTTAATTTGCGTTCTAAAAATTTACATTCCTGGTTGCCTGGTACAAAAAGTCATTTTGAAAACTAAAAAAATCCGAAAAATGGACCAATAACTAATTTTTTGGCATTTAAAATTTTTAAATTATTAAATTTGCATTCTAAAAATTTACATTCCTGGTTGCCTGGTACAAAAAGTCATTTTTAAAACTAAAAAATTCCGAAAAATGGACCGATAACTAATTTATTGGCATTTAAAATTTTTTATTTTTAAATTAATCAATTTGCATTCTAAAAATTTACATTCCTGGTTGCCTGGTACAAAAAGTCATTTTGAAAACTAAAAAAATCCGAAAAATGGACCAATAACTAATTTTTTGGCATTTAAAATTTTTAATTTTTAAATTATTAAATTTGCATTCTAAAAATTTACACTCCTGGTTGCCAGGTACAAAAAGTCATTTTTAAAACTAAAAATTCCGAAAAATGGACCCATAACTAATTTTTTGGCATTTAAAATTTTTAATTTTTAAAATTATTTAATTTGCGTTCTAAAAATTTACATTCCTGGTTGCCTGGTACAAAAAGTCATTTTGAAAACTAAAAAAATCCGAAAAATGGACCAATAACTAATTTTTTGGCATTTAAAATTTTTAAATTATTAAATTTGCATTCTAAAAATTTACATTCCTGGTTGCCTGGTACAAAAAGTCATTTTTAAAACTAAAAAATTCCGAAAAATGGACCGATAAATAATTTTTTGTCATTTAAAATTTTTATTTTTAAATTATTAAATTTGCATTCTAAAAATTTACATTCCTGGTTGCCTGGTACAAAAAGTCAATTTGAAAACTAAACAATTCCGAAAAATGGACCGATAACTAATTTTTTAGCATTTAAAATTTTTAATTTTTAAATTATTAAATTTGCATTCTAAAAACTTACATTCCCGGTTGCCTGGTACAAAAAGTCAATTTGAAAACTAAAAAATTCCGAAAAATGGACCGATAACTAACTTTTTGGCATTTAAAATTTTTAATTTTTAATTTATTAAATTTGCATTCTTAATATTTACATTCCTGGTTGCCTGGTACAAAAAGTCATTTTGAAAACTAAAATATTCCGAAAAATGGACCGATAACTAATTTTTTGGCATTAAAAATTTTTAATTTTTAAATTATTAAATTTGCATTCTAAAAATTTACATTCCTGGTTGCCTGGTACAAAAAGTCATTTTTAAAACTAAAAAATTCCGAAAAATGGACCGACAACTAATTTTTTGGCATTTAAAATTTTTATATTTAAATTATTAAATTTGCATTCTAAAAACTTACATTCCTGGTTGCCTGGTAAAAAAAGTCAATTTGAAAATTAAAAAATTCCGAAAAATGGACCGATAACTAATTTTTTGGCATTTAAAATTTTTAATTTTTAAATTATTAAATTTGCATTCTAAAAATTTACACTCCTGGTTGCCTGGTACAAAAACTCAATTTTAAAACTAAAAAATTCCGAAAAATGGACCGATAACTTATTTATTGGCATTTAAAATTTTTAATTTTTAAATTAATCAATTTGCATTCTAAAAATTTACATTCCTGGTTGCCTGGTACAAAAAGTCATTTTGAAAACTAAAAAAATCCGAAAAATGGACCAATAACTAATTTTTTGGCATTTAAAATTTTTAGTTTTTAAATTATTAAATTTGCATTCTAAAAATTTACACTCCTGGTTGCCTGGTACAAAAAGTCATTTTTAAAACTAAAAATTCCGAAAAATGGACACATAACTAATTTTTTGGCATTTAAAATTTTTAATTTTTAAAATTATTTAATTTGCGTTCTAAAAATTTACATTCCTGGTTGCCTGGTACAAAAAGTCATTTTGAAAACTAAAAAAATCCGAAAAATGGACCAATAACTAATTTTTTGGCATTTAAAATTTTTAAATTATTAAATTTGCATTCTAAAAATTTACATTCCTGGTTGCCTGGTACAAAAAGTCATTTTTAAAACTAAAAAATTCCGAAAAATGGACCGATAACTAATTTTTTGGCATTTAAAATTTTTATTTTTAAATTATTAAATTTGCATTCTAAAAATTTACATTCCTGGTAGCCTGGTACAAAAAGTCAATTTGAAAACTAAAAAATTCCGAAAAATGGACCGATAACTAATTTTTTGGCATTTAAAATTTTTAATTTTTAAATTATTAAATTTGCATTCTAAAAATTTACACTCCTGGTTGCCTGGTACAAAAAGTCATTTTTAAAACTAAAAAATTCCGAAAAATGGACCGATAACTAATTTTTTGGCATGTAAAATTTTAAATTTTTAAATTATTAAATTTGCTTTCTAAAAATTTACACTCCTGGTTGCCTGGTACAAAAAGTCATTTTTAAAACTAAAAAATTCCGAAAAATCGACCGATAACTAATTTTTTGGCATTTAAAATTTTTATTTTTAAATTATTTAATTTGCGTTCTAAAAATTTACATTCCTGGTTGCCTGGTACAAAAAGTCATTTTGAAAACTAAAAAAATCCGAAAAATGGACCAATAACTAATTTTTTGGCATTTAAAATTTTTAAATTATTAAATTTGCATTCTAAAAATTTACATTCCTGTTTGCCGGGTACAAAAAATCATTTTGAAAACTAAAAAATCTCGAAAAATGGACTAATAACTAATTTTTTGGCATTTAAAATTTTTAATTTTTAAATTATTAAATTTGCATTCTAAAATTTTACATTCCTGGTTGCCTGGAACAAAAAGTCATTTGTAAAACTAAAAAATTCCGAAAAATGGACCGATAACTAATTTTTTAGCATTTAAAATTTTTAATTTTTAAATTATTTAATTTGCATTCTAAAAATTTACATTTCTGGTTGCCTGGTACAAAAAGTCATTTTGAAAACTAAAAAAATCCGAAAAATGGACCAATAACTAATTTTTTGGCATTTAAAATTTTTAATTTTTAAATTATTAAATTTGCATACTAAAAATTTACATTCCTGGTTGCCTGGTGCAAAAAGTCATTTTTAAAACTAAAAAATTCCGAAAAATGGAATGATAAATAATTTTTTGTCATTTAAAATTTTTATTTTTAAATTATTAAATTTGCATTCTAAAAATTTACATTCCTGGTTGCCTGGTACAAAAAGTCAATTTGAAAACTAAACAATTCCGAAAAATGGACCGATAACTAATTTTTTAGCATTTAAAATTTTTAATTTTTAAATTATTAAATTTGCAATCTAAAAACTTACATTCCCGGTTGCCTGGTACAAAAAGTCAATTTGAAAACTAAAAAATTCCGAAAAATGGACCGATAACTAACTTTTTGGCATTTAAAATTTTTAATTTTTAATTTATTAAATTTGCATTCTTAATATTTACATTCCTGGTTGCCTGGTACAAAAAGTCATTTTGAAAACTAAAATATTCCGAAAAATGGACCGAAAACTAATTTTTTGGCATTTAAAATTTTTATATTTAAATTATTAAATTTGCATTCTAAAAACTTACATTCCTGGTTGCCTGGTACAAAAAGTCAATTTGAAAATTAAAAAATTCCGAAAAATGGACCGATAACTAATTTTTTGGCATTTAAAATTTTTAATTTTTAAATTATTAAATTTGCATTCTAAAAATTTACACTCCTGGTTGCCTGGTACAAAAAGTCAATTTTAAAACTAAAAAATTCCGAAAAATGGACCGATAACTAATTTATTGGCATTTAAAATTTTTTATTTTTAAATTAATCAATTTGCATTCTAAAAATTTACATTCCTGGTTGCCTGGTACAAAAAGTCATTTTGAAAACTAAAAAAATCCGAAAAATGGACCAATAACTAATTTTTTGGCATTTAAAATTTTTAATTTTTAAATTATTAAATTTGCATTCTAAAAATTTACACTCCTGGTTGCCAGGTACAAAAAGTCATTTTTAAAACTAAAAATTCCGAAAAATGGACCCATAACTAATTTTTTGGCATTTAAAATTTTTAATTTTTAAAATTATTTAATTTGCGTTCTAAAAATTTACATTCCTGGTTGCCTGGTACAAAAAGTCATTTTGAAAACTAAAAAAATCCGAAAAATGGACCAATAACTAATTTTTTGGCATTTAAAATTTTTAAATTATTAAATTTGCATTCTAAAAATTTACATTCCTGGTTGCCTGGTACAAAAAGTCATTTTTAAAACTAAAAAATTCCGAAAAATGGACCGATAACTAATTTATTGGCATTTAAAATTTTTTATTTTTAAATTAATCAATTTGCATTCTAAAAATTTACATTCCTGGTTGCCTGGTACAAAAAGTCATTTTGAAAACTAAAAAAATCCGAAAAATGGACCAATAACTAATTTTTTGGCATTTAAAATTTTTAATTTTTAAATTATTAAATTTGCATTCTAAAAATTTACACTCCTGGTTGCCAGGTACAAAAAGTCATTTTTAAAACTAAAAATTCCGAAAAATGGACCCATAACTAATTTTTTGGCATTTAAAATTTTTAATTTTTAAAATTATTTAATTTGCGTTCTAAAAATTTACATTCCTGGTTGCCTGGTACAAAAAGTCATTTTGAAAACTAAAAAAATCCGAAAAATGGACCAATAACTAATTTTTTGGCATTTAAAATTTTTAAATTATTAAATTTGCATTCTAAAAATTTACATTCCTGGTTGCCTGGTACAAAAAGTCATTTTTAAAACTAAAAAATTCCGAAAAATGGACCGATAAATAATTTTTTGTCATTTAAAATTTTTATTTTTAAATTATTAAATTTGCATTCTAAAAATTTACATTCCTGGTTGCCTGGTACAAAAAGTCAATTTGAAAACTAAACAATTCCGAAAAATGGACCGATAACTAATTTTTTAGCATTTAAAATTTTTAATTTTTAAATTATTAAATTTGCATTCTAAAAACTTACATTCCCGGTTGCCTGGTACAAAAAGTCAATTTGAAAACTAAAAAATTCCGAAAAATGGACCGATAACTAACTTTTTGGCATTTAAAATTTTTAATTTTTAATTTATTAAATTTGCATTCTTAATATTTACATTCCTGGTTGCCTGGTACAAAAAGTCATTTTGAAAACTAAAATATTCCGAAAAATGGACCGATAACTAATTTTTTGGCATTAAAAATTTTTAATTTTTAAATTATTAAATTTGCATTCTAAAAATTTACATTCCTGGTTGCCTGGTACAAAAAGTCATTTTTAAAACTAAAAAATTCCGAAAAATGGACCGACAACTAATTTTTTGGCATTTAAAATTTTTATATTTAAATTATTAAATTTGCATTCTAAAAACTTACATTCCTGGTTGCCTGGTAAAAAAAGTCAATTTGAAAATTAAAAAATTCCGAAAAATGGACCGATAACTAATTTTTTGGCATTTAAAATTTTTAATTTTTAAATTATTAAATTTGCATTCTAAAAATTTACACTCCTGGTTGCCTGGTACAAAAACTCAATTTTAAAACTAAAAAATTCCGAAAAATGGACCGATAACTTATTTATTGGCATTTAAAATTTTTAATTTTTAAATTAATCAATTTGCATTCTAAAAATTTACATTCCTGGTTGCCTGGTACAAAAAGTCATTTTGAAAACTAAAAAAATCCGAAAAATGGACCAATAACTAATTTTTTGGCATTTAAAATTTTTAGTTTTTAAATTATTAAATTTGCATTCTAAAAATTTACACTCCTGGTTGCCTGGTACAAAAAGTCATTTTTAAAACTAAAAATTCCGAAAAATGGACACATAACTAATTTTTTGGCATTTAAAATTTTTAATTTTTAAAATTATTTAATTTGCGTTCTAAAAATTTACATTCCTGGTTGCCTGGTACAAAAAGTCATTTTGAAAACTAAAAAAATCCGAAAAATGGACCAATAACTAATTTTTTGGCATTTAAAATTTTTAAATTATTAAATTTGCATTCTAAAAATTTACATTCCTGGTTGCCTGGTACAAAAAGTCATTTTTAAAACTAAAAAATTCCGAAAAATGGACCGATAACTAATTTTTTGGCATTTAAAATTTTTATTTTTAAATTATTAAATTTGCATTCTAAAAATTTACATTCCTGGTAGCCTGGTACAAAAAGTCAATTTGAAAACTAAAAAATTCCGAAAAATGGACCGATAACTAATTTTTTGGCATTTAAAATTTTTAATTTTTAAATTATTAAATTTGCATTCTAAAAATTTACACTCCTGGTTGCCTGGCACAAAAAGTCATTTTTAAAACTAAAAAATTCCGAAAAATGGACCGATAACTAATTTTTTGGCATGTAAAATTTTAAATTTTTAAATTATTAAATTTGCTTTCTAAAAATTTACACTCCTGGTTGCCTGGTACAAAAAGTCATTTTTAAAACTAAAAAATTCCGAAAAATCGACCGATAACTAATTTTTTGGCATTTAAAATTTTTATTTTTAAATTATTAAATTTGCATTCTAAAAATTTACATTCCTGGTTGCCTGGTACAAAACGTCATTTTTAAAACTAAAAAATTCCGAAAAATGGACCGATAACTAATTTTTTGGCATTTAAATTTTTTATTTTTAAATTATTAAATTTGCATTCTAAAAATTTACATTCCTGGTTGCCTGGTACGAAAAGTCATTTTTAAAACTAAAAAATTCCGAAAAATGGACCGATAACTAATTTTTTGGCATTTAAAATTTTTATTTTTAAATTATTAAATTTGCATTCTAAAAATTTACATTCCTGGTTGCCTGGTACAAAAAGTCAATTTGAAAACTAAACAATTCCGAAAAATGGACCGATAACTAATTTTTTAGCATTTAAAATTTTTAATTTTTAAATTATTAAATTTGCATTCTAAAAATTTACATTCCTGGTTGCCTGGTACAAAAAGTCATTTTTAAAACTAAAAAATTCCGAAAAATGGACCGATAACTAATTTTTTGGCATTTAAAATTTTTAAATTATTAAATTTGCATTCTAAAAATTTACATTCCTGGTTGCCTGGTACAAAAAGTCATTTTTAAAACTAAAAAATTCCGAAAAATGGACCGATAACTAATTTTTTGGCATTTAAAATTTTTATTTTTAAATTATTAAATTTGCATTCTAAAAATTTACATTCCTGGTTGCCTGGTACAAAAAGTCAATTTGAAAATTAACAATTCCGAAAAATGGGACCGATAACTAATTTTTTAGCATTTAAAATTTTTAATTTTTAAATTATTAAATTTGCATTCTAAAAAGTTACATTACTGGTTGCCTGGTACAAAAAGTCAATTTGAAAACTAAAAAATTCCGAAAAAAGGACCGATAACTAAATTTTTGGCATTTAAAATTTTTAATTTATTAAGTTTGCATTCTTAATATTTACATTCCTAGTTGCCTGGTACAAAAAGTCATTTTGAAAATTAAAATATTCCGAAAAATGGACCGATAACTAACTTTTTGGCATTAAAAATTTTTAATTTTTATTATTAAATTTGCATTCTAAAAATTTACATTCCTGGTACAAAAAGTCATTTTTAAAATTAAAAATTCCGAAAAATGGACCGATAACTAATGTTTTGGCATTTAAAATTTTTATTTTTAAATTATGAAATTTTCATTCTAAAAATTTACGTTCCTGGTTGCCTGGTACAAAAAGTCAATTTGAATACTAAAAAATTCCGAAAAATGGACCGATAACTAAATTTTTGGCATTTAAAATTTTTAATTTATTAAATTTGCATTCTTAATATTTACATTCCTGGTTGCCTGGTACAAAAAGTCATTTTGAAAACTAAAATATTCCGAAAAATGGACCGATAACTAAATTTTTGGCATTAAAAATTTTTAATTTTTAAATTATTAAATTTGCATTCTAAAAATTTACATTCCTGGTTGCCTGGTATAAAAAGTCATTTTTAAAACTAAAAAATTCCGAAAAATGGACCGATAACTAAATTTTTGGCATTAAAAATTTTTAATTTTTAAATTATTAAATTTGCATTCTAAAAATTTACATTCCTGGTTGCCTGGTATAAAAAGTCATTTTTAAAATTAAAAATTCCGAAAAATGGACCGACAACTAATTTTTTTGCATTTAAAATTATAAATTTTTAGATTATTAAATTTGCATTCTAAAAATTTACACTCCCGGTTGCCTGGTACAAAAAGTCATTTTTAAAACTAAAAAATTCCGAAAAATGGACCGATAACTAATTTATTGGCATTTAAAATTTTTAATTTTTAAATTATTCAATTTGCATTCTAAAAATTTACATTCCTGGTTGCCTGGTACAAAAAGTCATTTTGAAAACTAAAAAAATCCGAAAAATGGACCAATAACTAATTTTTTGGCATTTAAAATTTTAAATTTTTAAATTATTAAATTTGCATTCTAAAAATTTACACTCCTGGTTGCCTGGTACAAAAAGTCATTTTTAAAACTAAAAATTCCGAAAAATGGACCGATAACTAATTTTTTGGTATTAAACATTTTTAATTTTTAAAATTATTCAATTTGCGTTCTAAAAATTTACATTCCTGGTTGCCTGGTACAAAAAGTCATTTTGAAAACTAAAAAAATCCGAAAAATGGACCAATAACTATTTTTTTGGCATTTAAAATTTTTAATTTTTAAATTATTAAATTTGCATTCTAAAAATTTACATTCCTGGTTGCCTGGTACAAAAAGTCATTTTTAAAACTAAAAAATTCCGAAAAATGGACCGATAACTAATTTTTTGGCATTTAAAATTTTTATTTTTAAATTATTAAATTTGCATTCTAAAAATTTACATTCCTGGTTGCCTGGTACAAAAAGTCATTTTTAAAACTAAAAAATTCCGAAAAATGGACCGATAACTAATTTTTTGGCATTTAAAATTTTTAATTTTTAAATTATTAAATTTGCATTCTAAAAATTTACATTCCTGGTTGCCTGGTACAAAAAGTCATTTTTAAAACTAAAATATTCCGAAAAATGGACCGATAACTAATTTTTTGGCATTTAAAATTTTAAATTTTTAAATTATTAAATTTACATTCCTGGTTGCCTGGTACAAAAAGTCAATTTGAAAACTAAACAATTCCGAAAAATGGACCGATAACTAATTTTTTAGCATTTAAAATTTTTAATTTTTAAATTATTAAATTTGCATTCTAAAAAGTTACATTCCTGGTTGCCTGGTACAAAAAGTCAATTTGAAAACTAAAAAATTCCGAAAAATGGACCGATAACTAAATTTTTGGCATTTAAAATTTTTAATTTATTAAATTTGCATTCTTAATATTTACATTCCTGGTTGCCTGGTACAAAAAGTCATTTTGAAAACTAAAATATTCCGAAAAATGGACCGATAACTAAATTTTTGGCATTAAAAATTTTTAATTTTTAAATTATTAAATTTGCATTCTAAAAATTTACATTCCTGGTTGCCTGGTATAAAAAGTCATTTTTAAAACTAAAAAATTTACATTCCTGGTTGCCTGGTATAAAAAGTCATTTTTAAAACTAAAAAATTCCGAAAAATGGACTGATAACTAAATTTTTGGCATTAAAAATTTTTAATTTTTAAATTATTAAATTTGCATTCTAAAAATTTACATTCCTGGTTGCCTGGTATAAAAAGTCATTTTTAAAATTAAAAATTCCGAAAAATGGACCGATAACTAATTTTTTGGCATTTAAAATTATAAATTTTTAGATTATTAAATTTGCATTCTAAAAATTTACACTCCCGGATGCCTGGTACAAAAAGTCATTTTTAAAACTAAAAAATTCCGAAAAATGGACCGATAACTAATTTATTGGCATTTAAAATTTTTAATTTTTAAATTATTCAATTTGCATTCTAAAAATTTAAATTCCTGGTTGCCTGGTACAAAAAGTCATTTTGAAAACTAAAAAAATCCGAAAAATGGACCAATAACTAATTTTTTGGCATTTAAAATTTTTAATTTTTAAATTATTAAATTTGCATTCTAAAAATTTACACTCCTGGTTGCCTGGTACAAAAAGTCATTTTTAAAACTAAAAATTCCGAAAAATGGACCGATAACTAATTTTTTGGCATTTAAAATTTTTAATTTTTAAAATTATTCAATTTGCGTTCTAAAAATTTACATTCCTGGTTGCCTGGTACAAAAAGTCATTTTGAAAACTAGAAAAATCCGAAAAATATACCAATAACTAATTTTTTGGCATTTAAAATTTTTAATTTTTAAATTATTAAATTTGCATTCTAAAAATTTACATTCCTGGTTGCCTGGTACAAAAAGTCAATTTTAAAACTAAAAAATTCCGAAAAATGGACCGATAACTAATTTTTTGGCATTTAAAATTTTAATTTTTAAATTATTAAATTTGCATTCTAAAAATTTACATTCCTGGTTGCCTGGTACAAAAAGTCAATTTGAAAACTAAACAATTCCGAAAAATGGACCGATAACTAATTTTTTAGCATTTAAAATTTTTAATTTTTAAATTATTAAATTTGCATTCTAAAAAGTTACATTCCTGGTTGCCTGGTACAAAAAGTCAATTTGAAAACTAAAAAATTCCGAAAAATGGACCGATAACTAAATTTTTGGCATTTAAAATTTTTAATTTTTAATTTATTAAATTTGCATTCTTAATATTTGCATTCTAAAAATTTGCATTTAAAAAGATCGATAACTAATTTTTTGGCATTTAAAATTTTTAATTTTTAAATTATTAAATTTGCATTCTAAAAATTTACACTCCTGGTTGCCTGGTACAAAAAGTCATTTTTAAAACTAAAAAATTCCGAAAAATGGACCGTTAACTAATTTTTTGGCATTTAAAATTTTAAATTTTTAAATTATTAAATTTGCATTCTAAAAATTTACATTCCTGGTTGCCTGGTACAAAAAGTCATTTTTAAAACTAAAAAATTCCGAAAAATGGACCGATAACTAATTTTTTGGCATTTAAAATTTTTATTTTCAAATTATTAAATTTGCATTCTAAAAATTTACATTCCTGGTTGCCTGGTACAAACAGTCAATTTGAAAACTAAACAATTCCGAAAAATGGACCGATAACTAATTTTTTAGCATTTAAAATTTTTAATTTTTAAATTATTAAATTTGCATTCTAAAAAGTTACATTCCTGGTTGCCTGGTACAAAAAGTCAATTTGAAAACTAAAAAATTCCGAAAAATGGACCGATAACTAAATTTTTGGCATTTAAAATTTTTAATTTTTAATATATTAAATTTGCATTCTTAATATTTACATTCCTGGTTTCCTGGTACAAAAAGTCATTTTGAAAACTAAAATATTCCGAAAAATGGACCGATAACTAACTTTTTGGCATTAAAAATTTTTAATTTTTAAATTATTAAATTTGCATTCTAAAAATTTACATTCCTGGTTGCCTGGTATAAAAAGTCAATTTGAAAACTAAAAAATTCCGAAAAATGGACCGATAACTAATTTTTTGGCATTTAAAATTTTTAATTTTTAAATTATTAAATTTGCATTTTAAAAATTTACACTCCTGGTTGCCTGGTACAAAAAGTCATTTTTAAAACTAAAAAATTCCGAAAAATGGACCGATAACTAATTTTTTGGCATTTAAAATTTTAAATTTTTAAATTAATAAATTTGCTTTCTAAAAATTTACATTCCTGGTTGCCTGGTACAAAAAGTCATTTTTAAAACTAAAAAATTCCGAAAAATGGACCGATAACTAATTTTTTGGCATTTAAAATTTTTATTTTTAAATTATTAAATTTGCATTCTAAAAATTTACATTCCTGGTTGCCTGGTACAAAAAGTCAATTTGAAAACTAAACAATTCCGAAAAATGGACCGATAACAAATTTTTTAGCATTTAAAATTTTTAATTTTTAAATTATTAAATTTGCATTCTAAAAAGTTACATTACTGGTTGCCTGGTACAAAAAGTCAATTTGAAAACTAAAAAATTCCGAAAAATGGACCGATAACTAAATTTTTGGCATTTAAAATTTTTAATTTTTAATTTATTAAATTTGCATTCTTAATATTTACATTCCTGGTTTCCTGGTACAAAAAGTCATTTTGAAAACTAAAATATTCCGAAAAATGGACCGATAACTAACTTTTTGGCATTAAAAATTTTTAATTTTTAAATTATTAAATTTGCATTCTAAAAATTTACATTCCTGGTTGCCTGGTATAAAAAGTCATTTTTAAAATTAAAAATTCCGAAAAATGGACCGATAACTAATTTTTTGGCATTTAAAATTATAAATTTTTAGATTATTAAATTTGCATTCTAAAAATTTACATTCCTGGTTGCCTGGTAAAAAAAGTAATTTTTAAAACTAAAAAATTCCGAAAAATGGACCTATAACTAAGTTTTTGGCATTTAAAATTTTTAATTATTAAATTTGCATTCTAAAAGTCAGTTTTAAAAAATAAAAAAGTATGAAAAATGGACAGAAAACTATTTTTTTGGAATTTTGAATTTTTGAATTTTTAAATTATTAAATTTGCATTCTAAAAATTA
Organism: Dolichopus griseipennis; assembly: GCA_963082915.1. NCBI lineage: Eukaryota > Metazoa > Arthropoda > Insecta > Diptera > Dolichopodidae > Dolichopus > Dolichopus griseipennis. The sequence continues at coordinate 69,712,991 of OY720445.1, forward strand.
AAATTCCTGGGTGCCTGGTACAAAAAGTCATTTTTAAAAGTATAAAAATTATGAAAAATGGACCTGTAACTACTTGTTTTGACATTTAGAGTTTTTAATGATTCATTTATCATTTCTGGTTAAAAAATATCATTAATATAAATTAATTTGAAATTTAGAGAAACTTAAAATCAGTTTCATATTTAATTTTTGTTTTTAAAAAATGTTTTAAATACATTGTTACAATTTATATTTTTACTCTTTCTTTATATATTTTGTGGCCCTAAAAAAAGCCGATTTTTTTAAAAATTGTTTTAAAAACTTTTATAGAATTTATTTTTTTACTCTTTCTTTATTAATTTTGTGGCCTTTAAAAAAGCCGATTTTAATATATATTTTTAAAAAAATTGAAGTTTTCTAAAGAAATACTTTGTTGCAACAGCTGAAAAATTTACGAGTAACTGAAACTAGCTAACTGCACACTTGTTAATTTTGTAAATACTTTCCACATCGTTTTTTCCGAAGTTACCTAAAAAAAGAAAATAATGTTATTAAATTGAAAAACATTTGATAATTTTTATAAAATAAAAATTAGTGGGTGAATAATTGTTAGTCAAATTTTCAAAGTTAATTTTACTTTTGTAAACTTTAAAGTAAGTCTAGATAGAAACACCGATACCATCAAATTGTATAAAATGATACATTAACCCAAGATATAGAGTAATAAATTTTTAAATTATGATAAGATTCGTCAAATCTATTAAAAATCTTTCAATCATAACCATTCGAAAGATTCTGTAGACAAGAAACAGATTAAATTAGAAAGTATCAGTAATAAGATTAAGAAGCAAGATTGTTCCAAATTAATACTGAAGAATTTTTTTAGAGAAAATCAAAGAACCTTGTTTTTTATTATAATAATATTCCAAAAAATTGTGTTCCGCTTAAGGAAACTACTAATTAAGTTTAAACCTTAAAAAATCCTACGTTTATTTTAAGATAATTTATTTTTATAACCAATAATAATTCGAAGAATTCTTTACTATTTTTAGAAATTCCATAGCACCAATGTTAAGTGTTGCATCCCTTTTGAATGTACATTTCTTTTATTTTAAATTTTCTTTGAATTCAATGAGTGGTGAGTTAATTGTTAACTAATTCTGTAATCTGTATAAATATTAACAATCTATTTATTTAAGTATAATTGGTATGTCTACCATTAAATTTTATTCAGTGATTCTCAATTTACCAGAACCAAAATGTACTTAAGCATAACTTTTCATATTTTTTTTGAAAGGGAGAACAAAATCAAAGCAAAATATACATAATTAACAATATTTAAAAAAAAATGTATTTAAATTTAAAAATTTTATTTCAAAGAAAGTTTTTTGGTTTTGCTCCTAATTTTAGACACGAATAATTTTGTGGTCTACTTCTTTTTACTTTTTGTTTAAATTTTTTTTTAAAGACTTTTTGAAAATAATCCTCATAAGAAAAATTTGAAGAATTTAAAATCGTAAGTATATATTATGGAAGCGGGTCCTATGCCGTTATTTTATTGGCTCGTAATATAATTAGTCTTGTATTTCTTGATCATTTGACTTTATTTGACTTGCCCCTATTTGTTTTATTAATTTGTTTGTATTTTCATTTACATGTACTTCGTTTACCTGAATTTTGCAAAGTAGGTTTGCACATATATTTTATACAGGCAAACTAAAATACAGGTAAATGATAAAGAGACACCGTATTTTGAAAGTTACCCATATATTGTATAACATATATAAAAGAACTAAGAAAGACTAAAAGGTCTTTTAAAACGCATTTAAAAATTCTATAAAAAAAAATTCGCCTAAAACTTAAAATAAAAAAAAGTCCTAAAAATTGGACTGTAGCTTTTGGGAACGTGGGAATGTGTTTAAAAGTTTCTTAAATAAAGATAAAAAGCCAAAGTAACCAAATTGCTCGAAAGTTTCAAATCCAGAAAAATTTACGTTTCTTAATATTTGGTGACTGTTTTCTTGGGAACTTTTTTCATCTAATTTTTTTTTTTTAATTTGTTATTTTTGGAAAAGAAACCAATCTTTTAATTTTAAAGTTAATTTTAAAGAATCCGTTGTCAAAGACAAAAAACTCGAATCAAATTCTAATTGAAAAAAGTAAATGGGTCATTCTTTTTTTAAACGACCACTTGCCTGCGACGACAAAAAAACATCATTATTCCGAAAAATATTGTGAATTAAAAAAAAATTAAAATAAAAACGAAATGCAAAATATATTTAGATTTTAGATCATTATTAATATATATATATATTATTTTTATTTGACAATTATCTTCCACTATGTTACCGAAGGTATCAAATTTTGACATGTCCCAGCATAAATTTTTAAAATTTAAATGGCAAATTTTTTATTGTAATACTACAAAATTTCTTAACTTTGAGTTTTATAATAAAGTAATAGTTTTAAATTTTATTAAAATATAATTAAATTTTTTTTTGGTTAATTTTTTCATTAAAATATAATATAAAATATATGTGTCCCATGTTTTTTTCAACTCTGTTACTTCCACTCTGTTTTTGTTAAAAAAAACGGTTGTTTGAAATTTCAAATATAAAAAGCGCGCCAATATTGTTCCCAAGAATTTTACAATTAATTTGGAATAAAAAATATTTGGATTTTAAGTGTAACTTCTAAATTCGAACAGTTAGTTTGTATACATTTCGGTTGTGGCAAAATTCAATTTCTACTCTGTTACGTAAAAATTCTGGTGAGTAAGTTTATATATGTTATTAAATTATTTATATTATATGTGTAAATAAAAATCAAATTTATAAAACTCAAATTTTATTTTAAAATATTACCTAAAGCGAAATCTATTTGATTTTAAAGAAGTTTTTTCCACTCTGTTATTATTCTACTGTGTTACTTTTTGGTAACAGAATGGAAAAAAATAGTAACAGAGTATAAAAATCCGAAAGCGAATAATCTTCAAATATAAAAAATGGTAGCTTCCTCTTTGTTAAAATGGCTGGACCAAAGAATAATTTCTACAGATACGTAGGAATTATCCAAAATCTAATTGAAGACGGTGATATTGTTATTATGTTCTTCAAAAGCTGTGATAGTAGTAAGCATTGTTTTAAGATACAAGAAAATGATGAAGCGAACATTACGCCTGATCAAGTAGACTATTTTATAGTTTTAATTCATCTGTAGATATTGCAGAAAAATAAATTACAATAGAAGTACAAATATTTTTATATTTTGTTACTACTGTTCTACTATGTTACCTTGCCTTCCACTATGTTACTCTTAAGTTTTTTTATTTTAATTTTGTGTGATATTTGAATTGTTAAGTTATAATTAATTAATTTTATTAAAAATGAAATTCTTTATTTAAATTAGTTTAATACATTAGTGGAATGTAAAAATTTATGTAATTAATTTAAATTTTTATAATGCACCAAGTGAAATTTTGAATTGTAAGGTGTTCTTTTGTTAATTTTTTTATTATTTTTATATAATTAAAAAAAAAATAAAAAAGGAGTTGGAACATACTTTTGGAGTTTAATATTATACGATCAAAGTTTTTATTTTTAATTAAATTTATACGTTTAAAAATTAAAAAATTAATTGGTAACAGAGTTGAAGAAAAGTAGAAACTTGACTTGCTTTTTTCCCTATAAAATGTATAAAATTAAAATAATCATCTCTGCTGAGCTTAGATTATTGTTCCTAATGGTATAAGCTACAAGATAAATTAAATTATTTTAACTTAATTAAGAAAAAATAAATTTTTTTTTCTAAAACTGAAATGGTCGTTTAAAAAAAGAATGACCCAAATATAAAAATCTTTAAATTGTTCTATAAATTTTTTAGATATTGCGAAAAAAATGTTTTTATGGCAGAATTTTTAGCCCCCCAAAAGTTGAAATAGTCCCTTATTTAAATTGGTATAACAAGATTTCATTTAGGTTTATTTTCAACCTGAAAACGGTAAAAGACAGATTTTGAAAAATTAAATTCATAGGATTGCCATACCGTAATAAAATTCACCATTATGCAAAACTCAATTTTTTTTAAAAGTTTTCGGCTTTAAATTTTTTAAAACCTAAAAATTTCGGAAGGAGGAAAGTGGGGTTAGAAATCCTCGAGAATCAACATATGTTTGCTTAGTAAAAAATTCCCCATTGAATTTCCATATGTTTTCCATAAGCTTACATTGCTTTTTTTTAAAGCAATTAATTAACTCCATAATACATTTTAGTTTACACTTCTTCTTTTGCCTCTTCTTCTTCATTTTTACCTTCTTATTCAAAATCAATGTGATTTCCCATTCAGATTAAATAGTAAGGAAATTCTGATTTTTTTCTAGCTTATTTTGTTTTTATTTATCGTTCATGAAAAATTAACTCCATATATAAGTTTTTCTTCAATTTGAATTTTTCTTGTTTTTCTTAAGACATTATTTTTGTTCTGTAATCAATTTTATTACTAAAAAGAATCCAGGAAAAACATTCTATTCTTATATTCACAATAAATTGGTACCATTTTTTTGATTTTTATGAATCAGAACACAAAACAAAAGCACGTACCATCAATAAAAGTTCTACAATCTACAATTTTTATTTGGCACTTTTCTTATTTTAACAAATTTTTTAAGAAATTCTTTTAAAAAAAAAAAAACAAAAAACAAACTTAAGTTTAGACATTGTTTTTACCTACAATTATAATAATAATAATACTTTTCTTCCATTCATCTAATTAATTTAAGAACGTGGAAATTAACTTAATTTACTGAAACATGAAAATTGGAATAATAATAATAATAGATAAGAAGTGTTGATGAAAGAAAATGCTATATTTTTTTTTTTTTTTTATAAAATAATTTACGCAAAAATTTTTACAAGATTTTTTCAGGAGTTAAATCTTAAATATTTTGAATTGTTTTAAATTATTTTGAGGTTTGTTTCTTTTATTCAGGAAAATTTATTTATAACTTTATATTTGATTATTATTTTATATATAGGGATTTGTTGTATATGTATACTAATTAATTCGATTTTTGTATCTACTAGGACACATTGTTATTCAATCTTACCAATAATTACTCAATTGTTTGTTGTTACATGTAAAATTCTTAAAATTATATAAATATTTAGAGTCAACTACTATTAATAAATTAACTAATATGTGATGATAATGAAATGAGTTAGCATACACTTTTTATAAATTAGTGTTTGTTGTAATAACAATTAAAAGAGATAAGATCTTTTATCAATACTAAAAATGAAGATATCACAGATACCTATTAAAAATTAAAAAGTTACTTTTGCTTATCATTTCATTTTATTATTGACTCGTAATTTTGAAGCTATTCTTAAAACCCAAAAACTGCTAACATTCAAAACTTCCTAGATAAAAAAATACTCTTAAATTTTCTTTTGAAAGTGATATTTTGTATATTAGCGCTGAGACAATTAAAATTATAGAATAGAAAAAAAGTTTGAAATAAAAAAAAAAAATTTAATTATAATTGCCTACTTTTAGGCTGCTGGAAATTATTCAATTTAAGAATTTCGTTTTTTTGAATAATTTATTTATTAAAATAGCATATCTTAAATGTTTATGCAATATTTTAAAAATAACAGATAGTTTTATATACTATTTATTATATTTATTTAATTATATTATACTGTTATTGTATTTGATCGTAAGTAGGAATTGTAATGAAAATTACTTTTCCGGTAATTTAGAATTCTTGAAAAAAATTTACGATTTAAGCTTGGGATCAAACTCGCATCATCTTTGATACGCAAGGTAATTAACCACGATGCCGTCAAGGCTCCCAAAACTTAAATTTACAGCAGACAAATTCGAAAAAAAAAATTTTAATAGTAATTTTTAAGTCGTAAGTTTTTTTTTCGTAGAAAGAAAGTTTGATAAAACAAATTATAATTGAATTTTACTTGCCTTCTTTTAGGCTGTTCGAAATTATTTAATAGGGCATTACATATTAACTTTAGAATTTGAAATAAAATAAAGGACTGAAACTTTAAAAACATATATTAGTCTAGAAATTAAATTATTTATCTTTATTAAACATTTTATGATTAATACTTTTACATCATTAAAAAAGATTCAACTTCATACTTGCAATAATTACTTTAAATCAATTTTGGGTTTTGCAATAATTAAAATACTTATGAAAAATGTAAAATTAATTTAAATTTTTTATAAAATTTATCCGATTATTTTGTCAAAATTTATTACTAATATGAAATATACAATTTTTTCAATCTGATTTTAAATATTTTAATAATTTGAATTTTTTTTTTTTTAATTATATTTACAGGACATCCTATTATAGAAAATATCATGTAAACTAGAGACAATCAAAATATAAAAATAATTTATACATAAAAACAAAGAGGAATTTATATAATAATTAGATGATGCAACAAGTTATCAAACTATGCATGAATACAAAACAGTAAAATTTAAAGCTTTATTTTAAATGGGTAAAAAATTACAAAATAATTTAAATTAAAAAATATTAAAAATCAACAGATGAAAAAAAAATATAAAAACGATTATATTTACAATTAAAAAAGATAAAAGAAGAATTATTAATTTGCATATTTGACAAGTGAAATATCATTGACAGATTAATCAAAAACAGCTAAAAATACCATTACAGGTGAATATTATTTTTTTTTTCAATTTTATTATAATTTTACCATTAATATTTAATTTAAAGTTAAAAAAAATACATACTATTTAAATTATAGATAATATTTCTATGGTTTGCTGTTTTCTTATTTTAAATTATATACTAAAATGAATATCATATGACAAATTAAGGTGATTTATGTCATTTTAGGATGGTGAATTTAATTTTTGCGTAATAAATCAAAAACAGTTGCGGTCAAGTTATTAAATTTGGCATTCTAGTTTTATTGGACTGGACTATTAGATTGTTGTAAAATCTTTAATTAATAGGCAAAGTTTAAATTCTAATTTATCTTTTATAATTTATAAACGGCTACTGGGTAGAAAGTTAAAAATGAATTAAATTTTTTTTTTATTCCCATATTTACAAGTACTCCATTTTTCATCGATTTGCTGTTGTATACAAATCAATATCAATAATAAGAATAAGGACTAAGCTTGAAGCCTAAAAATATGCAATACTCCAAAGTAATAAAATTTAAAGAAAGAAATTATTTCAAAGTCTATTTAATTGAAATTACGAGTGAAGTTGAGAACAGAACTAGTTGTAATTAATGATATTACAAATTTAAAGAATTAATTTTTTTAATACACTTAATTTCCTTTTTACGCGGTTTTGAAATAACGTAATTCTCTTTATGCGCGATTAAATTTGAAATAACACGATTAAAAAAGAACATGATTCGATTTAAAACGATTTGATATACCAAAACAAAAATTTTATCAAAAACTAAAATCATTACGTGATTATCGTTTTACGCGAAATTTTCACGAAACGTATCTATCGCGTAAAAATGAATTGATGTATTTTGTATTTGGCACTTAAAAATTATGAAAGATTTAAGTATTTACCTAAATTATTTTGAGGACCAAGATTCTTTTTAAGTATTTGCTAGCCAAGCTTCATTTACAATTAACCAAATATTTTGACAGATAGAAATTTAGATAATTGGACCTACATTTTATTATAATATAAGGTCTATTTCATTTTTAACTATTTTTATTATAAAAACCTGATCACACAATTTTTCTTTTGGGTCTTTTGCATTATACTAACTTTTGTATTAATTGTTTATTATAAATAATGTAAAAGTAAGTCTAGGTCCCATGACTTAGTTTTTATGTTACTATTTATTAGCAAAATATAATCAATAAATTTAATATTAACATTTAAAATGTAACCTTGTCTAATTTATTTTTAAACAATATTTCTATAGAAATTATACAAAACCTTAAAAATTTTAATTATTAAAATTTTATTTTTTTAATAATGAATTTTTAATTTTTAAACCTTACCACAAAAATTTTATGCGTATTTTCTAAATATTAATATTTGAAAAATTTTAAAATATATTTCATAATTTTAAATTAATTTTTTAATTAAATAACCACATAAAAATAAATTTTGTTTTTTTGAATAATACTTTCATTCATTATGAATATGAAATTGTCATTTACGAATTTAAAATAATAAAAATATTTTATTATTTCTATTTTTAAAATAGCTAATTTGTTCGTTTGTTAAATGCTGTTCATAGTTTCTATTTAATTAAGTAAGAAGAATACCTTCCTTTAAAGCTACAATTATGAACCAGACCAGGCTAGCAATAGAGTAATTTAACTCTATTAAACATAATTCCATGTTTTAAAACTTAAAATTAATCAAATCTTATTCTGGAACTCATAAATAATTAAAAAAATTCTCAAAATCCAAACAGTTTAAAAAACCACTCTACAAATTTACAAATTTTCAGTCAAAGTTTAACCTTCTGAATTCAAAATCACATCCAGCTCCTATGTTAACTCTAAACCACGAACAACACTGCGTAAAATTATTAATTATCCTAATTGATAATAATTTTAAAAATATCATCATTGTACGTTATAAGTAATTTATAAGAGTCATAAAATTATGTAAAAAAATTATAATTTGAATTTTATAACACACAATTATTACAAAAATAATTATTTTAATTTGTCAAAAATATTTTAATTGTTTTTTTTTTTAAAAATAATTTTTTAATAAATTAAAATATGTTTTTTTTTTTTGTCCTAGAATAAAAGAACAAAATCCAATTACAAAAGTTTTACCTTTGTTCATCTTATAATTCTTCTTAAAAAAATATTTATTTCCATTATCCTTTTTTTTGTATTTTTAAAATACTTTTTTTTTAATATCCTTTTTCATTATCCTTTTCAATTTGTTTTGTTTTTTTTTAGCTTATAATTTTTTAACATAACTTACCACATATTTTTATTAAGAAAAAAAAAATTTCTACTCGCAAGGTACTAATAAAGTTTAAAACTACTATAATATATAGTTTTAAAAAAAATAAATAATATAATAAATTCCATTTCCATTATCATGAAAAAACTTATGTAATTCCTGTGACATTTAAATAAAAACTTTCGCTTTGGTTTTTTAAAAGTATTTAAAGATGTGGTAATAGAAAAATGCAAAAAAAAAAAAAAACACAATTTATATAATTATAAATTTTATTTTTTTTTTTTAATTTGTTGAACCAAATTAAAACGAATAAAATAAAAGTTTAACCGCAATTATATTAAATAAAAATATATATGTAGCTATATATATTATAATTAAATTTCTTTTAATATTAAATATTAATATAATTAAGTTTTTGTTTTTTTTTTTTTTTTATTTAATTTGAATTTATTGCGGTACTATATAAAGTCCTTCAATATTTCAAGGATATTATCATTACTTTCATTTACAATTAAATTATCTTCTTGTATTTTGTTAAATGTTTTATCTTATTAAGGTATATAGTTAAAACTTATCTTAAATTATTTAAAGTAAATATTATATATTTAACATAATTCAAAAAACTTAGGAATGAAGTGAAAAACAGAGAGAGAGATAGAGAAGGAGAGAGAAGGATATAAAGAGTAAAAAAGGATTAATTAATTTACTTAAAAATTACTGTTAGTATATATACATTGTTTATTTTGTAATAAATCTCTTATAAAATCTCTAGTATTACTAATTATATGTTAATAATTACTCTTGTGGGGAGAATATTGGATTATAATCTTTAAATTAAATTAAGATACTTTATTCAATTTTCTTAAACAGTTTATATATAAATAATTTAAATCAATAAATAAATAATTATACTACAATCATTTAAAAATATCAGAAAATAAATATAATAAAAATAATAAACAAATTATCTAATTTAATCCAATAAAATAAACTTAGATGTAATTTATTCATAGTAACATTAAATTTTAAATATTAATGTGTATATAAATTGAATTTAATTTATTTTTTCATAATATTCTGTAAATTATTAATAGATTATTAGTAATTTTTCCCTTGTCTAATTATATCTAATCCTATCAAATTATAATAATAATAATCATATCTTAAATAATACTTATTATATACTTATTATATTTAATTTATACTTAATTTTTCTTCATTTTCTTTCAGATATTTAAATGAGGAAAAAATTTATTCAATTTAAAATAAAAATAAACATGAATAGAGGAAATCAATTAACTTAAATAAAGTGCAAAATTTAAAATTAATTGAAAAATCAATAAAATTTTGAAAAAGGAAACCAAAAAAAAAACAAAAAAACACAAGATAATATTAAAAAGATAAATTAAATAAAATTAAAGCAGTTTTGAAAGGTGTTGTTTATTAAACAAATTCTGCTTCATCTAAATGTACAAGGATAAAAGTTCTGTGAACGAAAGCTGTTCCTCAACATCTTCAGATAATTCAACGAAAACGGTGCTTATTAGTAAGTATTATATTATAATTATTTTATTAATTTAGTAATCATAAAATAATTATTTGATTTAAAAAATGAAAATTTGGTAATTGATAATTAATAAATTAAATTATTCAATATTTGATTAATTATTTAATTGAATCAAAATTAGTAATTAATAATTATTATATAATAAATTTTTTTAAGGTCTGAAATCTTGGTTTAGTAAATTCCGTTTTCAAAAAACGTCGTTTCGGAAAATCGCTTTTATAGCAAAATTTTGTTTTTAGAAAATATATTTTTTAAAACATATGGTTTTAGAAATTTTTTTTTATACTCTAGAAAAAGCTTATAATACTGATTTTGTATTCAACTATAAAAACCTTAAAAACGGGATTTTTGAAAAACGACATTTCAATAAAACGAGATTCTCTAAATGAGATATCGTAATACAAGATTTTTAAAAAATAAACAGGATTTTCAAAAAAACGCGATTTAAAAAAAAAAATCTAAACAACCAAGAAAACTCGAGATTTTTCGTGGTAATATTGTTATTTCAATTATTACATTTGTACTGGCTTAAGTCCTTTTTTTTAAAGAACCTAAAGGACGTCCTAAATATAATAAAACTAAACAGCACTTATTTTGCATTACTACTTAAAATTGATCCATTGTCCTATTAACTACAAAATTTTATTGATGAAATAAAAGAAAAATATTGATTTAAAAAAAGCAAATTAAATTTAAGTTAAAAATTTTAATTTAAATTAAATGAACATAAAATCAGTTTTTTTAATATTTTATCCAATATTTACACATAAAAGAGCATTGTAATTCATTAGATGACTAGATAAAATTGTCGAGTTAAAGAATAATCTGATTTTCAAGTTTTTCTGTATTTTGTCCTTTTTTATATCAAATATATAATAAGGTGAATTAGGGATTCAAGTCAATTAAGACCAGCCCTTTTAAACTACAAGATCTGAGTGATTTTTAAAATCTTAAAGATATAAATAAGTATATTATTAATTTTCAAACTATTAACTATTAATGCTAATAAAATAAGAATTATATGAATAAATAATTAAATTCATCTGGCTTAAAATTTGAAATTAATTTGATTTTACTTAACTAAATTCTCAAAAGAGTTCCAGTTTTTTTTTTAAATAATTTAATAATATCATTTGCTACTAACAACAACAACCGCTGATTTGAAATTTTAAAATCGCTGATCCACTAAAATCTCGTCCTTTTACTTAAGATATCTTTTTCAGTATAATATACAGTTAAATTCAATTTAATCTTTTATTATCTAGTCTAGTCTTACTTAACTTGTAATTTTTAAAATTAAAAGAGAAAACATTAAACTCGTGTATATATTACTTTCATCCAAGTTTTTTTTAATAATTATAATTTATATCTTAAATTTCCTTATTTCCTTTTTTTTTTTGTTTTTATTTTTATGTTGAACATTTCAAAGCTAAAATATAGGATCAAAAAGTATATTCGCGTTATCTATATATCTTTAGATACTATAATTATATTCTAATATATATATAATTTTTTGTATTTTTTGTGTGCTACTTCCTACTATAATTCTATTTTATTCATCTCTTATATTTCCGTTTTTTTTTTTATCTAATCCGTCAACATCTTTAATCACAACATCTTTACTATATAATATTTCCTTTTCCTGTTTTCTTTTTGTAATAAATTTCAAAAATTAAATTAGATAAATTTTTTTTTTTTTATATTTTTGCTTTTATGAAATATTTATATTAAATAAATAATCCACGTTGAAAATATAACAAATGAATTTTTGACAAAGTTTTTTTTTTGACATGCCAAATCCATACATTCAAATTTTTGGTAAAAAAAGAATAAAATATATCTAAAGATATTTAAAATTCTTTAAATTAGAATTTTAATAAAAAGTTATAATTATATATTTAGGTATGCCTCTAAGAAACTTAGAAAATATTATCTGTATCAGATTAAGAAGAAATTTAATTTAAAATGTCTTTAATTATAATCTCAACATTTTTCTTTTTATTAATCTTATGAAAAAATCAAATTTTTGGAACCCTTAGATATTAAGAATGGCGGTACAAAAAAAATTCCAAATTTGAGAACAAATATTATTATAAGATATATGACATTTAGATTCAGTTCGGAAATTCGGAAATTTTAAATTTTTAGTAAAAGTGGTTTATTGATATAGCAGGAGGTGTAACCAACTCTAGAACTCTACTATCAATTTTTTTTTTACAAATAATAGGGTTTGCAATCCCAACAATTTGAATACGATTGGCATTTTTGTTTTGGGGACTATTTTCGTACAGCCATTAAAAATAACTAAACAATTCACACAAATAATTAATTTCATTATTTAGTTTCCAACATTGCTTAAGTTAACTTTGAATTTCAAGTTACCGATTAACTCTTTAACTAACAGTCTATTAAAAATTCAATAAATTAATTTTTAAAAGTTTACAATTTTATCATCAGTTAAAAAGACTGCTAACTTGATTTAAATTCTCTGTGATTTGAATTTTTGTTTTAATTTATTTATTTATTTATTAATATTACATATCATAAATGATACTGAGACCATTATAAGTTTGGAGCTATTATTATATTATACCATTTAGTAATCTCCCTTTAAAAAATCTAGGGTTCTTACCCGCATACTCTTAGTTGGTACAGTTGGTTATTTATTTAAATTCTAATATTCCAAAAAAATTACTTATTTAATACCCTACCCTAGTTTAATCTTTCATATATATTTATTTTATAAATTGCATACTTTTAGGAAAATTTGCTTTAGATAAAATCTATTTAATTAAATTTTCTTTTGAAGTTTTGTTCAACCGGATAAAATTTTAATTATTTTGACTAGATTAATACTTAAAATTTGCTAATATAAAACCGCAGCCATATTTTTACTTATTTGAACTTATTTATTACATTATTAAAGATTTACATAAAAAATTATTCAAATAAATTTAGGTTTAATTACATGAGTAATTAATATTGTATTAATAATAATTATTTAGAATAAAATACTTCCTAACATTAAAAGTAATTACAAAATTCATCTAGTTTAAATTAAATTATATTCTAAACATATACAGAATACATACACACATAAACATGAATAAAACTCAAATACAAATTAAAGACACTACTTAAATAACGAAATAATAAATTTAGTAATTTTATCTTAAATTTTTTCTCTTTTAAACTTTTACACTTTTACTTACACATACACATACTTATGTTTTTTGTTATTATCCTTTCATTATTTTACAAAAAAAATTAAACCTTTATGGTGTAATTGAGGTTTAAATCCCTTATTTGTGATTCTGTGATGTCATGTCTTAAATCTAAAATATAGTTAAGGTGAAATTTATTTTTTTTTTAATTTTTTTTTTTCTTTTGTTTTTTGTTATTTTTATTTTTATAAGGTGCTTGACATATCAACATTTTCATATATAATTTTTATAATATGTAATATATGATTGAAAAGTTCTTTGATCCTTTATATTATTATTATTTGTTTGTTTTTATTTTCTGCCCTAACCTTTATCCCACAACTAATCAACTAACATTTAAAATTTTGTTTCAGCAAAAGATGAGTGAGAAATTTGGTTAAAAGTGTTGATGGTGGTTAGGAAAAAACAAAAACAAAAAAAAAACAAGAAAAATAAAATTCTAATTATTTTTATGGTATGGATAATGTTTTTTAGTGGAAAATTAAAATAATAAAAGAAAAAAATGACAAAAAATTAAAAAGTTATATAACAGAATTATAAATTTATCTGAAAATAAAGAGTAAATGTAAAGAATCACTAAATTTCAGATAATATTTTATATATAGGGTGTTCTGTTTTCAAATGCATTTTTTGTGTTCGCTAATTTTAATATTTCTGAAAGATTCGATAACTTTCATATTATCAAAGATTTTAAGATTAAAAACGATCTCGATTTCTACATTATCTTAGACTCCTTTACCATACTATGTATTCAAGCTCCTCATAATCTATTCGAAAAATTAAGATTTTAATTTTTCTGTAAATAAGTCACTAAATCCTTAATAAGTCACCATATATTGAGAAAAGGACGAACCTCAGCTAAAAACATATGTAAAAAGTTACCACTTCATAAATGTCTTTCTCGGCTCACACATAGCAAATATGTTAACTGTGTGGCACCCTGTATTAAAAAAATTTTTCATGTAGGTACATAAATAAATGAAAAATAATAAGGTTTCATCAATTTAAAGAAAAAAAAATAAAGGATATAAGTACGTATATATATGTAATTAGGTGAAATGTGTTAAGAGGAGGAAAAAAAATAACGGAATATGGGAAAAATCATTTTGTAATTTTATTTTCACTTTTTTCTTCATTTGTTTTTTCCTTTCAAAATTTACGATGTCAATATTAGAATGTTTATGGGGTACAAAATCAGTTAAATTTGTATATTTGTATATATATATATATATATATATATATATATATGTTTCTATATATTTATTGAAAAAAATGTTAAAAATGTCAAGAAAATATAAAAGAATATATTTACAGATAAATTATGGGTATTAGTTAAATATTATATATCCATATATACAGGATATAATATAGCTAAAAGGATTAATATCATACAGATTTATTTTCTTTTGTAAAAGCGAAAATCATAAACAGAAAAAACGGAATAAAAAAAATAAAAACAAAAAAAAGAATTACTTTGATGTATTTACATCAGAATCATTACACTCATAGTATTATGCTATTTATTATATTACAAGGATATTGAAAAAGGATATAATATTGTTATTTTGGTATATTTTATTTTATGTTATACTTATTTCTTTTCTTTTCTTATTTATTTATTTAGTTTAACTTTAATGTTTTCTACTAAGTCTAAGTGTTCACTTTTCTTATATATCTTAATATATATGAGTAACAATATACACTTAATAACTTAATAAGTGTTTTTGTATATCTGGCTCTTTAACAAAAAAAAAAGGAAAAATAACACGTGAAGAACACTACTAATTAAGATTTATTTCAGTAAATAAAGTACAAAAGTAATCTTGTAATCAACAATTTCTCTAAACAACCCATACGTACAAGATCGTATATATTGTGTTAAGAAAAATTGAAATCCTTTCTATTTTATATTATTGTAATGAATATGAATTGAATCATATTATATTATATTTACGTATAAATCCATGTTAATTTATATTATAAGTTATAAGGTATCGTATTTTGATTATTTTTTAAATAAAATACAATTATAATAAATACATTTATTAAAATTGATTTTAATATAATATTATGATTTGTGTATATATTGTGTGTGATTGATTATTTTTAATTAAATTTTAGTAATTAATAATTAGAGAATTCCTTCAGTTTATATTTCAATTATATTATTCAATCATACATATTAAATTAATTAAGAATTCTTATAAAATTTTGGCATTATTTTGTAATTATTTTTTTTTTCTACGAAATTTTTTTAAAATTAATTGAAATTTGTTTCAAAGAAAAATAAAAAAAAAAATTATATTGTAAATTAAAATTTATAGAAATTATCAATATCAGTTTCAATATTAAAAAAATTATTATTTGAGTTTTAAAAATTGAACCTCTTAATGTGACGACTAATAAATTAAAGATTAAAAAATAAATCTGTAGTTTTGAATCCAATTCAATTTATAAATCCATTAATTTTACCAGGCGCCCAAATTCGTATTTTATTAGAAAGCAAATTTTCGTTAAATTTTTTTTTTATTTTCGCCGCATTGCATAGTTTAAGGACGGACAACTTATCGTTTAATCCTAAAAGTATGCAAATAAATCTTGTTGCATACTTTCCTTTTAAGTTAACATTTACTACTATTTTTGCATGTTAACCTGGTATTTTCTTTTAAAAGTTACACATTTTGGACACACAACTACAAAATTTCTCTGGGTCCTAAAGAAATTTTTATTATATTTCAAATTAATTTAGAGTTTAGAAAAAAAAACTGTCAAACTATATTAGAATTTAATTTTTATTTATAGGATAGTGATTACTGATTACTTTTTATTACACGTCTCATTTAACTAACTAAATTAGCAAAATTTTAAAATTTAATACATTATAATGTTATATTAGAAATTGTAAATACTGCTGCTATTATAAAAATGTATTGTAGAAAATAGAAAACTGTTTGCATTTCTATCTAATTAAATAAAATTCCTTCAATCATTTATATTTCCTTTGCAATTCTAGTCTCAAAAAGTAATTATAATAAAATATACAAAATTCAAGAGAGTAAAAGGGAGTACAAAAAAGAACGATAAAGGGTTGAAAATACTTTATATGAATAGATTTTATTTTGTACCATCGGATTTTTAATAAAAAAAACTTTAAAACAATTCTAAAATTTTTTAATCAAACATTTTGTCTAAAGTTAAATTGAAATATTCTACTGTTTTTCAAAGTTTTAAATTTTCGAAAAAGTAACGTTTAAAAAAATTTAAAGTAACTTAGTTTTTTTATTGATTTTTATTTTTTTTTTAATTTATTCTACTATTTTTGGGGGATTTAATAAACACCAAAGTTGTTATAGAATTTTTTTCAAAATTTTAAATGGAAAAGATTATACTTATACTAAATGGAAATTCAAAATTTGAGTGCTGACAAGTGCTGATACTCAATTGAAAGTACATTTAAAGTACTATTCAATTGATTTGATAAAAAAAAAATGATTTTCTACTTCCTCTATACAAAACTGATCTGTATATAGAAGCCAGTTAACATATAAAATAGTATGCACTATATCAAAGCACTTACAAACAGGAAAACAATAAAATTTTTTTTTTTTAAGTTAAAATAGAATAAAACAACCGAATATCAAGCCAACCAGCAATAGCAAGGAAAAAAATAATATTTTTTTAACACCATATATACAGATGTTTGTATGTGTTTTTGTTAAAAAATAAATAAATGTGAATAAAATATAAAATTTTTTTCGCATAGCTAGAGGAAACCAATTGTTATTTCCATATTACAAATGTTTTCTAGTTGTGTTTGTAGAGGAAAGGATTCCTGGTACAAATGCTGTTTAAAAACGAAAAGCCCACTCATGCTCAATATATAAATAAAAAAATATATTCCCCCATTTTTCATATAAAAAAAAAAATATATACATATACATATAATCCCATGTGTAACTGACCTTGACAAAAATTAATATGAGTTTTTCTTTAACTAATGTTTATATATAACATATATATATATATATGATGTCAAATAGTATTTATGAATTTTTCACAAAAATAATAATTCTTAATAAAAATAAAGAAATATAAAACATTCGAAAATCCTGTAATGTATAATGTTATATTATATAAATCTAATTAAAAAAAATATATATTTAACTTAACATATCTTATTATTATATTTGGTAAAATGGTACGAATGTGATCTGAAAGATAATACGAATAAAAATAATATAAAATATTTAAGATGATACGACGAATCTAAATAAGAATTGACACATACAAGTGCAGTCCTTCTTTAGTAGAATATATAGAAACTGGAAATATATATTAAACGTACATGAAAACCCACGTAATTATAATACCTTAATATATTTAAAAAAAAAAATAAAATAACAACAACAAAAATAACAAAAAACATTGAAAAATAAAAGAAAATTCGTTTTAGACATAAATCATTTATTTCTTTTCCTTACTGTTTTATTCCTCCTTCAAATCCTTACAAATTCTATTTATTTGTGTTTTCCTTCAAATCCTAATAATTTTTCACATAGTTTCAAATATAAACAGTTTTTCGTATAAAAGATCTCAAAGGACACATAAATTTTATATTAATAAGTAACAAAGGATAAAAAAAATATAAACAAAAGAATAAAAAAAAAAAACAAACAAATTATGAATCCTTCAAACAAAAAATATATATTTAATTTGATGTAATCAAAAATGGTGTAACTCAAAAATATGAAATTTTGAAATAAATACATATTCAATAATACATATTAAATATGGTTAAATATGGTTAAATAGATAGCCTATTTCCAAAGTTTAAGACAACTTTACTACAGTTTTACTACTCTTCAAATAATGTCTGAGTAATTTATTACCACAATCATGCTTTGAATAAAAAATCGTGTTTTAGATACGTTTAAAATATTTTTAAATTTATACAGAACTGTAGATAGGATACAAATATTTTGTACAATTGAATCTATTATTTCCGGTACCATAAAAGGATTTCAATTAAATTACTTTAAATCATTTTAATTTAAATTTTAAATATTAATTTAATGAAAAAATTATTTTAAATATTAATCTAAAAAATATTAATTTTGTAACTTATATTACTTTTGTATAACTGATATGAATGTGTACAAAATAAGTGTAAACGTTTACACGAATGGTTTTTATTTTTTTTTCCAAACATCTGTTTAAAAAAAAGGTGTTTTTTTTTTCATTTTATTTGTTTGTGTATAATAGAATTTGTTTTATAGGTCATAATTTTTATTATCCTTTTAACAAAATGGTTTACCGTGACTATAATACAAAAATATGATCGACCATTTCATGATTGCATAGGGATCTATTTTTAATCTTGTTATAGAACTTAAGTTTTATTATACCCAAGAATTGATCTCTTTTTTTTTGTTTTATATATCTTTAGATATTTTTGTAGAATTTATAATAAGAGAAGTTGAATTTTTAATTGAAAAATGTATATTCAACTATGTGATCATGAGCATATTGAAATATTTTAAAATTTGCGATTTAATTAAATTTTAATCGTAAAACAAACGGTTTAATAAGGTAATGATAGTAGAACGGGTTGGGGTCGATATCTTGGTTTAGTAAATTTTATTTTGACAAAGTCTCGGTTCAAGATAATCTCGTTTTTATAAAATCTTCTTTAATTCTGATTTTGTGTCCAACTCTAAAATTCTCAAAAACAAGATTTTTTAAAAAAAAAAGAGATTTTCCAATATGAGATTTTAAAAAAACGCGAGATTTTCTAAAAGCGAGATTGTAAAAAAAGGATTTAGTAAATTACCAAAGATTTTGTGACGCTCCACATTAAAACTACAAAAATTTGAAAGAACTAATAATGCGTGTACTAAAGAATTTCTAAAAAATACTTCTAACATATTTTTCTATTTAATTTATCCCAGATTCAATTTAACAATATTTATAATCAGAATTTTTAATATTTTAATTAGTTTTTGATTCTAGTACATCAAAATATATTTTAAATACTAATAATCTTTGACTATTATAAAATTAATCATTTTTATTAAAGTTTTATAAATTTTGTTTTTTAAAAATTAAATTTGAGAAAAACTTTTTTCCTTTCAAATATTAAAATACTAAAGTTAAAAAATTTCATAATACATACGAGTACCTAACATAAAAATTTTTAATTTAAAATTGCATTATAATTTTTGAAATTTAATTTATTTATATTTATTTAACAAAATTTTTTTTTTTTAATAAATGATATGTACCTATACTTTTTTTCAACATTTCTCTGCAATACAATATTATATAAAGTAGTTTCTCCTCTATGAGACAAATTAAAAACTTTTATTTTTTTTATGAAAGTTGAGAAAATGAATCCAGATGTGACTGGAAACTTTATGTTATGTATTATTTAAAAAATATGATATTAATTTTGAAAATGAATTTTTTGGAAAAATTATTGCTTTATGGTGCATTGGAAAATTCGAAATTATGATTTTAAAGTAAAAAAATTAAATTGAAAGAAAAAAAGAATTGAATTTTAGAAAAAAATAAATGTATATCAAACTTAAAATAATATCAAACTTATCACAATTTTTAAAAATTATCTTATCAAATTTTTCCCTCAGTTCACTAAACTTCTGCACCATTAAAGAAAAATGTGTAAAATTATAAACATATAAGGTATATTTTAAAAATTTGTTTATTCATAGAACATCTGTTACTTATGAAGAAATTTGTCCATTATGGAGTGACAGTTTTTTAAAATTTTAATTTTGATTGATTGCATACTTTTAGGACTAATAACTTTTTGTTTAATCCTAAGAGTATGCAAATATATCAGTTAGCACACATTTTTTATTTTTGAATAATTTACTTACTACTTATTCATGATGAAATAGTATTTTGGTATAAATGTGAGTTTTTAACGTTTTCAAAATTAACTATCATAAAAGTAGGTTTTAAAGTAGTTTTTAAAATGAAGTCAGTTATCAGGTACCTCCCGAAAAAAATCAATAGTTTTAAATGGACTTTTTACTTCTGATGAATTTATTCCTGTAACGAAAAAAAATTAATAAAACAAGACAACACTCTTTTATCAATATTTATTAGTATCGTAATTATAAAAATATTAATTTCCAACAAGTGATATTGATTTACACAATGGAGAAGTTGTATACTATTTTCAATTCAAATAAATTTTTTAAATGAATTTTGAGTTTTGCAGAATTTATACATATATCAATTACATAAATATTAACAATGAAACAAAACATATTTATATATGAGTTCAATATGCACACATGTGTTTGTATATTAAATAAAATTGGAATACTACATTATATACATAAAAATAAAAATTTTTACAATAAACTATACTTTCAATATTAATTACGAATATTAAAGAATAGTGCAATGTGCATCTGTTGCACAATACAAAAATATAATATCATATTTTTCAAAGTGGTACATTAAATATAGCACATATACACAAATATAAGTATACTTATACTAAAAACATATCAAAATTTATTAAAATTTTCATTTTCAACTTCAATGCTTTCAATTTAGAAATTTTTTTCCCAATTTAGTTCATAACATTTTCTGTTTCTGTTTTTTACCTTAAGGAAAAAACATTATGTCTTAAATACCATTATTTTGCCAACACAATAAAAATATTTTTCGGAAATTCAAGAAATATTCCTATA
The DNA here is from genome assembly GCA_963082915.1 of Dolichopus griseipennis. Classification (NCBI taxonomy): domain Eukaryota; kingdom Metazoa; phylum Arthropoda; class Insecta; order Diptera; family Dolichopodidae; genus Dolichopus; species Dolichopus griseipennis. The sequence goes on from OY720445.1 coordinate 69,734,447, forward strand.
CAAAGAGAAAAATTATTAATTTTTAAAAAACAATTAACCCAATTTAAGAAATACATTTAAGAAACAAATTGTAAATTTTTTTTTAATATACCATTTTTTTGTATTTTAATTTTTAGCTTCTCCTATACCTGGTCCAAGTACATCATCATTTCAACAAACTATAGTTAATGCAACAGATAATATATCATCTACAACAAAAACAACAGCAGCAGCAACTTCATCTGTTGCAACTGCAGCAACAACAACAGCAACAAATAAATCAATTAAAAAAACATCATCATCATCAATTGTTGATTCAAATAATTCAATAAATTTATTAAGTTCATCGTCAGATAATTTAAGTTTTAATTTAAATCAATCATTTCGAAGATCATCACATCCAGTATTTTCATTTCAATCAGAAGATATTAATTTATTAACTGATATAGGTTATATTGCATCACAATTAAATTATTTAGAGCATAAATTTGCATATTTTAATAATATTTTGGGACCGTATGATTATCATAAAGAAATTGAAAAATTTGTCATTAGTATACAAAAAAAATATAATAAATATAATAAACAAGATCAATTACATCAACAACAACAATTACAACAACAGCAACAGCAACAACAACAACAGCAATCAAAAAATAATATTGAAACAACAAATCAAAATGAACAAATTGAATGTATAACAAATTCAGAAAATTTTGATAATAATTTATCATCTATATCTATACAACAAAATATTGATGAAAATAATCAAATTAAAATTGATCAAAATTCACTAGAAATAGAAAGCCTCGGACCAATTAGTAATTTAATAAAACAAACTGAATTAACACAATTACAAATTGACAATTACAATATAAATCAATCAAATAAACAATCATTAACAAATTTAACTACAACAACAATAGTAGATACATCTGATACAACAACTACAACATTTACAACAACAACAACTACAACAACAACATATCAAACAAATGAAGAAGAATACTCTAAAATTAAACGTACTGATATATTAGAAGATTTATTAATAAAATTTTATAAATGTCAAGAAGAACGTATTAAAATACAAGAACAAATTGATTATCAAAAAGAAATAGATAAAAGATTTCCAAAAAATTTATATATAATGAGTTGTGGTAGCATTGAAAAACTTTTATCATTAGATGATCAAAAAAATTTAAATAATATTAATTATAATAATAATAATCGTAAACAATCAACTCCTAATACAAATAATATTCCAACTACACAAACAACAATAACAACAGCGACCACCGGTGACAATTCATTATCATCAATAGAAACAACATCAACATCAACTGCAATAGCTACAATACCAAATTTAAAATATTATGCTGGTTCAAAATTATTTGGTATATCAGCAATACCTTCATCATCACAATCACAACAATCACAACAATCACAATCAATATCATTACCTTCTAATAATATTACAACAGCAACAACAAACACCACCGGAACTTCAATAGTTAATAATATAAATAATAGTAATAAATTAATATCACCACCACAAAATATTATATCAAAACAATGTAGTAAATCAAATAATTCAATTAATTCATCAATAGATACTACTGCTACTGCAACAGCAACAGGAACAACAACAATAACAACTCAATCACCAGCTATAACAAATCGTACAGTTGGTATAATAAAACAACAATCAACATTACCATCAAAAGTAACAAATCCAAATCGACGTAGTAGCAGTAGTGTTGTTGAAAATCGAACAAATAGTAATATACATGATCTTAAAACTGAATTATTAAATAATTCACGTAAATTTAGTGTTGGTGCATTATCATCTGATTTATATGGTAGTAATGCCAGTAGTATTAATACAGAATTAACATCATCACAATCATCATTTAAATCGGCTGCATCAAATGCATTTCTTAAAAATGATAATAATTTTTTAACTACAACAACAACAGCTACTTCAACAAATGGCAAAGGTTCAGCAATAATATTAAGTCGTTCTAGCGGTAATGTACATTTTAAAGATGATGAAAATACACCATCTATTAATAATTTATTATTACAAAATAATGATATTAAATCAACAACAATATTTAAAAGTACAAGTGATATTATCAGTCATTGTCAAAATGATTGTAATATAGGTAGTAGTGGTAGTGGTAGTTGCAGCAATTATATAAAACAAAATAATGATGGTATTAATATTATTGGTGGTAGTATTAAAAATATAAATAGTAATAGTAGTATATGTTTAATTGAAAGAAAAAATTCAAATGAACGGACTACTGCAACAGCTACTACAACTACAACCACAATATTAGTTGGTAGTAGTGATAATAATAGTGATTATAATAATCAAAATAATAATAATTATAGTAACAATAATAATAATAACAATAATAACAATAATAGTAATAATCACAACAATAATAATAATAATAGTAATTTAAATAATATTAATAATAATAGTAGTAATTGTAATAATGATGTACGTAAAGATAGCAGTGGTAGTAGTGGTAGTAAAGGAAGTGAATTTAATTTAATACAATTACAAAATACTATAATACAGTGCCAGTTTAATAATGATGATTTAAGAACAGTTGTTGGTGATTTAAAACGTAAAATTGATTATACAGAAAAAATGAATTGGCTATGTAAGTTTATTTTTATTATTTATTTTTTAAATATATATTAAACATATAATTTTTTTAAATAAATTTTTATTATAACAAATATATTTCTATATATAACGAGTTGATTAACTTTTAAATTAAATAATTCAATACTTCCTTAGAATTTATTATTGATAAAATCCTAAATAAATTTAGAAAACATACTTAACTCCTGTTGTTCAATTACACTATAAATTATTTTATAAACACTGTTTTCTAAAATACAGATTCTCCCGTAAACAGCAAAAACGTCTAATATTTCAAAAATTTAGTTTGAAAATTATTAGGTTCTCTTATTGCCTTTAGAAAATTCCGATTCCTCTAAAATGTTGCGTTAAAGTAAAAGTTTTATCAACTTAGAAATATTTTTTAATATAGAAATATTTCTAGGCTTAGTATTTAAAATGACTTTGTGTTATAAATTTATATATATAACTCCTATTAAAATACAAGTTTAAAAGTTCTTCCAAGAAAGTCTTAAACTGTTTTAAAAAAGTGACTACGGTAGTAGGATGTCTTTAATAATTTAGGAAAAGAAAGAGATTCAGTATTTAATGGAATAAAATGAAAGCTCTACTTAAACCTTTAACAACCTAAATAAATTTTTATACACTAATTAAAAAATTAAAATTTATTGTGTAAATAAGTTTAAATTTATTTAAATATCTTATAATAATTTTTTAATATTTTTAAATAATTCTAATGTGAAGCTTACCATTTGTTTTTCATTAAATATTCTTTTTAAATTTTACCAACCTTAAATGCATTCAACTGTATTTTAATTGGAAATTCGTTAAAATCTATTGTGAGTTAGAACATAGTTCATTGTATTACAACTTCAAAAAAACAAAATATCGCTCTTGATTAAATGGCACCCTGTTCACACTTTTAGGTTTTTTTTTATTTTAATAAAATTATTTGTATTAATAATTTTTGTTTTTTTATTTGTAATTAAATTATTAATAAAATAATATGAAATTAATTTAATTGCAATTAAATTGCTTTAAAATAAAATTAATTAAGCAAAATAAAAAAAACATAGTATCTAATATCTAGTACATCTGTACAGTACAAACACAAATAGTAAAATGATTCTTAATTTTTGACAAAACCAAATTAAAGAGTTCAATCTTACAGCTTTAACATGTTTAAATGTCACTCACTCTCATTAACATTTCTCTCATTTTTTTTTTGTAAACAAAGTTTAGAAACAACTTTAACATAATATCTATTTTACAGCAATATACAACAATTTTTCATAAACATTTAACATTTTTTCATTCAAATTAAACATTTCATCATATTTATTATATCAAAAAATGTTTAATTTGGATGAAAAAATGTTGAATGTTTATGAAAAATTGTTGTATATTGCTGTAAAACAGTATACATTAAATTTAAAATCAAAGTATAGAAAAATGTTAAGAATGATGTCAGAATAAATTTATATGTGTCTGAAATTTTAATAATATAACAGTTTTATAACATGTTTGTATTTATTATTTCTATAATTTTAAGAGATTATTATTATAAATTATATAAGGTTATGTTAAATGAATAAAAATTAAGTTATCTTTAATTATATTGATTGAAAATTCCAAATTTTTAAAATTGAAATAGGCGTTATATTAAAACTTTTCTAGGAGCAGAGATCCTTTATCTTTAATATAGGTTAAAGTTTATATTTTTGGTATTGTCCTTGTCTAGACTGAGTATTAATAAACAATTTCTGAGTTTCTTTGATCGAACTGTTAAATATTATTAGTTATACAATTAATAATATTTTTATATGTTGATCATAAATCAAAACCACTTAATAATTAATTTTTCAATTTTTAAGTTGTCTTCCTCTACGTGCCTTCTGTTTCATAAACAAACTTAATTTAATAATTTATAAATTAAATAAAATTTACTTCTTTAAATTTATATTTCATATTTTTATTTAAAGATTTTAAATAATCTTTTGAAAAAAAAAAAATTGAACTCTTATTGCTTATTAAAGCAATGGAAAATGAAGTGCTCTTCATACAATAAAAAATTTCAATTTTTTTTTATTGTGTATTTATGTTTTTTTTTTAACTTAAATATCTTAAATCAACAATTTATGTTCAATACTATTTTCCATTAAGTTCCATTCCATTTTTTTTATAATATTTGTATTTATATTTCAATTATCTTAAAAAAAAAAATTATTCAATTTTACCACAACTTTTCATAAGTAAAAAAAGAAAATGCAAAAGAAACATTTAAAGGATTTTCTGTAAAAAATTTTTTTCAAAAATATTAAATTGGAAATTTCTTTTTTTTCCTTTTTCTAATTGCACTTTCAATAAAAGAAAATCGTTAACACTTTTCCCAACCTAATGGGTATTGAAACTTTTGAAATGAAAAGAAGATTTTAAATTTAAGTACGTTTTTTTTTTATGAAAGTCAAGTCAATAGGAACAAAATTTTTTAAATAAATAGATATAATTTGATTAAAGTAAAGATATTTAGTAAAAATTAACTAGTTGTTTTTTATATAATTCAATACAAATTAGTTAAAAATTCAAATTAGTTCAAATTTATTAATAATATTAATAAGACAGTTTAAAAAAAAATTTAAAATTATATCATAAACCAAAAGCTTTTTGAATACTAGTCTCTTTAGTGTGTCTTTTAATAAATTATTAAATTTAAATTAACTAATATCTTAAGTTTGATTGATTTATAAAATTAGGAACTCTATTTTTTATCTATATGGTTTATATAATTTAAAACAACCTTTAATTAAACTTTTGATGAAATTCAAAAAGGTTTTATAAGATGTCCTTTGAATTATCACATTATGAAAATGATTAATAAACTAATTATACGTACATAAAATCCCTAATCCCATCCCCTACTACGTACGAATAAACGAATTTCCCTTTTAAAGTGTGACAGGTACATATTTAACATCTATTTTAAAAATTCTAAAAAATCCTAAAAGAGGTCCTTTTAATTACCAAATAACGAAAATTTTTAATAAAATAATTGTATGTATTAAATTAAGCAGATTGTTGTTCTATAGTTAGAAAATTAGAAATCTAGCTCTGGCTATAATTTTTTTTTTTTTAAGTTTCAGATATATGCAATGTTTATCAATTTTGAAGGCATCAGAAAACTTTAACTTTATAGTATTATTTTTTTAAAATAAAATTATGTTTTTTATCAATCTACAACTTAAATTTCTCGCAATTGATTCATTTTTCAACTAATTTCTTATAAGTTATAAGTATTTCATTGTATTTTTTTTTAATAATCGTAAGTTATCCTAGAATAAATTATAAGTCTTAGTTCAAAAAAAAAAAACTATAAAATAAAATACATATAAATAAATTCAACCGCAATCTCAGAACTTCAATCCAAAATGTTCAAAACAAAACTCTTAGAATCCCAAGTGAAAGATAATATCCCAATACATAAACCAAAAACTGTAAAGTATACCTTTTTCAATATAAATAAATATTGTTGTCTACAACACATCCATATATGTATATACAGAATATATATAACCGCAGCTCACTAATCTACCACCAATCTTTCCCAACAATTTTATTTTTAATTGACATTTTTTTATAGAATTTATAGGAACAGCAGTGCATAAATTATTAGTATTTTAGTGCTTAAAAAAAAGGCATTTTAAAAATAAAATTATTGAACCGCAGATGCCCAATTATTTTTGATTTTTTCTTCGTTTTTTTTTTAATGTTGAATGCTAAACCTAAAAAAATTTCCAAAAAAAGATAAATTATAAAATCTTTGCACGTCTCAATTAAACGCGAAGGAAAAAAAAGAAAATTTAAAATAAAAAAACAAATACAAAACAAATTAAAACCAAAAACAGTCCTATTTTAAAAAATGATTTTATTTAACAGACAAATTGGAATTGTACTTACTCTATTATATAATACTCTATATTACTCTATATATTTAATAACGTTCTCAGACTGAATCTAATACTTATTTTTATATTATTGCTAATATTCAGACAGCAAGATGTTAGAAATGTTTAATAGATTCTCAACAAATTTTAAGAGACAGTAAGCACATGTCAGACTCTTTTCACAGGTGTTTGTTAAAAGCCACATTAATTATTCATTTAAAACCTCATTTTTGACGATTTCGTATACATAGTGAATAACTCTCTTCTATACAAATTGGAATTTTTGTAAGGATCCAATATTTTAAGGTATGACTAAAATAATTTAATTAAAAAATCAATTTTGGACTATCATTGTGTTTTTTAAATTTCGATTTAATTTAAAACCAATGCTTAAAATTGTGTTTATTCCTATATTACTTAATTAATCCCCCAAAAAAAGTATTTCCGATTATAGTGAGACTATTTTATATCACATTCATTAAACTCTCAAACACTTTTTAACTAAATTAATTAAAATTTTTTTACATAAAATTAAAGAGCCTCATTCTAAATTATGAAGTAAGCCTTATTTTAGTATTTCTACCCTTAATTATTTCGTATCACAATATGTCCTGGACGTCCATGAACTGAAATTTACATAAAGTTAATTTAACAAGAAAAAATGCATATGTTAAGGCTCCATTTTTTTTTGAAATATTGTAAATTTTAAATATTTTTAATTTAAACTTTGTTTGCTATAACTGGTCGGTTCTTCGGTGCATTATAAAATTGCGTTGTTTTAAATTAAACTTTTAAATAATAAATTACCTATTTTTTCATAGGGCAAACCTAGTACATATATAGTTTTAGTACAAATTTTACAGGATTAGATAAAGATGGATTAAATTTCACATTATAAAAAATTTTAAAAAATTATTTTCTCCAGATAAGTTATAATTTAAAAAAAAAAATTAAATCATAACGCAAGGATTCCCTTAAAATCTCATTACAGTAAAAAAAATCATGTAAATCATGTAAATAAAATCTGTTAATCTCTTTAATAGTACTGTTTCCTGATGCACTAATTTTTTCACTGACATTGAAAACGCTTTTAAAACCATTTCTATTAAAACTAAATCTACTTTAAAGTTATCCTTCAAATCAAAAAAAAATTTTTTCAAATAAATTAGCCATTTCTTTAAGTTAGAATCTTAAAGAAAAATTTCTCAAAAAGTTTTCTTAAATAACATCAAATTAACTTAAATTTAACTTGAAAAACTTTTATAGGGTGCAAAGTCCCTGTAAATTCATCAAATTTTTCGATAATATCAAAAAGTTCAACTTTTACAAATAAACAATATAAAAAAGAGCTTTTTCATCGCATAAAGTAATATAATAAAAAAAAATTCAGGTCTCTTTTTTACAGGATCACAGGACATCAAAATAAGATATACATTTTATGGTAAAAAACATTCAACAAATCATAACGTTAAACGTACAAAAAAAGTATATTAAGTGCATAATTTTTTTTTTTTTTACATTTTTTATGTAAAAAATGTAATCGTTATGCTGAAGAACAGCATTAAAGTGCCCTTCTTTCTCGTAATAATTTCCATTCTTTCTTTCTAGTGCCTTTTTTTCTGAAAATTTCATTTGGTAAATTTAATTTAATTGTTAAAAAAATATTTGTATTAGTGTGTATTATATTTATGATGTCCTTTTTGAAAAATCAAAATAAAAATTTAAAACAAATCAAAAAAAAAAAAAAATTTGTCCTTTATTTAGGTAAAATTAAAAAAAAAAGGAAGGGAGAATAATATTTTTTGTTAGTCACAGAGGGTATTATAGAGACAAAGACAAAAGCACTTTTGATTTGATTTTTTTCTCTTTCTCAAATTTGTTTATTACTTTTTTTTTTTATATTTATTTCAACTCAAGGACATATTCATAAGATTTACTTTAAGAAAATTTTTGAAAACTTCTCATCTTCTTCTTCTATTAAAATTTTCTTTATTTTCTCATATTACAAGTCGAGAAAAACACAAAATTATTATATTCTGCTAAAATGATTTAGTTAAAATCAAAAAAAAACTAAACGCCAAAGAAAATCTTGAATTACCCGACTACAAAATTAATATTTTAATTTAATTAAAACAAACTGTTACAATGTAATGTATCAATCCTAATTTTCATTTTACCATTTATTCTGTCATTAATTTCTTTGTTTTTAATTTAATTTTTTTATAGATAAATCTGCAAAAAAAGGGTTAAATACTAAATAAATTATATATTACATTGGTTTTATTAATTTGTATTTGTACAGTCATCATAATTGATTTTTCATGGATTTTTCATGTAGATCTTTTACTTTCTCTCTATTCAAGAATTGTTTTCGTATCTAACAATTTAAGGATTTTAAAGGTGAATCAAATATCTAAAAATAAATCTAAAATTTAATCTAATATCTATAGTACACATCTAAACATTTAAATATAAGTTTTAGTTGAACAACTTCTGGTTAGATAAGGGGATTACAAATTCAGCCTGAAAGTATGCAATATTAAGATGTAAAATCTTAAAGGATCTGGAGCTCTAACGTGGTATCGAGCTGTCTAACATGAAGGCAATTAACTTGCATAATAATATTTTAATTAAATTTAATTAAATTTTTACTGTTGTCATGGATACTGATTTTAAATTTTATATTAATATGACTTTAATTTCATTTAATCACATATTAATTTTGAATGACCGTGTCATGTTACTCTTATCCGTTACAGATCTCTCTAAATTGTTATTTTTTTTAAATATTTATAATTTGTTAAATTTTAATTTCTTCTCTTTATTAAAATTTATAATATTTTCTAAATGTATTCTACAATCACAGTTCACAATCAAATATCTAATTTTCTATTATTTATTAAATTCATTCACAAACGTGTTTAAATAATTTATTATTATATTATTTTTACTTTTAAAATATTAACATTATTCCGTGGCACGTTTTATAAATTTCTTTGATTTTTTCCTTTTAAATCCTACGTTACATTTTTCCAAAAAGAGGCTGAATATTCTATGTTTTCTTATTTAATCAAATTTTGATATCAGCAATTATATTGCTGCAAACATATTTATAATAATAACAAATCAAATTTTATTATTTTTGAGAAAATCAATGCATAAAATCAATCAATAAATACTAACAAGAACTGTATATTAATTAAGGGACCACAAGGTGTGAGCCAATATAACCTGAAAAATCATTGAAAACTTTGTAAACTTAACTGAATCTTAAAAAAGACTTCTTTAAATTCAGATGATTTGTATACTATTTATTTTTAATTCGCAAGTCAACTTTGGTAAAAAAGGATTCGTTTTAAAAATAATCTTTGTATCCTATACTTAATATTTATTTTGGATATCCTATAGTAGTAAACTTATATTAATTACTAATCCTAAACAGATTACAAAAGATATCCTGTCATTTAATTTTTATATTTTTTTTTGATTTAGTTGTCTTGTGAATAATTTACAATGTTAGAAAACAATTTTTTTTTTTTTTTTTACAATTTGACATTTAATATCAAATGACACTGGACTCAAGTTTTGCTTTTTTATTTTTGAAATTTAAGAATAAATTTTTTTTTTATAAAAATGTAAAGTTATAATAAGAAAATATGGTACACGAAAAACAATTCTAATAAAAGTTTTGTAAAAGTTTTATGGAAAAAATTGTGATCCTTGTCAATTATTAGTTAAGAATTAAATTTAGTATTCGATATTTAGTTGGAGTTGATATCGAAATTTTTGTCTATTTTAATTTTAAACAAGTCACTTAGCAACATAGGGTTTTTATAAAGTTCTTAGGAGCACGAGTTTGGGAGAGTTTGATTAAAAAATATATTTTAGTGAAAATGCATTAATAAATTAAAAAGTAGATTTTTTTAGTGAAATGTTCCATTAGTATTTGACTCAATTTATTATTTTATACTAAAATATATCATACAAAATCTGTTATATAGGGTTATCTTTTATAAAATCTTCTTTAGAAAAGTCAACCTGGACCCTATTGAACCAAGAACTTATTCCTAATCAAATAATCAAATAATTATATTTTTGAAAAATTTATGTTGCACTAAAACAATATTTAAAAACATACCAACGAAGTTTTATTTGGTAAAAATGACTCACTTATGAAAAAATTTTATTTTGATTAGTGATAAGTGTTGATGTAATAGGGCCCAGGATAAAATAATAAGTGATAAGTTTTTTATGTCGTAACATTCAGAACTTTAATTATAATCATAAAACTGCATTAAAAATAATTAATTTTTAATGTAACAACAATTGAAATGTTAACAGAATATTAAAATCTAAAAAGGATTAAAAGGACTAACCACAAAGGAATACTTTAAACATCCTCAATAGTAATGCATATATTTATGGTATAGAAACCATTCATTTATAATATAAATTGTAATTCAAAAATACGGTTATTCTGAAGGATATTTACATATTTTTTTAATTATAATTTTAGTTTCATTAGAATTCAAAAGATCAATTGAATGAATCCTTTCCAAGTCAATCTTTGACTTGATATGAATTTCAAAAAAAACTTTTAACTATTTTAAATTCCCAAGGCAATATTATAAATACACACTAGACAAGAAGATAGCTTTTGCATAAGTGAATTTTTAATTTTATTTTAATATATATATATATATTTAAAAAAAAAAAAACAACAAAAATTCAAACATGCTTTTTTATTCCATCTTTTTTTTGAAAACATTGTTTGCTGTTTTTTTTTTTGCTAAAATATTGTTCTATTTTATTTTTTAATGCTTAGTTCCACTTTATGTGTATTAAATTGTACCAAGGTTCTTTATTTTCAATTTGTATTATATTTTTTGTTTGTTATTTTTGCTACTGCTTTTTAAGTAAGAATTATACAGCACATTATAAGAGTATAAAGAAGTATTAAATTTCGTCACTAGAATATATAAATTTTAAAGTTGATTTAAAAGGTATATATATATTGTATTATTTGTATGAATTTTTGTTGTTTTTTTAATGTTTATTCACTTATTACCATTAATAATAAGGTTTTTGTTTTTTTAGATTCCTTGCCTTTTAAGTTCATCGTATTCAATCTTCTCTCGTTTTATTATCTTGTATTTTTTTTTGTCTTATTGTTTGTAATTGTAATTCATATATTTTTGAATTCAGATGACGTTTTATATACATTCTTATTTTGAATAAAAACCAAAAAAAAATACTTCTTTACATATTTTTAATTTGCATTTGACCTAACCAAATTGTAAAAAATTGTGTTGGTTGTATTATATATAAAAGTTAAATTAATCAAATTGTGTCTTTTTTAACTGCTGTAAAGATCAAAATTGCTATTTCGCCTTCAAAAGATGATTTTATACTTTTAAGATATAATTTAAAAGTGTTATATTGAAAGCTAAGTAGGCGTAAAAACATTTAAAACCTGGATAAAAAATAATAAAAAATTAATCAGCCTAAAAGTATGCAATTTTATTAAATTTGAATAAGTAACAATTTATTAGGTTGTGATATTGAATAAGTAGTATATTATGGTATTCTTAAATGTTAAAGGTGCATTTAGTAAAGAATATATAAAAAATTTAATATTTGAAAGGGGTGGATTAAATTAAATTCAATTGAATTTAACTTTTTCAACTAAAATATCGTAAAGTTCGTATCTTCATTGATTTAAATGAATTCCTTTGCTTTCGGATGCTAAAAGTTATACTAAGTTATTTATTTATTTTTTCATTTACATTCAATCCCCTACCACATTTAATTTTTTTTGATTTAAATGATTTAATTCCATCAGCTGTTGAATGTTATACTTATTCAATGTTCAAACATCAGATGCTAAGTAATCAAAATTGGTTTGATTATTAATTTGTTTATTTTGAATTTAATAATTATTGAAACAATATATTGCAATGTATTATTACAATGCTTATATTAAAAACTTTCAGAATTCAGAAAATTTTAAATATAGACAAATTATCATACCATAAGAATATTAGATTTATAAATCATACTAATGACAAATAGAAAAATCAGATAAGAATCTCATATTCAATTGAAACAAAGAATTTAAAATAATAATTTTATTCTAACAGAAACAGATTTTTGTATACATATTATTATCATTACTTATTTTCTCTTTTCATATTTTAAAATCAAAATCTGTAATTCAATACGATAATCTTATTTGAAATTCAAAATGAATACTTTTTGTTGATTTTCAATTAAATCTTTAATGCAGCATCTTCTGCAATAAAATGAATACAAAAATATTGAATACATTTATTTAAATATTTTTTTTAGTAAAGGAATATGTAATAACTAATAACTTAACTTAACTTATTTTCTTTGAAGATAACACATCAAATCCAATTTGGATGAATAAGTTTAAAAACAAAAAAACTACAAATTAAAATTCATAATTTATATAGAAACAATGCAGCATTTATATAGTTACTTGATATCAGAGTGTTCATTACTATATTATCTGAGTCTTTTTGTAACGGAGTCTTTTATATTATGTTTTATTTGAAATATACTATTATTCAATATTGTTGCACAAAAAATTAATAATTCGATGATTCCTTTTTTATTTTAGAATTTTTTAAAAAAGGGATTAAATATTTAATACAATTGTAGTATTTCCTAATAACTATTACTACCTTACTATTAAAAAATCCCTACTATTTTACATAAAAAATAATTTTAGAACAGTGATTAAATAAAAAATATTAGCCCTTCAATTAATTACACATATTTTTCAAAATAAAATAATAAACCTTTGCTATAATATCGATAATTAATCAATTTTAATTAACTAATTTAATAGGATATGAATACAATCATTCATGTAAATATTCAATGAATATATTTAACTAACAAAGAACCCATCATTTAATCAAATATTTCCAATGCAATATATCGCATTATTTATTCTCTTTTAACTGTCATTGTTTTATATATAATGCATTGTATGTTGTACGTTAATTCCATCTGGAATCTTCAAACTTATGCATCATGTAATCCATATAACAAATTACTAAAATTTTAAACAGATTAAAATTATTATAGTATTTATACAATTTAAAATATGTTATGTGTATGTGACAATGCATTGTTTTATATACTAATCACATTCAATAATAATAATAATAATAATAATAACCATTTAAAATAATATTATCAACCATAAAGTAATTATACACAAAAACTTGATAAAAGCCATTAACATAATTAAATTAATGAAATTTAAAGGAAATTAGCAATCTTATAACAATGAATTTAAACTATATAATTTTTAATTAGTTTTCTAAATATATTATCAATTAATTATGTATATTTTAAAGTTTCTATACAATATTTATATTAATCTTAAAATGCATTAGAGGGTAAAATTTAATATTTTGTTAATCTTTGAATTTTCACACCTTTGGTTTAAAAGTGAAATTTAAAATTAATATTTAATATACTTTTTAAATTAAAGATTCTTATAAGGTAAAAAAAAATTACATTAATAGTAAAATTTAAAAAAAAAAAACACTTTAAATACATAAAAAAAAAATTATTCTAATATTTGCATTATAGAATAATTTAAATAAAAGTGACAAGATTCTACGAAAATAACTTTAAAAATAGTTGTTCAAGCATATAAGCTTCCTCGTCCTTCAAATTTTTACTGTGAAATTATTCACCAAAAAATAAAGCTTTTAAATCTCTTTTGAATTTACAATGATCAGAAAGCAACGGTACTCAAAAATTTATATATAACATTTATTTATAAAATTTAAAATAAATATATTTTCAAAATAATTTAATTTAAATAAAAAGAAAAACTACAAAAAGAAAATGTCCTTTATTCTATAACTATATATATATGTAATATGGGTAATGTAAATAAACAAGTAAAATTTATATTATATATAAATATAATTATGTATAAAATTTAATATTATATAAAAAAATTTGTTAAATAAAACCATCTTGCGGGGAAATAAGAAAATATTTAAAAGGATATTAATTTTATAAAATTGCATACTTTTAGGCCAAAATTAAAATTATTTGTCTTTCCTTAGAGTTTAGACAATTAAATATTTTAGTAATTACTTTCTTATTTATTATTTAAGTAATTAATAGCTTTCGAAGTTATTAATTAATTAATAAAAAAGTATTGAAATTTTAATCTATCAATTTAATAATAGAACAAAAACAGAACTTAAAATTCAATTATATGGATAGTGTTGGTTTTCAGAATTTAAAATACTTCAAAACTATTAATGAATGCTATAATACCTTGCGTGAATATAAATTTACTAAAAACTTAGGTACATAAAAATATATAGATGTATTTACATAAAATATATACCCAATTTTAATGTATAAATAGGGACTATATAAAGACACAAAATTAAAAAAGAAGAAACAAAACAGAATAAAAGTATATAACATGGAAAGCTCTTAAGCCGTTTTATTACGTTATGATTATTTTACAAAAAAAAAAACAAATTTAAATTTTTTTTTATTAATTTTATTGTTTATTTTTTCCATCCTCAAGATATTTCCGTTTATCTTTGTTCAATATTTCTTTACCTTTCTTAACAATCTTCTTCTTGTTCCATTTTTACTTCTTTTTTTGTACCAATTTTTTTCTTTATCCTGTTTCTTTTTTTTGCTTTTTTTTTATTACCTGTATTTGTTTTTACTTAAAGCTTAAGAACTTCAATAGCCTAAAAATAAGTAAGTGTTTTTGAATTTTTTTGTTTTTTATTTATTTGTGTTTTATTTCCTTTTTTCGCCAAAAATTTCATTTTCAAATTTTTCTTTATTTTTTAAGTGAGTCAACTTCAAAACATTTTCATTTTTCATTGTGGTATAAAAATATCCTACTTTTGAATATATGGTATATATATATAGTATATGTATTTTTCACCAATAATTCCTGTCAATTCCCGTAAGTTTTGTAACGCAGATTACATTTAAAACAGTGAATACAAAGAAAAAGTAAATTTTACTCTTTTATTTTCCTGTAGCTCTGCTGTGGATCTTTTATGTTTTCTACGTGTTGCCAAAAATTCTTTAAAAATATATTTATTTCCGGTACTTCGTGCTTTTTCAAAATTTTCACTATCTTTCTTTCTGCCTTCTTCAATATTTTTCATATTGCCCCTTGATTGTATATTCAAAACCTTCTAATTTGTTTAATTTATTCAAAAAAATTTTTATTTCTTCCACGTTTATTAACTGTTATTTTGTCCTTATTTTTTCACTCTTATGAAAATACACAAATAAGATTTAAATATATATTGTGGTTTACTTCTTTTTACTTTTTCTTATGTAGTCGCACACACACAAAGTAAAAAAGCTTCCTTAAATTATTTACAACAAAATTTTACATTTTCCCGAAAATTCACACGCAGCGCAATCATACTTTTGAAAAAAGAATACAAATACAGGAAAACCAATATAAAAATTGGGGGGGTTTAAATTTTCTATAAGTGTCTTATAGAATAATTTATATGGGTGGAGTGAAATCAAGTCGAACGAAATAAACTCGAATCGACTTTATTACCGAAAGCAATGAATATAAAGTCGATTTAGCAATTATATCTTAATAAAAAAATTTACGATCTTGTATATAAAAATACGAGTATAGAAATATTCAGGAAAAAGAAAATACCCTGATTTTAAAATAAATTCCAAACCTCTTCCTCATAGTTTTTTTTCGAACATATATTCTCAAGAATTATTCGAAGACTGTCGACCTAAAGCACCCACTAAAGAAAATATTGAAACTTTAATTTTGTAAACATCCGTAAACGGGTTGGGTTTGAAATCTCTTTTTAAAAAATCTCGTTTAGAAAATCTCGTTTTTAGAAAATCTTATTTTAGAAAATCTTGTTTTTAGAAAATCCTTTTTTTTATATTCTGGAAAAAGCTGATAATTCTGATTTTGTATCCAACTCAAAAATCCTTAAAAACTAGATTTTTCAATTAAAAAAAGATTTTTTTAAAAAGCTAAATTTTTCAATAAAAAACAAGATTTTCTAAAACGAAATTTTTTAAAAACGAAATTTTAAAGCAAAAAGATTTATTAAACCAAGATTATGGAACGCTCCCCCGTAAACTGAGATTTTTGAAATACATTTTTGGTAATCATCCCCAAACTTCTGTTAAGTAAATTACTTAAATCCAGTTTTTGACTTCTATTCTTTTATATTAAAAATATTGAAAAAACAAATTATTCCCAAAAAAAAATTTTTGGTTTTTAAGAGTTCGGTACAATATTAGGGTATTTCCCTTTTCCAAGATATTTATATCCCTATATATTTTTATGCTACTGTAAATTAGCAATAATCTAAAAATTAAACTCAAATTAGGATATTCTATTTTTTTCCCAGAATATTTATACGAGAATTAGATTTATAGCAGAGATATAAGAGTTAAATTTAAAATCGGTTGCCCCTATTCTCTTTAATTTATTTTTTGATTTTGGTATTTAGAAATCCGAATCTATTTCTACTGTTTTGGTTAATAAGTCAAATCGACTTTATTTCATCCCACCCACATAAATTATTCTATAAGACACTTATAGCAAATTTGAACTCTCTTTTACCTTTTGTTTTTTTTTTCTTTTCTACAGGTTTTCTTATGCTTCAATAACACTTACTCGTGCAACAGTTAAATTTTGTATTTTATTGATTAATTTATAAAATCGATTGTAGATTTAACTTTTTTGTTTTATATTGTTTGTTGGCATATTGGTATTACGAATTTTTATTTTCAACTTTCCTTTTTGATACTTTTCAATAAAATTTTCTTTTGGTTTTTCTATTTCCTCCAAAAAAATTTTGAAAAAAAAAAAAAAGGAAAAACGGTTTGTTCTCAAATTGATTTTTTTTATATTATACGATTAAATATAATACAAAGAAAACAAACTTTTTTGTAAACTAGAGATGCGTTAAAGGTTAAAAAATTGAGAGTAAACTGGAAAATAAATTTTAATTTTAAAACTCTAAAAAATGGTGGTTCCGTAAAATGAACTGAAATGGACTTTAGTCATTTGTTATATTCTTTTTTAAATTAAGTTGTTTTATTTAATAACATTAGTGTGATATGACCCTCTTATCAATTTTCTTGCTAAATCTAAATACGTGACCTCTTGTTCAACTTATGCTCCACTGAAATATACGCAAGCTGATTTAATATTTTTATATTATGATTTAATATGATTAAATGATTTAATATTTTTAAACATATATTAACTTGCAAGTCTTTAAACATTATTTCAAATATACTAAATCCACATTTCAACGATTTGTAACTTAGTTTATTATCCTTTGATTCTATGGGAAGATTTTAAACAATCCCCATATTATTAATTGTGTCCCCAGACGTAAAAAGTTGCAATAAAAGACAAATTGATATTGCAAGGAATAGCCTCCGTTTGATTCATTTTCGTAGCCAATACCTAATTCGCATCTATCTTCCTTTTTTACGCGACAGATACATTTTTTTTACGCGTAAAATCCGCGTAAAAAAAACCATTTTGGTTTTTTTTTTGTAACATCAAATCATTATAAATTGAATTTAATAATGTTATTTTTAAATCGCGTTATTTCATATTTGATCGCATAAAATAAGAATTGAATAACTTTTCTCAAATCGCTTGATTTCAAATTCGCGTAAAAAGGAAATTAGGTTGAAATAATAAAAATAAATTATAATTTTAGCCCGCTATTTTTTCAGAAGCTCCAAACTTTTGTTTTATACTTCATATTTAAAAAAATTCCTGAGGAGAAATAATTCAAAGTTTTCTTAGGGTATGAGTTGTTGATTTTGAGGCAAAAGCATAATATGTACAAAAACAAAAAGTTTCTTTTTTATAAAACAAAAATGTTCAAAACAGATTAGAAAATTTTTCTAAAAAGCACTGATTTTAGGCAAAATAAAAAATAAAAACAATAAAAATTATAGAAAATATAAAAAAAATTCAATAAAAATTTAAAAAAAAAAAGAATAATATGATAAATATGAATAATACGCTTTATTGAGATTTTAAATAAAGACAAATAATAAATGTCAAAAAATAAATTTATTCAAAAAAAAAAAAAACAATTGAGACAGATTACAAAATAATTATTATTAGAAGATGATATAATCACATCAGATATATATATATATATATATACATATTTTGTATTGATAATTTCTTTTTATTAGATTTAATTGCAGCAAAACCATACCGTATTCACTCGAACAAGCTTTAAAAAAATATACAATTATAAAACATTTTTAGTTGTGTGTGAAATCTAGGTTAAGCAAATCCCGTTTCCATAAGTTCAAATTTGATACAAAGACTATTGATAAGTGCTCATGGAAGCTTTCATTAATTGATTCTAGTTTAATCGGGTCTAGAGATTCAAGGAGTTTAGGGAATGTCAAGTTCTAATAATTTAACAAAGTCTTAACGGATTTTAATGAAATTTGGTATAAATGCTTTTTTTTTGCAAAAGTAAAGAACAACTTCGCAGATGGCTAAAATTTAACGACGGAATCAGAGGATGGACGATGGACAAACCACATTAAGCAAGAAGAAAAACTTATACAATCCATCTTTTTCTTATTTCTGGAAAAAGCTTATAATTCTGATTTTGTATCCAACTTTAAAATCTTTAAAAACGAGATTTTTCAAAAGGCGATATTTTTCAATAAAATACGAGATTTCAAAATTAGGATTTACTAAATCGAGATTGTGGAACGCTCCCAGACAAATAGATATTTTATTATTTGATTAGTTACAGATGGTTGATGCATTTGATTCAGTTAGTAATAACTTGTTTGAAAGACTATTTCCCAACCATCTTAGCTAAGCTAAAGAATCTTTAAAGATGTAAAAATATTTCTTAACTTAACTACTGTATACCGCAGTCTTGGCTTAGTTATTCTAATTTTTCAATAATAAAACAAGTTTCTTAAATAATTTTCAAATTTAAATTAAACTAAAACTTAAAAAATCAGGACTCTCCATTGACCATGAAAAATATATTATTCAGCATCTAAAACAACATAATATAGTTTTTTTTTTTTTTTGTAAAATCGACGTATTCTTTGATTAGATTGTATTTTACTTTCAAATAAATATATATATATATACATACATATATATATATTTTTTAATTTTAATTTTCTTTTAAATTAAATGCGTTTCTTGCCTTTTCCGTTATTTCGTGCCAAATTCAAAATTGAAAACGTTTCGACCGATTAAAAAAAAAAACAAATATAAAAAGAAAAAAATAACCTAAAAAATACAATAAAAGAAAAGTTAGCAATTGAGCGAAAAAAAATATTATATTTATTTTTTTATTTTGTTTAGAATTAAAGAAAAAGTTAAATGAAACAAAGCAGCGGTAAAAACTAAAGATTTTTAAATGTACATTTAAAAAAAAAATTAAATATGTATATTGTATAAAATATCTTGGTATTTAATTCGTAACAGAATTTATAATTTCCCCCAAAATTTTATTAAAAGAAGGAAGATGGTTCCCATTCATTTGTAGTATTGTAAAAAACAAGGACAATTTAAAAAAATGTTTTTAAAGCTATAGGCTCCTAATTTTACCAAAAATTAAGTTCTAAACAATGAAGAGTCTAAAAATACTTTGTAATTTATCATTCTAAAAATCCAGTTCCTAACCGATTTGATTATTTATACCTCAAAAGGTTTTGAAGAAGGTTTCAGTTTTTTTAATCATTATATTCACAAAGCCGTTGATTACTCGGCTGTAGATTTTGTATAATATTATGAATACGCAAATATTTGTGTGCTATATATTATCTTACATAAGAGTTATTATTATATTTATATTAACTCTTATCTTATATTAACTATATATAATATTTTACGATATTTGTTTTATTAGATATGATCTGACTGAAATTCAACCTTGAAACCTTCGACTAAAAAGGCCGTGGCCTTAACCAGTACTCCATTAGTCAAATGATCTGATCTTAGCGCTTTTAAATCCAAAAAAAATATTGAATTGTAAAACCGTTTAAAAGTGGAACTCTTCCTTGGGATTGAACCTCATAAAGGTCTAATTCTACAACTTAGACTTTTTAAATATATTCATTCCATATTTTAGCATTTAATTTTTTTAATTTACATTTACATTTACAATCATTTTATTCATTCCTCTTAAACTTTTTAAAAGTCTTGTTAAACAGTCAGACAAATAGAAATTATAATAGAAAATTTTTCAAAAATTTTTATGAAAAATTAGCTTTTCAAATACTCAAAGCCAAATTAAATAGAAAATAAAAAAAAGGATATTTTATGGCAAATTAAATTTTAATAAAGAAAAATATATACACATTTCATATTAAATTTCTGTTTTTCCTTTAGAGATTTTTTTGAAAATTTTTTTTTTAGTAAAGTTGGACTTGATGATGAAAATGGATTCTAGATTGTAGTTTTTTTTTCCTTGAAAGGACATTCCTATATTCTTTAGTATATACTTAAAATTTTATTAATGTGTAAATTGATTTCTTCTTTCTTCAAAAAAAAAAAAAATATCAAAAAAATAAATAAACAAAAGAAAAAATATTTAGAATATCGCTTCAAACTAAAGAAAATATTTGACAAAGCATTTTAAAAAGAAATTTAAGTACTTTATTCTTTCAATGGGATTATTAAAAAAAAAATAATAAAACATTTTTATTTAAATCATTTTTTTTTAAGTTTTCTTTTATATTTAAAGTCATTTCGTAAATTTCGATTCTTAAATAAAAGTTTTAACTCATATAATTTTTTTTATTAAACTTACCACAAAAATTAAAAAACTAAAGTTTTAATACAGGATACCATTTTTTTGAATCCTTCAACCTTGAACACTTCGAAACAAAACTAAAAAAAAAAATAACTAAAAGCGATTGAATGAATTACTAGTACATTAAAAACCCATAAAAATTCTATAAACCATATAGACTAAGTCCATAAGTTTTATAAACTTTTAATATCCTTTAACCAAAACATAAAATCATAAAAACTAACTTAACTACTGATTAAAAAATTTATAAGATTTTCTACATGTAGATTAAGGATTCATTATTATTTCGTAAACATACTCATGCCTTATAATTTAGATTTTTATTCGGAAAAACAAAAATTGGGAATATGGATGAATGGGAATGATATAAAATATTTATGAAATTAGTTTCATTTAACCAATCATCACATTCAAAAAAAAAAAGTTTTTATTTGATTTCTGCTCATAATTTATTTAACGAAGAGATTGATATGTACGAGTGTATATGAAAAATATGTATATATACATATACAAACAATATTATATACATATACACAAAATTATATAAGAATATAAAATAAAAGTAAAAAAATATTCGACCTTAAACTTTTAGTCATAAACCTTTATAATAAATATCGTAAGTTTTATTTTATCCTTTTTTTATTTCAATGTATGTGTTATGAGATTTATAGTAATTCTTAAATACTATTTTATTCTTTACTAAAAACTATAAAAAAAAGAAACATCATTAAAATAATTCCAAATGATTTAACTACCGCAAAACTAAATTAAAAATTATAAAATAAAAACAACAAGAACTTCATAACTACATAAATAATATAAAAGGTATAAAAGAAATTTTATATAATATAATTGTCCCCACATTTCTTTTGGTAATATAGGACTACAATTATATATTGTAATTTTTAAATGTATCAAACGTCAAGTGGTATGCGTAGGAAGAATTGTTCTTTTTTTATTCTTAACACTTTTGTTATTTTAAAAACGATTTTTCGCACATTTTAAAGAAAAGTAAATAATTATTCTCCTAAAAGTATGCAATGTTATATTTGATTATATTTTAAAGGATTTAATTACGAATTTTGATAGAGCATTAAAAACTCCAGAAAATGGTTTAATATCACATATATTTTATCACAATGAGGAGTACATTAAGAAGACCTTGCTCACGGGTTTTATAGCTCCTGAGCACTTCATCTTCTTAGACAAATATAGATACACTCAAAACCAAGATCATGTCCCTATACTATTTCATTATAGTAGACGGGCTACATGCAAAAAAATCGAGTATATCCCAGGCAATATTAACGGAGATAATTTAAGATATGAAATGTCCATATCAGAAAAAGATAAAGCTATAAATAAAGATTATTGGTGGTTAAATACATCTTAATTTAATTTCTAAAAGCATTTGTGCTATTTTATAGTCAATAAGTTAGTTTATTTAAATTTAAGTTTAGGTTAAGTTAGGTTAAGTTAGTTAAGTTTTATAAAAAAAAAATTATTAAACATTGATTTTTTAAATTTTACAATGTATTTATAAGATTATATTACAATAGTTTTGTTCTTACAGAAACAAATAATTTTACTTACTATATATTAAATTTAACAATAAAAAAATCCAAATATTTTTAAATGTTAAAAATAAAAGAGATATACCTTGTTTGTTAACTTTGTTTTGTAGGTTAAGATACTCATATGTAAAAAATATAACAAAATAAAAGTTTATTTAAAAAAAAAAAAAATATTACGAATTTAATTGAAAAATGTAAAATAGTTCGTAGAAAATTATAACTTAAAATGTAATGAGTATCTAAAAAGAAAGTGGGAAGTATTTTCACCTATAAAAAAAAAAAAACCAAAGTTTTCTGATAACTACAAGTTTTTTAACACTTTATTTAATTTCTAGTTTTTACAAAAAAAACGAGGAAGAGTGTGGTAGAGTAGACTGTGTCAACCCTGGGATACCCGCATGACCTTAACATATACATTATATCATGCGGTTATTTACTTTTGGCAAAATTTAAAATATTCAGCTTTATTAGGTGTAGAGTAATGCTTATATAAAAGAAGGAGTTGTATGGCAGCTACTCGAACCCTTTGCAGTAGACCAACCAAATTTTGCAGTAACTTTGGCCATTACACTTAACTATTTTTGGCAAAATTTCAGACACCCACCTTCCTAACTTTGCTGTAGTGCAATCCTCATATAAAAGAAGGAGTTGTATGGCA
The DNA here is from genome assembly GCA_963082915.1 of Dolichopus griseipennis. Taxonomy (NCBI): domain Eukaryota; kingdom Metazoa; phylum Arthropoda; class Insecta; order Diptera; family Dolichopodidae; genus Dolichopus; species Dolichopus griseipennis. Next base: position 69,758,125 of record OY720445.1, read on the forward strand.
GCTACTCGAACCCTCTGCAGTAGACCAACCAAACTTTGCAGTAACTTTGGCCATTACACTAAACTATTTTTTGCAAAATTTCAGACACCCAGCTTCATCAGGTGTAGTGTAAAGCTCATATAAAAGAAGGAGTTGTATGGCAGCTACTCGAACCCTCTGTAGTAGACCAACCAAATTTTGCAGAAACTTTGGCCATAAAGTTAAACTAATTTTGGCAAAATTTCAGACACGCAGCTGCAATAGGTACAAAGAAATACTCATATAAAAAAAGAAGTTGTATGGCAGCTACCCGAACCCATGGACCAAAATGGCTGGATTTAAATAGCGATTTCATAATCATAGCTCCTTTATTTTTTAAGTTATCGTGATGACGGACGGACGGACGGACATACATCGCTAAATCGATTTATTTTTCGATTCTGATCCGATCTATACACTTGAGTCTATATCTACCCCCCCTCCTTCTCTGCGTCACAAACGTAATGTCAAATTTATTATACCCTTTGACTATATAGTCATACGGGTATAAAAATATTTAAAAAACTAAACTTATAAAATCAACTAAATTTTCTAAATTTTAAGGAATTTTTCTAAAATGGAGGATAATATAAATAAAAATCTTACCGCCAATTTTACACAAAAAATATTTCTATTACTTATAAAAGTTATACATACTTAAATAAAATTTTATGAAATAACTGATTAGAAAAATAAATATTTTTGTATTTTCATTATTTTGGTTAACTTAATCAAATTATTTAACTACAATTTTTAAAATACTATACAATATACATATATAAATATAAGTAACAATTACTTAAAATATCCTTGGGTTTTTTCATTTAAATTTAAAGAATCGTTAAAAATGGTTTTATATATATATATAATATTGCCTTGAAATATTTTTATATTTTATTTAAGGTTCAAAGAAATAAATTGTTAAGCTATGTTCATAAAGTAGTTAAAGTAATTTTGTTTTTCACCATAAGTTTCCTTAGAGAATCTTAAATTGGCAGTCAGTCTACACGTAGATATAATGAAAAAAAATGTTATGGATCTTTAATACGGAGGCTGTTTTTTTTTTAAAAATATAAACTTTGAGTATGTAAGCGAATATCTTTCCTGTGCTAAAAAAAACACAGTATTCGCATTTTTTATTAAAATTAAAATAAACAGTTTAAGAAGAATATAACATAATATATATAAAAAATATATCTAGAAAAATTAGAGATTAGGAGTGTTCTAAAATTAGGATTCTTATATAAGATGTAAAAGTTTCAACCAGATTTTATTAAATTAAAAACTTATTTAAATTTTAATCCGATTGGTTGAAATTTCAAATTTATTATTAGTAGCTGTTATTTCAATGAAATTGATTGAGGAGCTTAAAAAAAACTTTATGGGAAATAAATTAAATTGCAGTAGGAGAAGACTACAATAAGAATATTTACTTATAGACAAAATTACAAAGGCTAAAAAGGTATTAATTTGATTCCAACTAAGAGTATTTAAAATTACTATTTCAATTGCTTACATTAATTTAATTATTAATCCAGAGTATATCTCAAGATACAATTATATTTTGGGGCGAGGTATGTACTTTAAAATACATAAAAAAAAAGGTTTTCTTTAGAATGAAATATTTAAAAATTTTATTTAAACTAATCCAATATATATATTTCAAAATTTTTAACAATTATTAAAAATTATTACCAAAATAAAATTTCCATTTTAACTTTTTTAATATTATTTAATAAATTTTAGTTAATAAATTTGGTTTGTTTAGATGTATACATATATGAATAAATATGTTTGTGCTATAGAATATTATTATAATATGGTAATTTATCAAGTTTTGAAAGTATTTGTTTAGAAAACTTTTTTTTTTAGCTGAATTAAGTAATTTCAATCAAATTATAATATATAAAATATTCAAAAAACTTTTAAACAAAAATTTTCATTAAAATTATTATTTAAAAACTTTACTTTTTTTTAGTAATTATGCAAATTAGTTACTACTTAACGGTAAGTTAGTTAATTAAATATACTAAAGATATGGTTTCGTTAATTTTTTTTTTACAACATATTTATTTCATAAAAAAAATGTTAGTTATTTTCAAATTTTCACAATAAAGTGCGAGTAATAATGGATTGTCTGAAATGTGATAAAATCCTCGAAGACAAAATTTTCAAGACAAGATCCCTAAAACCAAAATACCCAAAACTCAATTTTGGTTACCAACTGTAAAATTCTTATAAATATTTTGAAAAAAGCACAAAATTTTTTTAACGAATTAGAAGATTTCACCTGATTCAGAATCTCGCATATATGTAAAAATACATAAAAAATTTGTACAAGTCTTCGGGGTTTTGGGGATTTTGACTTTGGAGATTTTGTTTTTGGGAATTTTGCATTAGTTGAAATTTTGTCCTTGGAGATTTTGGAGGAATTAATGCCGTTTTCAATAATATTAATATTGAGTCCAATCTCTTTCATAAAAATAGCATAAATTCAAACTTATTTCCATTTTAAAAATGATTTTAGTGCTAACATCATTATAATACACTCCTGTAGGCTGCATTGCAATTAGCAATTTCCCACTATCATTACTAATTGTTCAACATATTTTTTTTTTAAATTTAATCCACAGCAAACTGCCAGACTAAAAAACTATTTTTTTTAAAAAATTAATACTCATAACGATGTTGGTGCTTAAGTACTTTAATTATACTCATATTTAAATTCAATGAAAAGTCACTTAATTGTAAAAGTAAAAAAAGAAAAAAATAAATAAATAAAAAAAAGTAAAAACAGTAAATCAATTAGTTATTTTTGAAAACAAAAAAAAAAATAAAAAAAAACACTGTAAAAGGATTTTAATCCTTTAACAACAACAAAGCAATCAAAACTATAAAGTTGTAAAAAAACAAAAAAAAACAGAAATAATAAATCTGTACAATAATCAGATTTACTGGGACTTTAATCCTTTAGCCACAAAAATGAAAGTGTAAAATGAAAATTAATTTTTTTTTTTTTTTTTTTTTGCAAAATGGAAAAAAGTTTTTTTTTTTTTTTTGTTTTATTTTTCAGTTTTTATTTGGTTTTTTAAATTTCAATTTAATTAAATGAATTCATATATGCGCGCTCCATTGTAAAAAAAAACAAAACCCAATTTTATTTTAATTTTAAACTTTATCAAATCTATTATATTATTTTTATTCATTTCATTTTTATAATAAACGCAATTAATTAAAGTTTTTTACCTAAAAACAACAAAAAACAAATTATCCTGGAATTTAAGTTATATTAGTAAATTTTAAAATTCTAGACTATTTAAGATAGTTAGTTATTTAATGATTTAATGTAGCTAAATATATGTAAAATTATTTTTAGCTTTATACACCATTAAAAAATTCCTTTAATATAATTCTAAGAAAACACCTTTTATTTGGCCGTAAAATTCACACGAGCTTAAAATATTATTTCAGAATTCAAGAAATTGGTTCTGGATTTAAAATTGAAAGTCCGAAAATTTTCAACAAAATTGCATATTTTCAGGCTCAACTTTTTAATATTAAAATCATTTTAATTAATATATACTTTTATATTATTTTGCCTGTATCTATGAGTTCATTTTTCATTCTGTCAGTTAGTGAATTAATATTAGATATCAGACCATAAATTTATATTTTAAAATTATCTTGGTAAAATTTTCCAATTTATAGGCGAGCTTAGTAAACTTTAATACATTAAAAAATCAAATTTCACATATTTTAATTTAATTTAGTTTTAATGCAAAAGCAAAACTTCATTAAATCAAGATTTAAAGAACAAAGAGTACTAAAAAATAAATTTTAAATCTTAAAAATCTGAACATGTCGGAATCGTTTCGTATAAAATTAATTAAACTGTTTAAATTCACTTAACATCAATTACTTTCTTCACACAACAAAACAAACAACAGAAAGTAGTATTTAAAAAAAATTTTCAAAAGATTCATATAGCAAATGAAATCAAGAATATATTATATAAATTAAATAAAAAAACCAAAGAAAATTCCAACTTATGCTTCACAAAGGAATTTTTTTAAAGAATTTTTTCAGAAATACAAAAGGGAATTGATGGAACGGACTTTCCATTTAATATAAATAATAAAAAAAACCTGGAATGAAAATAAGCGAAATTAAAAATATTCGTTTTCTTTTGAAATTTAATTTATTTAAAATACGAATTTAACCACAAAAATTTAAAGTTAAAGGTTATTTAAAATTATCTTTGTAGAATTTTCAGTGAAATATATAAGTTATTTAGAAAATTTTAGTGTTCAAATGAAAATTGTGTTAGTAGATGATGGATAAAATTAATTAATAATTTTCTAGTAAAATTACGATGAATTATAGCCCCAAAAAAAATATTTATAATTAAAATTTTCATTGAAATGAATTGTTGAAATTTTTCCAAAAATTTACGAGTGGAGTATTTTTTTAGTGTAAAAATGTTTTGGATAGATAATTATTTAATTTAGTTAATTAAATATCAAAAATTATTTGGTTTTACAAACGCGACATTAAAAAAAATTTTAATAAATTAATCAAATATAGACCATTTTCAAAAAATATGGGCACCTAGCTCATGTCCTTAAAATTGACGCTATAAAAATAATAAATTCAAATATATTGCATATTTTCAGGCTAAACTTTGTAACAGTATTAAAGTTTTAAATTAAATTTACACCATTTAAATTATTTAAAGGATGTAATTGAGGTACATATATTTTATTTCAACTGTTATTTTAGAATTAAAACTGTTATGTAAGCTGTTATTTAAAATAAAAGTTTTAAAAAGCAACTACACGGGGTTGAAATTTGTATCAAAATATAAAATTGTATTCAAAAAATATCTCATACCAATTTTTTTTGTTTCTTTTCAATCATAATCGTATCCATTTAATCATCAAAATTTCTATTCCTGTCTTTTTTGGGAAATCTCCACTCCACTTTAGCTTTCCCATATAATATTTATATTACATAATAGAGTATATTTAATACGCATTAACCAAATAAGTAAAAAAAATTGTATAATAAAATGAAACAAAAATAGCATCCTGAAAACATCTAGGATAATTTTACAATTTTTTTTACTTATAATATTGAAATTGCATAACATTTTTTTTTGGTTATACTTAGCAACAAGCAAAATTCTTAAAATATTTATTTTAAATATCATTTATTTCCATTACATATTATTATGTAACATATTTTTTGAAATTTTTTTTATTTTTAATAATTAAAAAGAAATGTAATATTAATGTATTTAAAACATTACTTAATATTTAATTCTGTAAAAAATAAAAAAAATAAAATTAAAATAACAAGAAAATCATTTGTTTTTTACATATATTTTGCATTTTATATGTAAAATAGAAAACAACCTAAAGCAATTATCCTTTGGGTGTAAGATACGATACTGTATCCAGCTTATTTCGAAATTCTATTGTTAATCAAAATTATTTTTTGGATATTTTTTGTTATTTGGTTGTTTCTAACAAATTTTTATATAAGTATATTGTATTTTTATTTTATTACAATAAAAATTACATTACAAAATGATTATTATTTATAGGTTTTTATGTAGGCTTTAATTAAATTGAATTTCTTTAATTGATAACACAAATCAAAAATTTTGTACATTTCATAAAATAATATCGTATTATTTGGAAAATAGATTTGGAAATTATATGTGGGAAAATAAATGGTTATATACCATATGGTATTAGATTGGAAATTTATATTTTTAAATAGCACAATCTACCAGATACATTTTTTTCTTGGGTAAAAATATGAAATATAATATTTCAATTGTATTTTTATAATTTCTGTTTTTTTTTTTTTTTTGTTTTTTGAAAATGGAAAAATAATGTTTTTTTCGAATTAAACTTTCATGTCGTTTACATACTTTTTATTATCGAAAAATACTTTTGTGGACCAACGGTCCTTAAGTTTAAAATTTCCAAATAAAATTAAAAACTTTTACCAGAAACAAATATCTATTTACATGACATCAAGAAACAAAAAGAAATATGCAAATATTTTACAGATTTTTTAAATACCATAAATATTTTAGAAAAACATTCAAAAAATACAACTCACTATTATACGTGGAATCCATAGAATTATTAAGAGCATTTGATATTATCAATTGATATGCTATAGAGAGATCCTACAGATTATTGGTATCTCAGGAAAATAATTGGCATAACATATATCTGAATACACATTCCTGTGTCTCAATATTAAAGTTAAAGAAGGATTTCAACTATCATTTATACCCTAGGTATTGCAATTGAAGAATGTTATATGAGAAAATGAATTAATTAACATAGTTTTAGTTGAAATATTAAAAAGAAACTGTAGATCTAAAATAATCATTTCATATAATGTCTATGACTTTATACTTTTCTACAAAAAAATCTTAAAAGCGAAATGGGTAAGACTAAGAGAATAAATTTGCTTGTAATAAAGAAAGATATATAAGATGCCTTTGCTTCCCAAGTGAATTGCAAGTAAAATGGACATACATATGCTGTTATTTTAATGGTTTGTTCTAAAGGGTATAAATTTTACTTATTTTACATAAACAAATCAAAAATTAGTACATCTATTTTAAAACTTAAAATTTTCCATTCTTATATAAGAAGTTTTGTGATATGCAAACACAACCCTCCAAATAGAATTCTCTTAAAATTTTCGTAAAGACTACAATTTTTTACATGTAAATTTTCCATAAGATTTTCCATTTTCCATATTTGGAAATAGATACTTAAAAATAATTTTACATGAATGACAGTTTCAAGAAAATTTTATCCTTGTTAAAATTAAGAACTTTGATAAGTAATTTTGTACTGTTTTTAGTAAGTCCCAACTGAACCAACGTCCTTGATTCTACGTCCTTGGTTCTTGTTCTTTTTTTTGAAAAGGTACATATGATAGAAAAGGTACTATCTAAAATGATAGACCGCTGTGTTTTTTTTTATTGTAATTCAAATATACATACCTACAGATTCCTTTATCATTCCTACTATTAAATAAACTTATAAAAAAATTTGTGATAGCTATCGATTAATATTCCGCAAAATCTATACATTGTGGTTAAAAATGCCACAAAAATTTCTCCACCAACTATTGATAACCATTCAAAATAGATTACCTTCTGAACAAATTATGAAAAAATAATAAGCCATAAGATTTTCCACCAAATGAGACAATATAATAAACTTATTTAAAAAATATTTGTAATAAAATTTCACATCCCATTTAATATCCACAATAATGAAAACAACAAATGGTACCACAATTAATTTTCCATTAACTGAGTAATAAATTCAATTGGGCTTGATTATGTACTATCAAATTTAATTTGATATTAACAAATAACTTAAATTTACTTGAAAATCTATCAAAATTATATATTTTCATTGGCTTTTGTTAGAATTCTTATTCTATTTTCAAAAATAGTTAAATTTGTAAGATTAAGCAAAAAAAAAACATAATTTATATATTTATTTTCCTTTGTATTACAAACAAAAACTTCATAACATTTATCTATAAAAAAATATATTTTAAGGAAACATTTACAGATTGTATGATTATCGATAAAAGTCAAGATACGGATGGAAGAAATTTGTCTGGGTTATACTTTTTTTTTTTTTGTTGGTTCTTTTTTGGTTCCTTTTAATTTTTTTTTCTCTCTTTTTGCTCATTTCAATTTAAATCCTATTTTTATTTTTTCTTATCTTTATTATTTTATCTAATTCTCTTTTTTCTACAACAACAACAAAAAAATGAACTTATTAGTTTTCCAAAAACGAAATATATTATTTCCGATAATTTGTTCAACTATGTTTCTGATATTTTTCAATAATCATGATTATGATTTTCATCTGACAATAAAAATCTCCTATAAAAATATTCCATTATTAGGCTCTGGATTTTATTTAAGGAGTTCACAAATATTTTTAAGAAAAGACAAACTTCAAAAATGAGGAAATGTCCAAAATTTTTAATATATCTACTAGAAGTTTTCCTAAAAAATCACTAAATGAAAAATTTTTTTTTTTTTTTTTTTAAATAAACTTTTATTTTGTAATAATTTTTACATATGAATGTCTTAACCTAAATGAAAAAAAAATCTCAATTTGTAAATTTTAAAAAATTGCATATTTACAGGCAAACATTTTGTATTATTTAAATAAGGATATTTTAAACTTAGAATTTTATTTTTTCGAATGTGACTTTCAATGGGAGTACAGAATGGGGCTCAGTGTCGGTGAAAGGATACTTCAAAAATCGAAAATTAAGTCCAAAAATAATTTAGCTATTCTTATTTTTTAATATTAAACCACTGAATGTCCTTAAGAAGGGGATCTTTAATTTATAATTTTTTAAAGTAGCGGTTCATTAAATTCTAATTATATCTAATCAAAAGTAGTACATAATTAAGTAAGAATAATTGTTTAATTTGTTTAAATATTAACTGTATCTTAAATTGAATTGTAAAACTTTTCTAATATGATTTTTCTAATTTAATTTTTAATTCAAAAATTTTTACAATAAATGTTCCAAATTATTTAACAAAATTTCAAAGGAATAAAAATAATTTTAAATTTTAACAAGCCTTCAGAGATTTGGTATTTCCTGTTTTTTTTTTTTTCAATTTTTGTCAAAAGGTCCGATGAAAACATGATTATATAATACCAAAATCAATAATAAATTTAAAACAATTTAATCACTAGTGTACAACAATATCCATGCGAGGGGAATTCAATAATTAGGATTCAAAAATTAAAATAATAATAATAATCCCTTTAGGATTTCCTTTCAGTAAATTACAATCAAGAGTTGAATTACATTATTGAAAAATTAATACCAATATTTAGAGCTAATAAATCTTGTATTACATCTAAAATTAAATTGTTTTAGAATTTTAATATTTGCTTAAATTTTATCTAAGAATTACTTAAGAGTATTAATAAAATATAAAATAATATGTGTGTCATACACAAATTAAGATGTATCAATATTTCTTATTTCTATTAACCAACTAAATAACTTAGATTCTTAACTTAACAATGCCCCATTTAATTGGTGTATAGTATTCAAAATATGTTCTGGTTTAATAATCAGTATAATTAAGAAAACTAATTTTTTTAGGCAATTTAATAAACCAACATTGTTTATTCAATTAATATTATGTATTTTCAAAAAAAACTTTTTTTTTAAATCAAAACAAAAACCATAAGAAAACTTTTATTAAAAAAAAAGTAACTTAAATATTTTTGATAGGTATCTTAAAAAAATAAGGATTTTCCTATTTTTTTTTTTTTTTTTTGTGGAGGACATTTTTTTGGTTGTTTTTCTTTTTATGTTTATTATTCTTTAAATCTAAGTATTAACTTTTCAAATTTCTATAATCGAAAATTTCCTGTAATTCCTTTTCTTATAAAAAAGTTTTTTATATTTTTTGTTTTATTTTTTCTGTTTTTTTTATTTTAAGTTTGAAAATATTACAGCATTAGAAAAATCGATCTAATCTTTTTTTTTGAAATTATATCAAGGTATATTAGTATATATACAAATAGATACATATACATACATATAAAAACATATTAAAGAAGAAAATCCTTGATTAAACAGAGGAAAATAGATTTTTTTACAAGTTATTTTAAAAAAAAAATAGTATGCTGTGTCCAAAACAGCACCAACTGCTATTACAGGAATAGCTTAATGTAAAATTTATGTAACAACTTTAATATAAAAACTTTTGTACTATTTTGGTTTACAAAATATTCGAAAGAAATCTAAAAATTACCCTAAAGAATTGCCTTTAATATTGTATATATAACATTTTAAAAAAATCTCGCTCAGCCGTTTAAGCTGTACCCGTGTGCCCAGAAAAACTTACGTACATGCACACAGACGGGACATCATTAAAAAAACGCATTTTATTGATTTTAGACACTGGAGTAATGCATAAATGCAAAAATATCAGGGTCCTTTTTTTTGTACGACAAAAATATCTATCGCTTAATATATTTCATATAAGCGGTTGGTAAATAAAACAACACATACAACAAAACATAAATATGAAAACATAAAATTTTTAAAAAACCGTATATAAATGCATATACTAATATATATAAAGTTTTTTTTTTTATAAATTGGGTGTTCTATATCAAATTTTTTCCACTCCTCCATTATTATGTTGTTTTTTTTTCTAAAATAATATTGCCATTCTTTTCTCTCTTTTGTGTTTTTGAAAGCACAAAAAAAAAGAGAAAAAAAAATATAAAATCTATTCAACGACCTTGTTAACAATAAAAATGTCGGGAAGTGGTTATTTATATATATATATATATATATATATATACTTATATATTAATATGAATGTATACATGTGCATTAATATACTTATATTTTTTCATAATATTAAATACATTATAAAAGATTTTACTTGACTATAAAAGTATAAAAAAAAAAAAAAAAACAAGAAAAATAAAATCTTAATGGAATTTTGGGTCAATATTCATTGGTACTATAGTGTTATTTGTACTACAAGTGTAAAATACTTGTAAATAACTTTACATTTCTCATCTTAACATTCAAAAAAAAGTTAAAAAAAAAAAATAGGATTATTATTGGTTTCATTTAATTTTTTTATGAGTATTTTTTCATTTTTTTTTTTAAATTAATTTTTTTAAGATTATAGTCCAATCGATATCTAAAAAGTATATAAACAAGAAATATATATATATACACTTAAATGTAATTTTGTTAAATGCAGCAAAAAAACAACAAAAAATAAAGAAAGCTCTTCAAATAAATTAAACCATTTTTAAAACTTTACAAAGTTAATCAAAAAATCTATTTTGTAAAGTACTATATATAAATAAAGATAATGTAATTGAACTTTAGAGATTTGTGGAATGAAATTTCATTTCTTATAAAAAAAAATTGTATAATATAGAACTAAAATAGAATATAGACTTTGGAATCAAAATATAGTATAAAACTCTAAAGTAATAAAAAATTTGTAATATGCAATATTTAATTATTAAAAGCTGTTATTGAAATCTAAGAAAAACCTTGTCTAATATTAAATTAGTCGGATGCGTTGGGTACGAAATGTAGATTTTCAAAGTCTGAATCTTATTCTGTAAATAATGATTAACTCTGATTTTGAATCCTTCTCTTGAAAAAAATTCCCTAATTAAGAGTTTCGCATATATAGATATTCATATTTTGAATATAAATATCCAGGAAGAAGCGAAAACTCTTGAATCCAACTCTAAAATCCCACCAAACAATATTTTTTACAAATATAAATAAGGTGCTTTAAATTTGAACCCAAAATAAACGGGATTTTATAAAACGATAAAATTTAAATGCGAGATTTTGAGAATCGAGATTATGTATCTCTACCATATAAATATTATAAAAAGAGAAAGTCCTGATTTCCTAACCAACTGTAAAATCAATACTAATTTAGTATCTTGAATTAAAATGAACGTTTGACTGAATGAAAAATTGACTAATCTGTATTACAATTAATACTTTCTGAATTAAAAATTGACTAACCTGAATTACAATTGTTGCTTTCTGAATTTTTTTTTATTGTGTTTTTTTTTACACGCTAGTCATAAGCTTGGCAATGGGGCTAAGGAACTTAAATTGGAGAGGAGAGTTGGGTGGTAGGTTAGAAACGAACTTATATAAGTTATTTTTAAAACGTTGCAAATTGTATAATGGAACATTTCTATCAGAGGAGGGATAACATTGGTTGGAAGCATGTTCCATATTCTAGCAGCTCTCACAATAAATTAACTCATTTTCCATAACCAGTTTTAGGCATTAGGTTGGGGAGGCATTATTGATTTTAATTCAATAGAGCTTGTCAATAGCTGCAAGACATCTATAAAAAAGAGTTAAAGTTAAAATCGACTCATATGAATTATAATTGATACTTTTTGAACTAAAATTGATACACAGAACACAACTGATTTACTAATTAAATAGATTACAATGTGCGTTTACATCGTAGTAAAATTAAAAAGCAAATACGTATTGGATTACAAATTAGAATAACTTCAGCCTTGAAAATTGAACATACACTTATTATAATAAATAATAAGTATTTAAAATGATTTCCTAATTTATTTTTTCTATTACACTAATAATTTATACATATATATAACTTAATAAAAAATAATAATTATCTGTTTAACCTTCAATTTCGTGAATTTTCTTTATTTATTTTTCTAAGATATATCTCAAAATATTTCATAATAATACAAATTATGCTTCTAGCCACTACATATCTGCTACTGTAGATTAAAAACTCAATTTCTTCAAAATTTTCTATTTAAAAATATTAAATTATAAAACAAAACAAAATTAAATACGTATTTAAAGAATTAAAAATTGACTTTCAAAATATAATTGAAAATTTTCTAAAATTTTTTTCTAATAGACAAATTAGGACTCATATAATACTAATCATTTCCAAAAAAAAAAAAAACGTCAAGACCTTCAACATTAATCATACATATAATATATATGATACATTTTTCTCTTAAACAAAACTTGTTGCATCAATCTTTGTTTAATGGAAGTTGATACAACAAAATAAAACAACAGTTCTTCTACATTTTCACTCTTATACTTTCAGGACAATATAGCGCACATAACCTCACATTAAAGAAAGTATTAAAAAATAAAAAAAGAAAGAATGAAATTGTGGTTAAAATACTTAATCTTTTAACAAAAAGCAATAAATTTATAAAATAAAAAAAAAAAACTTTTTTTTAAGTATATTCAAATTTTAAGAAAATAAAACAAATAAAAAATATGCAAAGAGCCTAATAAAACCACAAAATATATATCTACATTTATCTTTTATACTTTATAAAACATTATTTATGTATTAATGTTTATTTCTTTTTTTTTCTTTAAACAATATATATATAGATGAATATGAATATTTCGAAGAAAATATATATACTTGTACAATGTACATATATAATATACATATAGTATATATATATAAAAATGACATTCTTTTTTTTACATTACAATATTTCGAATTCGAAAAAAAAGCCATAAATCAACGGTTTTATATATGTTGTAAAACATCAGTGTTAAACAAATTGCTCGCATATGTCAAATTGTAATGTCAGCCATTTTGATTAGTAAAACAAAAAATATGTATAAAATAAAACAAAAAAAATTTAAGTAACAAAATACGTGGTGAAGTTTTTACATTTTCTATATAACCTGTTCCCAAAAAAAATATTTTCTTTTTTTGATTTTTTATTGTTTTGAATGTTTAAACCGATAATGTCGTTTTTTTTAACCTTTTGAGGAATAGTGTTGGCACTATATAAAATTTTGATTAAACTAAATTTAATATTAAAGAATTTTACTGCAACTCAAAATTTATTGAACACTGTGTGATATTTTAAACTATATTACTTGATTAGTATTCAAAATATTAATATAAATCAATTATTAATATAGACTTCAGACACCGATTTAATACATAATTCTTTTTTTTTACATTCGTAAAATTGTCAAAATTCTAAATTAATTAAAATTTTAAGTATAATAAAAAGTTTAGGAAAAAACAAATTTTTGGATAATTGATATAAAGTAATTACTAACTGTCAATATCAATAAACAAAGGCATTCAGAAATTTAAGAAAAATTGCAAATCCGATACGTTTTAAAAAAATGTCAGCCTAAAATTATGCAAAAAATGTATATAAAAAAAAGATACCAAGAGATTTAATTTAAATATTTTGGGAAACCATAATCTAGGCCCTCAATACTTTTTTCAACCTCACCACAATAGAATAGAACAAATTCAAAAGATAGCTAGTGACTTTAATATTTGGATTATAATTGAAATAATAGAAAAAGAAGAGAAAAACAAATTCTTAAAAGTAATATTCAAAATTGAAACCTAAAATTACATTACGTTGTAAAAACATAATGTCAATATAAAAGTACAATAAAATCTAGATATAAAAACATGAATTGCAATATTGAAAAAAAAAAAAATGTTAAATAATTAAATTAAATAGTATATAGATTAGTCAATAATTCTAAAAACTATTCTCAAGATTGCAACTTAGAAAATATAATAAATTTAAATAAGTATATTGATCAATCAAAAATGTTTTAAGATAGAAATTTAGAAAATATGTTAAGATAAATTAAAATCACCCCACAATAGCCCTGGTGCCCAAAAACTTTACCAATATTGCATAATTCAGTCTAATATATAATATTCAAATAAATAAATAAATGAAGAAATTTAGAAAATATGTTAAGATAAATTAAAATCACCCCACAATAGCCCTGGTGCCCAAAAACTTTACCAATATTGCATAATTCAGTCTAATATATAATATTCAAATAAATAAATAAATGAAGATTGAATCCTAAAGGTATGCCAAAAAACTAACAAAGTTAGTTAAACACACATCCAGTTCTACAGTTTAAAATATTTGCAAGTTTCAAGCAAATCATAAGAAAGTTCGTTTAAAATGCATTTCATAATTTTTACGATACAGACAGACAAGAAAGGGATCTCATAAATATAAGTAATCAACGACTTTTTCTTAAAATAAAGTTTAATCCTATTGCAAATAATTATATTCTATTTTGGTTTCTTAACATTATTAAAAAATTATGTATCAAACTTAAACTAAATTCACAAAAACTTACCAACACTGTTTCATATAAAACAATAACATTTTAATAAAAAATATAAATGAAAATTAAAAAAGAAAAAACGAATTGGGAAATATGTTTTTTTACCCTTCACTATTAATATTTATTAAGTGGAATGATATTTTAGTATTTTTAACAATTTTTTAACGTACAAATTCAAAAAAAAAAAAAAAAGAAATACTTGTTACATTATGTCTAGAGGTTGACAGTGAAAAATAAAAGCAAAAATAACAGTTGTCAAAAAAAAAAATTGTTAAAAATTGAAAAAAAGAACAACAAAAATTAAAATTTACATATTTTTTTTTTTTTCAGAAAATACATTAACTTAAAAAACACATTGATAAGTTTCTATCTTGAGACAAATATATTTTCTTAATTCACTTTAAAATTAGTATAATCAAATATTATTTAAAAAAATAAAATGTCTTTTAAGATTATTGAACCAAATTAGTAGTATTTAATGCATTAGAAACATTAAATTAATATTGATTAACAATCATTCATTTATATATTTATATATATATGTATACAAAAATTATATACTCATCCATACCGGAACATTATCCACTTATATTTAATCAAAAAGTCACATTTTCATTTTAAGTCAATAAATCGATTTATATAGAAAGTCAATGAACCGATTTATATAAAGATCAACACAGCTTTAATTAATTAAACCACTGATACCGCAATCTTATGTTGCTGGTTTGGTTTTTTTTTTACAAATTTCTTATTGTTTCCTTTGCAACAAATTGTGTCTTTAAAAAAAAAATTTTGGCAATCTCATTTATATTTAATACAAGTACATAGCACATATACATATATACCTGCATATAATTTATATCTTGATATAAAAACCTATCCAATTTAACATTATGATTTTCTAATTTTTTTAAAAGAAAATATATGTATGTAGAACCACTACCATCACCACTACAAAAGTAAAATATTAAAAAAAAAACCAAAAAAAAAAGATAAATTAGAAAAACCAATCAATCAAGAAAGAAAATAAGACAAAGTAAAAAAGAAATAAATCAAATCAAATAAAAAGATAAAGTTAAAACAACAGCATAATAAAAATGAAAAACCAAATACTCAGGTGTCAAAGTTGTCTTTTTTCATTAAATTTCCGTTTATTCCTTTTCCATAAAAAAAAAAAAAACAACAAACTCTTCAAAATTCAAAATTTATAAGGAATATGAAAAAAAAAAACGAAAACATACAAAAAGAAATCAACTCTAGAGAACCATAAGTGATTTCTAAAGAAAATATTATAATATTACATACAGGATACAAACATTAATACCTCAATATAATGATTGTTAGATATTAAATTCTTGTATATAGAAAGAAAAAATCTTTATGTATTTTTAGCACCGTAAAAACGGTTTCTTTTTTTAACCCCATCAATCATGGAGTTATACAGCCCATCAAAGTTAAAAAATACCTATATTTAAATTGTATTACATAATTTCAATAAAGTGCATCTTCAATCTGGTCAAACGATAGCTGCTTTCATAAACTTTATAAGTATAAGTAAAATTAATGTAAGACATTAATATCCTACAGTATTTTAATTTACCGTTATGCTAAAATCAATTGTTTAAAAAATATTTGACTCCTTATAATTTCACAAACAGTTTAATTTCGAAACTTGATATTTTGAGATTAGTTAGGTTCTTCGGAATATCTATGAGTCATGTAATATAAGCCGCCCGTCATTTGTTAGCTGTAAATCTCAAAAATAATATTAATATTCAATAGTGTTATTGGAAATGTACTATTCTAAAAACTTAGATTTTATTTCATTACTTGGTGTCTTATGTATTTTTGAAAAAAAAATAAGAAATTTCAATAAAATAAAAATTAAAAGTGAAATAAGAACATATTATAACCAAGTCTTGAATATAAATTACCCTTTAATGGAAATTTAACATATTTTTCAAGTCTTTAACATTTTATACTTTTTTTCTTTTGCTTATTTTTTTTTTTTTTTTTGCTTTCTTTTAAATTATATTCATGGGATTGAAAATAAAAAAACAGAAGTAAAATTATTTTGAATTTAAATATAATATATATATATATATATATAATACTTTATATACATATATTTTATATAACTTTTTACATATATATAAAATATTATACCTAAAGTGCCAAGTTTCACATTAAAACTTTTTAAAGTATTTTAAAATTTTATTTTAGAAACAGTTCAAGTTAAAAAGTCGTTTTGATTTTATCATACATATAATTGCAAAGAAATGTACTTTAAAAAAAAAATTTTAAATTAAATAGATAGTATTTACTTATAGTACCTAGTGTATATACCTAGTTAAATGTAAAAGAACTCAAATTAAAATTTATGAAAAGTTAAATCGATATTACCAACTACATATTCAGCATATGAAACTAAATTTTTCAAGAAAAATGGAAAATATAGAATATTGTTTAATAAATATTGCAAGGTTCCATAACATTTTATTCAAAGGTTAGAAACAGTGATATCTAATCGTTTATTTCAACAGGTGCATTTTAGTCTCGAAAATAGTCCTTGGTTAAAATACGGTGAGGTGACATAACGCCCGACGCAATTACACCCTAGGGTAAGGCTCTTTATGCACCCAACTCTTCTACGATCCATAGATAGGGTTGCTCCTTTTTTCGAAGTATATATATATATTTACTTTGAAAAAGGAGGCAACTCTGTTTTTGGTACCATTTCTAAAATCCCTCCAAATTTCCTTTTTGCTTCTTTTTATATATTTAACATTTAAGTAAAAATTAGTTAATTGAAAATGATTTTAAAGTTGATCCATAAAGAGGATTGTCCTAGGGCATTATTTTCACCTCATCTTAAAATTTGTAGTAAAAATGGAGTAAAAGTACTCTCACAAATATGCTTAAGTCTTATTTGATGTATCTTAAAATAATAATCATAATAGTACTATTAGGTTTAATATTATTATTATTGTATGGAATTTGTAGGGAATTCAACTACCATTGACCATAGAATTCAAACTACTGAAATAACCACTATTTATTAATTATTTATCTTTAATCAAAAATACATTAATATAACAATATCAAAAAATACAAAATATAATAAAATAATTTAATTGAAAAATATAACTTAAAGATACAGAATACCTTACAAAAGTATCACAATATAAAAACAAAAGAAATTGTATCTATTGGAAATATAAAATATTTCACGTGTTTTAAGGCTTAGTACTATCTCAGGATGAATTAGTCTGTGGAATTCATTAAGATCAAATCTAAAAATAAGTATATAATATGACTCTCTGTTTCAACATGTACTTATAATAAAGATAGGCTTTTAGTCAGCTTTAACAGTTGAACAGAAAGCACTTAAAAAAAATTAAGAGAGTTTCAGTTGAATCATTTTTTGAATCAATGAATCACTTTTTACATACTAGTATTTTAACAGTTCTATAGTCCTATATAAATTTTATTATGTATAATTCCATATAAAATTGCAAAATATTTTCAAAATTTAATATAAAAATATTTAATAATAATAATAATAAATATTTTTTAAAACCATTATATTAATTTAAATTGTTCAAATTAATATTTAACAATTTAATAATAATAATAATAATTTAATACAAAATGTCACATAAATTAATTTCATTCATATACAAGCTATTTATTAATTAAATTATTTTTATATTAAATATTATAAATTAAATTAAAACATTTAAATAAATATTAACTAATTTACAATACATTAATTTTTAAATATAACAATTTCATTAAAAATACAAAAAAAAAAAAAAAATAAAAAAAAAACTGTTGAACATCAAGTAATATTATATGATGATGATAATATGACAATATGAATATATTTGTCAATTTAATTTCAACTCAATTTTTAATGGCATTTTCAGCTTAACAATAAAAACCAAAAATATATATTAAGAGTTAATATATATATATATATATATATATATATATACGCAATTTATATATATAATAAAATATAAATATACAAAATATATATTAAATACACCATTTACCCCCTAAAATAGATTATTTAACACGCCATTAACCTTATATTAATTCTGTTGGTTTTTTTTTTATTTTTTTTTTTTTTTTTTTCTGAATGGTATACCAACATTGTTGTAATGTTTAAAATACTTAATACCTAACAGAATATAAAGAGACATAACATACTATATAGTATACCATTGTTGATTTTATTTAACATTAAGTATATAATTTACAAAATATATGTAGGAATATTTTTGATATAAAATTCTTAAACTACTGTTATGTTCGAGTATTTTGTATATAGGCAAGTCAATTAATTTTTACATTTTATTGCACCTTTTAATAAATGGAAGATCTTTTAAATAAAAATCAATATTTATTTTGATATTAATTACATGTTTTGTGTAATTTAGTTTAATATATAATAGATACTATAATGTATAAATGTTTATATACTAAACAAAAGTAAGTAGCTAAATTAAAATTAGGAAAATATTAACTTATGATACTATTATATATTTAGTTTAGGAAGCATTTCATAGGTAGTTTTAGCATGTGAAAAAATTTTGAGATGGGGCTGTGTTGTTTTTAGAAATTGGTAGTGGAATAAAGTTGGTATATCTTGCTATATTAAATATGTATTGTAGAATAAGGAAGAAGGTATAGAAACATATATTAACATGGTCTTCTACGTTAATTATTATGAAAAAGTTAGGAATAACTATAATTGTTTTAAAAATCTTTGTAAAAGAACTAGTTCGGAAAATGCTTTCGAAAGTTTTCCAAAAAAATTAAATTCAAAATAAATTATAATTAAGGATCAAATCAAAGATAATCTTAATTTAAATGTGGACATCTATAGATCAATTCATAATTGTCAAATCATATCTGTAACTTAAATAAGTTTATTAAAAACTTTATTTCCTTTAGATTTTCGATTTATTTTTAAATATTAAAAAAGTTATTATAAAAATTTATTTTATTATAATTCATTAATTATAAAATTAACAAATATGTAATTTAATATCTTTATTAAAAAAACCACTTAAGGTATGAAGTCCAATAAAACAAAAGAAAAATTAAAAAAATAACATTAATTTTTAACATATAAATTATAATCTATAATAACATTTTTAATATAAAGTAATTTTTTTATATTAAAAACCTGTCATAAATTCCCATATTTTCGATTTCTTATACCCTGGTACAAAAATAATCGGGGGTATATTAAAATTGTTTTTCCTTTTGAAACACATCGAACAAAGTCATAAATATATAAGAACTTAAATTCAAGATTAAATCAGCCTCGAAAAATTGAATCGATTTTCAATAATGTACGTACGTAAGTCCATCCAATAAAACAAAAACTGAAAAGCCAAAGTCAAATCCCCCAATTCTCAATATTATTTAAAAACAGAAGACAACAACTTTCATAATTTATTGTGCATTCCTAAAAGTATGCAAATAAGATTTCATCAAGTATAGTATTTATTATTGCATCCTGCATCCTAAAAGTGTGCAAATAAGTTAACAGTTTATATATGTCAGGTTTCGCTTATTTTTTTTATTTTACCTGTTAATTTCCCATGGAAAATTCATTTTCAATAAAAATAGGAGAATTTTTAAGCAGAAATTGAAAAATTTTCATCACATTTAAAAAATATTTTATTAATAAAGTTCAAATCTGAGACTTAATTTAATGAAATTATTAAAAATTTCAGAATATTAAATTTTCACCAACGATGATAATATATTGTATTTTAAAATAAATTATAACAGGTATATGACGGTTGACAAGGACAACTATTTTTTCCCCGTTTCTTTTAACTTGCAAAAAAAAATAAAGTATGAAAATGTCTTTGTATTAATTCGTTCTATGAAAAAAAAAAACTCTTTTTATTGAAAACAATGAAAATGTCAAAAATATTATCAAATTACATTCAAGCAATTAATTAACCTCAATTTGTCTCTTGAACCATATTAAACATTTTAACATCATATTATCATTTATACCTTCTTCTTAAACTCTGCAACTTTTAAGTGTTTTTTGAATAGATAAATTAACTATGGATAAAATTAGTAATGTATGTCAATATTTCACTGTTCTATTTTTAGTTTACTGAATCGTTTTTGTTAATTTTATAAAGTACTTAAATAATCATTCAACAGTTTCTTAATGATCTTTGAAACAGTTTTTATTAAATGAAACACAAGAGTTAAATAATTATTTATAGTAACAATGACTAAAAATTACTTATCATCAAATTTAATATAAGTATACAATATCTATAAATAAATTTTACCAATTCCCAATAGGAATCATAATTTATATAGCCATTTAATGTTTTTTTTTATTGTTTTTTGTTTTTTTGTATAAAAAGAAAGACCACCAAGGGGAAAATTATTTTATACATCGGATATCATATAGTGTAACAGATATTTATAAAAAAATTAAAGGAAGTAAAAAATATTTAAAGCCTATAAAATTATATTTTGTATTGATTGTGTTATAAATATTATTAAATGCTGCAAGTAAATAATTTAAATCTTTTATTATTTAAAGTAATTTGAAGTAAAGTACATTAGTACCTTTTTTAAGAGTTAAATTTGAAAATTAATTACAAGCATATATTAAGTTCAAAACTTTTAAATGAATTTATTTTAAAAGTTTACTAACCTCAGGTTTAAAAAAAATGTGATTATCCTTATTATTACTTTGGAAGGACATTTTCTGTCGCAATCCTAATCAAAATAAAATCTGACACGTGAAAGAAGGATTAAAAATCGAAAAGATTATGCAAATATATTAAAAATTTAAATTTATTGATTCATGTACTTCAATCCATGAATTTATATAATTGACACCTTAATTACTGAAAATAATAATTAAAGCTTAAAAAGATGCACTCAATTAAAAAAAAAATTACTTTTAGTAGTTTATTTTTAATTTAAGCTTGCATAATACAGCATAAGATTTTTTTACTTTTCATCAGATTATTTTAGACTAGACAATGTTTATTTTATAAAGAATTCCTTTTTTTTTCAAAATATCTTAAGAATTCCTTTAATTAATGGATTTTTAATTTACCTGTTTAAATAAACAGATTATTTTGTACCTTTATTTTAAAAAACAATAAAAATTGCAAAAAATCTTTTGCAAATTTTAAATATTTTCCTTTCTTAGATAAACAAAATTTTAAATTATTCTTTATCCTTACTACAATAAACAAATTGTAAACTAAATTAAAATATTATTATTGGTAATATTTATTAAATAAACGTTTTCATCCCCAATTAATACATCTTCCCTTACAATTAATACATATAAAACACAAAAAAAGGAATAAAAAATTATAAAACAAAAAATTTCTTCTAAATTAATTTATAGTAAAGTTTTCCACCTTTTAAAGCCCTTCCAGCCAATAAGAAAATAATGCAAAAACACAAAAAAAAAGAAAAATAATTAAAAAGAAAGGATTCTTCGAATCTTTCTATTATTTCAAAATAAACAAAGAATGTGAAATAAAATAACAAAGAAATTTAAAACAACACGTCGTCGACATCTTCTCCTTTTTTTTTTGTGTTTTTGTTGTCTAAAATCCTTTTTAATTATTTATTCTTTTACTTTTTATTCTTTAGTTTGTTTTTTTGTTTTTGGGTTTGTTTTTTAATCTTTGATGAGACAAAAACAGAGAAATTGTAATATACATAGAATATAAGAATATAATTAATGGACTTGATAATGTTTTTCAGAATGAATTGAAATTCATTTTAAAAAAATAAAAAAATAAGTGAAAATATACTTATTATATTTAATAGGAAAACTAATTAGAAAAATAAATTCGTATATTAAAACGTTGGTTTTTCTGAAGTAAATGTTGTACTCGAAAAGGATCAAAACGTTGTTTCCAAAAATTACAACAAAAATTTGTGAAAAATAATCTTTCAAAAAGTATGTACAAGAAACTAAAAAAATCATTGGGTTATTTTTTTAATAAATGCTAATATATTCCCAAATGTTATAGAAAAACTTCAAGTATGTATGTAAGAATCAAAGCAAAGAAAGGGATCTTTTAAAGATGTCTCGAAAATTTTAGAAGACAATATCTTAAGATATTTCGTTTAAAAAAAAAAGTTTTTTTTTTTGAAAATTTTCCACTTTGAACTTCCAAATCTTCTAGTAAAACTTATTCTAATTTTAAATTTTAAATTAACATTTAAATATTCTTTAGTTTTTATCTTACTATATTAATATAAATAAATACTTACATATATATATATATATATATATATATACATATAAATTTTACATAAATATTGTTTTAAATTCAAAAAAACATAAGAACATTGAGTAAATTTTCAAATGTCCTTTTTGTTTATAAAGGATTAAATATGTATCTTAATGAAATATTTATTTTTAGATATCCTTGAAATATACTAATTTGGTCCGTATGCTGGTTCAAAATTTAGTTCAGGATACTCAAAAAATTTAATTCATTAAAAACTTTAAAAGCCCAAAAAATACTGATATAAGTTTTACATTGATATCCAACTAAATAAACCAAATACTGAAAAAAAATCTGTGATTTAAGAATTGTTCAATCAGTACAATTATCTAATAGTAACACTTTGTCTAATAGTAACACTTTGTCTAATTTAGTTGAATATTAAAAATTTATTCAATCAGTACAATTATTCCAAATTGTACTGATTGAATAAATTTTTAATATTCAACTAAATTAGACAAAGTGTTACTGTATTACCATTTTAAAATAATCTCTTTAAAAAAATCTTTAAATTTAAAATGTACAAGGAAATTTTAAACTTTAACCCTTAAATGTCAAAGGTTGTATTTAAGCTAAATGTTACTATTTTAAACTTAAGATAAAAACGTTCACCAATTATTACAATTTTTTTTTATTTATTTAGTTGTTTATTTAAAAAAAATAAAGACTGGTAAAATTTCAATAAAAAATAAAGACTATAAAAATTTTCCAGTTATTTTAATATAAACTCTCCAAAGAAATTATTCAATCAAGGTCAATTCAAATTTTCTAAAAAATTTACCTTTATTTTTTCTCATTAAATACAATAATATGTTTTCTACCTTTCTTCATCCCTTGCTTCAGCTTGCTTCAGTTCTAATAAAAAAACACAAAAAATTATAAAACCCAAAAATAAAACCATTAAATTAAATTAATATAAAAGACCATAAAGATCTTTTTTTTTATTCTTTTCTTCCATTTTTTCCTATAATTAGATTTTATTAATTCTGATCTTTAATCTTAACTAAATACCTTTAAATAAAATTTCCAATATCATCCCCACTTAAAAGTATAGTAAAATTATTTTCTTCTATTCTTTAATTTATAAAAATTAGAAGAGTTTAGTTAGGACCTGAGAGAGAAAATATGTTAATTTATTGAAATTATAGGACCAATTCTGACCATTTTATTGTTTTAAATTAAATATAAAGACAAAATGAAATTTGTTTGGTGAAAAATATTACTTTTGTCAAATTTGTATTGTATCCCTTTTTATTTCTTTAGACATTTCCCCTTTCCTTTCTCTAATTATCAAAATCAATATGTAAAACATAGTTGAATTGAGTTTTCATCAAAACGCAAATCGTATTTGATCAATTTTTAGCATACATTTAGGAGCCACATATTATTATTCATTATTACCATATATAGATTATTAAGTTTATTAAAGCAAACTACACACATATTAAAAGAAAAAAAAATGTTTCAATAAACTTGAAAAACAAAAAATCAGTTCAAATATAAAGTGCTAATATCTTCATTTAACATTTCTTTAAATTATTTAATCCTTAAACTGTTAAATAATCAAAAATCAACAACAAAAACGAATAACAAATCCAAAAAAAAAAATATAAAATCTAAGAGAAATATTCATATTACAAAGTTCTTTCCTCTCTTTGTTTTTTTATTCTCTTGATTATTTTGTTTTTTTGGATCTTCTTTTTTATTCGTTTTAATCTTGAATTTCGGACTCAAAATATCCTTTTTAGTTTTTGTTCTTTCAAAATAATTAACTCTATATTAAGGATTATGTTAGTTAAAATGTTTATTAAGAAGAAAAAAACGTAAAAGGATATTTTGATGTGCCTCATCCATTTTTCAGATTTTTCTCTTTTATTCATTTAATTTTGCTTTGAATTTAAAAATCTAGGCCTAAGCAAAAGTAAGTTATAAAAAAACTGACTGTAGTTTTGTATTTCATATGTACAGGGAGCGACAAAATCAAATGCTTAGAATGTTTTTTTAGTTTTTAAAAATTTCAAAATATTTCATATAAAATAAGAAAATTTTAATTATTAAAAGTATTTTAGAAGATTGTATATGTGTGGTATTTAAAGAATTTCAAAAGGTTTTTTTCTGGTACATAAGTTGACTTCGAAAGCACAAATTTTACTAAGCAATTCATTTCTATATTTTACATAAATTGACTTTAATTTAGTCAATATGTAACGTTCCATCGTACGTTTGCTGAATTTAATTTAGGTTGGAGGAATTTATTACCTTTAAATTATGTTACTTTCATACACATTAAATATAAATTTGTAAGAATATTAATATTCGTTATTTAATATGTTCTTGAATCTTGTTAAGTTCATATAAGAAAACTTATCTCAATTTTTGATCATCATTCACTAAAAAACTATTCATTTTTAGATAATTAAACGTAAAGGATGTGGGAATTTTTATTTAACAGTCATGCATCAAAAAATAAAATGTAGATTGATATTCCGAGTATGGTCTTGCTTAAATTAAGTGGTTTAAAGTGTCTTCAAAAAAAAATTTTAAATGCAGTTGGACAGTTTTTAAACACAATTAATTCTAAATTCAATTTAATTATAACAACCTAATTAGTAATTACTCATTCTATAAAATTTCTTTTCGAAAATCTCGTTTTAGAAAATCTTTTTTTTTTTTATTTTATAAAAGGCTGATAATTCTGATTTTGTATCCAACTCTAAAATTCTTAATAATTAGAATTTTAAAACAACGTAAGATTTTCTAAAAACAAAATTTAAAAAAAAGGATTTAATAAACCGAGATTATGAGACCCTGCCATAATATTGACTTATCCTCCCATCTGAAAACAAAATATTACAAATATTTTTGTTATTCAGTGTATTTTTACAGTAAAAAATGAAAAATATTTGAATTAAATTTTTAAAAGAAAATAAAGAAAATATAAAGGATATTTGAAAATCTGTACAGAGGAGAGGAATTAAGGAATGGCACCAAAAAAAAAATTATAATAAAAGAAACACAAAACTAAAAATCAAAAGGAAAAATTTATTAGGATTAGAGATGTCAAGAAGGCTTTTAATAACATCGTCAGGTTGGTGCTATTCTTTTCTGTTTACTATTTGCTTTCTTTTTTTCGTTTCCCTTTTTTTTTGAATAAAATTTCCTAAATAAATGGTTCCTTTTCATTTTGTATATACTTTGTTAGTTTATTTATTTATTTAGATCCACACATACATCTACAAAAATATCTAAATGTTAAAAAAACCCCACTTAAAAAAACTAAATCCTTAAATAAAATTTAAAAAACAAAAAAAGAGAGATAGGTCGGTCGATTAACTTTAAGATTACCAGAGATTCATAAAGATAGTAATTTACAATCAAAAATATTATAAGGAAAAATCTGTAAAATAATTTTTCAACATTACAAATAATTAATGAAAAATTATGTTTTGATAAGAAAATGGGGGGGGAGGGGTAAACTAAAAACCGAATTCAGTACAGAAAAAATTATATTTGAAAAGTATATGAATATTTAGGTATAAAAGTTTTTTTTATTAAAAACAAAAGTAAATGGGTTTTAATGAATGAAAAATTGTTTATTTTCACAAAAATATGAAATTTAATTTAATAATAATTAATAATAATTATAACAAATTAATCGGTTTTCTTTAACAAATCCTTTTTTAATTAATTATAAAATTACATTGGTATTTTATTCTACATAGAAATTTTTTTAAAGAGTGAGAAATGACTCTAAATAAAATTTAAAATTAATGGAAAAACTTTAAAATATGATTTGAAGGTCAAATGAATTTAAACTTTAAAAATCAATTAAAAAATCTATTAATTTAATAATTTAATTAATTTAAATTAATAAAAAAACACTAAGTTTTGAAAACAAAAAGGATCAATTATCTATAAAAACTTTTTGGGGGTAGACACAGATGTATAAATATTGAAACACTTTGAAAAATTATTTTTATATAATCTATTCTTATATATATTAGATATTTAATTGCCTGTAATATTAGAGGACACTCTATTTAAAACAAGGAAATATTTATTTTACATACTTAGTTAACCGAATTTTTTTTGTTGGAAGATGTAACAGTAATAAAAATATTTATTAAAAAGAATTGGAATTTTGCATTTTTTAAAAAAAAAAATCCAATGCAATGTCTTAGCCATTCGTTTTCCTGCAAAAAAAATCTAAGCAGAAAAAATCTAAAAGTGGTATTTAAAAACCATTCTCATTGTATCTTTATTCTTCGTATTCAGAGAGGAATTGATACCCGAACTGGCTGTGCAGTATAATAACTTCGCTGAGTAATAGCTTAGACACTTTCGCTGAGTAATTCTCTTAACACTTTCGCTGAGTAATAGTTTAGAGAGTATAAAGGGGGATTTTAAAAATATGTTTTGCAACCAACGAGTGCAAACTGGCGAAAATTTATGATTTTTCCATAAATACTAAAAATAAATTAATTTTAGACATTTTAAGAACTAATATTCATACTTAGTTAACCAAATTTTTTTTGTTGGTATATAATAAAATATAGATTTTTTTAATTACTGAATTGTTTTATTTTAATTTTAAAACTTCAAATTGGAATTACAACATTATTTTAATTTTTTAAAATTAACATAAATATTATTTGAGGGAAATTTCAATTAAAAGATTAAATAATTAAAAGTCAAATCAAATAAGTTTCTCATATTACTACACAAAAAAAAAGAAAAGCCTCGACTTATTTAGTAAAAAGTGTACATTTAGTTTTAAAATTGTTTACTTTAAATCAGAACCAAAAACTCATTAGCTCAAGAACTCTATTTGTAAATATATATATATATATATATATATATATATATACATTTAATTTTTAATGGAAATTGTAAAATATTATATTTAAAATAAATATATGAATATATACTTTATCATTATAATTTTTTATGCATTAAAACGATACCTACAATTTCATTAACTTAATAATAATTTTTTTTATGTTTTTCTTTGACTTCTGTTTTTTTTTTTATTTTTTTGCATTTTTGATATTTAATACCCATAGATATATTATTTACCAACCCATTTTAACCACCATTACTTTAATTTATATATCATGTACACAGAGGAAAATTCAATTTTATAAAGTTTCAAACCATGATACCTATAAATTGCAAAATGATATATATCCTGTAAATGGTGCTGTTGTTGTTGTTGTTGGAAACCTATCAAATTTAAAATGCACTTAAAAATAAGAAAAATTAAATAATAATAATAAAAAATTTATAGACCCATCAAGTTATTATATATTATTTTGTTGTATATTTATTAAATACGTGTATATAAGTTCATATATAATATAACCACGCCGCCGCACCTTTTTGCCTAATTATAAGGTATAAGCGGCGTAAGGTTACTACAAAAAAAAAAAACAAAAATAAAACTTAAAATAATGAAAAATTCAACTTAAAATAAAATTTTGTTCTAATATTCGTATGAAAAAAAAATTTAGAATATTTTAAAATTTTATTCACGTACATAGGTATACTGTTTTATAATGAACGCGTATACGTCAAATACACTTAATTCATTATTTTAAATTATTTATATACACATACACAATACATTTATAATTTAAGGATAAATCAATTTAGTTATAATTTTCCAAAGTAATAATTTTATTTTTTATTAAAAAAAACAGTTTTATTTTAAAATTCTATTTTTTATTGCTTTTATATTTTTACTTCTGTTTTATTATTATGAATTAGTTAAATTAATTGAAAATAGCATATAGTTTCAAAAATTTACAATTTCAAAGTTTATTATTAGAACAGAGAATACAATTAATTTAATATTTCAATATGAATTGTCTGCAGCTAATTAAATTTGACATAATTCATAATTTAGTTTCAAAAATTAGTTTTACAATTATGTATAGTTATAACGAAAGAAATAATTTTCAGAAAATACATATATAATAAATTTATTAATATAAATAGAATTATTTTTAAATAATAATTATAAAATTTGAAATTTTAACTAGTACTTATTTAAATGTATAAAGTTAATAATGGATTCTCATTCATTTAATTTAGTTTTTCAATAATGATTTTTTTTTCATCCTAAAAATATGCAATTTTGAAAACATAATATTTTCATTGTTTTTCAATAGGAGTTTAGAATTTAATTATATTAATATTAAATTAAAACTAAAATATATTATGTTAAAATCAAAATATCAATATTAAAACATCAAAAGAGATTATATTAATATAGTTCTAAATAAATTGTGAGAGCTGACATATTGGTCAGCCATGTACAAATTACATTTAGCATATAAGAATTCTTTTAAGTTTTTGTTTTTGAATTGTTAAAAAAATAATATAATGAATAGAAAAATAAAACACTAAAAAAAAAAAAAAAAAAAAAAGAGTTTAGAATTTGAAAACGATTTAAAAGTCCTTAATGTTAATACCTCTCAAATAGTCAAAAAAATTTTAACACTTTGGCTAAGCACTATTTTAGGGAGTATAAAAGGGGATTTTAAAAATATTTCGCAACCAAAGAGTACAAACTGGCTAATTCGAAAATTAATAAATTTTTCATAAGTACTAAAAACAAATTAATTATAGACTGTATTAAAGACCTACTATAAGGTTATTTTATTATAAACCAGTTCTTCATAATCCTATTAATTTAAACAATGTATTAAAGCATTTTTTCTACTTTTTCACAAACATTTATACATAAAAATATAATTACTGTGCGCTTTCTTTTGACAATATAATAATGCACCTTAAAAACAGTCCTTTTGAATATGCTCACAGTATTTAATAATAAATTTGTAACTATTACAAATATGACACTTTAATTACACTATATTTAACAAAAACAAAAATAAATAAATAAATAAAAACTTGTAAAATTAATGTAAATATTTACTAAAAATTATTAACTGAGTATTAAATAAAATATAGGAATAATATTGATTTAATAAGTTTTACTACTACATTATTAGAATAAAAATTGATTTGAAATTGATTTGTATTTTTATTTACATTTGTATTATATAAATAAAAATTTTCCAATATACATTTAGTAATTTCACCTAGTTTCACCCTTTATCATTGTTGAAATGCAAAAATTGAATTCTAAAGGATTTTTTGTTTATAAGTATTTGGTAACAGGCGGATATGTTAAGTTAGCAGTCTTTTGTATTTTTCTTTAAATAAATCAATCGAATTATATAAAAATAGTCTAGAATCAAATATTCTATATGTCTATTGTCTAGACAATAGACAAAATGTGTTTAAATACATTTCCCCCAAACTATAAATCAATTCTATTAAATAAATAGTAAAAAAAATGTTCTACTAATATTTAAAGCAAAATACTATTATGTGATATTGAAATGTTCAACGCCTTAAATTGTAATTAGGGAATTCATGAATAAAAGTAATAATAATAAAATATTACAAATTTTATTGTATGACCTACTAATTATAAATAGAAAGTTTACTGAACTTATGTTATATATTAAATTTAAGTATTAAATGGTCGGTTAATTATTAATTGTTATAAAATTTTCGATAAAAAAAATTTTTTAGAAAAAATATAATTATATTAAAATTTGACATTAAAATTACATATACATACATGTTATTATAATGTTAAACAATTAAAAAGCCGTGACCCGGTGCGCTAAAGAAATTACATAGGAAGTACTATTTAATTAGGAACAGTTTTTTAAATTTAAAAAACCATTATTGGATTATAAATTGTATAATTACCAATATAATTTCCAAAATTAAATAAGAAAATGTGGTTTGTGAGTAGTTTGTAAATTTTTTTTATATGAAAATAAAAATTATATATGCTCTATTATTTTTAAAAACTTATTTTACATGATTTTAAAATTTATTAGATTCTGAATTTTAAATAGAGTTAACTTGTAATGTCTAAAATCATCGCGAAACTTTTAAAAATGTTTAAAGGAAATCTTTTGGTTTTTAATAGGATCCTTTTTAAAAATGTTGCAATAAACCTACATATTATAAAATAAAATCAAAGAAATTACAACTCCAATACATGCAATATATGTCAGTATTACTTCAAAGAACTCTGACACATTGTTTTAAAATATATACCACAAGTGCATGCAAGTTAATTAACCAAACTGTCAAACAAATAATTTGGTTTTAGTTATGTTTCCGAACAATGCTTTAAAAAAAAGCATGGTTTCTTTTTAACACTTTATATTCCACTTCTTTTTTCCACATTTTTTTACTTTTTTTTACAATTTTTCCCTTTGATAAGTTATTTATTACTTTCTATATTTTTATTTTCTTATACTTATTTTACTTTTATAATATAAGTTCATATTTCGTTGTTAATAAACTAAAATTTCAATGTGCATGGCTGAAACTTATTCTGTAAAAATAAAAAAAAAAAGACCAAAAAAACAAAAAACATTGACAGCATAAAGAAAATGTGGTAAACAACATTTAAAAATAAATTATACTTAAAAGACTAGTGGAAAAAGTTAGAGCATAGTTTTATACATATAAGAGCGCACAGTTTTATAAATATACACCATTATTAAGATACTCTTCAAGTTTGAAAAATTTTTACTTATAGTTTTGAAGTTCTTTGAAGTTATAAAGTTCTTATAAAAATTCCTCTTGTTCGGATACAAGAGATCTGTTTTGCGTTCATATTACATTTTTAACAGGTCATATTACACCTATATAATGTAATATAATAACCAGCTTAATATAAATTAACAGTACATATACTTTGTAGAACTCCATGTAATAATATTTTAAAATGATTTTAAGAAATAATTGGAAAATTAAATAGCTTTTACTTGGAAACAAACTTGTATACAAATAATTCAAAAAAAAAAAAATAGGAACAAAAATATCTAAAAAAGTTGGACAATAATATATGTTATTTTGTAATCAAATTATAAAATTTAAATTAATTTAAAGTTTAAATTTAATTTACATTTATAAAATATTAAAAATAAATGAAATATTAAATAAAATTGTTGATTTTTCTCGAAACAAAGTCTTTAATACTATATATGTATACACCAGTGAAAATCTGGTTACATTAACTCCAAAAAAAATATAAAAATATTAAATAAATAATGACATTTTAATACGAGCGTAATATACATGCATAAGAGTTTTAAGTGCATGTTTTAAAATAGTATAAAGAAAAAAAAAATAAACAACTTTTTATACATATATAAGTAAAAAATCCTATAAAATTGTAGTACTTTATACAAGAATGTATTACAAGATCCTTTTGAATAAAAAAAAAAACAAAAATCCTTACAAATTTTTCTGCAACATTTTTATATTATATACTTATATATTAATTTAAAATGTTGCAGTAAATGTATAAATTTTACGAATGTTGATAAGGAAAAAATAAACTGATAACCGTTGTTTTATTTAATTTAACTCAAAAAATTTTTAGCTTAATGAAATTTTTTTATTTGTTTTAACTGAAAACTTTTTTAATTTAAGAGAAATTTTTTTATTTTAAATTTTCGTATTTATTTAAAGTTGATATCCAGTAACTAAGGAAACTAATTCTTATCACTGCCCCAATGTCTAGAAATCAAGATTTAAATGCCTTTAAAAAAGTCCCATTTTAGCTTAACTTTTAAAAAATTGAGACTAGACTTAATTTGGTTTAAGTGCAGTATAACTTGAAAAAAATGTCTTCCCAAGATATATCTTATCAATATGGGCAATGTAAAAATGTCTTTTTATTTCACGGGCTTTTAATATTATATTAGAAAGTTTTATATTGGCTATTGCATATTTTTAGGGGTTTTCGAATATTACATGTTAAAAAAAGTTTTATGTTGGCTAGATTTATTTGATTAAAAAAAAATTAGTAAAAAAAACGGAGCCGTGATATATTCTCTGAATATAAAAATATACACTTACCATTATTTATATAAATGATAATTTATTGTTAATTTAAAAGACCTAAGTTTTGTTCTACATATAACATTTAAAAGACTAGTATTTGTCATTCCAAATAAAAAACTCTTAAAATAAAAATGCCTTCAGTTAAAATAAAAGAGGATGTTACAAAATCAAAACCTGGTAACCAATAAAAATACATAATAAAATCTAATTTTTCTTGGTAAAACAGGATTTTCAAAATTCATCAGGATGATTACGTTTTCATTTCCAGGATGTACAAATTTTTTAAGTTTCAATTGTAACAAATCGCTTTGCTCGCCTATGATAAAAAACAAAACATACGATAAAATGTTTTTAAAAAATTATTCCGCGAGTTATAAAAAACAAAAACAAATCATCAATATTATTTTTTGTTACTTTTATAACCTCCCACTATGCTTTGTAGAATTTTTTACTTTTTTTTTCATGTTTTGATCATATTCTTATCTATTAATGTTGGTACATAAATATCTATATAAGTATTGGTTGTTTTGTTTTAAGTGGATTTTAATCTCTTTGATGTGTTGGTATATATAAATTTAGTTTTGCTCGGGTTCTATAAAAAGATTCAACAGTAGCAAAAAAAAACAAGGTAAAAAACTTAATTTCCAATAAATCCTAGGTTTTTAAAAAAAAATAAACTGTGTAAATTATTTTACCCAACGTAATTAAAAGAGATTTTAGTTCATTAAATAAAATATAAAAAATTAAATCAAGAGATTAATTAAAAGAAATTTTTTTTTTTACTATTAAAATTGATGTTAAAAATACATATATATATATGCTGGTGCAATATACATATATTTTAGGTTTTGTGGTATTTTTATATTTTTAAAACGCTTAAATAACTTATAATATAAATTATAATAAAAATGTGAAAGATTGGAAAAATAGTAGTGAAATCTAAAAGGAGTGAAATCTACTTATCCTTTTTTTTATGCAAAAACTTATTTTAATAAAAATTTATTATAATTAAGAAAAAATTTAGTTTTAGTTTAAAAAATCTTTTAAAAAATTTATCAATGTCCATCTATTCTTTAATTTGTCTAATTACTTATCAACACTAATAAATAAACTATAACATATTACATATTTACAGTTTGTAAAACTACTTCTAAATTTTATTATAATTTTTTTAATAACAAAATATTTCTAAAACTAGAAAACTATTTCGTCCTTAATATTTTTATTTATATTACATTAAAAATAATAAGATTACATGAAAAGTTAAATTGAAAACTTAATCAACCCAATTTATTATAATTTCTCAACCAATTAATTTTTAAAAAATAGTTCATGCATATACACTTATATAAATAAATTTTTTTAAAGTTACTTAAAGTTTTAATCAAAATTATTGAATTATACCGTAATTAAAAACTAAAAAATTTATAATAAAATTAATTTTTTAAAGAAATTTGAGATACATTAAATACAAATCGTGTTAGAAAAATAAATTTAAAAAAAGATATGGGATTTGGGGAAAAAAATTGAAAAACTTAAAAAAGAAATTTCCTTTTACTAAATAAAATATTTTGAACATTTTCTATATTAAATATAAGTAATTTAATTTAATATTACATACATGTACAACTAAGATTTGAAAATTTAAAAAAAAAATTTATTTAAGAAAGTATAATTTAATAACATGTAACTAATTATATTTAATAAGTTTTAAAAATTAGAATGAGAATTTGTAGTATTTATGTAGTACCAATTTTTTATGATTTCATTTTCACTCTTACATATAGAATATTAAAAATTACAGTAATTTAAAATAGTTTAATTTTATTTAGAGTAATTATATTTTTTAACTAGTATGTGATTTACAATTGGCATATCACATGATGCGCTCAAAATGCATAAAAGCTATATCTCAAAACTTATTTAATAATAGAATAATTTAATTAAAAAAAAATATTTTTGTCTAAAAAGTTGAATTGCTCAGGGGCTATAAAACTAGTGAGTAAAGTCTTTTTAATGTACTCCTCTTTGTGGTAAAATATATGTGATATCAAACCATTTTCTTGAGTGTTTTGTTCTCTATCATAATGATTTCTAATCAATTTTATTATAAAATTAATCTATTCTTATGATTTTTGATTTTTTGTACTAGTATTTATTGGAGTAAAATATTTGTAGTCGGGCTTTTTGTTTATAGTATAACAAACTGTTATACACTTTCTTTCGAATTTTCGTAATATTTCCATTAAACATAACCAAGTGCTGGACAAATTAATGTTTGGTAATAAATTTAAAACAGTGTTTAGTATTAAAACATTAGTAAAACATAACTTATTGCAAGCATAGTACCAGTTTTGCATACTTTTAGGGGTCTTGCTTATTTATTTTCATTTGGCTCTACATAATAAATTATACAGCATCATATTATCTTGGACTCCTAGGGCCATTGTATTTCACGGGTTTTAAATATTTTATTACCAAGTTCTTGATTATTGCATATGGGGTTTTCAAATATAATATATTATAAAAAAGTTTTATGTTAGCTAGATTTTATTTGAATAAAAAAAGCTATTACCAATTAACTTGTATAAATAAGTATGTTCTACAGCTAAAAAACAAAAAAAACAATTCTTCCTTATTTAAAAAAAAAATAAAATTTTATACATTTATTTTTCTTAATAAGTTATAACAACTTTTTTTTAAGGTTATTTTAGTACTATTTATGTTAACACATGTAATATTAAATTGCATAATCGTACTATGTATGTAACAAAAAAAATTTATATTATTACTTTTTCTTTTTTTTTTTTGTACTATCATATTTAGCATTATATTTTGATCCCATTTTTAAGCGTTTTTTTCGGAATAACACATTTATATTTTCATAACAGTGTATAATTTTATTTCAACACAAAAATTTAAAAAAAAATAAAATAAAAAAGGGAAAACGAATTACAAAACTTTTTTACTTTTTTTTTTAACATTAAAAATCACATCACGAATATGAAATTTTATTTTCAAAGCTTTTTTTCCATTTCATTCGTTTTTTTTCGTTTTTATGTGAACCAACACTGTTGCCGTCTTCAAAAAAAAGAGAAAAAATAAAAAAACAATGTTAAATGAGACGTTATCAGGCGCGCGAATATTACCTATATAAAAAGTGTAAAAAAGTTAACATTGTGTTATGATAATTTGCATAACATTACACACAATAAAAGTAAATACACGTGTTTGAAATTTTAAAAATTTATTCTTAGAAGAATAAAAGTGTTTGAAAAAGAATGGAAACATAGAAAAATGACACATAAAATGGAAAAATTTAGAATTTCCAAAATTTAATAAAAACTAGAGGAATGTGTGTTTAAAATAAGGAAATGAAAAGAATTAAATTAATGTAAATGAAATTATTTAAAAAGACATTCTAAAAAATTTATTAAGCTATCTAAGAGTATATTCTGTTTATTTTTTATTTACATATATAAACATACATACATGCATTAACCTATACAATTTTAAAATTTGTTTATCCCATATATCCTTTTTTTTATTAGATTTAAACGGGATGTGATAATGAGCTTTATAATGAGTGATTAGTTGCAATTGTTCTAAGACGGAATTAGTACTTTTGTTTTGTATTAGGGGTTGATTAAAACGTGCGTGTGATTTGCTTTTCATTAAAATTAATATTGCTTTGTTAAAGGCAGTAGAAACTTTAATAATAATTCTGTACGTCATAAATGTAAAATGCTTAATAATACTAATACAATATGTAAAAATGTATTTAATTGTAGGGACATAGTTTAAATGATTTATTTTTTAATTCCAATTAATGAAATAACTAATTAAATTTATTATTTCATATAATAAACAGCAATTATAGAGTGCATATCGTTTCGGAAGAGTTCCTAACAGAAGCCTGTATTTCTTTTGGCTGTATTTCATTTGGCTGCACTTCATTTGATTGTTTTTCCATTTTCATGCATGTAAAAATTCTAGACAAAACGTTTAATCCAGATTTCGTAAATAACTATAATTTTAATATAGTCAATAAACTTTGAATAAAGGGCTTGGCTAAACAAATTATTAAAACTCTAATTTTGTAACCAAATCTAAAATTTCTACTTAATTAGAGTCTCACATATTAATATATATATATTTTGTAAATTTAAACATTTATACTTTAGTAAAATATTTTGTATATTCTTAACAATAAACCCATATTACCCTAAAGAAGTTTCAAAACAATTACCATACATTTGCCAATCAATGAACAGATTCTGAAATTGAACAAGATGTTGTGAACCGCGAGCAAAAGTAATATTGTAATTGTGCACTTCAAAGACTTTAACCTTTTTTAATTAAAAATATTCTGAAATATATTAAAAACTTGTAAATCTAAAAAGATATATTTTAATGCTCTAATTAAATTACTTAACTTGATATATTTAACAACTTTATATTATTAAAATAAAAAAAGTTGAATTACTATACTACTATTGTATAAATAATAAGATTCCACTTGGAAAAATTAATTTTAATATAATGTTATTTAAAAAATTGTTAAAAATTTAATAGCAATAAGTGCATTTGAAAAGATTTTTAAACTTCATTTTGCAACAAATTTTATTCAATTTTCTGCAAACTTAAAATTAAAAGATCAAGTTAAGTTGAACATTTTTTAATAAAATTAATTCATTTTTAAAGTAATTGAAAGATACAGATTTGAAATATAAACAGTAAAATAAAATACTTATACATTCAAAATTAAAATCTGTTAAAAAAAAACAATACGAACAAACTACCAGAAGATTTTAAATTTAGAAGAAACCACATTCCCTTTGCAATCAGTATAACCACATATCCTTGCAAAAAAATCCTTATTTTTACTTTTATTTGACCGCACAGAATATTGACAAGAGTGTACAGAAAGGAAAGGATATAGGAAAAAGGATATATATGAAATATAATTAAGTAAATGTATTCTAAACTTTAATATAATATATTATATTCTATTTATATATCAGTTAATATATAAAAATGACTTCACATTTTCATGTCTATAATTCCTGCATTATCCCTACGTCTATAAATTAGCAAGAAAACATCAAGTTTTATTTATTAATCATATTAAAAAAAAAAAAACTAAATTATATTGACTTATTGATTTGAACTCTTTTTTTTTTTTAAATGTTGAAATTATTCTTAAAACTTTAGTAAATATATAAAATCTTATATGATAAAAATAGACAATATATAGAGGGCCTCAAACTATGAACTTAATGTTTTCATATTAATAAAAAATACACCCACAAATATACATATAACAAATGCATGTAGTAATCAAAGTCAAAATATATAAAAAAGAAAAAACAAATTTAAGGGTTTTTTATACCCGTATGACTATATAGGCAAAGGGTATAATAAATTTGCCATTACGTTTGTGACGCAGAGAAGAAGGGGGGGTAGATATAGACTCAAGTATATGGATCGGATCAGAATCGAAAAAAAAATCGATTTAGCTATGTATGTCCGTCCGTCCGTCCGTCCGTCTGTCCGTCCGTCCGTCCGCACGATAACTCAAAAACTAAAGGAGCTAGAATCTTGAAATTTTCGCAAATTCGTGTTTTTGCAATAGCCGTCATCGCTATTTAAATCCAGCCATTTTGGTCCATGGGTTCGGGTGGCTGCCATACAACTTCTTTTTTTATATGAGTATTTCTCTGTACCTATTACAGTTACGTGTCTGAAATTTTGGCAAAAGTAGTTTAGTTTTATGGCCAAAGTTTCTGCAAAATTTGTTTGGTCTGTTGCAGTGAGTTCGAGTAGCTGCCATACAACTTCCTGTTTTATATGAGCATTACTCTATACTTATTAATGCTGGGTGTCTGAAATTTTGCCAAAAATAGTTTAGTGTATTGGCCAAAGTTACTGCAAAATTTGGTTGGTGTACTGCAAAGGGTTCGAGTAGCTGCCATACAACTTCTTATTTTATATGAGCATTACTCTATACCTATTGAAGTTAGGTGTCTGAAATTTTGCCAAAAATTGTTTAGTGTAATGGCCAAAGTTACTGCAAAATTTGGTTGGTCTACTGC